>OZ035840.1:26579176-27260144 GCA_964034765.1 Knipowitschia caucasica
ACAAGCACGAACCCACCTCTGCACATGTCCTCGTCTCTCGTGTTTGATCTGGTCTGGTCTGGTTTGATGGTGTGTGTGATAACTCCACCGGTGGCTTGAAATATTTCCATTCATCGTCCTTTTCAGAGAGCGAAAACCGCACCGACACGCACCCATAACTGCAGGATTTAGTTGTCAACATGATTCAATGCACATAGCCAAAACCATACCCGCGTAAGAGAGAGCATCCACATTAAGTTCTCGCAACGGAGATTGTACGAATGTTTAGTCCACCGAGCCGCCCCGCATCAAGCATGTTCGCACCAAGCCGCCCAGCATCAAGGCCGCGTCCACACCAATCCTCCCGTTACAAAGGTCCGAATTAAAGCGCCAGCACCACGCCGACCTACGCACCACGCCCACCTCCACCGGGCCGCCCCGCCCACCTCGCCCGCACCCACGCCGCATACGCCGCAACCGGTGGTGGGGCCACCCTTCTCCACCGACTCCCACTGATGACTGCTGTCGTTGTGTCCTTGGGCATGACACTTAACCCCACTTTGCCCAAAGCCCCCACTGAAAGATCAAGGCTTGCTCACACTCAGAGAGCAGCCGTCCTCCTGTGGACTCACCACCTGCAGAGGGTCAGTGAGGGGCTGGTGCTAATGGCTATGAGACTTGGGTGGCATCTCTGACTGCCACCCCCCTGACCCAGAAATGGATTAAAGGGTAGAAAATGGTATGAATTGTGCCTTCAACACGTTAAAATAACATGTAAATTAGATAGTTTTTCATTAGGATAGCTGTCTATAACATAATAGGTTAATATCGTGGGACCCCCCCAACTCATGGACTGTTTTTTACATTCTCAGAGTTCTCTGTATAAGTGTCCCATTATTCCATTGCCAGTTAAGAATGCACGCCTTGCTTTTAAAAAGTATATCAACATGTAAAACCACATTGTCCCGTACCAGTTTTTCAAATCCATCCCGTTTTCGCTTCACTTCACTAACCCCCATAATCCAACCACTTATTACCACACACCAAAAATATATCAATTCAAAATATATTTAACAGGAATCTTCCTCAGCCTTTTTGGTGTGTACCGCAAAGAAATTTTGGGCACTATCACTTCGCTCACGTGCGCAACGATGCTAGTCACGGCGAAGTTCCATGATCCAAGGGGCGCAAAAATTTGCGGGCCAAAGACATCCTGGAGACTTGGGCTATCTATCCTCCCCTCAGCACCCCCCCTATAATCTGGACCCGCGCTAAAATGTGGGCGCTCTTGTGGAGGTGCGAGTAAATGGGTTCCGGCGGCAAATGTGTTTGTGCCACCCATGGGAGCACATTAATCGATATTTCACAATACCGTCACAAAACACTCCAATTTATCTGCCCGCTCCGCTGCCTCTAAACAACGTTTCATTGATCAAAATCCCTTTGGTCATTTTTGAAGGTACAATGTGTGCGATGACTGGGGAGTGATTTTGAGGCAAATCGGTTGACACGGCCGAGGGGAGAAGATTTCCAACCGCATGTATGGCACAATTTTATTTTGCGGATCCATATTTTCCCAATTTTGCAGTCGAAATTTATTGGCCTACTGTTATGTCCGATTTCGGTCGCCATTCATAGAAATATGTGAAATTCTTGACTCGAGGAAATGTGTACCGGAAATTCATGGCTCTACTGACAAATTTGACTCTGAAACACCGTTGGTGTTGTCGGAGGCGCATTTAGGCATAATTATTGAGTCCCACCAACAAACCACCCAAAAATATCAAAATTTTTCACCCACGTTTGCATGTTTGGGCCACAAATTTTTACCACTTTTCATCCCAGTTCAGGGCGTCCAAATTAAGCTCAAGTGCAGAAGTAGACATCTCTTATCCTCCAAAAACAAACAAATATATACTGGGCCTAAAGTGCAAAGCCAGGTCACAGTTCAATCATTTTGTAGCCCCTTCAACCATCTCTCCTCAGTACTTCAGGTTTGCCCAGATACACCCCAATTCCACCCTCCTCCTGGCAGCGACACACAGGTTGGAATTTATTTTAATCAGTATATTTGTCAGATACTCCATTCACAAATGCCAAGATGTCTTGCGTAAAGTTCGTAGAATGAATGATTAATTATTGTATTAATAAAAATGTGACTTTTGTGCATAAAACCACACCAAACACAATAAAACGCCCTGTAAATATGTAGATTATCCACCAAAATAAATTAAGCAATTGATGTCCACAAAAGGAGTGGTGAAGCATGGCAGGAACGTATTTCTTCCAGCGTACTCAACATCAGGGTTTCCTCAGAGGATATCACCTTTCAATTAATATTTATCAACTATTTTTTTGACAAACATGTATCAGTCACACCCATCCAAATCCACTGGCGACCTACAACAACTATCTTTTAATTGGGGTACATCGTTTTCTGGAAATTATTCTTTCATAACATTATGCTAGAATCTGAAAAAAAAGTCTCGTGACCTTGATTTTACCGTTTTTTGAGGCCAATACTGTCATAGAATGTGATAACATGGAATTAAATACAAAATGACTTGCCAGCAATTGAACCCGTGTTGCTGCATCACTCAGCACAAGGCTTTTGCCTCTAGATCCACCAACTTTGCTGCGATAAGAATCACTCTGAAGTCACGCGAATAATCAAGTGCATCCACATATATGGCATCACCACGCAACCTTTGTTAGTGAGCTGTATCAATTGTTACACAAAGGCTGCTCGATATAATATCACTCGTCTTTAGTCTTTAATTTGTCATCTAATTTCATTTGAGAGTTGCATCAAAACGCACCATTTTTAGTTCTGCGGCAGCTATGTAACTTATCTACCCTCTGAGAATAGTGAGCGGCTGCGGCGTATATGGCAACCCGATCACGGACCTTACAGACACATCCGCTTGCGAAAACGGCGGATGGGTCGGACATCAAAGTCAACTCACACAACAATAATAATTATACGGGTCGTTAACAACTACTCCATTGAACAACAATAAACTCCGGCTAACTACCTGTTATAGTTAAGATGTATTTGATAAAGCAGGCAGATGTTACTAAGCCGCCTCTTGACAATAATGGGTTGCCATTTAAATGAATTCGACTTGACCAGCACTACTTACATACCACTATTTAAGTGCTGATCGGTTACGGCTGAGTTTGTGCTCACACGCACTACACTGCAGCTGGTGTAGTGCACGTTGTAGGATTCACTCGCAAGTCCGCGGCAGCCCAAGTGCGCGAGTTCACGGTGTCAGGGTGCAGTTAGTCACTCCCCTGTTCTTGGACCCAAAAGCAGTAATCAGACTTCTGTGTCGGGGTCGCTTCTCCGCACTCGGACAGTGTACTCATTGGTCAACAGACAGAGAGCTTTCGGATCTGACTTTTTCCTATATAAGGCGAATGAAGCCAATGCGGCAGGATCCACCGTGATCCTACACAGTTATGCCAACTGTGCCGCGTTGTTGTGACCGGAGGCACAGGACGTGCTGATTTTTAATTGTAGTGCAGGAAAGACCCACTGCGGCGCAACTTAGAGGGAACCATGCTTGGGACTGCACTCGGATGGTCAGAACATTAACCTGAGACTGTTGCATATTCTGCCTCGTTCTCTTTATTGTCCGTGTGAAATGTTTAATGATGTTCCCTAACTACTGTGTGGTCTGTAGTGTTCAAAATACTACCACGATGTGCTCTTGCTGTGTTAACGCTGTCTTTGTGCGTACTTTGTGGGATGTGGGAAAAGTGCTGGGGCGATTGTGGAGCGGAAGGTACAAGGGTGGCTGCGGGGAGTGCGCACGATGTGGGGAAATCTCGCGGTGCGGCCGAGGGCAGTTTGAGCGCTTGGGCTCTTTAATTCAAAATGTATTTATGACTGCCAAATTAAAATATTTAGCTCTCCAAAGTATTCACCAAGACTGTGCTAGGCAGGTAACAGCCTACGTAGCTAGTTCAAAAGCTTCCGCCCCGAGCACTACATGAAAATTGAACCAAAATAATTCTGACACTCAGCGTAGTAGTTATCAAATATATACCGCACACCTAGCACCATCAAACTCTCTCTTCAAATGTTCCTCAAAAGTACGTTTACCTGTAATAAAACTTCCGTGATTATCGCGATATAACTTTTTGTCCACCATTAAAGCAGTAATATTGTCTGAATAGTTCCAAAAGCTCATTCTGCAAAACCTCGTGATGAGAGATAACGTATGTAAAAGATATAATGAAATTCCGCAGATTCCCATTACAGGTGTTTGAAATGATTAATATTTGCTTCTATTGAGCAGTCTAGCGCCGCTAGCTTCCCTCTGCACAGACAGAAATAGTGGACCGTGACCGCGGAATGCTAGTTGTACTTGTGTGCGCCCCCCCTTTTCGGAGTTAACTGTTGTATTTTACACACTCTGTAAATACCAAGCATAGATTGCGCTTGCCAAGGGCAGGGTCATTATTAGTTTGGGAGTTCTGTTATATACCCAGAACATAACATGACCGTCGAGCTATTGCAATTGAATTCAAATCAATGGAGCATTCCTACTGCTGCTATGAGAGCTTTAACAATTAAACTTATACTATTCATATCGGGCTGTACGGTGGGGTTCGTGGAAATCACCTTCTCACATAGACAAGACGGTCTCGGGTTCGAATCCCGGACGGGACCCAGGGCCTTCACTGTTGTGAGGTTTGTTCATGTTATACGCTCGTGTCTGGCTATGGTTTCCCCGCGTACTCCCCCGGTTTTACCTTACACACTAAAAATATGTACAATAGTCTGGCATGCGCCTCCTGTTCCTGGCGACCCCCGCTCCCATCTCTGTGAGGAGTGAGGGAGGACCCCAATTGCCCCAAAAAAATAACTAATTGCTAAAACCGCTTTGAGACTCGGTCTCGTGAAAGGCGGTATATAACTAAAGCTTACTTACTTACTTACTTACTTAAAGTTATTCACAACTAGCGCACTCATTCAGGTATATAATTTTTGGTCGCAGTGTGTTGCTTTTGTACCATTTACAATCGCGGAAAAGGTTGTACCAGCTTTACAAGAAGTTGCGCTAATGCCTACTGTTTGCAAATGTATCAGATCGCAAAACAAAAACTAGAATGGCCTGTGGCAGAAAGGTTTAGGAAACAAGGTGCAAGCCTGAGGAGTGAGGTGAGGGCGGTGCATTCAAATTTATATTCTTAATTGTAACGCATCGTTCCGATCCAATCATTGAAAACAGGAAACCGGTGCAGGCCGTCGTGGGTCACTCAACATTAGTTATTGAGATTTGCAAACAGGGACAATCAAGTATTATTATTATAACTAATTAGTAATAGACTTTCCATGTTCAGTGCTTGTGGTAATATAAATTAGACCTTTCTGCTATACTTTATTTGAACCCTTTTTAGCCCAATTTAATATTTGATAAATTAACGCAGGCACACCCGAGATTAGGACACACCATGGGAAATCCTTCCCCAATCCATCACACTCAATCCAGTTTATTCCGCTTTAATCCGTTGTCCGCGTCGGTGGGCCCTCAGTCATCAGTCAGAGACTGCCCAGTACTACCCAATCCCACACACACACCCTCCATAAAAAACCCCCATATATAAATATATCGCCCTCCCATTCTAACTATACTATATTGTCGGGGGTGACACCCAACGGCGTTCCCAGTGCCAGCCTGATAGGACCTAGTCCCTCCGCGTGTCCTACCGCCGGACCCCATTCCGTAATGGCGTCTACATACACGCTTCTCGGGAATCCCACGCCAGCGCATGTAGGAAATAATTACCATCTTATCGCCACAAGGATAGGAGGCTAAGTCGCTTATGATCTGCCAGCGACTTAGACGCCTAAGGTATACAGACAGGCGTGCACACTGTTCCATAATCCAGAGGTGCTATGTTGGCGAATGGATAGCCTTAAATACAAGGACTGCGAACTCCGCGTATCGATTCTTTGTCTCGCAGGCCACATCTTTTGGTTGCTTGTGGCCAACAATTGTATTATTCATCTAAACATTATTAATATAACTGCTTGTCTTCTCTAATGTCTGACAAAATCTAGGTGATATACCATCGAGTTATACGTAAAATATTGTGATAAGATAATTTGAAACCCCAGAACGCTCTCTCTCTCTCTGCTCGCGTCTCTCTCTCTGCTCTGCATCTCTCTCTCTCTCTCTCTCTCTCTCTCTCTGCTCTCTCTCTCTCTCTCTCTCTCTCTCTGCTGCTCTCTCTCTCTCTCTGCTCTCTCTCTCTCTCTCTCTCTCTCTCTCTCTCTCTCTCTCTGCTCACTCTCTCTCTCTCTGCTCTCGTCTCTCTCTCTGCTCTCTCTCTCTGCTCTCTCTCTCTCTCTGCTCACTCTCTCTCTCTCTGCTCACGTCTCTCTCTCTCTGCTCGCGTCTCTCTCTCTCTGCTCGCATCTCTCTCTCTGCTCGCGTCTCTCTCTCTCTGCTCGCGTCTCTCTCTCTCTCTCTGCTCGCGTCTCTCTCTCTCTGCTCGCGCTCTCTCTCTCTGCTCGCGTCTCTCTCTCTCTGCTCGCGTCTCTCTCTCTCTCGTCTCTCTCTCTCTCTCTCTCTCTCTCTCTCTCTCTCTCTCGCTCTCTCTCTCTCTGCTCGCGTCTCTCTCTCTGCTCGCGTCTCTCTCTCTGCTCGCATCTCTCTCTGCTCGCGTCTCTCTCTCTCTGCTCACGTCTCTCTCTCTCTCTGCTCGCATCTCTCTCTCTGCTCGCGTCTCTCTCTCTCTCTGCTCACCTCTCTCTCTCTCTCTGCTCGCGCTCTCTCTCTCTCTGCTCACGTCTCTCTCTCTGCTCGCGTCTCTCTCTCTCTGCTCACGTCTCTCTCTCTCTGCTCGCATCTCTCTCTCTGCTCGCGTCTCTCTCTCTCTGCTCGCATCTCTCTCTCTGCTCGCGTCTCTCTCTCTCTGCTCGCATCTCTCTCTCTCTGCTCGCGTCTCTCTCTCTCTGCTCGCATCTCTCTCTCTCTGCTCGCATCTCTCTCTCTGCTCGCGTCTCTCTCTCTCTGCTCGCGTCTCTCTCTCTCTGCTCACCTCTCTCTCTCTCTCTCTGCTCACGCCTCTCTCTCTCTGCTCGCATCTCTCTCTCTCTGCTCGCATCTCTCTCTCTCTGCTCACGTCTCTCTCTCTCTGCTCACGCATCTCTCTCTCTGCTCGCGTCTCTCTCTCTCTGCTCGCATCTCTCTCTCTCTGCTCGCGTCTCTCTCTCTGCTCGCATCTCTCTCTGCTCGCATCTCTCTCTGCTCACGTCTCTCTCTGCTCGCATCTCTCTCTCTCTGCTCACGTCTCTCTCTCTCTGCTCACGCATCTCTCTCTCTGCTCGCGTCTCTCTCTCTCTGCTCACATCTCTCTCTCTCTGCTCGCGTCTCTCTCTCTGCTCGCATCTCTCTCTGCTCACGTCTCTCTCTGCTCACGTCTCTCTCTGCTCACCTCTCTCTCTCTCTCTCTGCTCACGCCTCTCTCTCTGCTCGCGTCTCTCTCTCTCTGCTCACGTCTCTCTCTGCTCACCTCTCTCTCTCTCTCTCTGCTCACGCCTCTCTCTCTCTGCTCACGTCTCTCTCTGCTCTCTCTCTGCTCGCGTCTCTCTCTCTCTGCTCACCTCTCTCTCTGCTCACCTCTCTCTCTCTCTGCTCACGCCTCTCTCTCTCTGCTCGCATCTCTCTCTCTCTGCTCGCATCTCTCTCTCTCTGCTCACGTCTCTCTCTCTCTGCTCACGCATCTCTCTCTCTGCTCGCGTCTCTCTCTCTCTGCTCGCATCTCTCTCTCTCTGCTCCCGTCTCTCTCTCTGCTCGCATCTCTCTCTGCTCACGTCTCTCTCTGCTCACGTCTCTCTCTGCTCACCTCTCTCTCTCTCTCTCTCTGCTCACGCCTCTCTCTCTGCTCGCGTCTCTCTCTCTCTGCTCACGTCTCTCTCTGCTCACCTCTCTCTCTCTCTCTCTGCTCACGCCTCTCTCTCTCTGCTCACGTCTCTCTCTGCTCTCTCTCTGCTCGCGTCTCTCTCTCTCTGCTCACGCCTCTCTCTCTCTGCTCACGTCTCTCTCTCTCTGCTCGCGTCTCTCTCTCTCTGCTCGCATCTCTCTCTCTGCTCGCGTCTCTCTCTCTCTGCTCGCGTCTCTCTCTCTCTGCTCGCGTCTCTCTCTCTCTGCTCGCGTCTCTCTCTCTCTGCTTGCATCTCTCTCTCTGCTCGCGTCTCTCTCTCTCTGCTCGCGTCTCTCTCTGCTCACGTCTCTCTCTCTCTGCTCGCGTCTCTCTCTCTCTCTGCTCGCATCTCTCTCTCTGCTCGCGTCTCTCTCTCTCTGCTCGCGTCTCTCTCTCTCTGCTCGCATCTCTCTCTCTGCTCGCGTCTCTCTCTCTCTGCTCCGTCTCTCTCTCTCTGCTCGCGTCTCTCTCTCTCTGCTCGCGTCTCTCTCTCTCTGCTCGCGTCTCTCTCTCTCTGCTCGCGTCTCTCTCTCTCTGCTCGCGTCTCTCTCTCTCTGCTCGCGTCTCTCTCTCTCTGCTCGCGTCTCTCTCTCTCTGCTCGCGTCTCTCTCTCTCTGCTCGCTCTCTCTCTCTCTCTCTCGCTCTCTCTCTCTGCTCTCTCTCTCTCTGCTCGCGTCTCTCTCTCTCTGCTCGCGTCTCTCTCTCTCTGCTCGCTCGTCTCTCTCTCTCTGCTCGCGTCTCTCTCTCTCTGCTCACGTCTCTCTCTCTCTGCTCACGTCTCTCTCTCTGCTCGCGTCTCTCTCTGCTCACGTCTCTCTCTCTCTCTGCTCGCGTCTCTCTCTCTCTGCTCGCGTCTCTCTCTCTCTGCTCGCGTCTCTCTCTCTCTGCTCGCGTCTCTCTCTCTCTGCTCGCGTCTCTCTCTCTCTGCTCACGTCTCTCTCTCTCTGCTCACGTCTCTCGCACCTGTTCTTCTTAAAGATGTTGTTTGATGCGGAGCAGAGAGTCAGCAACTAGATTGGTTGTGAGATTATTAAAAGAAGCTAGTTCTCTCATCTTTACAGCATGGGAAGTTTGTGAATGTTATTGCATCGGTGATTAAATGCTATTTTATTTTAATAATGATAGTAAATCTGACATTTAAAGTCAGTGCCTCCCCAATCACAATCCTCACCGCACGTCACTGTCTGTCTGCTATATGCATCTGATCATTTGATGTTGCCTCAACCTACACTTGTTTTAGTTTAAATGTGTAGGCTAGCTGTTTTTCAGTCTTTGAAATGTTGATGTGGCCATTTTATGGCTATTAAAAGCATCTGCCTCTGTCTGTGCGCTTTAACTGCCGGTGTAACGCCGAGATACACTGTCTTGAAGAGATGCACTGCCTCAGCTGTTTATGATGTAATGCAAACCTGCGCATGCGCGTCTCACGGCATCCGAAGCATACCAAGATGGCGGACCGTGAATTTCTTTAAAAGTTAAAATACGAACGAATTAAGACACGAATGTCACTTTTAATGCAATTTGAGGCGAGATGTTGATGGTTCCGTTTTGTCACATGTGGGTTTTAAGAGTCAAAGTTTTGTGCAAAGTTTAGTTTAAGCAGTCAACTGCGCCTGTGAAACCACAAAGCTAATGTTTTCATAGCAGTCCGCGGCTGCTGACGTAGGCTGCTGACGTAGGCTGATGACTCGTCCTGTGGCAACTCTACACTCTTACACTGGTCTGTCGGGTTGATAATGGAAATAATAAATTTAATTCAATACATGTATCGTACTGTATTTAATATGATTAACAATAGTGTGTTCAAACAAAATATTTAATTAGATTGATTTTTTTCCCCATTTTCCATTATCAACCCGACAGACTGCTATGAAAACATTAGCTTTGTGGTTTCACAGGCGCAGTTGACTGCTTAAACTAAACTTTGCACAAAACTTTGACTCTTAAAACCCACATGTGACAAAACGGAACCATCAACATCTCGCCTCAAATTGCATTAAAAGTGACATTCGTGTCTTAATTCGTTCGTATTTTAACTTTTAAAGAAATTCACGGTCCGCCATCTTGGTATGCTTCGGATGCCGTGAGACGCGCATGCGCAGGTTTGCATTACATCATAAACAGCTGAGGCAGTGCATCTCTTCAAGACAGTGTATCTCGGCGTTACACCGGCACTAGGACCACTACGTGGATTAGCGCCCTCTCAGCTGTCTTCGCGCCGAATGAATGACAGATAGCATGATAGTGATAAGATATGTAAACAATGGCAACGCCGGCTGCTGAAAAGGCAAAACCTAGGCCATTCCAGTCCTGCTGGACACAAGAGTTTGGTTTTGTGTTTGTGAAGGACCGTGCTGTTGCGCACTTTATGCTGTGAAAATGTTGTGTGCAGAACTTCAAGTGTTAAGCGTCATTTTGAGACGAAGCACGAGAAGACCTTCAAAGACCAATCAGACAAAGTAGAGTCAATTAAATGTGCTGTGTCCAGATATGGAAAACAAGCTAGCTCCTTCAGGGTTTTTACCACTGCTAAAAATCACGGGACAGAAGCAAGCTATCGCATTGCGCATTGCATTGCAAAATATGGGAAGCGTTTACGGATGGTGAATTTATTAAGGAGGCTTTTCTCAGTTGCTCAGATGCTCTTTTTGAAAGCTTTCCAAATAAAGAAACCATCAAGTCACGTATAAAGGACATTCCCATGTCAGCTAGAAGTGTTCAGCGACGTATTGATGAAATGGCTGTGAATGTCAGAGCTCAGCAAACAGCTGGATTAAAAGAGGCAGCGGTATTTAGCATTGCACTTGATGAAAGCGTGGATGTGAATGACATCCCGCGTTTGGCAGTCATGGCAAGGTACTGTGATTCAATCATCAGAGAGAACTATGCTGCTTGAAGACAATGCCTGACACTACAAAAGGTGAAGACGTGGCCAAGGCATTATTTGAACATTTTGAAGAACGAGGGATTAATATCAGAAAAGTGTTTGCAGTGACCACAGACGCCGCCCCCGCTATGGTGGGGAGACACAAGGGGGCTGTCAAACTGATTGAAGAAAAAGTCGGCCACCCCATCATGAAACTCCACTGCATAATACACCAGGAAAATCTGTGCGCAAAAATGTATCTGTGGACTACTGTAGCTCTCCCTCCCCCACACGAATAAACAAAGCCCACCCCAGGCCCCTGCTGTTATAAGTCATTACCTAAATTTGCAAATCAATACATGCAAATGTTAGCAGCCAACCTATCCTTCTTTTCAAAACAGGGGCCAATTTCGCTTGGGTTTGCTAGTGTTAAAACTAAGCAGACATTCATCAGCCAACTCCATTATATTTGTAAAACACGGAGAAAGAAAGTTTCCCACCCATCATACATTTGTATTAGCAATATCGTTTTACAAGTTTACTACAGTCTAGCAACTATTCATTTCAACCTTCGGCACAACACGCCAAAACACGCATGAAATTCAAGATTTGGACAACAATAAACATGTTCACACTCTGGCATCATGTTTAAAAAAATTAATTTGCGCATCAGAAAATGTCTAACGGAAACACGCAAACTTCGAATCATATATATAATAAGCCTCTGAATTTATTCTTTTAAATAATGTTGTTATAACACTCACCATTAATGCGACTTCTGGTGCTGGACTGTAAAAAATACAACTCAAAATTGTTCACCTTACTAAGATTTTTGCATTCACTGACAATAAAATTGCCAGTTGGAACTTATGAACAATAGAAGGCCATGGCCTGTATAGTAGTACAAAAACAAGATAAAATAGAAGTACAAGACACACAATGTTTGATTGTATATCTGCTACGATTGTGTATCCGTTGTTTTAGCTAACTGACGCCAATATATCCAATATATAATGTTTCCCTGTTTATTGTTCTGCCTGAATCTACCACCTGTTGTGAATAAACTTCCAGGTTGCTCTGGTGTGCAAAGATCCCTGCCTATGCGTCTGATTTTCGACACTCACTTTCTGAAGTTTCTGATGAAAAGTTCATCTTATTTGATATATTAAGTTGATTTGACTTTTAAGTTGTAGTGAACTTCTGAAAGTTCAAGTGGCTCACAAGATAGTTCCAGTTCCAACTGGAAATTTTATTGTCAGTGAATGCAAAAATCTGAGTAAGGTGAACAATTTTGAGTTGTTGTTTTTACAGTTCACCGAGCTATAGTGAGGTCAACTTATCTGCGTTTGCTCATTTAAATATGTGTTATGGCAATCAGCTGCATTCAACATTTTGAACAAACTAATTTGACCAAAAAAATCACTGTATTTATTTTTACCAACCGTAATCGACAGGGCCAAGCCAAAGTAGCCCTGTATATTCTCTGGGTCAGTCTTAGAAACATTAAGTTTCCCCTCTGGTTCACAGTGTGTGCGGCACGGTGGCTGAGTGGATAGCACTCTCGCTTCTTGACACGAAGGTCCTGGGTTCGAATCCTGGTCGGAACAGGGCCTTTCTGTGTGGAATTGGCATGTTCTCTGTGTCTGCATAGGTTTCCTCCGGGTGCTCCGGTTTCCCCTACCCAAGTGACCTTGGTCCATGAAATGCGCTATATAAATAAACATCATGATCTTTTAATGTGGGGGCTAATTTAAACTCAAAATAGTAAGTTATTGTAGGGGACAGTAATCTGAACTTAAAAAAGTAAGTTTTTACAGACTTGAAATTTCCAGTAACTTGAATTTAAACACTTAGTTGGCAGAACTTGGAAAACTTAACTGACACAACTTAATAAGTGTAGTTCTTCAAAACTTGAAGAATTAAGTTAATGCCTTCAACTCAAAAATCCTTCGCAGCTGGTTGCTTTGAAATTCTGAGTTGAACTAACTTTATCTTTTTTACAGTGTGCATGGACCAGAAGTCCAATTAAAATAATGGACAATTGCTCCTGCAGCCCTGAACAGGACATGCGAGGTGCGCGGGTCGGCCCGAAACCCGCAGTCAACCCGCGGATCCCGCGGTTTCGGGCGGGTTGGATGCCTCAAAAATATGAGTCATGTCAGGTGCGGGTGGGTCGGGTCAGAAAGCTCCTGATCCCTATATAATATTATATATGTGAGCCACGGTATGGGAGTCCCTTGAGTACATTTGCAATCGCGCAGGGAGGCTAAACAAAAAAATCATGCTGACAAACAGGATCGCTCCTTCCTGACTCCCCGCTTAAAGCCTCAGAACACTCCAGTCCGAGGACAGACGTGTGATCTAGAGGCACCGAGACTGATGACTGTGGGCCTCACAGCAGAGGCCTAAAGCAGGGGCCTCATTACTTTAATACTTACAGTCTGTGGTAAATACACGGGCTACATGTGGTACACGTGCTTAGACTATATTAATATTGTATGTGTAAGTTTGTGTAAGCCCTCAGTCGTACAGGGATTAGTCAAAGCAAAGGAAGGTTTCTCACCCATCATCTGTACTTCTTAGCAAGTTTTCCCGACGTTTCGTCCTCAACCTGGGGACTTCTTCAGGGAATGAATTCTCGGACCGCGCGTTGGAGATTTATAACCTATGGGTGTGGTAAGCCACACCCTAACCCTGATACTAACTCGTAAACAATCTCAGGTCTGCTTGATGTAGAAGGGAGCAGGTCTAACGACCCTGCTGAGGCTAACGACCCTAACTCCTTAGCATGTCACAGACCTATTGTCTGCTGGGATGCTCAAGTGGAGTGCAGGTTTCACCCCTCCTAACTCATTAGCATGTCACTGACCTATTGTCTGCTGGGATGCTCAAGTGGAGTGCAGGTTTCACCCCTCCTAACTCATTAGCATGTCACTGACCTTGTCCCAAGTTAGGGCGTTGTTTTTAGGATGTCGTCATAGATGCGAGGCAAAACAAATCTTAACCCTCCTCCTCTGTTAAGAGAAGGTTTCTGTTTCCTCACAAAAATAGCTTCTTTCACCCCTCTCTCAAACCAATTCTTCTCCCGAGCCAGAATTTTAACCTCTGTATCATCCACCGTGTGGTTGGAGGCCTTGAGGTGGAGATGAACAGCCGACTGTGGCCCACTAGAGTTTTCTCTACGATGTTGGTAAAGTCGTTTCTGTAGAGTTTGTTTGGTTTCTCCAATATAGTGGTCAGTGCACTCCTCTTCACTACATTTAATTGAATACACCACATTGCTCTGTTTGTGTCTGGGTGTTTTGTCTTTGGGATGCACTAATTTCTGTCTTAACGTGTTGAAAGGTTTGAAATACACAGGGATTTTGTGTTGCCTAAAGATTCTTTGTAGTTTCTCTGAAACTCCCGCCACATACGGTAAGGACACGCCTCTCCTCCTACTTACTTCTGTCTGTTGGACTGTGTCTCTGGCCTTTCTCGTCCTTTGGGCTTTAGTAAAAGACCACTTGGGGTAGCCACATCTGGAAAGTGCTCTCTGAACATGTTTGGTTTCTCTGTTTTTTCCCTCCGAGCTCGTGGGGACCTGGTGGGCTCTGTGTTGAAGCGTTCTAATGACCCCGAGTTTGTGTTGTAGCGGATGATTTGAATCAAAAGCCAAGTACTGGTCAGTGTGAGTGGACTTTCTGAAGACCTCAGTCTCTAATTGTCCGTTCTCCAGTATGATGACCTTACAATCTAGAAAGGCGAGTTCACTCTCCTTAGCATCCTCGCGAGTGAAATTTATAAAAGGGTCCACCGAGTTAATGTGTGCTGAAAATGGTTCCACTTCCTGTTTCTTTAACTTAACCCATGTATCGTCTACATATCGAAACCAATGGCTTGGCGCTGTCCCTTGGTAAGAGCCCAGGGCTTGTTCCTCCAGTTTCTCCATATACAGATTGGCCACTATAGGAGAGACTGGGGAGCCCATCGCACAGCCATGAATCTGTCTAAAGAAGGTGCCTCTAAATTGGAAATACGTGGTGTTAAGACACATTTCAAGTATTTCACAGATGTGGTCAGCTGTTAGTTTCGTTCTCTCCCCTAGTGTGGCGTCTTTCTGTAGGCTTTCTCTTACAGCCTCCACCGCCTCTGTAATAGGGACCGACGTAAAAAGCGATGTCACATCAAACGAGACCATTGTCTCATCTGTGTCAAACTGGAGGTGTTTGATTTTATTCACAAATTCTTTTGTGTTTTCTATGTGATGGTGGGTGTTACCCACCAAAGGAGCCAGAATGGTTTTGAGGTGTTTAGCCAGGTTGTAGGTGATAGAGTCTATGCTACATACAATAGGCCGAAGTGGAAAGTTTTGTTTGTGTATTTTTGGGAGGCCATAAATACTGGGGATGGTGTCTCCTGGGTAAAGTTTGTAATATAGTGGTTTTTCAATAACCTCCAACGCGCGGTCCGAGAATTCATTCCCTGAAGAAGTCCCCAGGTTGAGGACGAAACGTCGGGAAAACTTGCTAAGAAGTACAGATGATGGGTGAGAAACCTTCCTTTGCATTGTATGTGTAACATTCAAAATAGATTGAGTGAATATTCCCTTTTCCTCATTTAGTGATTTGCGGAGGAGAGGAGAGGATCAGCGAGAGAAGTTTGGCAGTTAAAATAAATGAATTACAGCTTGCTAAATTAATTGAAAGCATCTTCATTATGATTGTTATATTTATGTATTTATTATAAATGTTAGAGATGCCAGAGAAAAGGCGTCTGCTTTTTTTCTGAGTGGGAGGAGACACCAGCGGAGCTGTTTGAGTCAGATAACGTTCAGCGTTATATTACCAATAGTTTCTCTTTCCATAACAATATTCTCTCTTTTTGGAAAGATCACCAACGTGATGCAAAAGTTTACGTTATATGCAGTAGTTTTAATGTCTGCGGGTTATTCCAGAGACTGGCCTGCTACAAGGAGTTGCCCGTTTAAACCAGATTGTCGATGTGCGCGGGGCAGAAACTCGCCAATGTAACCCTGCTCACAAGTGCCACCTGGTGGTTGTTTTGGTCATTGCAACGTCACTGGGAGGGGGGAAAATAAAAGACGCGTGAATCACACGTGAGTCTCGTGTGATTCACGCGTGAAAGGCGACAAAACGGAATGGGACCTACTGTACATTCTTAATATGCACAGAGGTTTTCAGAATGACCTGTTAACATTTCATGACAAAAATATTTTTTAATGCAGGGGTGCTCAATACGTCGATCGCGATCTACCAGCCGATCGCAAAGGTAGTATTGGTTCTGTGGTAAGACGGGCTTTGGAGACCTGTGCTGGTGTGCTCTTACCTGCCGTTCCGTGGCGCTGGCCCGGTGGGCAATAAAATTGCTCCCAAATCTCAGCTGTACTCCTCTTTGCCCACACACTCTTCCGGGCCCTTGTGTTGGCCGCCTGTTCACCAGCTCCAGGTAAAGTCCCGCTTTATGTCCAGTTTCACGCAATATCCCTTTAAAACTCTGTCACTTAGTAGCCGCTTCACTTTCCATTTAGTGCCTGATCACAGTCTGATCACTGCGACGCACAGCATTTCATCGCTGCTGCATCACTCTGGTGCACGCATCCGTGCACTGTGTTAAAGGTAAGATCGCCTTGGCCCATTTCTCTCCTCTGTGCCTGTGCCTATCATGTGTACATTTTAAAAGCATTTAAAGAGGCGTCTGGGTTTCAGCCACGCTGCAGGACTGGTCACACCAGGCAGCCTGCTCCATGCGCCATCCTTTGGCCTTTCAAGCCGGGACCGTCCGCAGTCGCTCACCTCAGCGGTTTGTCTCGCTTCCATTTTTGTAGTTCTACGTCATGGTGCTACGTCCCTTAGCGGACTTCGCTAGTGAGATATCACGTGACCCCCAGGTCACAGACGCCAGAGAGATCAAACAAAAAATGCTCCAATCACTAGCGACCCTCCTCTATAAAGGCCCCTGCTCCATAGCCGCGCCCCCTCTTTCACTCTGGCGCAGATTGAGATCTACCACAGTACTTAATTCGTTCTGAGATGTCTTCCATTGTTCGTCCGAGTTCCCCTTCGCCCTCCGGCGTCGGACGTCGTCGCTGCTCTACGTGTCGGGTCAGGCTCCAGCGCACGGACCAGTATGCCAGCTGCTTCATGTGCCTGGGTTCGGGCCATGCGGCGTTGAGCGCTAGCTGCGCCTCGTGTCTCGCTCTCCCCAGGGAGGAGAGCGAACGCAGGCGCGCGTTCTTCGCCGCTGCAGCGCCCCCTCCGGACTCCTCTCAGGACGAGGAGTCTGAGATTGACTGGGCCCCACTCGACCTTCCGCCCGTGCCCGCGGAATGGGGTGACTGCGAGGTTGGAGAGGCTTCGGAGGACGGCTCTCTCCTCACTCTGGCCTGGTCTCTACTCCTCCGCGGCGGCCATCATGGATGCTCCTCTACCACCGCAGCCGGTCCAGACGGTGGAGGACTTCACCTCGGTGGGCGCCACCACTCGAGGGAGGAGGAGGAAACAACCCACGTTGTGCCCGCGGATGGACCCGATCCTCCATTACGTGACACGTGAGTGGCCAAAGCATGAATGCGGCTCAGGTCGTCGCATTGGCTAACAACATGGCGTTCAGCACGGGGGCCCTGGATAGGTCGCTCTCCTCTGGCCAGGCGCTCAGTGGAGACCTCCTGTCAGAGGCTAGGACCACCTCCGCGGCGATCCTGCGCATGTGCCAGGCGTTGGCCGTGGATGGTGGCCGCTCCATGGCTGCAAGCACCTTTGGCTTGGGCTGGCTAACATCAGGGAGGCGGAGAAGAGGCAGTTGCTGGACCTGCCCATCTCCCAGACGTCCCTCTTCGGGCCCTGGTGGAGAGACTGGACTCGGCTAGGCTAGCCCCGCACCTAGCACCGAGGCGCGAGGCCCACCAGCCATCACGGAGCCGGGACAGAGGCAGAGAGCGTTCGCCCAGGAGGCGTCCTGACCCGTATCCTCGCTCCGTCATCCATCGTCCCCCCTCGACGAGGCCCCTGGGTCCAGACAGACCCACGGGAGGCTCGCGGGAACAACGCTCCCACTGCCGGCCTCCCTATGGTAGAGGAGGCCGGGGGTGGTAAGAATTCTTTCAATAAAGGCCGACCGGCATTTCATCAGTACTCGTTGTCTCATTTGGGGGTACGTAACATGTCTAATGTGTCTGATTGTGTTACTTCCCGGGCCCATAACGTTGCTCCACTAGGCCTACAGCCCCCAGAGCAGGGTGTGCAGTGCGCTACGCGAGCTACGAGCTCCGAGCTCCGGTCCTCTGATCCATGCTATGCCCTCCCAGAGAGAGGTCAGGCGGAGGGATCTGGTGAGTAGTGATGTGTGTGCTTCGGCCAAACACGTGCTAGCCCAGACATGGGCAAACTTTTCCTCTTGAGGGCCACGTTGGAAATTAGGTCCGAATCCCGACAGCAGTCTGACATTCCAATGTTTTTCTCAGGCTTCATTTAAAAAAATAAATGTATTGTTTATATGAAAAAAATAGCTCTGCATACAGCACAGAGGGGGACTGTATGATGTTTAAACTGAAATTACCCCACTGTGGGATGAATAAATGTTCTTAATCCTATTCTCTCTTGGTCTTAATCTTTATATAAATTGAGGAGGGCTCAGGGGCCTGATATCTGGCCCACGGGCCGGGGTTTGCCCACCACTGTGCTAGCCCCTCTGAGCTACCAGGCTAAGCACGGGGTTTCCCCCTCCATGAGGCAAGAGCCAGGGGGGGGCGGAGCAATCGAGTCACATGGCATGAGCAGGCCCGTACTTATGACGTCGGGCCTGCAGGACACGTGACCGCCCCCGGCGCACACGGTATGACGCAGGGGGCCCCCCTGCCCTTTCGTCCACCCCCCCTCCCTGCTAGGAACACCAGGAGAGGGCGGGGCTGTGACGTCTCGTGTTCCAGCTCCCGTTCCGCCCCTCACAGACTTCTACAGCATCTGGAGGGAGCAGGGATTACTGGCGGATCCGTGGCTGGAGAAGACATTGCGCAGGGGTTACGCACTGCAATTCTCCCAAAAGCCACTGCCGTTCCGGGGCGTGCGGGCAGCGCGCTCTCAGGTACGGGGATCGCTAGTGGCACTACAAGCGGATTTCTCCTCTCTGCTAAGTCGAGGCGCAGCAGTAGAGGTGGACCCACAGGACGCCGCCAGGGGGCTCTACTCCCCTTACTTCTTAGTGCCAAAGAAGTCAGGAGGGGTGCGTCCCATTTTGGATCTACGAGCTCCGGTCCTCTGATCCATGTTGGCCCCCCGGAACGTGGGGGCCGACAGGATGTCCAGGGGGGGCCCACTCCAGGACGAGTGGGGCCTGGCCCCACGGATAGCTGCGGAAGTCTGGCGGAGATTCGGTCGTCCAGTGGTCGACCTTTTCGCCAGTGCAGAGAACGCACAGTGCCCGTCCTGGTTCGCCTTAAGGGCCGCGGACGAGCCGCCCTTAGGGGTGGACGCCCTGGCTCACTACCCCTGGCCAGGGGCCCTACTGTATGCTAGTTCGTCTCCTGCCGGTCCTGCTGCGGAGGATCAAACAGGAGGGGATGTCGGTGATCCTGGTGGCCCCGGACAGTCCACATGCCCGGTGGTTCCCCTTCCTGAGGGGCATGGCGTTGATGGAGCCCTGGGCCCTCCCGGACGAGCCGGGGGCTCTAGTCCAGGGGGGGGCCCTGTTTTCACGCCCGATAATCGGCCGCAGGCTTTGGGTTTGGAGGCTGAGAGGCGGAGCCTCGTAGACCTGGGGCTTCCCCCGGCGGTGCTGGAGACTATTCAGGGGCCGAGGGCGCCGTCCACTGTTAGGGCCTACGCCACAAGAAGATGGAGGCTCTTCAGCGACTGGTGCGGTTCTCGCTCCTGGGATCCCAGGCGTTGCCCGTTGGAGGGAGTCCTGGGATTCCTGCAGGAACTATTTGACAAAGGGAGGGCTGTCGCCACCCTGGCGGTGTTCGCGGCAGCCATTACCTCGGGTCACAACGGTTTCGGGGGGTTCACAGCCCGCTCTCATCCGTTGGTCAACCGTTTTCTGCGGGGGGCACGCAGGAGGAGGCCCCCGCTTCAGAGAACGCCCCCGGTTTGGGACCTCAGGGTGGTCCTTAAGGGTCTTTTGGGCCCGCCTTTTGAACCGGTGGCGGAGGCGAGTCCCGAGTGTGTTGCTTTTAAGACTGCCCTCTTGCTGGCGTTGGCGTCTGCTAAGAGGGCGGGCGACTTGTGTGCGCTCTTCGTCCATGCGTCTTGCCTGTCTTTTGGAGAGGGTGACGGCATGGTGGAGTTGTGGCCCAATCCGGCTTTTCTCCCTAAGGTCATCACGTCGGCCTTCAGGTCGAGAGTGATCAGGATTAGGGCTTTCCATCCGCCGCCGCATGCCTCCCCCGAGGAGGAGCGGCGGCACCTTCTGTGTCCTGTCAGAATGCTTAGGCGTTACCTGGCCATGACATCTTCATTCAGGTTGGTTGATCAGCTGTTTGTGTGTCTGGGCTCCAAGAACAGGGGCGCCCCCCGGTGGCCTTCAGGTCGCACTACACGCGTGGGGTGGCGGCCTCTACGGCCCTCCTCAGGGGGGCTTCGGTCGAGGACGTGTGCCGTGCGGCTTCTTGGGCGTCGTCCTCTTCTTTCGTCCGGTCTTACCTTTTGGATGTGTCGGACCGGTCGGTGGCCCATTCCGTGCTTAGTGCAGCGGACTGAGTTGAAACCTTATGTTCCCCTTCTTAGGGGCCGACGGTTGTCTTTCCGCCCTGGTTCAGGAGCTCTTGGGAGTGGCGTCCTGCAGGTGCGATGTATGTGTGTGCTTTGGTCAGTCAGGTAGTCCACGTCAGGAGCTCTTGGGAGAGGCGTCCTGGGACTACGGGTGGCCTTCGGTCTGTGTTACTTGGGGGTGTCCTTGGGAGGAGTGGCCCTGTAACACGCAGTTGCTTCTTCTGCCCTGAGTCCTCTCACTGTGTGAGGGTCTTGCTCGGGCAGAGCTCCAATTACTCTTCGCTGGCCTGCTGGGAGTACATGTTCCTACGGCCTCCGCGTTGTGTCCCACTAGCGAAGTCCGCTAAAGGACGTAGCACCATGACGTAGAATTAATAGTTACCTAATGTAACTTAAGTTCTATGAATAGGTGCGTAGTCCCTTAGCTACGAGCCCATCAGGCCAGCCCGGCTTGGCAGAGTTCAAGAGGGGGCGCGGCTATGGAGCAGGGGCCTTTATAGAGGAGGCTCGCTAGTGATTGGAGCATTTTTTGTTTGATCTCTCTGGCGTCTGTGACCTGGGGGTCACGTGATATCCCACTAGCGAAGGCCGCTAAGGGACTACGCACCTATTTGTAACTATTAATAGGTAACTATTAATTCCCCACTTTTTCATTTAGGATTTAGTTCAGTTCAGTAATCTCCCAAATTTTATATTCTTTCTAGGTGTCCTCAGAGATTGCTGATTTTTGTCTCCTCTGCACTGCTGTTTTACTGTTGCCTCTGGTGGACTTCATTTCCGTGTGCTCCTTTGCCTGCTTCTCCCCGTATGATCCAGTCTGCGCGCTGCGCACTGGTGGTTCCCAAAGCAGACAGCAAGCAGAGACGCAGACCAGGTTGCCCGTGCGCACACTCTTTACCCTGGGTCTTGTCTGTCAGGGGGACATCTCAATAGTGTAAATTGTTTTAAACTGTTTTTTTTTCAACATTAGCGCGTTTTAAATATAATACATCTTAACAGTGGATAAAATTGATTGTTAATTAAATAAATCTTGTATTATAAAACTGTGAATTAACTGGAACCGGTTGCCTTGTACTTACTTACTTGTGTGCCTTCAACCTACAATACACAATTTTCCCAGGAAGTCTGGGATGGCGTTGCTACAACATCTCTAAATCTTTTATTTTTATTATTTTCCAATTTGTTAACCCCTCGGTTGCCACAGTTGTATTGGGAGTTTTGCGTTTTCGCATGCCACAGTATGCCCCCAAAACGAGACTTCAAAAATTCTCCGCGAGTAAACTAGAGTGGACCAAAAAAATTCACCCCCCTCAGCATTGACACACATGTGGAACGGAGCTGTGGGCCAAGAGCCAACTTTTGGTCCATCCTGTAAAGACGTTTTTGAGAGGTCTGCCAACGCTATATGTTAGCATTGGCTAATTCTTCTTCTGGGTCCACCCCCATCGGCCCGGGGTGGTATTGCAAGCATGTCAGCGCACGTCATTTTGGCCACTTTTGACATGGGACCGGCCTCCACTGGTGCCACTACAGAAGTATCAGCGTCTGCATCAAAGCTCCGCCCACTTCTGTGTTTTTCTCCAACGCAGGACAGGACGTTTGAGGACGCACATGTTTGGAATGTTATGAATGTCATTGAAAACGCAGATGTTCGGTTATGTGTGGATGCAAATTATTTCATAAATCATGCGGTTTTGTATGTACATACATTGTAGATATAAAGAATCCTCAATACATTTAGAAATAAATGTTTTGCATTTTTGTAGTAGGTAGATCATTTTGACTTGATCATTTTATAAGTAGCTCACATTCTGAAAAAGTGTAAGCACCCCTCTCAGCAAGAAGGTCCTGGGTTCAAATCCCGGTCGGAACGGGGTCTTTCTGAGTGCATGCGGAGGTTTTGTCCGGGTACTCTGGTTTCCCCTGCCACTAAAAATGGTCCTGACGTCCTGTCCTGCGTTGGGGAAAAACCACAGAAGTGGGCGGAGCTTTGACGCCGGTACTTCTCTAGCGGCACTTGCAGTCATAGTAGAAACTCAGGGTGAAGTCAAAGCCCCGGTGATCCAAGATGGCGCCCTATTCAAACGAATGGCTTGTGCTCAGTAGCGCATGGGACTTGACGGAGATCGGGGGATTAGCAGAACTCGCCCATATTTGGGCATCGTCTGGTTCTCCCCGTTCTGGGCAGTGGACGAGCTCCCATGATGCGTTGCGCCAAACATGCGTGTGTGGCTTTCATGCACGCAGACATGGCTGTCATGTCCGCGCAACCAATCAGAGCTGCTCATCAGAACAGCAGCAGAGCGGGAAGGAAAGGAGCAGAGTTTGTGGCAGTAAAGTGTGGATTTAAAGAAAACAGGGATTTAAGAAGAAAAAAAGTTCAGGATGACAAGGGACACTAAAATCCGATCTTTATGAAAGCTGTAGGTTCTCTGTCAGCTGAGGTCGAGCTGTTTTAATTTACATCGAGTTCTATGGGACTTTTTTCTGGGTAGGCCATGTGATTTTAATCTGTAGTACCACGGGTGCCCCCTGTGCCCATGGGTGGGACAGCTCTAAGCTAGTAATACCCTATCCAGTTATTATAGATCCATGGTGAATGTTTACAAGCACTGACCCCCGTCCTCAGCCCTGGTTTGATCCTGGTTTAGCTCCTGTTTTGGTTGTTTTTGAGTGCGAGTCCCAGTTATCCCTTTGGTGTTATCTGATGTGGAGGATGTTCGCTGCTGCGAACCGCTCTCAGCAGTGAACAGTTTTTATGGCAGTAAGATCCTTCTTCAGTGATCAGAGGTTGCACGTTTCGTTTGTTGTTGTTTTGGGGGAATACTGTGGCGTGCGAATACGCAAAACTCGGGTTATCTCCTTCTACACGCAAATGCATAAACGGATCATTTGTTTTAATGTAATGCGATCTACCAATATTACCTTTGCAATCGACTGGTAGATCGCGATCGACGTATTGAGCACCCCTGCCATATGGGGATCAATAAAGTGCACCTTTACCAATACTTTTGTAGAGGATCTGGTTATGGATTTAGGTCGGATGGTTTGGTGTCACTCACCGCCGATGTTCACAATTCTTTATTCAGTTTTCATGTAGTTCCAGAGAGTTGATGTAGTCAGCTTAGCTGGGAACTAACTATTTAAAAAAAGATAATGCCCATTACAGTTATGTATGTATGTATGTATGTATGTAGCGAAAGTATTCGGCCCCCTTGAACCTTGCAACATTTCGCCACATTTCAGGCTTCACACAAAGATATAAAATTAAATTTTTTGTAATGAATCAACAAGTGGGACATAATCGTGAAGTGGAACGAAATTTATTGGATCATTTAAACTTTTTTAACAAATAAAAAAACTGAAGTGTGGCGTGCAATATTATTCGGCCCCTTTACTTTCAGTGCAGCAAACTCACTCCAGAAGTTCAGTGAGGATCTTTGAATGATCCAATGTTGTCCTAAATGACTGATGATAAATAGAATGCACCTGTGTGTAATCAAGTCTCCGTATAAATGCACCTGCTCTTTGATAGTCTCAGGGTTCTGTTTAAAGCGCAGAGAGAACCATGAAGATTTTGTATCCAAATCCAGCCGAATTTGGATACAAAAAGATTTTCCAAGCTTTAAACATCTCAAGGAGCACTGTGCAAGCAATTATATTGAAATGGAAGGAGTATCAGACCACTGCAAATCTACCAAGACCCGCCGTCCCTCCAAACTTTCATCTCAAACAAGGACAAGACTGATCAGAGATTCAGTCAAGAGGCCCATGATCACTCTGGATGAACTGCAGATAACTACAGCTGAGGTGGGAGAGTCTGTCCATAGGACAACAATCAGTCGTGCACTGCACAAATCTGGCCTTTATGGAAGAGTGGCAAGAAGAAAGCCATTTCTCAAAGATATCCATAAAAAGTCTCGTTTAAAGTTTGCCACAAGCCACCTGGGAGACACACCAAACATGTGGAAGAAGGTGCTCTGGTCAGATGAAACCAAAATCGAACTTTTTGGCCACAATGCAAAACGATATGTTTGGCGTAAAAGCAACACAGCTCATCACCCTGAACACACCATCCCCACTGTCAAACATGGTGGTGGCAGCATCATGCTTTGGGCCTGCTTTTCTTCAGCAGGGACAGGGAAGATGGCTAAAATTGATGGGAAGATGGATGGAGCAAAATACAGGACCATTCTGGACCTGAGACCTGAGACTGGGACGGAGATTTATCTTCCAACAGGACAATGATCCAAAACATAAAGCCAAATCTACAATGGAATGGTTCACAAATAGACGTATCCATTACTGGCCAAGTCAAAGTCCAGACCTGAATCCAATCGAGAATCTGTGGAAAGAACTGAAGACTGCTGTTCACAAACGCTCTCCATCCAACCTCACTGAGCTCGAGCTGTTTTGCAAGGAAGAATGGGCAAGAATTCCAGTTTCTCGATGTGCAAAACTGATAAACATACCCCAAGCGACTTGCAGCTGTAATTGCAGCAAGAGGTGGCGCTACAAAGTATTAGCGCAAGGGGGCCGAATAATATTGCACTTCCCACTTTTCAGTTTATTTGTTAAAAAAGTTTAAATTATCCAATAAATTTGGTTCCACTTCACGATTGTGTCCCACTTGTTGTTGATTCTTGACAAAAAATTAAAATGTTTGAAACTCTTTGTTTGAAACCTGAAATATGGCAGAAGGTTCAGGCCGAATACTTTCGCAAGGCACTGTGTATGTGTATACATATATAATATATATAATATAATTTGAATACCATTCGAATATTGAACTTCAAAGCCCTAATAAATACTGGTAAAAGTAAAAACCACTCAACATTTTTTAAATTGTTTTAATTATTAAAATCATATATATAGCCCAATATATAATTTTGATTATCAAGATAGCTATCAATGACACTTAAATAGTTTTACAAATCTGCGTGAAGTACTATTGTTTTTACACTTGAACTATCTTTTACTAAATTAAATGTAACTTTGTTTCTCCTGTACCTATGTACATTGCTATCATATAATTGTCTGCTTTAGAAGAACCTCCCAATCCTATAAAAAGCTAAACTTCTTTGTTTAAGAAATACATTTGTACGTTTGTCCCAACAGAAAGTTTAAGTAAATCTTTTTTTTTTTTTTTTTTTTTTAGCAAATCCGACCTCAACATGCTGTCTTTAACTTATCAGATAAACTGACTTGTCTGAGTGAAGGTAGTCCTCCAGTACAATAAAATAGCACCATAGAGGAGACCCGCAGCAGAGAATCAATTATACAGCTTTGATATGTATTACTCATCAATCACCTTTCTCAGCAGGCATATGCAGTTGGATGCTTTCCCATCCCACAAAACCATATGCTTATTCAGTGAGAGCTAAGCCTTTCTCAGACCAGAGTCACAAAGCGCTTTACAATTGTTATTTTTGGGCATTTGTCTCCACACAGAGAAGGGAGTGAGAGACAAATGCCCTCATCTGAACAGCATGTCCACAATCGCAGTGACTGTCCTGCTCCTTCCAAGGCTATACCCACGACCGCCTCAAAGTGTAAAGCCCAATTTATGCCCTCCTCCCACTCAATCCTCCCTTACGCCCCATGTGTGAATCCTTGTGCATAGTTTCCAAATGACCGCCACAGCGTTGATATGAACTCCTCAATCTCACACACGCGTGCGCACACACAAAGCTAATGGTAATTTGAGCATCCCGCTGAATTTTTACAAAGGGCTGCCCAGTGAGGGCTGTGGAGTGAGTTTTGAGGCGTGCCATTGTCTGCCCGCACCCACGAACCTATCAGCTTAACCTTTGCCATTTTCACCTTGCACTGATATCAGGTGCCTTATTCTGGCCTTCCTTGAACTGTAGAATGGACAGCGAGCTAGATGTTGACATAAATAAGCAAGGGATAATGTAGAGTACGCAGGTAATTTTCCGATAATGACCTGCGTACTATCCTTTATCCCGCTTATTATTTATGGCTTTGTACCAACCGAACACACACAAAATAAACTTCAGTCCACTTCTATGAATGCCGAAAGGTTTATTTAATGACTGTAAATAAAATGGTTCCCAAAGGTTTTTCCATGGCAGGCGAGTAACAGTTAGGCAAGCGATTTCAAAACTAGAACTCTGAACAATGAATTCTGAACATCAGCGGTGAGTGACCCAAATATAAACTCAACCTAAATCCATAAGTCGATCCTCTGCAAATGTGACTTAAAATGTTTAATTCATGTTAATGGTTGCTTCCGGGTTACAGTATTTTTGTCGTGAAAACGTTAACAGATAATTCTGAAAACCTCTGTGCACGTCTGTTACGAATGTATATGTATAATGTATTCTCCTATTAACATTTAAATGTGTTGATTGATTTGTTATACGTGTCTATTGAGCTTGGCAAGCCCCGATAGCTTGGCCGAACTACTTGCGGAGTAATCTACACATCTGAATAACAAGCAGAGAATTCATTGCCATGGCCAGCGGCCATTATTGTTTTGAGAGGTCGGTTATCAAGAAATAATGACCGGTAGAACGTTTTGAAATTACATTCAAATCAATGGAGCATTCTACTGCTGCTGCGAGGAGCCGCGTAATGAGTAAATATAAATAAGCTGTTGTTTTTTTGTGGGTTTTATTGTGTACGTATAAAGGGCTATTTAAGTGGGTGTGAAAGACGGGAGCGCAGGAGAAGTTACTCAGGCTGCAGCGCGTTACATGATATCATAGACATGTTGATGAATATCTCAAGCCTGAAAGCTTTTGTAAATGAATTGATCCACTTCGGGCTGCGCCTGCATAACAGTTTGGTAGTATTTACTGTTTAGTAGCTGACTGTTATAAAAATCTTTCCAGATAATATTTACAAGGTAAGGTTACTTTGATCAGAAGCGAGTTTATTATTTATTTTATCTTATTAAAACGATTATTTAAATTTGCAATTACTCAGTTATATTGATTAATTGATTGTACTCGTGCCCAAGGGAATTAATCTTCTTGGTGTCAATTTGAAAATAACATAAAATTGTATCCAAATAGTCAAAGGGTAACCACAACCACCACCCATAAAAAAGAATAATGTCAAAAATAGTATTGTTTGTCTTTCACATATTTCATGGTAAAGTGGATTGCTAATAAAAGTGAAATAACCCTGTTCCTTACCTGCCACACTCCCACCACTGCATTAGCAATGAGGATGAGGAGGATGACGAAGGGCTCCACAAAGGCAGTGACTGTTTCCTCTCCCTCCTCGAACCAGGCCAGTACCTGAGAACCACACAGCTATAAGGTATGGCTGGCATTTTACACACATGTACATACACATATGTATGGTCATATATATATATATATATATATATATATATATATATATATATATATACACATGGACACTGAGATGGAAGACCTTGTATGTTATTATGACTTGTGAATATGTTCGGTCTATTGATCTTTCCTTTTCTTATTGTTGTTAGCGGCATATAAGCTTGCAAGACACTTTCTTCTTGAATAAACAATGGACAATGAAAAAAATGCATTCAGTCTACTGTAAGAACTACTGTAACCACAGCAGCCCTGGGGCAGACTGACAGAAGGACTCTCTATTGGTGGTGGTCATACACACACACCAGAATCATACTGAATAACGTGTGAAGTGTCCCACTGTGGCACCTGGTATTCCCGGTCTCCATTCACAGTAACAATAATGCATCGGTTTGATTTAACGCTTTTTTGGACACTCAAAGACGCTTTACATGTCATTATTATTTCACGCCATACACGGTGGTGATAAACTACTTCTGTAGCCACAGCTGCCCTGGGGCACACTGACAGTAGCGAGGCAACCAGACAGGAAACAGTGGGAGTAGAAGGTGGGCTCGAACTCACGACCCTCTGGCTCAAAGGCCAATCCTCTACCAACTGAGCTACTGTCGCCCACAGTAATAACCAGGCCCTAAACTGCCTGGTTATTAAGTAGTAGTAGTAGTAGTAAGTAATCTTTATTTATATACCGCCTTTTCAGTGCACATCGGAGTCTCAAAGCGGTTTACAATTGTTATGATCCAACTAAGATCCAACAATATCGGGGTTTGACATGCAGATATGTTCGGCTGTCCTAGTTTTTAATGCATTCATATACACTTTCATTTTCCATAAATGTTTCGAACAATTGCAGAAAAAAATTAAGCCCATTCATAGTATCATTAGCTGTTCTTGCCAGGATATAGACAGCATGTTCTACTTTTAAAACATGATTTATGATATCCAATTGTCACTCAAGCTTGATGTAAAAATGCAGCGACTTAAAGAGGCTTTTATATCTGTGTAAAACGCCACATTAATAAACTGCACCTGTTTTACAGCACAATAAGTGTGCAGGCTTTTGTATTGACCATAAAACAGTGCTTAAATGTATGAAGAATACTTGTATCGGGTGACATTAAGCATTCGCTCTTAGGCCTTATGTCATCCTCTTCCCACGTGACCCATGTGAACCCCCTCGGGGGCTTCTTAAAGGACTGTTTCGGAAAAGCTCCCTGTTGACATCCACACAGATTAGCTGCAGTCTGGTGGAGCAAAGACACAGTTATGGAAAGAAACTCAGACTCTCAGAAAGTGTGCTGCGAGTAACTGATTATATAAAAGCAATAATTGATGTAAATATGTTTTTTCTACAGTCCTTTCTAATTAGATATTTATCACATTTTGTTTAATAGGGTTAGGGTTTAATCACGGTCTGTCTTTAAGGTATTTTTGGGTACAGAGTTTGCTTGTTCTCCCTGTATCTGGGTGGATTTCCCGCATTTACTCTAATTTCCACTACTGCTAAAAACACTTACAACAGACATTTCAGGGTGAATGAGTATGTGCTTGTGAGTGCAACTGTTGGAGGCTGGATGGAAATTATGCTCGGCTACAATCCAGAGAGTTGATTTCCTTAACATACCAGATAACAACCAGGTGGCATACCTTTTGCCAGAAAAGTTACATAGAGCAGTTTCTGGACAAAGTGAATGATTGGGTATATATCTTTAAAAAAAGACTCTCCTTCCCTTATGTCATGTGAAACAAAAGCTACTGCGCTCTTCAAAGACACAATCGATCTCCAGACTCCTGTCAGCGCCATGCACCGCTCCTACATTCCAGTGTGTATGAATAGGACGCTTGTGAACGTCTCACATTTATTGTCTCACACGACTCTGGATCCACTACACTCATTTGTCATTGCGACTAACAATACCATTGTGCAACTCAATCCCCTGTTCATCCTCCCTCTCTCCTCCAGCAGCAAGCCTTCCTCTCTGACCTCTGGCCAAGGATATGGCTTCTCTCCCTGGCCTGAGACCATCTTAGACCTTAGAAGTCCCAGCTTAAGCTTGACTAACAGGCCATGAAAATATGTGAAAATAAATTAGTTTTAGACCAGTGTAGATCACTTGATCTACACCAGCATCACCAAACACTAACACTTACTAAGAACACTAACATCTTTGGGAATTGGACTTCCTATTAGATAAAAAAGGATTATTTTAGTATGATAGTGGTTTAATTGTGTTTGAGTATTAGGGATGCACCAAACCTTTTTATATATAAGATATCAATATCTTTTCATATTTGCTGACACCCGTTTTGAACTGATAACAAAGAAACACTCAAATCACAGCTAAATTGTTCTAAAATGTGTCTTTTTGTGTTTTTTCAGTGTCATCCTGCAAATATGAACTCTTCATTCGACATTCCGGGTTAATATCAGCCAATAAATAGTATTATTTTCATCCCATCATTAAACTGATACCTGATCCAACAAAATCTCCAATCAGGACAGAAATCCGATACCGATATTTTATCAAGGCTTCCCTATAGTGACTATTGAGCCTGTTCGTGTATTTAGGCAGTTGTATCCTTGGGCAAGACACTTAACCCCACTTTGCCTGAAGCTCTGGCTGACAGATCAAGGCTTCCGGCCGTCCCTCCAAACTGCAGGAGGATCAGTGAGGGGCTGGTGCTCAGTGAATTGGGTGTAGCTCTGACTGCCACCCCCAACCCAGAAATGGATTAAGGGGAAGAAAATGGATGGATGGATGGATCCTAGGCCAGAGGCTCCAGTCCTCCTAATCATTTTATTCCTTGAAATATCAACAAAAAGTCCTACTTTCAAATGAATTAAACTTACAAATGAGATACATGCAGCCAGTAGCAGGATTCTGACCAACAGGTCCTCAAACTGCTCCACCACCAACTCCCAGATGGTCTTCCCTGGCAACAGAAAAAACTATTGCATTCATCCAGATAGATTTAGCATGGATACAAAGTAAACACAGGACAGCTGTGAACAGTTGATATTGTAATGTTTTACTCAAGACACTTGCAGCTATTCAGGTGAGATTAGCATGCATGTTATTATTAGTTTGAACTGAAGTCCTGTCTATCTGCAGAATGTGAAATGCCAGTGGACACAAGCATCCACCGATTGAACAGTAAATAAATTTTCATAACAATCGGTGAAACATGCATATTTCATTGTATATGTGGCTTACCCTCTTCAGCAGGCAATTCTGGAAAAAAACAGACGGGATAAGTTTTACAACGCTTATTACATCTCATAGTAATGGATTTCAAGTACATTTTCATTCAATCAGATCCGGCAAGTGTATATTTAAAACCTCTGACGTGCCAGTCTGAATGTAGTGAATAATTACCATTAAGCAGCAGCTGGTTTGTTAAGACCTACTTGTCCGGTTGCCAGATTGTGACCACTTTGTCTCAAATGGTGGCTTCACAAGGACTGACCTTTACAGTGACCTTAATTACTTGGTTATTTGGGCTTGATGTCCTTCTGTCAACATCCACTTGGCAGCTGAGAAGCAAATGCAGTGTATATGCTATGGTTTTAAGTGTTTTATTCCCTGGATGAAACAATAACATTGTCACATGATGACCTGGATCTAAAATAAAGAGCCCACGTGTGCAGTATGGAGGTTTGCACATTTTGTTGCTGGAAAAATAACTTTGCATGTTTTTCAATTGCACTGAATGGATTAGTGCTTGTATAATTTACCACGCATTTTCACAATATAAATTTGTGCAAAAGTGTAATGCAAAATGCCCTTGTAAATTGACTCTCCAGCATGCCGATATCCTCATGTTATATCACACTTTTTTTTTTCTCACCATTGAAGCCATATTTCTCCAGGTTCCTCTTGAACTGGTCTGGTGAGAGACCCGTATCTTCAGTGACACCAAAGTATGCCAGAACTTCAGGTCCTTCCTTGATGTGAGCGTTCTCCATCTTCAGTCAAAGTGGAGGGGCTTCAGTACAAACAAACAAAACAGTGGGTGGAAGAAAAATCATAAAACAAATGTGTGATCGCTGATGAGAAAAAATGTATGTGAAACTGCACCAATTCGGGTACCCACCACTTTCCTGAAGTGCGGGATTGCGATTTAAACTGGGCAACTCCCTGCGTTCAAGCTTGATCTCACCCTGTCCCCTCACTCCTCGAAGCCCTGGACTGACTCTTCTAAAAAGTCTTATTCACATCAAAAAGTTGTCTCATTGGTGCTTTTCTTTGCATGTGCCCAGCCCTCATTGGCTGGGACATCCACAAATAGGTGGCAAGGGAAGGCCCGGTGTTAAAGAATAGGCCAGATAATGAGGGGCTGGAGAGGGCAACAACTGTAGAGGGGTCTGCACGGGTCTGTGCTGTAAATAAAACGGCATACTTCCGCACAATGAAAGTGCAGCGTGGTGAGTAGGAATCAGTGGACTATCATAACAAATTCTACAAGTGTATTGTATTGCTTATTGCTGTAACGCAGTAATGAAAGACATTCCAAAGAAAAAAGTGGGTAATCTTTTACTCGGTACAAAGATCAATAGTGTGCAATCCATTTTTTATTAAATTGTGTTATGCAAAGGGGTATACTGATTATCAGCACCAATATTGACCAACATTATTACATTTTTTATTTTACTCATCAAATTATTTGTCTTGTTCAGCCTAGGTGGAAACAACAATGATACAGCGTATCTAAACACAAACATGTATTAATCAGCACTCATATTATTGTTTATTAGTCATCAGCCTCCTTGACAACTAATTATTGGTATCAACCCTGTAAAAACACATCGACCGACCCCTAATGAGAGCTCTGGGACATAAACTGCTAATCAGGGTCATTTGGGGAGTCATTCTGTTGTATTCTATTTTCAAACTCGAATAACAATTTATTTAACAACCAATGACTCTCACAACTCACTAATAATGAGAGAAAAAAAATATTATTTTATTCAAAGTAATGTATGTAAAAAAGTGTACACTGTTAGGCACTATCAACAGTCCACTGTGTGGAGCAAGCTTTCTGAAGTTGTTAAAAAATGAGCTATGAAGCGGTCTCACTAATAGTCGCACACAAGTCATCTGCGTAGAGTTTGTTGGTGGTAGAGTTGATTGGTTCAATCTTAGTGCTCTCAATCTCTAGATTCCGCTCCACTTTTGCAGCTACCAACATGAAAGGAGTTAAGGAGTATTTCACTGTGTGTAATCAAGTTAGAGATGTGCATTATAAATTAGCGTACTATTCATGCACTATGCATAGTCAAAATTCTCACATTTTCAACCATAAAGAAAAGATAAGATATTCCTTTCTTTATAAATACATTTCATACTAAGCAGTCAAAAGTGCCATTGGAGACAACCATATAATGTTCAGATACAGTTTGCCTTCATGCATAGAGTTTACCTGCATCACAACCTGTTGTGGGAGGATGGCTGCTGCTCTGTGGGGCTCAAGGTGGCTCACTGACATTTAGCTCAATCTCTCTGCGGACTCAGGTTTCAGTGGCTTGTTCTGAGCACACCAAACATTGATAATGCTGTTCCGCACCACATGCAAACAAACGCCCACAACACACAACTGTCTATGTAACATGTGATCTATAACACTGTTTTGTTGCATCTACACACATACCGGTTTTCATAATTCATGGGGACCAGGTTTTGATCATCACTTGTGTGTCAGGGACGACGACATTGGCTCAGTTGGTAGTGCATTGGCCTTTGAGCCTGAAGGTTGTGGGTTTGAGCCCCACCATGAGACCTTCTCCACCAACTCCCACTGATGACTGCTGTTGTTGTGTTCTTGAGCAAGACACTTTAGCCCACTTTGCCTGAAGCTCCTGCTGAAAGACCAAGGCTATGCCACATAGCCGCCATCTTCCTGTGGACTCACTTCCTGCAGGAGGATCAGTGAGGGGCTGGTGCTATGTGTACTGGATGGCATCTCTGGCAACCCCCCCCCCCCCCAAACAACTGTTTGAACAAACAACTGAGCCTCTAGAAGTGCAAAAAAGTTGAAATCAGTCTCTTCATGGGTTGCAGAGAACACTTCATATTCTGTTTAGGTAAGATATTTTCAACCCGTTCTGATTTTGCCATTCTCTATTACGTGTTTAGAATTATTAGGTCACAGTATTTGCAGCGGGACTGCTATATAAGGGCATGGGCGTCTAACAAAACACTTCGGCCCAGCCCTCCTCCACTGTGCATCTCTTCGAATTTGTAGTCCAAGCTCAAGGATGCCAGCGAACAGGGCTGGACTGGCCATCGGGCGTACCGGGCAATGCCCAAAGGGCCGATGCCCATATTTGGGCCGGTCTGTCTGCCTCATACAAAACACATGTTTATGAGAAGTGTAAATCCGTTGAGAATTGTTCGAGCGGGGCGCGCGTATCCGCGGGGCACCTGCTGTATGTACTCGAACGGGATTCCGCCACCTCAGCGGCCGCAGTGTTCCGGGGCATCTGCGGCCGCTTTGTAATGCGGCTGCGAAAGGCTGTGAGCATCCAGCCGTGTTGTGGCTGAGCGCGCAGCCTCAACATGGCCATGTACCCAACCCCATAAACGCGCACAGGACCATGCGTGTCTTTGAGTAATCTGTGCACCCAATAAATACACTGCTGCAGGAAACAGTCCGCGTCTCCCCTCTCCTCTCGAAGAGCGATTAAACGCCCTAAATAAAGCTCTGATACCTACATTTTGCATTGCATTAAAAGTTCATGTTTGAGCCCAAAAGTAATATGTTGTGAACAAATTAAACAGATTTAGAGCCAGCAAATGGCTGACAATATGCATTACAGTCTTTTTTGACCAATTCTCATCCCTGTAACAAACAATAGTGTTGTCTGTGTCCACCTCCCTCACTCTGAGACATGTTTATTCCCCTCTTGTAATGTAGACTATTGCATTTTATTTTATTGTTGAAACTGCACATATCCTGATCCTCTACGGTATTTGCTTCCACTACTGTATAAACTAGGAGTCGGCAACCTGCGGCTCCGGAGGTGCATGCGTCTTTTTCCTTCTGTAGAAGGAAAAACGTTCTTAACGTTTTTAAATGCTGTAAAATTGTGCATAAGTAATATTCAATTTAAAAATTTCTGTCAACGTAGTGCGTCTTATCCTGCGGCGCAGGCCAGTGCCATGCGGCCGCTGTTGTAAACAAACCGGCATGTGAGCTCTGCTTGTGTACAAGTCTCTCCATGGCCTCGCTCCAAAATATATTAGTGACATGTTACAGTAGGTCCCATTCCGTTTTGTCGCCTTTCACGCGTGAATCACACGAGACTCACGTGTGATTCACGCGTCTTTTATTTTCCCCCCTCCCAGTGACGTTGCAATGACCAAAACAACCACCAGGTGGCACTTGTGAGCAGGGTTACATTGGCGTCTCATCGCTCTTTCTTCTCTCTTCACTGGACAACTATCTGTGGCTTTAAGCCTAGCGTACTGTACATCGGACTGATTATATTCGTCGCCTATGAGTTTCTGCCCCGCGCACATCGACAATCTGGTTAAAACGGGCAACTCCTTGTAGCAGGCCAGTCTCTGGAATAACCCGCAGACATTAAAACTACTGCAAATAACGTAAACTTTTGCATCACGTTGGTGATCTTTCCAAAAAGAGAGAATATCGTTATGGAAAGAGAAACTATTGGTAATATAACGCTGAACGTTTGACTCAAACAGCTCCGCTGGTGTCTCCTCCCACTCAGAAAAAAATCAGACGCCTTTTCTCCGGCATCTCTAACATTTATAATAAATACATAAATATAACAATCATAATGAAGATGCTTTCAAATAATTTAGCAAGCTGTAATTCATTTATTTTAACTCCACACGGCTCCTCCCCTGCCAAACTTATCTCGCTGCTCTCTCCTCCGCAAACCACTAAATGAGGAAAAGGGAATATTCACTCAATCTATTTTGAATGTTACACATACAATATTAATATAGTCTAAGCACGTGTACCACCTGTAGCACGTGTATTTACCACAGACTGTAAGTATTAAAGTAATGAGGCCCCTGCTTTAGGCCTCTGCTGTAAATCCTTATATCCGCCTCACCTAAAATTATTGATCATACTTTACTTGATTTTTCTCCAAGTTTACTGTTCACCCACACACTATTAGTAACCTTTACAATTCTTGTCAAAATCTAACTTTTAAATGACATAGTTGAATTTCATTTCATAAGTGTTGGTGTGTATCATCTATGGTATTTCTGCATCAGACAATACTTGAAAGGTGTCTGTAAAGTCAGTACTTTACTTAAGTTAATAAACAAATTGATGCGGGAATTACTTGAGTAAGCTTTTACGATATGCGCAGTTCAGTTTTTCACCTCATGGCTACGGTCACTTCCTGCCTCAGCGCCATCCTGTGCTTTTACACCGCGAGCACGGGACCTGTGCCTTCTCACCGCTCTGTATACAGTTATACAGGGAGAGCAGAAAGCAAACTCTACATTGTAATAAGTGAATCAGACCAAACCTTGATGTAAAATATTTAAGTAAATACTATATACTTAATTTTCCACTGTTTTATATTTTTGGTTGACAAATAAGTACTGTATAATATTATCATAGCACCCTGTACAATACTGATTTTATTGCATTAAGTGAAAATACTTCTGCTGTAAGCCTGTTGGTCCATTAATGACAAAACAAATATATTGTGTTGATTGAAAACAAAATGTGGTGAAGCAGTGATGCTACCCAGAATGCATTGCAGAGCAAAATATAAACTTCTTAAAACAGGAGCCCTCTGGAACAGTCTGAGGAGGAGCTCAGGGCCGCAGAGAACGTTCATATATTTAAGAGTAGGCTCAAGACGCACATTTTTAGAGTAGCTTTTGATTAGTATTTATTATTTATTATTGCTTTTTAGTATATCTATTTATGTTTTTAGACACATTCTGTTTGTATTTATTTTTATCATTTACTATTTTTAATTATTTATTGTATCTACCCATTTACTGTTATTATCAATATTAGGCAGCTGCCATTTTTCTTTTTATTGTCACATTTTATTGTTCTACTTTCTATTGTATTATTGTATTGTTATAGTGTCCCCAGTGTTTCCTCTGGAGGAGCCCTCTGCACTGAGAGCTGGGGTCTGCTGTGGCTTCGGGGGTCTGGCTCTTGGATCCGGTGGGGGTCTGGGGCCTCCTCTCTCCTCTGGGTCCTATGGGGTCTGAGTCCTGGGCCTGGTGGGGTCTGGGGCCCCTCTCTCCTCTGGGTCCTGTGTCGTTCCCTGTGGCTGCAGCCGGCTCTCTGCTCCTGGTGCAGATGGCTCCTTGGATGGCGCTTCTTCAGCCGGTTACATCTGCTCCCATCCCCATTTCTTTGTATTGTTTTACCTATTTTACCTGATATGACTTTATACTTGTATGTGTGTGTCTGTGTGTGTGTGTGTGTGTATATGTGTGTGTGTGTTGTACATATAATTATAAATGTGGTTTTGGGGGGGTCTGTGGGGAGGAGGGTTTAGGGCTGGGCATGTTGGATTGTTTTTAACTAAACTGTAAAGCACTTTGTGTTACACTTTTTGTATGAAAAGCGCTTTATAAATAAAATTGGATTGATTGATTGATCCGCCAATGCTGAATAGTGTTCTGCAGCAGCCTGGCCAGCCGCTGCATTCATATGCTAATTAGGGCCATTCTTGCTCGGCCGGCCGCAGTGTTTCGCAGTGATGGGCAAGCTACAGTACTTGATTTGTGTAGTGAGCTAAGCTACGAGCTACTCTACAATAAATTCAGCTTCACTACACAGAAGCTACCACCCATACAAATGTAGCAAGCTAAGTTACAAAATTCTGTCAAAAGTAGCTTGCTATATAGAAGCTATTTTCAATTAAACAAACTGCAGTTCATGCAATTTTATATTTTCCTGCATTAACATGTTTGCTCATTTCTAATTTTTTGCACAATTCTTGAGTGTTTTATCCATGCCAAATGTGACATGTAAATTTCTCCTGTGTAAGATTAATAAAGCTTATCTTCTTATTTGAGATAAACTGTCAGATAAAGGTTAAAATGTTGTAGATATTTATTGAACAATAGCCCAAAACACCAAAAACAACAAAGAGTAGGCATCTGAAAACATATTTCTTTTCGCTCATCTCGACTAGAGTGACGTACTTTTGGAGGTATGGCCACGGTACAACACTTTGAGAGTCCTTATCATGGTCCCCCTCCACCGCGGCGGCTCCTGGGCTCTCTGCCATGCTTTTGCTTCCCCGAGTAGCGCGCGCGCATGTGTGTGCGTGTGTGTGTGTGTGTGCGTGCGCGTACGTTCGTGTGTGTGTGTTGTTACCAAGCCCTGCGCATGCGCATCAGCATTCTGTCTTTCTATATGTTTGTTTTATGCTGCGGGAAAATGCTGTAATATATGAACATCAGAGATGTCCGTGAGAAAATAGCTTTGGCGGACGTTACCGCGCTACTTGAGCAATAATATAGCTTAGCTACAGAAAAGTTACTAGGTTTTGTAAATAGTGACGCTACTGTCAAGCTACTGAAAAATGTAGTTAAGCTAGTAGCGACGCTACTGCCCATCACTGGTGTTTCGCTGCATTCCTATGCAAAGTAGGGACATTAGCATGAAAAAGAGCGTGATTTCCTGCCGTTTAGGGTGACGAAAATCTAACTTTTCATGCAGTGCCATATACTGTAGTCGCTGCAGGAGCAATTGTCCATTATTTTAATTGGACTTCTGGTCCATGCACACTGTAAAAAAGAAAAAGTTAGTTCAACTCAAAATTTCAAAGCAACCAGCTGCGAAGGATTTTTGAGTTGAAGGCATTAACTTAATTCTTCAAGTTTTGAAGAACTACACTTATTAAGTTGTGTCAGTTAAGTTTTCCAAGTTCTGCCAACTAAGTGTTTAAATTCAAGTTACTGGAAATTTCAAGTCTGTAAAAACTTTTTAAAGTTCAGATTACTGTCCCCTACAATAACTTACTATTTTGAGTTTAAATTAGCCCCCACATTAAAAGATCAAGATGTTTATTTATATAGCGCATTTCATGGACCAAGGTCACTTGGGTAGGGGAAACTGGAGCACCCGGAGGAAACCTATGCAGACACAGAGAACATGCCAATTCCACACAGAAAAGCCCTGTCCCGACCGGGAATCGAACCCAGGACCTTCGTGTCAAGAAGCGAGAGTGCTATCCACTCAGCTACTGTGCCGCACACACTGTGAACCAGAGGGGAAACTTAATGTTTCTAAGACTGACCCAGAGAATATACAGGGCTACTTTGGCTTGGCCCTGTCGATTACGGTTGGTAAAAATAAATACAGTGATTTTTTTGAGTTGAATGCAGCTGGTTGCCATGACAAATATTTAAATGAGCAAACGCAGATAAGTTGACCTCACTATAGCTCGGTGAACTGTAAAAACGACAACTCAAAATTGTTCACTTTACTAAGATTTTTGCATTCACTGACAATAAAATTTCCAGTTGGAACTGGAACTATCTGTTGTGAGCCACTTGAACTTTCAGAAGTTCACTACAACTTCAAAGTCAAATCAACTTAATATATCAAATAAGATGGACTTTTCATCAGAAACTTCAGAAAGTGAGTTCAAGTGGCTCACAGCAGACAGTTGCAGTTCCAACTGGCAATTTTATTGTCAGCGAATGCAAAAACTTAGTAAGGTGAACAATTTTGAGTTGTATTTTTTACAGTCCAGCACCGGAAGTCGCATTAATGGTGAGTGTTATAACAACATTATTTAAAAGAATAAATTCAGAGGCTTATTATATATATGATTCGAAGTTTGCGTGTTTCCGTTAGACTTTTTCTGATGCGCAAATTAAATTTTTTAAACATGATGCCAGAGTGTGAACATGTTTATTGTTGTCCAAATCTTGAATTTCATGCGTGTTTTGGCGTGTTGTGCCGAAGGTTGAAATGAATAGTTGCTAGACTGTAGTAAACTTGTAAAACGATATTGCTAATACAAATGTATGATGGGTGGTTGAGTTGGCTGATGAATGTCTGCTTAGTTTTAACACTAGCAAACCCAAGCGAAATTGGCCCCTGTTTTGAAAAGAAGGAGCTAACTTGCTAGGTTGGCTGCTAACATTTGCATGTATTGATTTGCAAATTTAGGTAATGACGTATAACAGCAGGGGCCTGGGGTGGGCTTTGTTTATTCGTGCGGGGGAGGGAGAGCTGCAAGAGAGTACTACAGTAGTCCACAGATACACATGTGGACAATGCAGAAGAGATGCCATGGCAGTGTGTCCCCTGAGAATGCACAGTATATATTTTGTAATCAGTTTGTGCATTTCTCAGAACAATTAGTGCAAACGGCAAAACTCATGGATAACTTGCTAAAAAGTCACTTCCTCAAAATGAACTTAAAGGCACACCGCGGACTTTGTGACCTAAAGAGTTGACACATATGAGTTATTTTATATGAATACTTGGGCCAATATACAGCGCTTGACACTTGCAATGCTCCGAGCGGGGCTGCCCTCTTGAAATACCGCCCATGTAAGTTTCGAGCAGACGGACCGTCTGCCACCAGGTCACGTGACTTGGAAGAAACACTTGCTTTACGGCTACAGGCGCTGATATACTCATGGAGCTAAGGCTTTTGCTACTCATTTTTCACCTGCTCGACTCCTGGTCATGGCTGAGGCAAGGAAAAATTTTAAACCTTCGGAGGAGGCTAAAAAGAGGAAACGCGAAAGGGATCGTGCTGTAAGCTGCATGTCTGTATGAGCGCTGCTCTTCACCTGGTTCCTGGATGTCATCGACTGCAAAGATGTCATTCCACGCAGCACGAGCTAGACGCAGAACTCCCTCATCCAGGATATAGAAGTCCATGTGTGGTAGATTACTAATGCAGCGGTCTGGAGGCTGACCACAGCAGAGTCTCTCAATATCTGTAGGCATGTCTCTACAGTTTGAACACACACACCAGTGCATGCTGTCTGAATACACACTCAAAAGACACCGGCTGACTGTTTGTTGACTTTTGCGACAGTGCTGAGTTGCTTGTGGCCACTAGGGGCGCTAAACGTGAAAGTTGCAGGTCTAGCGCCCCTAGTGGCCAAGAGTTACACGGTGTGCCTTTAAGGCCGAAGTCCAGACTTTAGGGAGAAAGGCCGGATTAGGCCAGAGCTCGACCAATCCGTCTCCAGCTCCAAACAACAGACAGGCCGGGTGGATGGAGAGTGCGCATAAATCACCCGCCCTCTTGGTTCACCATGAGGGTGAATGGAAGTGGCTCTACTGCCTCCGCATGCGTCCGTCCGACATGCGTCGGACGTATTCTGTCAACGGAGGGTGCAACGGACGCGGACGGACGAAATAGAAACAATCCCATTTGTTCCGTCCGTCGACGCGTGTCTGGTCCGTTTTCCATTGAAAATACAATGGAATCATATATTTACCACATTATTAAACATGTATTGATATATGCTGTAGTCCTTGGTTAGAAGTATTTGTTAATGACATTGGGCCTCATTTAACTTCGTAAGAAACTTCTTAAATTTCTTTTCAAGTTGTTCTTAAGTAGATTTCTAAGAAGACCCTACGTGGGATTCATCAACGCGCTCGTAAGGCGCTGAATTGTTCGCAGCTGTTCTCTCAGATTGATGAATGCCAACTCCTCGTAAGTAGAGCGCGCGTGCCCGGTGCTTCATTAGCATAGGTACTTAGCATAGGTAACCGCCCATTAATGCCCATAAAAGGGACTGCAGGGCCGTGTGCAGACGCCAGAGGAAACAGCAACAGGCCTAAAGCAAAGAGTTACACGGAGCAAAATAGTCACCCTTTTTTCTTCTTTTGCCAGACTGAGAATAAAGTAATAAAATGTTGACTTAAAAGTCGAAATATTATGAGAATAAAGTTGAACCAGCAAAATTATGAGATTAATCTAAAAACATGATGAGATTAATCTCAAAATGTTATGAGCTTAATTTAAAAATATATTATGTATTAATTTAAAAATGAATCTCAAAATGTTTTGAGATTAATCTCAAAATATTTTGGACCCGGGGAGGAGATCCAGTGCGAACCAGCGCTGAGACCACTGCAGACCCGAGGAGAGACTGGAGTGACCATGTTCATGTATTAATTGAAATAATTGTTTCCTGATCGTCATCTACCATTTATTTTTCGCGTAATGTCAATACGCTAATCTTTACATACACCTCGCTCTTTTTTCTCTCGCTCTGTCCCATCTACCTGCAAGGCGCTCTCTCCTCACCGCCGCACGCTCCCACGCACACACAGACACACATTACACACAGAGCTACTGCACTTATGAGAGACAGATCTCACAACAACACTGGATATGTTAGAGTTCTTTTCTCCTTTCTCTCTCCCCTTTTACCAATTGCTTTCAATAAGTTTTGCCTCATCCATTGCGACGTCCACAATGCTTCAATATGCCGTGCTTTGCATAGATCATAGCCACAGCTCATACAAATCACACACTGCTTCTTCTATTTAAAACTATAGCGGTTGCCTGTTGCCTAAAGCCGCGGAGAGGCGAGTTGTGTCCGATAAAAGTGTATGACGCGCTAAATAAGTATAGAAAACAAACGAAGAGGCTGGATCATAATAAACGCTGCGGTCACAGACCCAAACACACATGCACGCACAGGCACACGTCTCCCACCACACACACAGGCGCTATCACGCACACACACATGCACACCGACAATACATGACTCCTCCATCAGCCAAACATTAATTTATTCACACAATGCCCAAAAGTGTCTCCTACAAAAGCAAAGCAGGCTGATAAACGGACAGCCAGAGTTGCGCGCTGCTGCAGCCGGTTTGGCCACTAGTCCGTTTTACGGACGTCTGACGGACAGCAGCCAACGCGCGTCAACGGAGACGCGCCCGGTGGAGTTGAGGCCTAATTCTTATTCCGGGTCCACCCCCATCGGCCCAGGATGGTATTGCAAGCATGTCAGCGCACGTCATTTTGGCAACTTTTGAGCCAGGACCCGCCCCCACTGGGATGGATGGATGGATAGGTGATGAAAATGCCCATAGTCCGTAGATCATTCAGGCAATGGACAACAGAGGCCAATGACGCTCTGAGGGACTGCTTTGAGAGTACCGACTGGAATATACTTCTGGGCTCAGGGGAGGACCTTAACAAGGCTGTGGACAGTGTTACGGATTACATCCACGTCTGTACAGATGTTGCAGTGCCAAAGAAAACAGTCTGCTGTTGTCCAAAAAATCAAACCTTGGATCACAAGTGACAACAAACACACTTTGAACCTAAAGAAACAGGCTTTTAAGTTAGGTGACAGGGACCAGGAACAGAGAACTGTCCAACACGACCTGAAGAGGACACTGAGACAGGCAAGGAGGGAGTACAAGAATGGTCTGGAGGAGAAACTGCAGAATAACGACACCCGGGAAGTGTGGAAGGGCATGAGGGCCATTACTGGATACAAAGCGAAGGGCAGTGAGGCCGCCGGGAACGCTGAGTTTAACCACTTTTACAACAACTTTTTACTTTCGACTCTTCCACTCTCCACGCTGATTCTGCTGTGAACTGCCCTGCTCCTCCCGGCGGCTACACCACCTCTGCTGTGACCTGTCCTGCTCCTCCCGGCGGCTACACCACCTCTGCTGTGACCTGTCCTGCTCCTCCCGGCGGCTACACCACCTCTGCTGTGACTGGCCCTGCTCCTCTTGGCGGCTACACCACCTCTGCTGCTGTGACCAGTCCTGCTCCTCTCAACGGCTACACCATCCCTCCTGCTGCGTCCTTCACCGTGGAAGATGTCCGGGTGGAGCTAAAGAAGCTCCAGAGGAGGAAGTCTGCCGGGCCTGATGGGATAGCGCCATGGCTCCTGAAGGAATATGCAGCAGAGTTAGCTGAGCCTCTCCATATCATCTTTAAGAAGAGTCTTCAGCCTGGATGTGTCCCTGCCGACAGGATGCAAGGACTACAGACCAGTGGCACTAACATCTGTCATAATGCATGCATGAAGCACAGTATAGGGAAGTGGTGGCTGCCTTCTCAGACTGGAGTGAGAGAAATGGTCTGATTCTCAATGTATCCAAGACCAAGGAGATGATCATTGACTTTCACAAGAGCCCTTCCCATCAACAGATCACAGTAAATGGACAGGACATCGAAGTGGTTCAGTCCTACAAACATCTGGGAGTCCACCTGGACCACAGTCTGGACTGGTCAGCTCAGGCCAATGCCATCTATAAGAAAGGTCAGAGCAAGCTTTTCTTTATGAGTAGACTGAGGTCCTTTGATGTGAGCAGTCAAATGTTGCACATTTTTTACCAGTCTGTGGTAGCTAGTGCCGTGTTGGGGTGGCAGTCTGACCTCCAGAGACAGTAACCGGCTCGACAGGCTGATCAAGAAATGTGTCTCTATGATGGGGAGAAGTGTGGACTCTGAGGGAGCTGTGCTGGAGAGGGCTCTAATGCAATCCTGGGTAACTCCAGACACCCTCTGCTTGACATTATGGCTGCTCAGAGGAGTAATCGAAGCAACAGGCTCCTATCAGTACCCTGCCAAACAAAACGTTTCAAGATATCCTTTGTTCCTTCGGCTGTCAGACTGTACAACAAACCTGGATGAGTCTTCTGCTGCTGGACACCTGAATTTCTCCTACGAGGAATCAATAAAGTATCTATCTATCTCTATGAATCCGACGTAAGGTCTTCTTAGAAATCTTCTTAAGAACAACAAGAAGAAATTATAGAAGATTCTTAAGAAGTTATTAGTGAATGAGGCCCAATATTATTTTCAAATGTGTTTGTGTATATCTTGATTACCAGCTAGATTATAAACTCACTGTCATTGGTCATGAACTGCGTGTTTGAGATCTCCCGTGTCTCACTCTCTGGCTACTTCTGTCTCCTCCCCATCTCCTTTTGTACTCAAGGCACAGCTGTTCGAATCGTCGTCACGTGTGGAGCCGGGGTGCTACGGGTGGTGCAAGTATAAAACAATGTTAAAAACAGACAACATGCATAAAAATTTAAATAAAACCTTATTAAAACCCACCACCCATTTTGCATCCACCGAAACTCCCACCTGCTTTAACAATAGCAGTCCCTGCTTGTTCGGGAACACCTGTGCCTTTCCATCGCTGGGGATGGGGTTCGCCTCTGCCGCCTCCACGTCATCTTCATGCTTGTATCATGTGTCTCTCTCTAGATCGCGGATGTGGTGCTCCTCTGTGTGCTGGATTTGGGGTAGCTCACCCAGTTTCCAGCATGCAGTCCAGCTTGGCGCCCAGTCACGTGCTCCGCGCTGTCACGCACCCATCCTTCCCCTCTACGGAGCCCTAGCCTCTAGTACTCGAAATTTAAAACAGTGATACCGGGCCCTGCCAGACAACGCCAAAATGTTGGATGTGGTAAAACAGGTTATTTGGACCCGGGTTTAAAAGTAAATAAATAAAAGTAAATATATACACTGCTCACATAATCTTAGGGGGCACACTCAAAAAACACATCCTAGATGTAAATCAATTAGATTTTTTGGATGAAAATCTTTATTCATAGTGTGTTGAGAACAAAATAACATACGAATGATAAATGGAAATCTAATTCTCAGCCCCTGGAGGTCTGGATCTAAAATTAAAGTCAAAATCAAAGTGACAAATGAGGTAACTGGTTGATCCAAGCAGCAGAACGTTCTCCAGGGCGTCTCCAGACTCTGTCACGTCTGTCATGTGCTCAGGGGGAACCTGCTCTCATCCGTGAAGAGCACAGGGCACCATTGGCCAATCTGCCAATCGCTGTGTTCTTGGGCAAATGCCAATCGGGCTGCATGGTGTTGGGCAGTAAGCACTGGCCCAACATGTGGATGTCGGGCCTCATACCACCCTCATGGAGTCTGTTTCTGACCGTTTGAGTACCAACATGCACATTTGCCCTCCGTAACAGAAGGGCACCAGGGCCTTTCCGTGTGGGGTCAGAGAGTTCAGCTCTGGCACACAATCTCGTTCAAACGCATCTCCAATGTATTATGTCCATCCAAAGATCGCGTCGCAAGATATTTAAGCAAATGTTCGACCTGTAACACTCTCCGCTGTGCTCCCACAGCACTCTCAACCATCACCTGGGTCAACTCCTTGTACTTCTCCTCAATTTCGTTGGACAGCTTGCCGTAAATTTTATGAGCTGCCATCCTTCCAAATTTAACGTCTTCCGAATTTTCGATAGACAGAGGTGACAGACATAACGGGTTCCACTTGCCCCAGCCTCTCCTGGTCCTCCCTTACGTGTGGAAAAGATCGTATCAATTGCGTTGAGGGACCAGTTAATGACATCCATAATTCTTGTTAGAGTTGTCTGCGGCAATAACTCCAGGAAAAAGACAAAAACAAAATAGTGCAAGCGGTCAGAGCAGGAGCGGTCTGAAGACACGTCTGTGCTTGACTGAGGCGGAAGGAAGAAAGCCTATCTAAAGAAGATCAAGGATTCTGGTGTCCTCACTTCAAGCACAGCGATTGGCCTTGTAAGAAAAGTATGGTTTGATGTTCAGTTACACCTTGCACGTAGAGGAAGAGAAGGTAAGAGACCTAACACAGGAGTCATTTAAATTCAAACAAGGTGAAAAGGGAAAAGAATTCATCACATTATCCCATAATGCTGAAAAAAAAAATAATCACAAAAAAACCAGGGATCCGATGCAACAGATATATATCGCGGGTGCATTTTTGCTGAGCCAACAACCCCATATTGTCCAGTTGCAAGCTTGTATCTTTCCCATTGCCCACCGGATTCCACTGCATTCTACCTACACCCTCTTAGAAAGCCACAGGAAGACCTCATTCAGCAGAACATCTGGTATTCCAGGGAGCCCATGGGGCATAACGCACTGGGACAAATGATGCCAAACATAAGCAAGGCAGCTGCACTTTCGAGGCGCTACACCAACCATAGCCTGCGCAGTACAGCTGTGTAGCTATTGTCAAAAGCCGGCCTGCAAACACTGGAGATTATGATGGTTACCGGACACAGATGCGAAACCAGCCTGAAGAGCTACTGGACTCCCACAACATCTGACCGGGAGAAGTGGAGCCAGATCCTTTCTGGTGAGTTGCCTAATTACATATTTCCCTTCTATCCCGCAAGCCCTGTTTAGCATATTTACGCTACTGTTATCTATTTCCAGAGGCGCCCAACAGAACTTCTGTCTCTGCAAGAGAAGCTGGGGGAATCGCTCCTGAGTTTAACGGGAGTAAGACTTTCAACTTAGCCAGAGATACACCAACATTCCTCATCTCCAACTGCACCTTCAACGGGAATGTCCAGTTTAATGTGAATAAGTAGCTAGCCTAGATATTACACGCATAGCCACACTGCCTGCCCGCGGCACGTTGCAGGGCAACGGGGAAAACCTTTGGGGACTACTTTATTTGTTGTCAGGAAATAAACCTTTGGCATTCACTCCACTCTCCACTTCTTTAATAATAAAATTACATCCATCTGTGACAAACTGGAGGAGGTTACTCCTGCTGTTGGTAGTGGACAGGCTGAAGCGGCATACGTGACTTCCCACTTAGACTCTTCAGTGGGCCTCGATAAATTCATGGCTGTGAGCCAAGCAGAGGTGATCTCTGGTCACATCCTCAAAAGCCTCAACTTGCATGTTAGACGCAGTCCCGACATGGCTCTTCAAAGACATACTTCCTTTGATAATTGAGCCTATCGTAAATATAATAAACGCATCCATACAATGTGGCTATGTCCCACAAGCTTTTAAAACCGTGGTAATCAAACCCCTTCTGAAGAAAACAAACCTGGACCCAGAAATACTTACAAACTACAGGCCGATCTCAAACCTCACTTTCATATCTAAAATCCTGGAAAAACTTATAGCTGAGCAGCTTCGCTGCCACCTGCAGGAAAATAATATGTTTGAATTCTTTCAATCAGGATTCAGAGCTCATCATGGCACTGAAACGGCACTAGTCAAAGTCACAAATGACTTACTACTAGCTGCTGATAATGGACAAGTGTCAGTGCTGGTCCTACTGGACCTTAGTGCTGCATTTGACACATTAGACCACAGCATTCTACTGCAGAGGCTAGAATGTGATATAGGTCTTAGAGGAACAGCCCTTGGCTGGTTTAAATCCTATTTATCAGATATTCTGGAGTAGAATTCGGTGTGCCGCGCAGGGTTCGGTACTCGGACCGATTCTTTTCACTCTCTACATGCTGCCGTTAGGAAACATTATTAAAAAACATGGAATTAATTTCCACTGCTATGCAGATGACACACAGCTTTATCTGTCGATGAAGCCAAATCAGACAGATCAGCTAGAAAAGCTCAGTGCCTGCATAAAGGACCTTAAAATGTGGATGACTCTTAACTTCCTACTTCTCAACCCGGAGAAGACAGAAGTGATCCTACTCGGTCCGAAGCGCCTGCGTGACTCCCTTACTAACCAGATAATCACTCTCGAGTACAAAATGAATAAGCTGAAAGTACACGTAAAGCCCTGACAGTGCTCAAACATTGAATGAGATACATCTGACGAGGTGAATGTCACATTTTGAGGGAAAGTGACAGCGGAGAGAGCAACCTATAATAGTCTAAATCTGAACGTAAACCCATAGCATGCACGCACGGCACTGGATAACACATTGTGCTTTGTATAGAAACCACGATTTTTTTTCTCGGATGATGCGGCCCTCCGACTGCCGCACAATGTGCTGTCAGAGGAGCAGGATCAGGAGGGGTGAGCCGGAAAAGACAATGAGGAGTGAGGAGGAAGGAGAAGATGGATAGTAAGGGAGCGGTGGGAGCGGGTTCCTAGCTGGAGACTGAGAATGTGAGGTTGTTTAGATTGGGGGACCTTGTTATATATGGCTTGGCAGAGAATTGCGATACGATGGTGAGAAAGACACAGCAGGAGAAAAACACATCGCCTGAGAGGGACAATATAAACATTGACGTCAAAGCAGGCAATATATATTCATCAATTAAACCGAATTGCGCGCCCTCAACCACCGTCCACAGAGGCAAATCCTTGCCGGGTCAGAGAGTTCAGAGCTGCACACGGATTTATTCAATCTCATCACCATTTTTATGCCCTTCGAGTAACGCGTTGCGAGTCTTTTATCAACTGTTCCACTAACCAACTATCCACCTTTGTCCAAATCGGGGCCTTCAGCGTTTGAGCGTTGGCGGTCTGAATGCACCATAACACTGTTTCCTGACAACAAATAATTTCAGGTCTCCTCCTTGTTCTGCACATAACCTTTTAATTCCTGTCCATTGCCACTAAACCCCTGCGTTTTCCATTGAATATTTCTCATACTACTCTCGCACTCCCCCTCCACACCCCTCTCTTCTCCTCCACCAACCTTTTGTACCCGGTTCCCAGGAAACACCTCACATACCCGGTAACTTTTCCCTCCCTTCACTATCGTATTTTGATCTGTTTTATGCTTTGCCTGATTCGCACAATTTATGACATAGCTAGAAACACCATCAAATTATCCACGACTCCATATTACCCTCAATCACACTCTGCGTCTTATCCTCTAGCACACTCTGGTCTCCATTCGCTCCTGGGTTTTGGATTTTGAACTTTCCTCACTGCTTCTGCATAAGAGATCATTATTCACAACCTCACTCTCCTGAATCTCCACCGCGTTTTTCCTCACTTCACAACCTCCATAGTTACATCATGTAGCCCCCACATTTCTACATTTAAAACTCAAACACCCCACCTTTACTTTTCCAGGGAGTACTGCACCTGTAAACTACAGTAAAAGCGATAAGCTCCTCCACATTCTGACTATCAACTCGCCTCATCAATTCCACTCACAGCTCCACTAAACAAGTGTCTACAGTAGTCCCATTTTCGATTTGTCGTCATCCATTCACACTTTTCATAATCACGCAGCTGCGTGAAACAATTACATCCTACGCGCCACTAGTGGCAGGTTAAGTCCGCTTTAGCTCTGTCCAGCGACTGAAACGCTCAGCAGGGCGTAGGTTGCGTGGGACCATGGGGACATTCCCACCAATATTTGGTGAGGACTAAAAAGTCCCCACCAAAATGAGCATATCGTTCCCCGTGACCCGGACTAGACCTTTTCACACCACGCCCCTTCTCCGCCATCTTCCGCCTTCTCGGAGAAAGCAACGTCCGGTTTCGCGGTAAGTCTATGACAGATCATACTTTTCAGACAAAACGAGTTAAATATCTCAAATCTTTCTGCTTTTCCAGAATGTCCTTCGGGCTATGTAGGGACAACTCCGGTATGGTCACATTTATTGGTATATTTCTCCCGAAAAGGTTTGTGTCTTAGAAAATGTGGTTTGTCAAGCAAAAGGCTAAGTTAGCATCCAGTTACCTGCACGGCTGTTTCGAGATTCTGAACACAATCTTTAAGTTTTTATAATATTATTGCTTTAATAAGTTCAAGACTCAAAGGTGTAACTACATAGTATGATTTGGTTTTTTCTTTTCTTTTTTACTAGAATGCATCCCAAAAATCTTGCGTGTGCCTCTTTGAACAGCAAACAAGTGAACACATCCTTAAAAGTTTCCACGAGTTCCCCATGATTTTGAGACGTCAAATGGATCTGGGCCATTCGAAGATTAGGGTCCAAATTTTAAAGGTGGAAAAGCCGCCATGCCTTCTGCAGTTTTACATTATGGACGCAGATGACCACTACACATCCAAAGAGGATTGAGGAAGGTCCAGAATTCTGCCATCCCAAATTTGTTTGGAATAAATGGGGAAGGGTGTGTGGTCTGTGGTGTGTTTTGTGGTCTTTCCTAATGGCAGCAAAAGGTATACTGAATAACTATTGTTTAACTCAAATAATTAGCGTGACTTCACGTGGCCTAAATGTTTTTCCACTTAATCATCTAACATATTGAAACATAATGCAATTTTATATTGATGTTTGGAAAGGAAAGAAGTAAGGAAAGGCCAACAGGCTCCGATGTTTAAGTTAATTGAGGGGAGTGCGAAGATCTTTGTCCGGAAGAGCTTGAGAGAGAGATGGAGCTGCCACACAAGGACAGTAGCCAAGGCTGTTCAGACCATGAATACACAAAGCAACCTCTCCCTGGTAGTAATTCATACGGCAACGTATGCACTTAAGACAAGTTTAAAAAGTTTCACCTGGACTCTGGATTAATTGTTTGAGAAACAGGAAATTGTAGCAAGCTTAATCCTGTCCAAAGAGATGTACACTTTGGAACACGTCCAGATAGACTAATTTTGGATAGATGGATGACTATTTTGATCAACTGCTTGATAATTGGGATTATAACTCTTAATATATTGTTTATTATTTCTAGGACAAGTAGACAGGGCTGCAATTGCAAATTAAGGACGTGGAGCAAAGGTGTTATGTCTGGACGGAAACTACATTAACTAACATTTAAAGACGAGCAGCCTCTTATATTACAAATTTATGTGTAACAGATGAAGGACTTTCGCTATTATTGGCGATTTTCTTCTATAGAGGTTTTTGAGATATTTTGGAGTCTTCCAGCTTCTGCATCCTAAATCTGTTTATTGAGTAAGGCACAGCAATGTGCATAGTTGAAAACAAGCCCTATGAGAAAGCTCTCCGCTCATTGATGAATATTTTTTTTTTCGAGCCATTGGCAAGGACAACAACAAACAAGACTAAGAATGCAAATATACAGTTTTTTTTTTATAACAACATCCAGTTCAAAAAGGATGTGAAAAGTTTAAGAATTTTAACTACCACCCTCTTTATTATTCTAGAATGAACTTAACTTTAATGATGTGGTTGCTACAGAATTGGTTTAATGCCGTGTATTTTTACAAATATCATGCACATGATTTGTACAGTGTAGTCTAATATGTGTTATATATTAAAAGTTCCTTAATTCCTTATACTCTTCAGTACAGTCTTTACTCATCCTAACTTTATCATAATTATATTCCATATAAGATTTAAAATAATTTTCTTTATCATGGTACATTATAGAGTAATGTTTAGATTATATAAATCATATATAATAATATGTTTAGTACATGTGTATTACTGGTAAAATAAATGGTATTATATAATGGTGGTTATACTTTATTCACGCTGTGGCAGCATGTGCATGTTATTCACATCAAAACATCACCAAGAAGGCTTTGTATAGAGTGCTTTTAACACCACTTCTTACAAACTTGGTCGGCGTGTATTTTTTTTACCACCATATCGATGGTACCTCTGTGCAATCCCCTAGATAATATTAAAATATCAATTTCCAGATGACTCCACTTTGGACATTCCAAGGTCTACCTGGACCCTAGGGCCCGAATGCCATGATTGCAATGTACTTGGTGCAGGATAAGTAAGGGCACATTTTAAAGCCCAGTGTACGATAGTGAGCCAGTTGTAGAGAAGAGCCACCTGGTGATGCACAATGCCCCTTCCAGCGGCACACGAGCAGGAATTCCCTGCACAGGTTGGGATATTACAGAAAGGAAGGTTATCTGTGAAGTGAAAACATATGTGAGAGTTTATAGCAACAGATTGCAAATTTACGACCCTCCCTTTCAAAGAAACCTAATTTAGCTACACTCAAATAAACCTGAAGATGATGACTTCCTCGTTTTTCTTCATTGACACTTTGGACATCTTCCACTCACGGTAACCTCACCCTGAACTACAATTAGATACTGATGAAAAAATCTTGTTAGAATAGAATTTCTTTGCTTAAAATATAATTGTATGAGTAAACAATGTTCCGAACCTTTTCTCAAATATTATCCAATCTTAAAATTACACACACCCGGGAGTTGAAAATATATCCTTCTTAAAGAATGTGTAGCCTTGTGTCCAGTTTAGAACATTTGGTCAATGAAATTTGTCCACACTCCTCAGGACATCAGCAAATTGTATTTGAGAAGATTCAAAAGTGATATTGATAAATTCCCTATCTTAAATTCTCACGCTGCAAACTAAAAAGAAGAAGAATCGAATTAGTTAATTGAAACACCTGTCTCAGAAATAACATTCACAATGTAGTTATCTTTTTAACAGATCTACACTACATATTGTTTTAATATAATCTTTTCTAAAGCAAAAAAGAAACACCGTGCAGTAAACTTGGATGCTACTTAGCCTTTAGCTTGAACAACGCACCGAGTTTACTAAGACACAAACCGTTTAGGAGAAATTCCAATAAAGGACCGTACCGGAGGGCTCCCTACATAGCCTGAAGGAAGTTTCTGAAAAAGCAGAAGAAATTGAGATATTTCAACCTCGATTCTGAAAGTATGATCCTGTCATGGACTTACCGCAAAACCGAAGTTGCTTGCTCCGAGAACGGACGATGCGGAGAAGGGCGGGGCGGGAAAATCTTCTTCCGTTTGATGCACACTCGCGCCTCCTCCTCGCCACCAGAGCAAACAGCACAGCAGCACGTGACCCGTTCCGTTCTCTGCAGTGATTGCTGTTTCTTCACCGCCAAACTGAAGCACGGAGCGACTGTTAATTTTTTAAAGTTAGCCACGTGAACAAGTGTTTTTTTCGTTCCCTGACGTTGTACCGTGAGTAAATCAGAGGAAAAGTAATGTAGATCTTTTACCATATCCAAAGTACTTACGTTATTTCTATTCAGTTTACGCACTGTTTAATGTTCCGAGGAGCTCTCACGCACTGAGACAGATCAGAACAGGCTCCAATAAAGAAACAGGTGGGTTGAAAGGCTGAAAAAAAAACGTAAGTTGTTCTCTTTAACATCCAAAAGGTAAAAGTTGGGTGTTGTTTTGTGAATTCAGGAAAACTAGGGATGAAAATATTCACGATCCACATTTACAACCTTTATCGGCGATAAATGTAATTTCTGTGAAATGTGTGACCAGCGGGCTACATGCTGTTTATTTCACTAGCACATACAAGCGATGCCCGAATGAGCACGGCCTGTGCAGACCTGCGCTTTGGACTGACAGCCGCGCGCTCAGTGAAAGCACAGCTCTAACGGTACCGAGCTCGGACCAAATGCCGACAGAACCATGTTGCAAGGCGGGACTCCTCATTATTCTCCCCTTTCTCCCAGGGGTCTCTGACTGACCCCTCCCCTGGACTCTGTCCCAAAGCGCAACCACGCTCCCGAAATGAAAGCCGGGATACCTAAATTTTCCATAGCTGTTAACGATGCATCTGGTTGTGCCAAACACACCACAACAGTCATTTACTTTTTTATTTTGCATACTTGAGAGCCCTGTGAGTCATTACTTGCCTTTGGGTTGAGAGTGAATAAAAAAAAAAGAAAATATAGAAAAATCCCACTGTTTACTTATTGCCAAACTCTTGTTAACTCATTGTATTGGAAATAACTATGTATCTTTGATCATTGCCAAGTTAATAAATGATTCTCAATTCAATGATATGATTGTCTTTTTTTTGATTGTCTAGTCCCTTATTATATAATTTAGAAAAATCCACCGCCACAAAAAAAGATAAAAGAAATCAGGAGCATGTAACAGTTGAAAGTAAGTAAGAGAAAGCACAAGTTATAGCAAAATTATAATTGTGATGATTAATTTACTGTTAACATACCATAGGTAACTCAACCAACAAGAGAATCAATATAGGTAATGTTGAGGTAGAAGCACAGGCCCTCATCATCGTGAGGTTGGAATTTTGTAGGTAAGCATGGGACTATTATTGTTTTTAAGATTGATCGGTATATGTCAAACAATGTAGTGAGGCTACTCACTGAGATTCTAATTCAATATTTACTCCTCTGTTTTATTTATTATAGAAATTGAAAGTCAAGCATGATTTATTTCAAGTATCAGAGCATTCCGTGACACTGTTAGAGCCTCAGTGAGGGGCTATTATTAGATTTGATTAGTTTAAGTCAGTAATTAGAATAACGCAACACAAAACTCAGAAGCTCTGATCCAATTGATTTTGTTTTAAACGATTAGAAAAAATCCTTAAACTGCTCGCATCAGTCTACAGCTGAGTTTAGTATAGAAGGCAACACACATTGCAAATATAGTGTGTGAATTAATTACACAACAAATTCCTGGAGAAACTCTGGACCCCGTGTCAATGGTTGTGAGACCTCAGGTCGTATGTGATGTCCCCCACCAAGATTGAACCAACTAGCACCATTGCCTCAGTATAATCCTGCCGTGCCAAACCTGTTTTTGCCTAGTGACCACACAGGCGCAGAACTAAAAAGGTCTGTTAACTCTCAAATCATTAATGACAAAACAAAACCAAAACGAGATTATATCGGATGCCTTGAACAATTGAACAGCTGAAAACGGGGAATCACGTGTGATCAGAATTTTCGACTTGAATCCGTTCTTCTCATGTCCCATTCGTGTGAATCGGTGCCCTAGTGGCTAAACCAGGGTGCCACTTTCACATGCAGCTACTTATAAAAGACTCAAGTCCAAAATGATCTACCTACTACAAAAATGCAAATCATTATTTATTTTCAAAAAAAATTCTTATACCTACAATTATGTTTATGTACATGCAAACCGCATGAGCCAATAAGCACAACACAACACAATTTATCTATGTACATTTTTTGTCATTAACCCGAGTTACTCTTATGACTTGCACTGAATTGATGGCCAGGATGCATATCCGACAATTGTGGTAACTCCCTGCAAGTTTTGTCGTGTTTACTTTCCTGCACTGAGCGCGTTGTTGCGCATGGGCATTCACCTAAGTGTCAGTAAAAACATTACTGAGTAAAACTCAGAGTCATTGACTGTGCCATGTCCAGTCCATGCCTGGATTATTTAAATCCAAATATTTCCCCCTCCTCGTTATAAAATAATTTGCATCCACACATCACGTTATCAATCACATTCCTACATCGTGTCTTACGTCCTTCCTGCCGTTGGGAATAACCAGAAATGGCGAGTTCTATCAGACGCGTTAACGGCACTTTTACAGTCATAGAAGACATCAAGTAAGACGTAGGTTATTACAAGCACTGACCCCGCCCAGCCCTGGTTAGTCCTGTTTAGTCCTGGTTTATTCCGGTTAGTCCTGGTTAAGTCCTGTTTAGGTGTTTCAAGCGTGAGTCCCCCGCATCCTTTGCTGCTCTCTGAAGTGGAGATGTCGCGCTCCGAGCATCTCACAGTGAACAGTTTTTAAGGTAGTATGGAGCCATGCTTCATGATCAAGGATTTAGGGGGGGTACCTGTGGCGTGCAAGAACGCAAAACTCCGATTAGCTCTGTCTACACACAATGCATTAACGATTTTCAAAAATTTAGAATGTGTAATTTTTATTTAATTTAATGCGATCTACCAATACTACCTTTGGCGACACTGGTAATCGCGATCGACTTATTAGCACCCCTGGTCTAAACTGTGTGCTTACAATGTAGAACCGGGTTCGATCCCGGGTTATGTCTTTTTGTAATTATTGCAAATGTTAACACATTCTATGACAATTGCCTAAAAACGGTAGAAAGATGAAGGTCAAACTTTTTTTGCAATTAGACTTAATTGTAAAAATAATCATTTAAACACATGACCCCAATTAAAATAATGTTGTCTCTTTTGATGTGGAACTTTTACATGTTGTCTAAAAATAGGAATAAAATAAAATTGAAAGTATATCCTCTTGAAAAACCCTGAATGTTGATACGCTGAATAATACGTTCCAACATCCATTCTTCCCACTCCTATTTGACACAATAGTTCTTATTTTAATTTTTGCATAAACTATATAATAACATTGCGTTTATTTAGCGTCCGCCAAAGCTATTTTCTCAACGGACATCTCTGATTTCATATATTACAGCATTGTCCTCGCCATAAAACAAACATTAGAGAACAGAGCAGGCTTTAACGACACACACACAGGTACGCGCACACACACACGCACACACATGCACGCGCTACGGGGAAGCAAAAGCAAGGACTGTTTTCAGAGCCTACTCTTTGTTGTCTTTTGGTGTTATGGGCTAATTTTCAATAATATCTAAAAAATTTAACCTTTAATCGAACTGACCTCAAATAAGAAGATATGCTTTATTAATCTCAAACAGAGACATTTACATTCACATTTGCCATGGATAGAAACACTCAGAATTGTGCAAAAAAATTAAGAAATGAAACATGTTAATGCAGGAACATATAAAATTGCATGAACTGCAGTTGTTTAATGAAAATACTTTCTATATGAGAATGAGGAGTCACGTGCCGATTGGGAGGATATGGGGGGGCTCTGAGCCTGTACGACATATTGGCTGCGCAACGGGGCACCCCCCAGAATTCACGCGCTCCTCATATCCAAAGCACTTTAAATTATAACCATTTACGCTTTTCGGCGACAGGACGGATCTACTATACAACAAGGAAAGGAAGACATAAAAACAAATGCTTAAGATAAGGCGAAAGAAAGGGACCGTAACAGAACAACTCATACACAAGCGCAAAACTGAGGTTATTGGAGAACTTGCGACATCAAACATCGACCCATACGAGCTCCCGCACTGGTGTCCAACGCCAGATTTGGCCCTTGTTGTGCAGAATAGGTTTTATTCCTTATTTCTTAAAAGTGTATTATTGTTATTGCTCTGTTGCCTTTGCAGTGTTTTTTTTGTACTTTGCACTAATAACAGTCTTATTTGTTATTATTATTTATGTTATTATTTATTTATTATGTTGTGCAGTTTACATCATGGAAACATTACTTTGAATGCACACGTTTTTTTGCACAGTGTTTTGTGTCCCCTTTCACTAGAAAAAGGATGACTCTTATGATCCATTTTTGCCTATGCTGTCATGTTACATTCTAAACTGTACTTGAATGCACACTTTGTAACAAAAAAAATATTCATTTTCTCAATAAATGTTTGTTTAACCATATCAATGTTTTCATGCATTTATTTTAAAAATAAAAGTTACGTAAAGAATAGTACTCAAACAACACTTTTGCACATGTTCGATTAAGGCACAGCAAACTATGACAATCTTAGCCAAAGGCATTTTGTTTCACCCTCCACCTTTGACAAGCTGTGCACAGGAACAGTTATGTAAAATTTGAATTTGTTGCGCACAACAAACCGATCACCCTCTCCACTTGAATTCTGTATGTGCTATGCCCTAGTCTCCTCCACATCTTTCCTCAAGCTGAGCACGACCCCCTGTGAATGTAGTATTTTCACTTCAGCACACAACATGCCCACATGTTCTCTATATATAAAAGCCTCTATCTCCAGCACAATGTCACCTTAACAGCTTGTCAGGAAACCACTTGCTCGGTATTTGCTTGTGTCGCTTGTGAGCGCCCCCCCACGCCTTCGATATGAAGGAAATTACACCCTGGGGCGTGATCACCTAGTTATTTCAAATGTATGCTGTTGTATTGAGAAAAAGTCTTGCCCTTGCTAGTACCTTAAGGTTCTCGATGAAACACCTCAAGCATCCACAATGGCAGCCACATTGTTCCCGAAATGACTCCTACAAACAGTGTGCATACTGTCAACTAAGCATTCCCACTGGCCAGTGCACCAATGGACACATGCTGTGCGTACATCACACCAAGTAGGAAAGGCATCGCGACGGTTGTCCTAAGTACTCTAAACAGATGGCTGAGGCTGGTATTGGAAGTCCATCTGAGGCCATTAAAGTCAATAGTACAAGCTGGAAGGGGAGAGCGTCTCATTCTTAACCTTGAGGCAGATCTGGTTAGTAAGTAGAAGTGTCTGGAACAAATGCAAAGTTTCGGAACCCCCGGGAATACATCACTGTTTATCCCATCACCACTTCAGAAAGTCCGATTCATCCTACGTATCAACTCACGCTTCAGCTGTCTTTCTTAAGAAGAATGTTGATAACATCTCGCTAGAATGTGCAGAGTCCACATTCCATTTCCCGGAGTCAGCTGGCGGCTGGTCTTAGGCTGGCGCGGCGTCCCTGCGGCTGTCTACGGCTGGTGCAGCGCCGCCTGCGGCTGTCTAGGCGAGGGCGCGGCGCACTGCCTGGTCTAGCTGGGCCGGCTGCCAGCTGGTCTTAGGCAGGTGGCGCTGCAGCTGGTGCTAGGCTGAGCGGCGGCGCCTCGCTGGTGTTGGCTGAGGTGGCTGCCGCCTCCAGTGGCAGGACCTCCGCCCTTACTTGCCGCTGATATCTCGCTTCATCTGTTTTTTGTACATCATGTGGCCCTAACAACAGGGATGGGGTCCATCCGGGTGTCCCAACATCTCATATGCTAGGTTTTACCCTACACAGAATAAAACAACATATAATTAATATAATAATTTTCCCAATCTATGTAATCCATCTTAAAAACTGCAACTATGTCATGAACACCAGCTCAATAAACTTTTAGTCACCTCATAAGTGTCATAGAAGGTTTATGTACAACTGAATTAATAGATTATGTGTACAATCTATGTAATCTATCTTTACACTGCAAAGACCTCCGAACACGAATTCTAAGTAAAAACAGCGAAGGTAACAAAGACACAGAGACAAAGGCACTACAGAACCCATAATAACCTATCTAACCTACAACTTCCTAGCTTTAAGAGACAATCTACATAAATACATTTTAGAGAACTACCAAGTGAAAAAGCTAGAGAACACACGCTCGTCGGCTGGGTTTGTGTATCGAAATAAGGCCTTTCTTCTAATGCAGCCAAACAAGCATCCCCCCGACGTCTCCTTGTCAGGTCAGCAGATTTGCTCCCCTTGAACGCTTTTTCCCATTCGGGTAACAAAAAAACTGTATCCCGTTTGTTACTAATTTTCCATAACCATCGTGGGAAGGTATGAGCATGTTTGTAAATAACGCAGCAGTTATTTCTTTCCAGGCAGGATAAAACAGTGCGGAAGTAGCAAGAACCTCCGCTACTATACCGCGGATCACGAACACACTAACAAACTGTACGGCCCCACCCTGCGCAGCCAATTATCTGCAAAGGGGGATGGGATGGGGGGACACTGTGCCGTGACGTCAACTCTACTCCCTCATGCTCAATTAGAACTATTTCAATTAAACAAACTGAGTTCACAATTTATATGTCCTGCATTAACATGTTTCATCATTTCTTATTTTTCACAATTCTTGATTTTTTATCCATGGCCAAAATGTGACATGTAAATGTCTCCTGAGTGATATTAATAAATAGCTAGCTTCTTAGTTAGTCAGCAGATAAAGGGTAAATTTTTTTAGATATTATTGAACATTAGCCCAAAACACACAAAAACAACAAAGATAGCATCTGAAAACATCCTTGCTTTGCTTCCCCAGTACGCCGCATGTGTGTGCGTGTGTTGTGCGCGTACCTCGTGTTGTGTCGTTACAAGCCACTCCTCTGCTATCTATAATGATTTTGTTTATGCAGCGGGAAAATCTGTAATATATGAACATCAGAGATGTCCGTAGAAATAGCTTTGGCGGACGCTAAAACAAATAACAAGCAATGTAATATATACATAGTTAAGAATGCAAAATAAAAGAAATCGATGTCCAACAAGAGGAGGTGGAAGAATGATGTTGGAACGTATTTCCCCTTTTCTTCAGCGTATCACATCAGGGTTTGCTCAAGATGATATCACCTTTTCAATTTTTATTTATGCCGATTTTTTTAACAACATGTAACAATTCCCACATCAAAAAGAGACTAACATTATTTTAATTGGGTACAGTGGTCTTAAATAATTAGTTTTATCAATTCAAGCTATATCTGCAAAAAACGTCTTGACCCTATCTTATAAACCTACCGTTTTTTAGAGCAATCTGTCATAAAGTGATATACATGATCAAGAAATACAAAAAGACAAACCCGGATCGAACGCCCGGTTTCCTACTTTGTAGCACAAACGCAGTTTAACCAGGGGTGCGCAATAAGTCGTTCGCGTCTAACCATCGATCGCAAAGGTAGTATTGGTAGATCGCATTAAATAAATAAAAAATACACTTCGAAATTTTTGAAAACTCCGTTAATGCTTTGTTTAGACAGAGATTTTTTTCATCGGAGTTTTTGCGTTCTCGCACGCCACATAACCCCCCTAAATTCCTCTGATCACTGAAGCATGGAACATACTAGCCTTAAAAACTGTTTCACTGTGAGCATCTCTGAGCAGCGAACATTCCTCCACAATCAAGACAGCATAATGATACGCGTACTCACCTTGAAAACAACTAAACCCAGGACAAAACCAGACTAAACCAACTAAACCAGACTAAACAGACTAAACCACTGAGGACGGGTCAGTTCTTGTAAACATCGTCTTGAACGCTGAGTTCTCTAGTCTGTAAAAGTTGCCGTTTACCGCGCTCAATCAAACTCCGCCCACGTCTGTGTTTTTCCCCCCAACGCAGGACAGGACGTAAGACACCCACATTTTGGAATGAGATTGAAACGAAGATGTGTGGATGCAAATTATTTATAAACGGAGGAGGGAAAGATTTGGATTAAATAAACCGGCATGGCACATCGACATGGCACCCCTAACAGTCAAAATGACATTCTGTGTTTTAACTCAGGTAATGTTTTACTGACACTTAGTGACTGCACATGCTCAAACAACCGCGCTCATTGGCAGGTAAGCTAAACCACGACAAACTTGCCAGCGAGTTACCACGAATTGTCCGGACTATGCATCCCTAGGCCGATTCATTCGTGCAATCATAAGAGTAAACTCGGTAATACAAAAAATGTACATAATAATTGTGTTGTGTTGTGCTATATTTGATATTGGTATCATGCTTTTTGCATGTACATAACACATATATTGTAGTATGAAAGAATATTTATTGAAATAAATATATGATTTTGCATTTTGTATAGGTAGATCATTTTGACTTATCCTTTTTATAAGTAGCTCGCATACTAAAAAGTGAGCACCCCCTGGTTATAACCACTAGGCACCGATCACAACGAATGAGACACTGGGAAGAAACGGATTCAAATAGAAAATTCTGCATCACACGGAACTTTTATCACTGTCTCAATTGTTCAATAGGACAACCCGATATAAATCCTCGTATCTTTGTTTTCATTAATGATGTGAGAGTCAATAACCTAACCATTTTTTAGAAGTTCTGCGCCACAATGTGTGCGTCCTAGGCAAACAGTTGCAAACGCAGTCTTATACCTGAGCGCAATGGTGTAGGTTTGTTCCAATCTTGGTGGGACAGTGCACTACGACCTAGTCTACTCCCATAGAGCACACGGTCCAGAGTTTCTCCCCCAGAATTTGTTGTGTAATCACACACTAATATTGTGCAATAGTGTGATTGCCTTCTATACTAAACTCAGCTTAACTGAATGAGATCAGTTAAGGATTTTTCTAAATAGTTTAAAACAAATCAATTGGATCAGCTTCTATTTTGTGTTGCGTTCATTCTATACCTGACTTAAACCTAATCCAAATCTACATAATACGCCCTCACCTAGACTACAGTTTCAGGAACTGCTCTCGATACTTTGAAATAAATCATGCTCTGAGCTTTCCATTTCCTATAAAAAAGAAAAACAAGAAAAAATATTGAATTTTTAAAATCCCTACTGTGATACTCAATACATTGATTACATATACGATCAATCTCTAAAACAAGTTACATATCCCATCATACCTACACAATTTCCAACCTCCACCCTATGCACTGAGGCTGTTGCCCTTCTACCTCAACTTTCCCTATATTTTCTCTCTTGTTTGTATTTCCTAGGTATGTTAACATAAATTAATCATCACAATTCATAATTTGCTATTACTTGGGCTTCTCTACTTTCCTTTCCAACTGTTAACTGCTCCAGATATCTTTATCTTTTTTTGAGGCGTGGCATTTTCTAAGTATATAAGAAGTATAACAATCAAAAAAACAGAACATTCATATTACATGAATTGCAGAATCATTTATATAACTTGCCAATGTCAAAAAGTTACAATAGTATTCTCTATACTATGAGTAAACAAATTTGGCAATAATAACATGTGATTTTCTATATTTTCAATTTTTTTATTTCCACTCTCAACCCAAAAAGCAATAATGACTCACAGGTCTCTCAAGGTATCAAAGATAAAAACGTAAATGACCTGTTGTGGTTGTTTTTGCGCACAACCACATGCACGTTAACCAATGGAAAATTTAGTATCCGAGCTTTAATTTCGAGCCTCTGTTGCGCTTTGGGAAATCAGGAGAACATTCAAGACACAGGGATAAACGGGGGAGATACGAGGAGACCCCAACCTTGCACAACATGGTTCTTCTGCATATTGTCCGAGCTCGTACCATTGAGAGCTGTGCATTCCACTGGAGCGCCGCGCTTCCATTACAAAGCGGCAGCACTGCAACCAGGAAACGTGCACATCAGTGCCACGTTGAATGTGCTTAAGCAAATAACAGCAAGTGCCCCGCTGTCAAACATTTCACAGAAATTACATTATCAGCAGATAAAGTTGTAAATCGTGAGCCGTGGATATTGTCATCCCTAGTTTTTATCCTGAATTCACAACAACACACCCCCTTATACATTTTGATGGTAAAGCACAATAAAGTATTTTTTCAGCCTTTCAACCAAACCTGTATTCTTATTGAGCCATTTTCTGTTTCGGTCTCTTGCCGTGTGAGCTCCCTCGGAACATTAAACAGTCGCTAACAATTTAAAATAACGTAAGTACTTTGAATGTAATAATCTACAACCTTTTCCTCTGAGTACTTCACTGCTACAAAACGCTCAGGAACAGAAAAAAAACACTTGCTTTTCACCTGGCTAACTTTTAAAATATTAAACAGTCGCGCAGAGCCTTCAGTTTGGCGCTGAAGAAGACAAGCCAACACTCACGAAAACGGAACGGTCACGTGCTGCTGCCTTGCTGCTGTTGCACTGGAGGCGAGGAGGATGCGCGACGTGTGCACAAAACGAAGACAGACCTTTTTCACGCCAACGCCCCTTCTCCCATCTCCGCCTCCTCGAGAAAGCACCTTCCGGTTTTTGCGGTAAGTCAATGACAGATCATACTTTCAGAAACGAGTGAATATCTCAATATCTTCTGCTTTTCAGAAACGCCTCAGGCTAAATGTAGGGAGCACTCCTTACGGTCACATTTATTGGAATTATCTCCCTAAAAGGTTTGTGTCTTAGTAAAATCGTGGTTGTCGAAGCTAAGAAGCTAAGTTAAGCATCAGTTACCTGCACGCTGTTTTCTTTTTGCTTTAGAAAGCATTATATAACAATATCGAGAGTTAACTGTGTATAAAAAAGTACTACATTGTGAATGTTATTTCTGAGACAGTTGTTTTCTATATAACTAATTCAGTCTTCTTTCTTTTTAGTTTGCAGCGAGCGTGAGAATTTAAGATGAATTTACAATATCACTTTGAATCTTCCTCCAAATAACAATATGCGAAGTCCAGAGGATATGTGGGACAAATATTCATTGACCAAATGTTCTAACTGGACAAAGGCTAACACATTCATTAATGAAGATATATTTTCAACTTCCAGGTGAGTTATTTTTAAGATTGATTATATATTGAGAAAAGGCTAGAAATGTTTACTCATACAATATATTTTCAAGCAAGAAATTCTACATTCAAACAAGATTATTTTCATCATATCAATGTAGTTCAGTGAGTTAACCGTGAAGGGAAGATGTCACAGTCAAGGAAGAAAACGAGGAAGCTCATCATCTTCAGTTTACTTGATGTAGTATAATAGGATTCTTTGAAAGGAGGGTCAGTAATTTGCATGCTGTTGCTATATACTCACTCACATTTGTTTTCCACTTCACAGATAACCTTCCTTCATGTAATTCCCAACTGTGCTAGAACTCATGCTCGTGTGCCGCTGGAAGGCATGGTGCAATCACCTGTGGCTCTTCGATACCAATGGCTCACTATCGACACTGGGCTTTAAAAACTGTGGCTTAACCTCGATACTGCACAAGTACATTGCAATCATGGCCACGCCTAAACACAGTAACCTTGAATGTCATAGTGGACTCATCTGAAATTGTTATTCTTAATATTTTCTAGGGGATTGCACCAGAGGCTACCAATGATATGGTAAAAAAAAATCCACATGAAGACCGAAGTTGTAAGAAGTGTCCCAAAAGCACTCTTTACAAGCCTATCTTGGTGAGTTTTTATGTGAATAACAGCACATCGGACAAAATGAATAAAGTATAACCACCATATATAAGACCATATATATTACCAGTACTCACCATTACTAACAATTTATTATATATATATATAAACTAAACATTACTCTAATAATGTAACAGATAAAACAATATTATAAAAATCGTATATGGATAAATTATGATAATGTTAGGATGAGTAAAGACTGACACAGAAAGACTATAAGGAATTAAGAACTTTTAATTATATAACACATATATACATACACTGTACCAATACAAGTGCATGTTATTGTAAAAATAAACCACGGCATAAACCAATCTGTACAACCACATCATTTAAGTTAAGTTCATTTAGAATAATAAAGAGGGTGGTAGTTAAAAATTTTAACTGTCTTCACACTCCTTTTTGAACTGATTGTTGTTAATAAAAAAAAAACTGTATATTTGCACTTCTATCGTCTGTTTGTTGTCCCTTTGCCATGGCTCGAAAAAATTATATTCACAATGAGCGAAGCTTTCTCATAGGGCTGGTTTTCAACAACTGCACATAGCTAGTGCCCTTACTCCCAATAATCCAAATTGGATGCAGAACTGAATAGACTACCAAATATCTCAAAAAAACCTCTATAGAAGAAAATCGCCAATAATAAGAAAAGGCCTCATCTTTACACAAAATTTGTATATAAGAGGCAGCTCGTCTTTAAATGTTAGTTAATGTAGTTTCCGCTCCAGAACAAAAAACCTCTGCTCCAATCCTAATTTGCTTTGCAAGCCCTGTTCTACTTTCCTAGAAAAGAATAACAATATCTTAAGCGTTAATAATCCCCCATTCATCAAGCAGTTGATCAAAATAGTCATCCATCTATCAAATAGTCATCTGACACGCGGTTCCAAAGTTTACATCTCCCTTTGGACAGGATTAACTTGCGTAACAATTTCCTGTTCTCAATCCAATGTAATCCAGAGTCAGGTACAACTTTTTAAACTTGCGCTTAAGATGCAAAATACTTGCCGATGAAACTCACCAAGGAGAAGGAGCTTGTGTAATACCCATGTCGAAACAGCCTTGCGACGGTCCTTGTGTGGCAGGAGCCACCATTCTCTCCACTCATCTCATCCGGACAAAATCTTCGCACTCCCCTTCAATTACCTCTAAACATCGGTGCTTGTTGCCTTAGTCCTTTACTTCTTTTACTTACACAACAATATAAAACTTTCATTATTTACATTACTGTTTCAGAGATTTATGTGTAAAAAACATTCTAGGCCTTGTGAAGTCACCTAATTATTTTGAGATAAACAATAGTTTATTCAGTATACACCTTTTGCTGCCATAAGCACAGACACAAACACCACACAGACACACACACCAGCCTTACACACCCATTTATTTCCAAACACATGTGGATGGCACAATTCTCGGACCTTCCTCAATCCTCCTGTGGATGTGTAGAGGTCAATCTGGTCCAGTAATGAAACTGCAGACAGCACTGCTGCGGCCATTTTCCACCTTAAAATTTGGACCCTCTCGCTCCGAATGGCCCTGATACATTTGGCAACGTCTACAAACATCCATGAACTCGTGGAAACTTGTAAGATTTTTCTCTTTGTTACTAACAAAGAGGCACACAGCAAGAAATTTTCTGGATGCCCATTCTAGTAAAAAAAAAAAAAAATACCACACATAATACAATTAGTTACAAACCTTTAGTCTTAACTTATTTAAGCAATACTAGTATTTAAAACAAAAGATGGTTTCAGAAAGAAACAGCCGTCAGGTAACTGTTGCTAACTTAGCCTTTAGTTGACCAAAACCACCAATTTTTACGAAGAACACAAAGCTTTAGAGAAAATATATCATTAAATGTGACCATACCGAGTGCTCACCAACTACCAAGACATTTCTGAAAAGCAAAGATATGAGATATTCTCAACTCTTCTGAAATGTATGATCCTGTCATTACTACCGCGAAAAAACCGAAGTTGCTCTGTCCTCTCCGAGAAGGCGGAAGATGCGGAGAAGGGGGCTGGCGTGAAAAAGTTCTCAGACCTGGTCACGGAACACATGTCCAATTTGGTGGACTTTAGTCCTCACATATATTGGTGGGGACAAGTCCCCATGGTCCCCCACGCAACCTACCCCTTGTCCCTGAGTTTTCATCGCTGCAGAGCTATAAAGCGGACTTAACCTTCCCACCAAGTGTCGATAGGATGTAATATGTTTCAACTCAGCTGCGTGATTCATGAACAAGCGGAATGAAAGCGACAAACATATGGTACCTACAGTAGACACTGTGTAGTGGAGCTGTGAGTGAATTGATGAGGCAGTTGATTAGTCATAATGTGGAGAATATTCGCTTTACTGTAGTTTTTTACAGTGCAGTACTCCCTGGAAAAGTAAAGTGGGGTGTTGTGATTTTTAAATGTAGAAACTGTGAGGCAACATCTGTAACCTATGGAGGTTTGAAGTGAGAAAAAAGCGTGAATTCAGAAGGAAGGTTTGTGAATAATTCTCTTATGCAGAAGCAGTGAGGAAAGTTCAAAATCAAAACCCAGGAGCGAATGGAGACCCAGAGTGATGCTAGAGGAAAGACGCAGATGTGATTGAGGGTAATAGGTTCGTGGATAATTTGATGTGTTTTCTAGCATAATGGTCATAAATTGTCAGATCCACAAACATAAAAAAATCAAAATACACTATTGTAAAGGGAGCGGAAAAGTACCTCTAATGAAGTGGTTCCTGGGAACCGTGACAAAAGTGTTTGGAGGAGAGCAGAGAGTGGGTGTGGGAGGGGAGTGAGAAAGAGTAGAATAGAATCATCTCATGGAAACCCGCAAGATTGTAGTCTAATGACCAAATTAAAAGGGTTATGTGCAAACAAGGAAGGAACCTGTAGTCAGAGTTTCAGGAAACAGGGCTTATGGTGCATTCAGACAGCAAACCTCAAAACGCTGATGCCCCGTCTGGTACAAAGAGATGTTTAGTGAACAGTTATAAAAGACCAGCCAACTCGTCACCCATCTCGAACAAGGCATAAAACCAGTGGAGATGAGATTGAACTGAACATCGTTGCCCACAAATTTTTTGAAAAAAAAACGCTCTGACCCGCAAGGATTTGCCTCTGTGTACGATCTGGGCGCCGCAATTCTTTAATGGGATTGACTAAGAATACTGCCTCGTTGACCGCTCCATTCATATAATATTGTCCCTCTCCATTCAAAGCGATGTTTTTTTCTCCTGCTGTTCTCACTCCACTCTATCTCCAATATGCCCTCTGCCAAGGCCCTACTAACAAAGCCCCCAATGCTACAACAACAACCCACATTCCGAGTCTCCAGCTCGATCCCGCGCCCCCCCCCTCCCTCTACCGTATCCCATCTCCCTTCCCTCCCCCTCCAATCCTCATTGTTCTTTCACCCTCACCCCCTCCCTGATCCTGCCTCCCACTGTCCCCACAGTGAAAGCCGGCGAGTCGGAGGTCTCTTCCCGAGTAAAAAAAATCCGTGGTTTTATTACAAACTCACAATTGTCTATCCCCAGCTGTCCGTGCCGTGAATGCACTATGGTTTACGTTCAGAATTAGAATATTATAGGCCTCTCCGCTGTCACTTTCCACCTCAAAATTGACACACGCACCTCCGTCATACGTTCTCATTCAATGTCCCTTGAAGCACTGTCAGCTTCATACGTGTACGTTCACTCTATTCATTTGTACTCCTCTCACATTCAAAACTCTTTCTCTCTCTCAAATTAAAAAAAAAAAAACCGCAAGTTCATCTTTAAGTCCTAAGTCAACATATTGAAACATATTATACGGCGCGAAAGAAACCCGGAAAGTTACTATGACAAACAGTCGCCCCGTGCGCCATGTATCCCGATGCTGGCATAAAGGCTGTGGTTTTAGAAAGCTAAAATGCGTTAAATCTTGTGTTTCTTTACTTTTTTCTCAAAACCAAAACTCACCAAAATAGTAAACCACAAGTACCCATAAAAGTCATGAAAGTATCAACTTCTGGGCGTTTTGTTTTTGATACACTAATTAGACATATTAAAGTGAGTGACGGTCAGTTGACCGTAGGCGCCCTAGTGTTAATGCGAATGGCACGCTATCTGCCAAAAACAATTCCAATGTAACTTTGATTGTTACTTACATGCAATAAAAACAGAACTTGAATGGCTGAAGCCATTGGCGATTGCTGCGAACAGAACTACGTGGAAATCTGCTAAAAAAAAAAATCCTTGAAATCATTTAAAAGGCCCTTGAACTGTAAAAATACTGATTGATATTGAAACTCCTGAAGTCCTTGAAATTGTTTGAAACCTTAAACTCCTAAATTCCTTGAAACTGTTGAAGACATTGAAACTCCTGAAAATCCTTAAACTTTTTTAAACTAAACTGTTGAAAGTGTTGAAACTCCTGAAATCCTTGAACCTCCTGATATCCTTGAAACTGTTAAATTCTTAAACATTGAAATCCTTGAAACACTGAATGTATTGAAAGTGGCCTTGAAAACTGATAAAAATCCCCTCACCGCTGAAACAATTTTTTGTTCCTGAACGAAGGAAACCTGTCTGGTGGTCATTATTATCCTGGTGGTGGTCTGTTCTTCGTTTGGGTCATTGGTCTGGTGTAAAATGCAACCAAAATTAGTTTGCATTAGAACCACCAACCAACCCCAAACGAAGAATCAGACCACCACCAGATAATACCCCAGACCAGGTTCCTTAGTTACAGAACCAAATTGTGACACCGTGAGGATTTTCATTTCAATACACTTCAATACATTCATATTTCAATAATTTCAACTGTTTTAAGAATTTAACCATTCAAGGATAGCAGGAGGTTCAAGATTCAGGAGTTTCCCACACTTTCAACATTTCCAGTTTAAAAAAAGTTTCAGGATTTCAGGATTTCAATGTTGCAACATTTCCCAGGATTACAGGAGTTTAAAGGTTTCAACAATTTTCAAGGACTTCAGAGTTTCAGATATCTAACAAGTAAATTTTAACAGTTTCAGCCTTTTAAAAGAGGATTTCAGGATTTTTTTTAGCAATTCCACATTAGATCTGTTCCGCAGTCAATCGCAATGGCTTCAGCCATGTGCAATTTCTAGGTTTTTATTGCCATGGAAGTAACATACAAAGTTACCACTTGGAAATTTGTTTTGGCAGATAGCGTGCCACTTCGCCATAACACAAGAGCGCCCCTAGCGGTCAACTGACCGTCACTCACTTAATATGCCCTAATTAAGTGTAATCAAAACAAAACCCAGAAGTTGAAATTTAATGACTTTACGGTACTTGTTGTTTATATTTTGGTGTGTTTTGGGTTGAAAAAGTAAAGAAAACATATTTACTCCATTTTAGCTTTTCTTTTAAAACCAAGACCTTTCTGCTGCCCCATAGGGCTACATGGCGCAGGGGCGACTGTTGCATAGTAACCTTTTCCAGGGGTTTTTTCGCGCCTTATTAAAATGTGATCAATATGGTTGTCATTAGACTCTAAAGATACTTTAGTTTTTTTTTTTTTTTATTGAAGATCAGAAAGAGTTTTGAATGGAGGAGTACAAAATGAATAGAGCTGAAAGTACACGGTATGAACCTGACAGTGCTCAAACATTGAATGAGAACATCTGACGAGGTGAGATGTCACATTTGAGGTGGAAAAGTGACAGCGGAGAGACACCTATAAGATTCTAAATCTGAACGTAACACATAGTGCATTCACGCACGACAGCTGGATTAGACCATTGTGCTTGTATAAATCCCACAGAATTTTTTTCTCGGATGAGCAACTCCGATCTTTTGTTTTGTTTTTTGTTCTGCCGCTCAATTGTGGCTTGTCAGAGGGAGCAGGATCAGGAGGGTGAGCCGGAAAGACAATGAGGATGGAGGAGGAAGGAAAGAATGGATAGGAGAGGGAGCGGGGGGAACGGGAGCCGAGCTGGAGACTGAGAATGTGAGGTTGTTGATAATTGGGGGACCTTTATAGCCTAGCAGAGAATTTGAGATATGGGGCGAGTGGAGAAAGACAAGCGTGAAAAAAACATCGCCGAGAGGGACAATATTATAGGCAATGACGGCAAAAGCAGCAGAATTTTTTTCAATCCAAATAAACCGAATTGCGCGCCCTCAGACCTCGTAGCCAGAGCAATCCTGCCGGTCAGAAGTGCATTTGCTGGCACACGATGGTATTCCAATCTCACTCCAATGTTTTATGCCCTTCGCGTGAACGATTGCGTGGTCTTTTATCAACTTTTCCACGAACACAACTCCTCCTTTGTCCAGACGGGGGCTTCAGGCGTTTGACGTTTGCGTCTGAATGCACCATAAAGCCATGTTTCTGAACATATATAATATCAGGTCTCCTCTCCTGTTCTGCACTAACCTTTTACTTCCTGTCCATTACCACGTAAACTCCTTGCGTCCAGTGATGATTCTCATACTACACTCTCACTCCCCCTCCCACACCCACTCTCTTCTCCTCCTCCAACCTTTGTCCACCTGTTCCGCAGAAAACACCTCTCATACCCGAGGTTCTTTTTCCGCTCCCATTCAAAATATCCGTTATTTTATCTGTTTTATCTTTGCCTGAATTCGCCACAATTTATGACATATGCTAGAAACACCAATCTAATTATCCACGACACATATTAACCCAATCACACTCTGCTCTTTCCTCTACATCACTCTTTCTCCATTCGCTCCTGGGTTTTGATTTTGAACTTTTCGCTCACTGCTTCGCTTAAGAACAATATTTCACAACCGTCACGCTCCTGAATCTCCTACCGCTTTTTCCTCACTTCACAACTCCATAGTTACATCATTTCCCTCCACATTCTACATTAAAAACTCAACACCCCACCTTACTTTTTTCCAGGATACTGCAGCCATAAACTCATAAAAGAGATAACCTCACATTCTGACTACAACTCGCCTCATCAATTCCTCTCACAGCTCCCCTAAACAGTGTCGACATAGTCCTAACATTTCGTTTGTCGTCTTCATGTTCACGCTTTTCATGAATCACGCAGCTGCGAGAAACATAATACATCCATCGCCACTAGTGCAGTTAAGTCCGCTTTACTCGGCCACTACTGAAACGCCCAGGCACGGGCGTAGTTTGACGTGGGTACCATGGACAGGCCCCACCAATATTTGTGTGACAAAAATCCCCACCAAGAATGACAGATTTCCGTGACCCGACTGAACCTTGTTCACGCCACCCCCCTTCTCCGCCATCTCCGCCTTCTCGAAAAAGCAACTTCCTTTCCGGTAAGTCAATGAGCAGATATGATCATACTTTCAAAACGAGTTGAAAATATCTCATATCTTTCTGCTTTTCAAAATGTCCCTTCGGCTATTAGGGAGCACTCCGTATGGTCACAGTTATTAATATTTCTCCCTAAAAGGTTTTGTCTTAGTAAAAATTGGTGGTTTGTCAAGCTAAAGCTAAGTTAGCATACATTACCTCACGCTGTTTGTCTTCTAACACAATCTTTAGTTTTAAATAATAGTATTGCTTAATAATTCAAGACTAAAGGTGTAACTACATTAGTTTATGTGTGGTTTTGTTTCTTTTCTATTTTACTAAATGGCATCCAAAAATCTTGCGTGGGCCTCTTTGTTCAGACTATCAAAGAACACATCCTTACATAAGTTTCCACGAGTTCCCCATGATTTTTGTGACTCCAAAGGGATCTGGGCCATTCGGAAGAGAGGTCCTAATTTTAAAGGTGGAAAATGGCCGCATGCTTGTCCTGCAGTTTTACATTTTGGACCAGATTTACCTCTACACACCAAAGGAGATTGAGAAGGGCCAATCTGTGCCATCCAAAGTGTTTTTGGAATAATGGTAAGTTGTGTGTGTCTGTGTGTTTTTTTCTGTGTCCTAATGCAGCAAAAGGTATACTGAATAACTATTGTATCTCAAATAATTAGGTGACTTCACGACTAAATTTTTTTTCCACATAACATCTGAACAGTATTGTAAACTAATGCAATTTTTATATTGTTGTTTGTAAAGGAAAAGAAGTAAAGGAAAGGCCAACAAGCACCGATGTTTATGAAATTGAAGGAGAGCGAAGAGTCTTGTCCCGGAAGAGCTTGAGAGAGAGATGTGGCTGCCAACACTAGGACATCAGTAGCCAAGCGTTTCAGTCCATGATGTACACAAAGCATCCTTCTCCTGGTAGTATTCATACGGCAACGTATGCACTTTAGAGCAAGTTAAAAAGTTGTCACCTGGCCTCTGGATTAAATGGTTGAGACAAAATTGTAGCAATCTTAATCTGTCCAAAGGGAATGTAAACTTAGGAACAGCTGACCAATGACTAATTTGATAAATGTACATTTTTGATCAACTGCTGAAAGAATGGGATTAAAACGATTAATAAATGTTATTTCTTTCTAACCAAGTAACAGGGCTGCAAGCAATAAGGACATGGAGCAAAGGTGTTATTTCTGGACAAACTACATTAACTAAAACATAAAAGACGAGCTGCCTCTTATTTACAACAATTTGTGTACAGATTAGGACTTTCGCTATTAATTGTCGATTTTCCATTCTATAGAGGTTTTTTGAAGTATTTTAGTCTATTCACCTTCGCCCCAATCTTGTTTATTGGATAAGCCCAGCAATGTGCATTAGTTAAAACCAACCCTATGAAAAGCTACCGCTCATTGAGGAATATTTTTTTTTCGACCAGCAAAGACATCAAACAAGCCAACTAGAAGGCAAATATACATATTTTTTTTGTATTAACAACAATCCATTCAAAAGAGTGTGAAGAGTTAAGACTTTTTAACTACCACCCTCTTTATTATGCTAAATGAACTAACGTAAATGATGGTTGCTACAAGATTGGGTTTATGCCGTTATTTTTACAATAACATCACTTGATTTGTACTGTGTATGTCTATATGTTATAGCTTATAAGTTTCCTTAATTCCTTATAACGTCTTTCATATCATCTTTTCTCATCCTAACTTATCATAATATTATCCATATAAGATTTATAATAATTTTCTTTATCATGTACATATAGAGTAATGTTTAATTATATATAATATAAAAATATAATTGTTAGTACATAGATACTGGTAATATAAATGTATTAATATGGGGGTTATACTTATTCACACTTGGTCACAATGTGCATGTATCACACAAAACTCACCAAATAGGCTTGTAAAGAGTGCTTTTGGACACCACATCTTACAACCTTGGTCTTCATTGTGGATTTATTTTACCACATATCGTGGTAGCCTCTGGTCTATCCCCTAAAAATATTAAATAAACAATTTCCAATGAGCTCCACTTTGACATTCAAGGTCAACCTGTGTCCTAGCGATCCATGATTGCAATGTAACTACTCTGTGCAGGATAGAGTATGGCACAGTTTTAAAGCCCAGTGTACATAGTGAGCCATTTTGGTATAGAAAGCCACAGGTGATTGCACAATGCCCTTTCCACGCAGCACGAGCATGAATTCCTTGCACAGTTGGATATTACATGAAAGAAGGTTATCTTTAAGTGAAAACAAAAGTGATTGAGTATCTAGCAACGAGATTGCAAAGTTTACTGACCCTCCCTTTCAAAAACTATTTTAAGCTACACTCAAAGTAAACCTGAAGATGAGAGCTTCCCGTTTTTCCTTCATTACCTTGACATCTTCCCTCACGTAACCTCACCCTGAACTACATTAGATACTGATGAAAATTAATCTTGTTTAGAAGTAGAATTTTCTTGCTTGAAAATAAATTGTAAGTAAACAAGTTCCTACCTTTTCTCAATATAATATCCAAACTAAAATTACCCTCACCCTGGAGGGAGTTGAAAATATATTCTTCATTAAAGAATGTGTAGCCTTTGTCCATTTAGAACATTGTCAATGAATATTTGTCCACAAACCACTGTACATCAGCAAATTGTATTTGAGGAAGATTCAAAAGTGATATTTAAATTCCATCTAAATTCTCATCGCGCAAACTAAAAAGATAGAAAATGAATTAGTTATATCAGAAACACCTGCTCAGAAATAACATTCACTATGTAGTACTCTTTTTACAGTCTACACTACGATATTGTAAACAAAATGCTTTCTAAAGCAAAAAAAACAACCGAGCAGTAACTGGATGCTATCTTAGCCTTAGCTTGACCAAACCACCGTTTACTAAGACACAAACCTTTTGATGGGAAAAATATTCCATAAATTGACCGTACCGGAGTGCTCCCTACTTAGCCTTGAAGAAGTTTCTGAAAAAGCAGTAGATATTGAGATATTTTTCAACTCTTTTCTGAAAATTATATCCTGTCAATGACTTACCGCAAAACCGTAAGTTTGCGTTCTCCGAGGCGAAGATGGCGTAGAAGGCGTGGCGTGAAAAAGGTCTGTCTTCCGTTTGTGCACACGGGCGCCTCCTCCCGCCTCCAAGCAACAGCAGCAGCAGCAGCACGTGACCCGCTCCAGTTCTCCTGCAGTGAATGGCTGTCGTCTTCAGCGCCATACTGAAGCACTGACGACTGTTTAATTATTTAAAGTTACCACGTGAAGCAAGTGTTGTTTTTCCGTTCCCTGAGAGTTGAAGCACGTGAGTAATCAAGAAGTACTGTAGATCTATTACCATTTCAAAGACTTACGTTATTTCAATCTGTTAGCCACGGTTTAATGTGCCGAGGAGCTCACACGCACAGAGACAGTACAGAACTGCTCCAATAAAGAAACATTTGTTGAAAGTCCTTGAAAAAAATATTTTACTTATGTGCCTTACCACCAAAAGTATAAGTGGGTGTGTTTGTGAATCAGGATAAAACTAGGGATGAACATATTCCACGGATCCACATTTTTAGTTTTACAACCTTTATCTGCTATAATGTAATTTCTGTAAATGTTTGACCGCGCACTTGCTGTTCGATTTGCTCTAAGCACATTCAGCGATGCACACGAATGTGCACGTCCTGTGCAGCTGCTTGCCAGCTTGGGTAATGACAGCCGCGCCGCATGAAAGCACAGCTCTACATGGTAACCGAGCTCGGACCATATGCAGACAAACCATGTGCAAGTGCGGGTCTCCTCGTATCTCCCCCTTCTCCCCTGGTCTCTGACATGTCTCTCCCCTGACTCTTCCCTCAAAGCGCAATCCCAGGCCAGCGCTCCGAAATTAAAGCTCGATACCTAAATTTCCATTGCGTTATTCGATGCATGCCGGTTGTGGCGCAAAACACACCACACCAGGTCATTTACGTTTTTATTTTGCATACTTGAAGAGCCCTGTGAGTCATCTACTTGCCTTTTGGGTTGAGAGTGGAATACAAAAAAGAAAATATAGAAAAATCCACACGGTTACTTATTGCCACACGCTTGTTAACTCCAGTGTATTGAGAAATACTATGTAACTTTGACATTGGCCAAGTTATATAAATGATTCTGCAATTCATGTATATGAATGTCTGGTTTTTGATTGTCTATACCATCTTATAAGATTTAAAAAAATGCCACCAAGGCCACAAAAAAAGATAAAGATATCAGAGCATATAACAGTTGAAAGAAGTAAGAGAAAAGCACAAGTAAATACAAATTATAAATTGTGATGTTAATTTTACGTTAACATACATAGGAAACTCCACCAACAAGAGAGACAATAAAGGGAATTTGAGTAGAAGCAACAGGCCCTTCATGTCATCAGGGTGAGGTTGGAATTTGTAGGTATGCCAAGGACTATGAATTGTTTTTAAATGATAGGATATGTCAAACAAGTAGTGAGCTACTCACTGTAATTCTAATTCGAATATTTCTCCTCTGATTTTATTTTATTATAGGAAATTGAAAATCAGAGCATGATTTATTTCAAGATCGAGATCAGTTCCTGAACTGTTTAGAGCCTCAGGTGAGGCTTATTATTAGATTTGGATTAGTTTTAAGTCAGTATAGATAACGCAACACAAAACTCAGAAGCTCAATCCAATTGAATTTGTTTTAGACGATTAAAAAATCCTTACTGCTTCCAGTCTTCAACAGCTGAGTTAGATATAGAAGGCAACACACTATTGCAATATAGAGGGTGATTACACCATCAAATTCTGGGGAAAACTCTGGACCCGTGTCAAATGGGTGTAGACTCCGGTCGTATGAATGTTCCCCTACCATGATGGATCCAAACCTACACCATTGCGCCGCAGGTAGAAGACAGCTGCAAAGCCCTGGTTTCCTAGTGACCACACATGTGGCCTGAACTAAAAAAGGTCTGGTTAGAACTCTCAAATCATAATGCAAAACAAAGACTAAAACGAGATCTAATATCGGGTGGCCTTTGAACCATTGATACAGCTGATAAAAGTTCACGTGTATGCAGAATTTTCTAACTTTGAATCCGTTCGTCACAGTGTCCATCGTGTGAATCGGGTTGGCCTATTGGTCTAAACCAGGGGTGGCTCACTTTCAGCATGCGAGCTACTTATAACAGGATCAGTCAAAATGATCTACCTACTACAAAAATGCCAATCATATATTTATTTTCAAAAAATAGTCTTTATACCTACAATATATGTTTATGTACCTGCAAAACCCGCATGAGCCAATATAGCACAACACTACACAATTATCGTATGTACATGTTTTGTCATTACCCGATTTACTCTTATAATTCACTGATTGAATCGGCCAGGATGCATAAGTCCGGTAAAAATGGTGGTAATCCGCTGGCAGTTTGTCGAGGTTTAGCCTTTACCTGCACTGGAGCCGCGGTTGTTTGCGCATGGCATCACCTAAGTTCAGTAAAAACATACTGAGTAAAACACCGATGTCATTTGTCTGTGGTGCCATGTCCATGGCCATGCCCTGTTTATTTACAATCCAAATATTTCCCCTCCTCCGTATAAAATAATTTTGCATCCACACATCTGCGTTATCAATCACGATTCCAAACATGCGAGCTTACGTCCTGTCCTCGTTGGGAAAAACACAGAAGTGGGCGGAGTTCTGATGCAAACCCGTAACGGCACTTTATCAGTCATAGAAGACACTCAGAGTAAAGACGTTTGTATACAAGCACTGACCCCGTCCTCAGTCACCCCTGGTTTAGTCCTGTTTCATGTCCTGGTTTAAGTCCTGGTTTAGTCCTGGTTTTTGTCCTGTTTAGTGTTTTCAAGCGTGAGTCCCCGCATCACTTTGCTGCCTCTCCTGATAGTGGAGAATGTTCCTGCGCCAGCATCTCACCAGTGAACATTTTTAAGTAGTATGATCCATGCTTCAGTGATCAGAGGAATTTAGGTGGGGTACTGTGGCGTGCATAACGCAAAACTCCGATAATCTCTGTCTACAAATGGTACAAATGCATTAACGAGTTTTTTCAAAAATTTAGAATTGTAAGGTTTTATTTATTTAATGCATCTTCCAATACTACCTTTGCGTTCGACGGTATTCGCGATCGACATATTAGCACCCCTGTCTATACGGTGCTTACAATGTAGAACCGGGTGCGAATCCCGGTATGTCTTTTTTGTATTTATTTGCATTTATCACATCTATGAACAGATTTGCTCTAAGACGGTAAAAGATGAAGGGCAAGACGTTTTTTTTGCAGTTATAGCTTAATTGTAAAAATAATCATTTAAGACCACATGTACCCCAATTAAAATAATGTAGTCTCTTTGATTAACTTTTTACATTTTTGTCTAAAAAATAGGAATAAATAAAAATTGAAAGGATATCCTCTTGACAAACCTGATGTTGATACCTGAGGGGGGGAGAATACTTTCCAACATCCATTCTTCCCACACCTATTTTGACATCACATTCTTAATTTATTTTGCATAAACTATGTATTATTTACATTGCTTTTATTTTAGCGGTCCCGCCAAGCTATTCTCACGGACATTCTCTATTGTTCTTATCTTACAGCATTTTACCCGCAGCATAAAACTAACATATAGAAACACGGCAGGCTTGGTAACGAAACACACACAGCGTACGCGCACACACACACGCACACAACATGCGCGCGCCTACTGGGGGAAGCAAAGCAATGACTGTTTTTCATGATGCCTACTCTTTTGGTTGTTTTTGGTTTAGGGCTATTGTCAATAAAATATCGAAAAAAATTTAACCCTTTATCTGACAGACTCAAATAAGAAGATAAGCTTTATTACTCTCACACAGGAACATTACTGTCACATTGGGCATGATAAAACACTCAAGAATTTTCAAAAAATAAGAAATAAAAACATGTTAATGCCGAAAATATAATATTTGCATGAACTGCAGTTTGTTTATTGAAAATAGCTTCTATATTGAGAATGAGATCACTGCCGATTGGGGTGAATTGGGGGCTCTAGCCTGTTGGGGAGCGGACATATTTGCTGCGCAACGGGGCACGCTCCCAGAATTTCATCACGCGCTCCTGCATATCCAAGACACGTTAAATTAAACGCATTTGTACGTTTGGCCTCGGTGGAGGACGTCTGTCAGGCGGCGTCCTGGGCTTCGTCCTCTTCCCTTTGCCCAGTTGTATCTGGTTGACGTTTCAGAACGGTCGGTCGCCCACTCTGTTCTGAACGCTGGGATTTAATTTGCACCGTGAGGTGCTCTTGTTAGAGGCAGCCTACGGTCTGGTGTGTGTTTGTGGCCGCCCCAGTCAGGAGCTCTTGTTAGAGGCGTCCTGGGGTTGCGGCCTGTCCTTGGTTCCCCGAGGGCGGCGTGTTTGCTGTCCCCTTCAGGAGCTATTGGTAGAGGCGTCCTGGACGCCTCTACCAATAGAGGCGTCCCCCAGGATGCCTCAGGAGTCTACCCATAGCGTAGCCTAAGGGGCTACGCACCCATTCGTAGAACTACAGTTATATTAGGTAACTAATAATTATAGTGATTTTGATTATTCCTACAGTCTCTATTGTGTTCAATTCAATTCAAGCATGTTCCATGATCCATTCCCTTTCCCCACTGACCATTATCTTTCGGCCTTATGGTGTGGTCAGTGAGTGTGTCTGTGTCCCAGGAAAAGGCTTGGTATGGGAGCTTAGCACCATTCCAGTGAAACACCTGTTCCACACATGCACTTCCCTGCCATGGCCGCACACACCTGTCTGAAGCATGCTCCTGCTGCCTGTTAGTCTTACTGTCACACTTGAGCATACTGTGACATGCTTACAAATATTTACACTTGTGTCAACAAGATCATATTATATCTGTATTCCCACTCACATGGTTGTCATTTTGATTTTTACCACATCGCATTGTGCAATGTTACAATGAACATTATTACATACCTTACCATTTTAGAGTGTATTCAACTTAATCACATAATGCTGTGTTGATCAACACTGTTCAAAACTGTCATTTGATTTAATACTAGTATAAAATCAAATTTAATTTATGCATACATTTTATTGTAAATGTCCTTAAGTGTTGACTGGTTAAGTTTTAGGCGTCTGATTAAGATGGTTAAGGTTAGGGTTAAGGGTGGGTTGGGGTTATTTTATGGGAATGGCTAGTTAATTTTAGGCATGAATAGGTAGTTTGTTATATTTACTTCCGCTTCCGTATATGATCTAGTGCTGACCATCCTGTGTGCACATACATCATTCTGTCAATATGGTTGTTGCTGTGTGCACCATGTCTTTCCCAACACGGTCCCACACAGGCCCCTATATGGTGCAACCATCCGGAGGCGAGCTTCAGGGTTAAATATACACCAACACTCCAAGAATGACAAACTCCTTCAACTAACCTGCCAGCCAAAAAAACAGCAATGGTAAAAGCCACATACACACTGTTATCATTCGGATTGTCAAATAAACACTAAGCATGCTTCTTCTCATTCAGGGATACATTTCAACACACTATATAAGATTCCTGACAATTTAGAATTTGTAAACCATTATTCTTACTGACAGTTATGTTTGTGTTAACGTAACTGGCAAAAATCATCCTTGCCATTTTCCACAAAAAGCAGAGTCTCCAGAAATTGCTATTTCAATTTGAAATGTTCACAATATATAGAAGATTTAATATCTATAGGACTTCCGATCGGACTACTTATATATTGACATAAATATATATTTAACAGCAAAGATACTTCGCAGAACCCTCAAGCTCCCAGGCCTCTGGTACCCGAGGACCAGAGAGAGGTCTTAGAGAGGGATAACCGCCCGCGGAGGGCCAAAGGTGAGTGGAGAATAAAAAAATATATATATATTCAAGGGGTAACAGTGGCTCAGTTGGTAGAGTATTGGCCTTTGAGCTTGAAGGTCGTGGCTTGGAGCCCACCTTTCTTCACCGACTCCCACTGATGACTGCTGTCGTTGTGTCCTTGGGCAAGACACTTAACCCCTCTTTGCCTGAAGCCCCCACTGAAAGATCAAGGCTATATATATTGACTATATATCCATCCATCCATCCATTTTCTTCCCCTTAATCCATTTCTGGGTCAGGGGGTGGCAGTCAGAGTATGTAAACAAGTACAGCATGGAGGCAGAAAATGGCTCTACCTCTGTCTGTAACTGCATACACAGCAAAACAGCCCAAAAGACGCAGAAGTGAGGATGAGAAGAGGGAACTAAAGCAAAAAAATTATCAAAGAAGATATCAAGCCCGGGTGAACATAGCTAGCTTACATCATATCCTCTGGACAGACCTGTGGGTGCAGGACTGCCTCAGAGGGAATTTACACAGTAGGCGTTAACAGCGCGTAAGCGTTGACTGCGCGCGTAACATTACTTGGCTGTATGTACACTGGCCGTGCGCGCAGGTCTATGGAGAGGTGCAGAGGACAGTACGGGCCCGAAGACCGATGTAAAGAAACACAAAAATCGCATCAGATTCAGATTCATTTATTTGCCATTTGCAGTAAAACCACATAGGAAAAACTGTGCAAGACTACCCCGGTGTGCACCAGACGACACACACCGGAGCTCTTGCCACGGCGCCATCTTTACGGCGCATGCATCTGTTTGTCTTCATGGTCCCCATTTTCGCTGGTCTGGCCAGACGTGAGACCTTATGGCCCAGTCCCAATACCCACACTGCACCCTACACACCTCTACGAAGTGTGCATTTGTTCGAAGTGCACACCAGGGTTGGAGTGCGCAGGTTACAAGTGTGCAAAAAAGGTGGAATTGGGACAGTGCACACTGAGCGCAGGATACGTCATTGACTCGTCAAGAGATGGTCATTTTCAGACCTGAACTTTATAAACAGTAAAGGTCATTTTGTCTGACCCTTTGGGAAACAAAATGAGTTGCTTCACACACAGTAAAATACATGTATATTAGTTGTTTTTAATTAGAGATAGCTGTATAATTTCAAGTTAAATGTGGGTAATTAACTGTTATCTGGTCAGTTTTTATACATTCTAAGATTATTGTACTAAGTATAAAGTTTAAATTGAATGTTTAAAACGCTTGATTTAAAAAGTTATTAAATTGTTAAAACACAATGTCCGTAATTCTTCATCAGACGTTTATGCTTCTTTCCAAGTAACATAGAAAAACGTATTTACACACATACTGCATATATATTTCAGAATTTATATTTAAATGCATTTTCCTTACGTTTTGGTGTGTACCGCAATGAATTATGGGCAATATCCTTCACCAGAGTGCGCATAGATGCAGGCTATGGCAAAGTGTGGATCAGGGGCGCGATGGTGCAAGTGCGAGTATTGGGATGGGGCCTTTATGTTAAGTCCTCTGAGATGACTTCTGTTGTGACTTAGGGTTATACAAGAATAAATTGTATTGTATTGTATTGTATGAAAAAAAAAAAAAACGATGTCCAGAATCACTGTAAATCCTGCTGCTTGTCTAGCTAATGTTTAGATCAGTGGGGGCGGGTCCCAGCTCAAAAGTGGCCAAAATTACGTGCGCTGACATGCTTGCAATACCACCCCGGGCCGATGGGGGTGGACCCAGAAGAAGAATTAGCCAATGCTAACATATAGCGTTGGCAGACCTCTCGAAAACGTCTTTACAGGATGGACCAAAAGTTGGCTCTTGACCCAAAGCTCCGTTCCACATGTGTCAATGCTGAGGGGGGTGAATTTTTTTGGTCCACTAGTTTACTTGCTGTGAATTTTTGAAGTCTCTCATTCAAATGAATGGAGCTGCGCCGGCTGACGCATGCGCAGATGCGTTTTTTTCGCAATTTTCTTGTGGGCGGGACCACTCGCGGCCATTTAGGATTGCTCCAGTAGAGCACATTTTTTGGCCCATTAGTTAGAACGGCGGAGATAGGCGTGACTCTGTTCGTTAGGACCACTAGAAAAATCATGTTTCACATGTGTTTTGACTGGGAGACGCGTTGTTGCGTGCACTAAATTAGGCACAGTTTCGAATCAATAAGTCCGTCATACGCGCGTATAACACTAGTAGTGTAAATATCACCATTGGTTAACATGGAATAATGTTACGCGCGTCTGCTGCGCATACAACGCGAACATGCTGTAACGCCTCCTATGTAAATTAGCAGTCAGACTAGCTTTGGACACGAAACTAGCGGTAATCTTTCAGTTATTGTACTGTATATTACTTTGCTGTTGTAACTTTTCATCATTGATTGCTATACAGCTTACAAGAAGTTGTGCTAATGCTAACTAATGCCAACCTGCTCTGTCGCCATCTCACACACGAGCGTTGCTTCTGAGTGTTATTATGGGTTGCATGTGCGAGTCATTTGGACATTTTTAACGCGATTAATTCAAAAAATGTATTAACATGCGTTAACGCAATAATTTTGACAGCCCTAATATACGTATGTGTATATATATATATATATATATATATATATATATATCTATATTGTGCTAAGTCGTGCAAAGAAGCAAGTAGCTCCGGAACAGCCGTTGTTTTGTGCTCTACAATTGTTATTTTTTTTCTTGCTTTTTTCTACCTGTGAATTTTACTAGTGTTCACATGATTAAACACTGATCCAAACCAGTATCCGAATCAAGCAGATCAAGTGGAAATCCACTGGAGGAATGCTATATATATTTTTTTATGCTAATAAAGCATTTAGCTTTTCACAGAAAGTGGTCCGATGTGCTTACTTGTCAAGAAAACACAACTTTGTTTTTATTGGCAACATTATGTGATGGTTTAGGTTTATTTCCTGTTTTATTTTGTAAGTTGTTACTTCCTGTTGTCTGATTACCTGCCCTGCCCTGCCCTGCCATGGTGTGTGTCACCTAACCCTGTGTGTTCCGGATTTGTCCGGAAATTCAGTTTGATCCAATGATCATACGCAGCGGTAGATTACGTCACGGAATCTGGACGGAAGCGGAAGTAAATATAACAAACTACCTATTCATGCCTAAACTTAACCAGCCATTCCCATAAAATAACGCCAACCCAGCCTTAACCCTAAACTTAACCATATTACTTAGACACCTAAAACTTAACCAGTCACCTTAAGGACTTATTACACTTTTTGACATGCGCAAACTGAACTTCCGGACGAATTCGGTTTCCGGGACGAATACGGACGAGTGACATTCCTTCCCAACCCGGTTCCCTGATTGTCATTTCACGTCTGTTTCAGTTCTTGTCCTTATTCCCGGTTTGGTTACTTGTTGTGTTGTTTTTGATAGATCTTGATTTTTATTAAATCCATTAATTTGCAGTTCTGTTTTGTTTTTCATTCCACGCAACACATTATTTGAAAACAAAAAAGCGCGGTGTAGATTCCGTCACTGTTCCAGAGTTCCTTGAGTGCTGTTGCTGATCTTCAGACAAGGAAGTCTCTCTTTATGAATGTGAGGGGAGAGAAAGGGAGGTCTAAACACGAGGGTCGGCACTAGATCATATATACAGATTCGGGACGAAACCTGAAGTAACAATCCTACTGTCAAATTAGTTTTAGACTAAAAAGGCCTTAAGTGGTGACTGGTTTTAGGCGTCTGAGTAAGATGGTTAAGGTTAGGTTTAAGGGTGGATTGGGGTTATTTCATGGGAATGGCTGGTTAAGTTTAGGCATAAATAGGAAGTTTGTTATATTTACTTCCGCTTCCGTCCCGATTCCATATATGATCTAGTGCTTACCTAAACACGAGAGCCCCCACTTCATGATCTCAGAGCCACGTATACTTAAAGAGCGACTAACACCTGTGCCCAGCCTCACTCCGCCCACATGAACATTTGAAAATTTTCTCTAAAAAGGGCGTTGCCTGGAGGACCAAGGGACAAGAAGGGGGGCTTAGAGCTGGGCGTGGTTTGGGCTTTGATTGTTTTTTGTTGTTGTGACAAGCAAGCTGTCAGACAGTTGTCATTGCTGTAGTTTAATAGTTTACACACCAGAAAGTCTAAGATAATTGTAGAGCTACACACCTGAACCTAGCCTGGTTGTACCACACCATAGTACAAATTTCATTTCATACTGAGATCTGGATTTGCTCCATTGAGCTCCTTGAACAGGTGGGAGGGGTTAACTCCTTTTGCAGATTGAAACGATTGGATCTGAGTTTACCGTGACGTGTGTAATGCGCCCGAGTGAGTTGTTAGCATTTAGCATTTAGCCTAGCCATCTCCTTTGCTGCTAACAGAGCCCTTGGGGAGTAGCGCCACAATCTTTACCAGCGATTACATTTGCTAAACATTCCTCTTGCTCCTGCTTCAATTTCTTGATAGAACCAGACCAGATTACTTTACTAACGCAATCTTCACCACTGCCAAACTACAACCTGCCCGTTCGGCGCAAACTCTTGACGTCACCGGCACCGACCTACAACGCGCCCTCTGAGTAGCCGGTCGAATTACGACGGATTGTAATCGCTAACATGGGGACCAGACCCGGACGCTACATGCAGTGAAATGATGATTGAGCGGAGCGTACGGATGGCTATGGCCAGGCTAACCTGAACCTAATCCACAGAATATCTCAGCAGCAGTGGCTGTCAACTGATGTTTTTTAATATTTATCCACTAGATGGCGCCAGAATACTCCAACCTGCTACTGCTGCGTGTGTGGGAGTTGGATGGGTTTTATATCACTGGCGCAAAGAGACACTAGCCTGGCTCCAGCCAACCTGTAGCCCCGCCTCCATGGAATTTCAGCGAGCAGGTCGGTCTGGCTTTTCTCAATTGAAAAACTATTATGGGGCAGGCTCCAACTGAACCAAGAAACACACTCCCTCTTCGCTCTATTAGTCCAACAGCCAACCAGAGCAGCCTAGTGACGTATGTTACTCGACAAATATTGTATATTTTGGTTGTCCATGGTTGTTACTCAAGTGTATTCACGCTGGAAGGAGAAAATTTGTGTAAATGATTATTGCCGGTGTTGAACAAAGAACTTACGGACACAGAGTATTTGCCAGCATGTCAGCAACATTACAAGCATAAAATGAAAGTTACATCTGTTAGCTTTTGAACATTACAAATGATATTGACAGTGTTTTTTATGTGCTGCTGAAAAGACACAGACTTCGATGTTTTGGCTAACCGGAGATCAGGGACGTGCGGTGAGGTTTGTGATTGGGGAGGCACTGACTTTAAAAGTCAGATTTACAATCATTATTCAAATAAAATAGCATTTAATCACCAATGCAATGACATCCACAAACTTTATATACTGCAAAGATAAGAGAACCAGCTTCTTTTAATAATCTCACAACAAATCTAGCTGCTGACTCTGCTCCGCATCAAACAACATCTTTAAGAAGCGCAGGTGCGAGAGACGCGAGGAGAGAGAGACGCGAGGAGAGAGGAGCAGAGAGAGACAGAGAGGAGCAGAGAGACGGAGACGAGGAGCAGAGAGAGACGGAGACGCGAGGAGAGAGAGACGCGAGGAGAGAGGAGCAGAGAGACGGAGACGCGAGGAGCAGAGAGAGACGGAGAGGAGCAGAGAGACGGAGACGCGAGGAGCAGAGAGAGACAGAGACGCGAGGAGAGAGAGACGCGAGGAGAGAGGAGCAGAGAGACGGAGACGCGAGGAGCAGAGAGAGACAGAGAGGAGCAGAGAGACGGAGACGCGAGGAGCAGAGAGAGACAGAGAGGAGCAGAGAGACGGAGACGCGAGGAGCAGAGAGAGACAGAGACGCGAGGAGAGAGAGACGGAGACGCGAGGAGCAGAGAGAGACGCGAGGAACATAAACAATAATTTAAACAAGTTGCAGAACTCTTGAGCAGTGTTTGAATCAGTGTTTTTCGGAAAAGCACTACTTTGCCGGTATCTGTCAATGTTCAACATAAAACACAGATTAACAAACTCCTCCCCCGCAGCCGGACTAACCTCGTAAGTCCAGTGGTGGTCTCCCAGTCTATATTAATTCTTTCTTTGTTTGAAAGTCCATTTGAGAAAAAAAATCTTCATTCAAATCATCCATTTTCCAGCAAAAGAAATAGCATTTTGGGCTGATTGTTTGTTAGCAACTCTGGTATGAACTTTATGCTCACTATCACCCCTAGCGGTGAGGCACAGATACCGCCTGCCTCACGCCAAGCTTTTTCCTTGTGTGTTCATCTACGATCAAAAGACTTAAACTAAATATAAATTGTACACACATACGTGCAATACACTACTAAACACTAAGAGGAGTTTAAAAAATGTTTTTAAAGCAGGATATTTGAAACAAACGGTGATATATCAACTGCACGAGCTGAGTGCACTCAGACACACACACACACACTGTGAGGGAGCGGTCTGGGGTGAGGCACGCAGGAGCGCTGCCTCACCTCGTCTCTTTGAATAGGAATAACGGGATTTCGGCGATTTTGACTTCAGAAATGATCAAAACTGATGGGAACCGTGCCGAATATACATTAAAAGCATAGGACAGTGGATATAAATTATATATTTAAACTAAAATAATTATTAGTTTCCAATAATGGCAGGTGAGGCTCTGCCTCCCCTGCCTCCCCTGACTGCACGTCCCTGCCGGAGATATGATCCTGAGTCGGACACCTGAGTTCCAGAGTCCGGACTGGTTCCATTGCTTTGTAAACATGTTCCTGCATCACAGCTACACCTGGTCCATTGTAGCCTTATTTTAGCACTTTTGAGCCCGAAGTAGTGCTGGCAGGTTAGCTCAAAGATCCCGTCTTAAATAACTATTTTCACCGTATGTTTAGAAATACGATGTCAGACATCATCATCGTGTAAGACATGGAAAATGCCACAAATGCACATGATATATATTTTTCTTTTAGGCTAAGTTTCTCAACTCTTCTTCTTCACACTTTGTTTAGTAGGGTGCACTATTTGTTCAAACATAAAATACTTACAATACAATTTATTCTTGTATAGCCCTAAATCACAACAGAAGTCATCTCAGAGGACTTAACAATACCATTGAAATCACCAACACAGATCAGAGCATCAACAGTTAAAACACATAAAGAATATAGAACACATGTTGAAAAATTTCCATACATGTTGTAGAATGTTAAAGTGTCCTGGATCATCACCAAAGTCCTTCTAGTTGGACACTAACTGCCCAACAGACCCTCCTGCATTGGCAAGGAAAAACTCACAAGAAAACCCAGTGGGAAAAAGTGAGAAACCTCGGGGAGACCCATGGTTTGAGAAAGGGATCCGCTCCCACGGGCTATAGATCCAGGACCTAAGCTACTGAACGTGGACCAGCGGCCGCTGAACGTGGACATGTCCGGTACAGGACTGAAGAACTCTCAGGCGGGTCGGACAGGGCAGTCAAGCTGTAGATGGTGTAGATGGAGGAGGCCAGGTCCAGAGGTGCCGTCATCGTACCATGGAACATACAAAGGGACAACGGGTGAATAGCAAACTACAGTCCAAATCCTAATAATGCTAAACAGATAAAGTAGGAAGGAGGAGAGGATAGTGCTCAAGTTACCATACCTCTCCCAGCAAACTGACTCCCTATGCAGCTTGACTGACAGGCTAAGGAGTTTAGCCTTCCCTGAGTCTTACCTTCCTAGCCATATGCTAACTAAAGAGGACTGTTTTAGCCTAGCCTAGAACGTAGAGTTAGAAGATGCAGCGGACCGGGTCCCACATACGCAGACTCCAAGATCAGACGAAACCTGACCGGACAACAACCTAACCAAATGCTAAGTTGAAAAGGAGTGTTTGAAGCCTGGCCTTAAATGTAAAGACATTTTTGCACAAACCAAGTCCGATTTGCACCAAATTTGATTCGGTTGTTCAACTTTTGGTTTTGGGTAAACTGAAAGTGTAAAAAATTAAATTGCAGCATTAGCGCCCTCTACAGAAAGTTTTACATGGGTGAGAATGGCATTCTCTAAGTCTGATTTGCACTAAACTTGACTCAGTTGTTCAACTCCTGGGCCTAGGTCGCCTGAAAGTGTGAACAATGACATTGTCCGATTAGCGCCCACTACAAGCTGAGTAAAACTTTTACATAGGGGACACAGCAGCAAAAAGTGAACTTTTTTTTCCCCCCTTTTTTGACGATAGAAAAATAGCTCTTGTTTGCAAATACAAAGTTTGATTTGCACAAAACTTCAATCAATTGTTCAACTCCAGGGTCTAGGTCATTTGAAATTGGTCCATTAGCGCCCCCTGCAGACTATGTCAAAGTTTTACATGGGGCACCAAACCGACTGATCATATTAATTACAATTTCATAAACAAGTGTTCTATGGCTACAGGAGCAAATCATGGCACGGAGGCGCCTCCTTTGCGCACTGCGGCGCGGTACGGTGTGGTGCGGGGCGGCTTGTTGCGGGGCGGCGTGGTGCGGGGAGTTGCACGGGGCGGCGAGGGCCGTTCAATGCCGCTTGCGGCTTTACAGTTGCGAAAGTATTCGGCCCCCTTTAACCTTTCAACATTTCGCCACATTTCAGGCTTCAAACATAAAGATATAAATACATTTTTTTTTTGTCAAGAATCAACAACAAGTGGGACACAATCTTGAAGTGGAACGAAATGTATTGGATAATTTAAAAAAATTTAACAAATAAAAAACTGAAAAGTGGGGCGTGCAATATTATTCGGCCCCCTTACGCTAATACTTTGTAGCGCCACCTCTTGCTGCAATTACAGCTGGAAGTCGGAAGTTGGGGTATGTCTCTATCCGTTTTGCACATTGAGAGACTGGAATTCTTGCCCATTCTTCCTTGCAAAACAGCTCAAGCTCAGTGAGGTTGGATGGAGAGCGTTTGTGAACAGCAGTCTTCAGCTATTTCCACAGATTCTCGATTGGATTCTGATCTGGACTTTGACTTGGCTATTCTAACACCTGGAGCACCTTCTTCCACATGTTTGGTGTGTCTCCCAGGTGGTTTGTGGCAAACTTTAAACGAGACTTTTATGGATCTCTTTGAGAAATGGCTTTCTTCTTGCCACTCTTCCATAAAGGCCAGATTTGTGCAGTGCACGACTGATTGTTGTCCTATGGACAGACTCTCCCACCTCAGCTGTAGTTATCTGCAGTTCATCCAGAGTGATCATGGGCCTCTTGGCTGCATCTCTGATCAGTCTTCTCCTTGTTTGAGATGAAAGTTTGGAGGGACGGCCGGGTCTTGGTAGATTTGTAGTGGTCTGATACTCCTTCCATTTCAATATAATTGCTTGCACAGTGCTCCTTGAGATGTTTAAAGCTTCTTCTTTAAACTTCTCCACAACAGTATCTCGGACCTGCCTGGTGTGTTCCTTTGTCTTCATGGTTCTCTCTGCGCTTTAAACAGAACCCTGAGACTATCAAAGAGCAGGTGCATTTATACGGAGACTTGATTACACACAGGTGCATTCTATTTATCATCATCAGTCATTTAGGACAACATTGGATCATTCAAAGATCCTTACAGAACTTCTGGAGTGAGTTTGCTGCACTGAAAGTAAAGGGGCTGAATAATATTGCACGCCCCACTTTTCAGTTTTTTATTTGTTAAAAAAGTTTAAATTATCCAATAAATTTCGTTCCACTTCACGATTGTGTCCCACTTGTTGTTGATTCATGAAAAAAATTTAAATGTTATATCTTTATGTTTGAACCATGAAATGTGGCGTAATGTTGAAAGGTTCAAGGGGGCCGAATACTTTCACAAGGCACTGTAATTATTATTATTATTCTTTATCAATAAATGCCAACCATGGCTTAAAATCTGGTTCTTGTGTTGTTCCCCCTTATTCTTTGTTGCAGCCACAGAGCCGGTGTAACGCCGAGATACACTGCCTTGAAGAGATGTAATGCAAACCTGCGCATGCGCGTCTCACGGCAGCCGAAGCATACCAAGATGGCGGACCGTGAATTTCTTTAAAAGTTAAAATACGAACGAATTAAGACACGAATGTCACTTTTAATGCAATTTGAGGCGAGATGTTGATGGTTCCGTTTTGTCACATGTGGGTTTTAAGAGTCAAATACGACAATGGCAGTCGATGAGTTAATTAGATAGATTTTTTTCCCCATTTTCCATTAGCAACCCGACAGACCAGTCATCAGCCTACGTCACGACCAAGAAATGCTAATGCTCACAGTGCCACCGAAGTAAATGCTGTCACGCACGTGAAGAAACAAAACAATGATAAAAAGACAGACACAATCCAACAGCTGGTAGAGAAAGTAGAAAAGCTAACGAGTATGGTTGAGCATTTACAATCACAACAGACTGAACAAACAAACCAACACACAAAGAGTAAAGGGAACTATCAGAAACCAAAGCGACACGGTTGTCCAACATGTCTTGCAGATAATCGTTTTGATTGTCCTCAATGCTTTTACTGTGGTGCAGAGGGACATCAGGCCGTGGGTTGTCTCAAGAAACTACCGCGTCAGGGAAACTGGGACCGGTCTCTGCCAAGGGACAACCAGTGACCCAACCTGCCACAAGTAAAGAAAAAGAAAATGAACAACAGACGGAAACTAAACATGTCAACACACTCGCTACAGACTTACCTGAGGATGACTTTAAACTATATGCTGTAAATGGTTATTGTCTTCCATTTGAGGGTTGGGTTGCTATCACAGTCAACCTTATGGGTAATGTCGATCCCAGCTTGTCTATCACGGTGCCCTTGCTCATAAGTAGTTTTGCTCTGGAAAAACCAATATTAGGTTTCAATGTGCTAGAGGAAGTGTTTCAAAGGCAACCGGAACAGTTGGGTCCAACACTCACCAACTTACTCTGTAGTGCTATGTCCATCCCTACAGAAAAAGCAGAGCTGCTGGTGAACTTCATTCAAACAGACAAACCCTCAACTCAAACTCATTGGTAAATGTGACACCACTATTGCAGCAGGTCAAGTTGCGTGGATCAAGTGTTGTGTTTCACCAAATTTGAACTTGTCAGAGACTGTATTTCTCTTCGAGCCTGATACAAATAACATACATCTTGCAGAACTGGACATTGGTGAGGGTCTTGTGGAGGTACGTAACTCAAAGTATCCTCGTGTATTTATTCCTGTGGGCAACAACACCAAACACACAGTGACTTTGAAAAGAAAAACAGCTCTTGGTTGTATTCAGAGTTTTGATAAAGTGATTCCCCTGAAGAACTGGAGGATGCAGAGCCCACAGAAACCATCAACAGTACATCCGCTCATACTATTGACTCGGTACCATGGCAACCTCCTGTTTCTTTAAGTCACCTCACAAATGAGCAACAAGAAAAAGTACACAAGATGCTCTGTGAAGAATCGGGTGCCTTCGCCCAGGACAGTACAGAGATCGGATGCATGCCAACTCTACAAATGTCGATCAATCTGACTGATAACATCCTTGTCCAAAGATCCTACTCGTCGATACCCAAACCACTTTTAAAAAAAGTTAAGGACTACATAAAAGAACTGCTGTTGAAAGGGTGGATAGTAAAATCAAAGTCCCCATACGTTGCTCCCGTTGTATGTGTCAGAAAAAAAGATGGCAGCTTACGCTTGTGTATTGATTATAGGCTTCTCAATAAAAAGACTGCTCCGGATCGACATCCACTGCCCAGAATACAAGACCTGACTGACACTCTTGGTGGTTATGCCTGGTTCAGCATTCTAGACCAGGGAAAGGCATACCACCAGGGTTTTGTTTCGGAGGCGTCCCGCCAGTTTACCGCCTTCAGATTCAGATTCAGATTCATTTATTTGCCATTTGCAGTAAAACCACATTGGAAAAACTGTGCAAGACTACCCCAGTGTGCACCAGACGACACACACCAGAGCTCTTGCCACGGCGCCATCTTTTCGGCGCCATGCGACAAACAGTAGAATAAACAGCAGAGAACAATAACATACAGTTTCACAGACAATTGGATAGACACATTGTGCTTTGTATAAACCACGGATTTTTTTCTCGGGATGAGCACCTCCGACTGCCGGCCCAATGTGGCTGTCAGAGGGGGGCAGGGTCAGGGAGGGGGTGAGTCGGAAACACAATGAGGAGTGGAGGGGAGGGAGGGAGCAAGATGGATAGGTAGAGGGAGGTGGGGGAGCGGGATCCGTGCTGGAGACTGAATAGTGTGAGTTGTTGTAGATGGGGACCTTGTTATTATGGCCTTGGCCGAGGAATGTGAGATAAGAGTGGAGAGAAGACACAGCAGGAGAAAAACACATTGCCTGAGAGGGACAATATTATATGCAATGTAGCAGTCAAAAGCAGGCAGATATTCTATTAAATCCAATTAAACCGAATTGCGGCGCCCTCAGACCTCCGTACACAGGGGCAAATCCAAGCCGGGTCAGAGAGTTCAAGCCTGACACACGATGTCATTCAATCTCATCTCCAATGTTTTAAAGTTTTATTCCCTTCGAGTGAACGAGTTGCGAGGTCTTTTATCAACTGTTCCACCAACACAACTCTCCTTTGTCCAGACACGGCACTCTGTTATGGAAATTCTAATGCTTCGAATGAATGAATCCAAGAAGCAACAGCTTGTCTTTGTGCAGTTTATTTACAGAGGTAATGAATACAATCAAATAACATCTGTCTGCAGAGAGAGAGAGTCGGACCGAAGCTGTGCGCACGCTGGGTTTGCACAGTCTCGCTCTGCCCCTCCCATACAAGCATGTTCATAATTATACTAGAGGCGTGAATCAAAAGAACAATGAGCGGACGTCACGGACTCAGACAGACGGGGGGCGAGATGGGGTGAGTCATGCACCAGCAGGGGTGGAGGAGAAGACAAGAGACGGGAAGAAACAGATGGACACAAAGAAATGGACAAGCGGGAACATTGAGATAACACGAGGGTACATTGAGATAGCACACCTGCAGATTGCAACAGCTAGCACACAGAGTCTATGGGAGAAGAGGACAGCAGAATGTCCCTTTGTGTTGAAGACAATAAGCCTTTGTGTAATGTAACAGTGATTATGAAAAATGCAATCTCCCGTCCGGGAATCTCTTCAAATGTATCTGTCAGCTGCACAACACAATCACACAATCTCCTGATGCTGGGAATCTGACCATAACAATCCACCCTATTGATTATCTTAAATCAATCACACACATGCTATTAAGTACTAAAAATATAAGTAAAATATAACACAAACCCCGGAACATCAAAATTTTCACACCTAGTAGGTTTAAGAAAATCCGTCATAAAATGGGTTAAACATACAAACCAATTTACTCAAAATCATCAAGTAACATCTCACTAAATGGATCACTGTCCCCATCAGGACAGTCAACATGCAGGTTAAGAGAAATGTGTTGAACGAGTGTCGACGAGATCATACGTCGGATCAACGAACGGATCAAAGGAATGACACAACATGACACCACTATCAGCAGTACTAATATTACTCCAAGTCCAGTACCTATTTGGTACTGGACCAGCTCTATACTCTCCATCGGATACTCAAGGGTTCATGGGAGTTCGCCCAACCTGTCCACATGTGCTTTGTGGATTTGGAGAAGGCGTTCGACTGTGTTCCCCGGGGTGTCCTTTGGGGGGTTCTCCGGGAGTACGGGGTCGGGGGTCCTCTGCTGAGGGCCATCCGGTCCCTGTATGACCGGAGCCAGAGCTGTGTTCGCATTGCCGGCAGTAAGTCAGACCTGTTCCCGGTGAATGTTGGCCTCCGACAGGGCTGCCCTTTGTCACCGGTTCTGTTCACTGTATTTATGGACAGAATATCTAGGCGCAGCCAGGGGTCGGAGGGGGTCCGGTTCGGGGACCACAGGATTTCATCTCTGCTGTTTGCGGACGATGTTGTCCTGTTGGCTCCAACGAACCAGGACCTGCAGCATTCACTAGGACGGTTTGCAGCCGAGTGTGAAGCGGCTGGGATGAGAATCAGCACCTCCAAATCTGAGGCCATGGTGCTCGACCGGAAAAAGGTGCCCTGCCCTCTTCAGGTGGGTGGAGAGGTCCTTCCTCAAGTGGAGGAGTTCAAGTATCTCGGGGTCTTGTTCACGAGTGAGGGAAGAAGGGAGCGTGAGATTGACAGGCGGATCGGTGCAGCGTGCGCAGTGATGCGGTCGCTGTATCGGACCGTTGTGGTGAAGAGGGAGCTGAGCCGAAAGGCAAAGCTCTCGATTTACCGGTCAATCTTCGTTCCCTCCCTCACCTATGGTCATGAGCTTTGGGTAATGACCGAAAGAACGAGATCGCGGATACAAGCGGTCGAAATGAGCTTCCTCCGCAGAGTGGCTGGGCGCTCCCTTAGAGATAGGGTGAGGAGCTCAGTCACACGGGAGGAGCTCGGAGTAGAGCCGCTGCTTCTCCACGTCGAGAGGAACCAGTTGAGGTGGCTCGGGCATCTGTTCCGGATGCCTCCTGGACGCCTCCCTGGGAAGGTGTTCCGGGCACGTCCCACCGGGAGGAGGCCCCGCGGAAGACCTAGGACACGCTGGAGGGACTATGTCTCTCAGCTGGCCTGGGAACGCCTTGGGGTCCCCCCGGACGAGCTGGAGGAAGTGTGTGTGGATAGGGAAGTCTGGGCGTCTCTGCTTAGACTGCTGCCCCCGCGACCCGGCAACGGATAAAGCGGAAGAAAATGGATGGATGGATGGACAGTACCTATTTGAATCAACCATGCTCGCCAGTCTGAAAACCCTGAAGCATCTAGAACGAAATCACGGTTAACCGCATCGCGCAAAGTAGTCAGATTTCGAATACCTTGTGCAATGATCCCATCATCGGCACTGTTATCAGGAATATAAGTACAACAAGCGGTCTGATTAAGTAAGACACAAACACCTCCACTTGAGGCAACCAAATGATCCAAAACAATCCTGTTTTGTAAAGCAACGGCACGCAACGCATTTACTTCTACTCTGTTGGCCTCTAGAATAGTTACAGTTGAATTCACAAAAGTTGAAAACCGATAATTCAAAGTTTCCATTCTAAGCATAACCTTCCCTATACCGACCTGGGGGAACAAGGAGAGAAGTACCTTTGTTGGCTTAGTCCACAGTTTGTGATCATCTGGAACATCCGTTCCCCAAACTGCATCATGAGCAGCAAAATCGCGCTTACCTCGCGACCTAGGAATGGTAGAGATGATGTAAGAGTGATCTGAAGCTGTCATCAGAGCACAACGACCTATCCAATTAAGTGGTAGCTTCACATAGACATTGAAGCCACACAGCCACAAAACACCCTTCAGAGGATTAGTCCCTGTTGAGTCAGGAACCGTGAAGTATGGGGAACATGTACTACCCGGAGCGGCCTGAGAAGTGTTTAAACTTGAATTACCATGAAAAGAAGTACACGGATTAGACACATTTAAACAAAATGACATTGGGATCCATCCCATCTGTATAGGAGAATCTGTGATGGTCATGGATAAGGTGTAACATACAAATTTAGTACCAGGTCTGATATGTACCGGACCAAAAATCGGACCCTCTACATCACATGTGTCAAAGTCAAGGCCCGCGGGCCGGTATTGGCCCGCGAATGAATTATCTATGGCCCCCCGGGACATTGCCTACCATTGAGGCAATGTATTGACCCCTTAAGCTCGCTAGCCCCCGCCGGCGGGAGCAAACGAGGAAAAAAATACATCTGCTGGCAATAGCAGATGTATTTTGAACTTCATAAGCCACAAGCTATATATCATTTTAAAGCTTATTTTCTCAGCTATATTTATATGTAAGTGTAAACGATATCAGACTTTGCATTAAAAAGATATAATGCATAATATGGGCACAAAATAAATCAGTCTGTATTTGTTTTTTACCTTTCGTCTTCTGCTGCTCCAACAAATTAGACTTTCCCCATCCTTGCTTAGTCTCTTTCTCTCCGTAACTGTTCATTGAAGAAGAATATCCACTTGTATTTCCCAAAGTATAATCCATTCTTCAGATTTAATCAAAAAACGCCCCGAAAAGAGGTACAGACTGCTCTTTTACATTTCACCAAGTTTGAGCTTTTTCTTTTTTTACTATTCTCATGTTCTCAGATGTCTATTTCATCTAATATGTACAGTATGAGGTTTGGCTTTAGAGCATATTTTATCGAGCCAACAGGTGTCACCGGCACTGCCTCTGGATGTTGAGAAACATTGAACCAGTCCGGCCCTCGGCGCGTAGCTAACTTTTTTTTTTTTGGCCCTCTGATGTATTTGACTTTGACATGCCTGCAGCTTTTATGTCTGACACCACCTGTGAATGGGTCTTTCCCTCAACAGACAGTCCGTTGACCTGGCAGACAAAAAATATAACAACAAGAATTTATTACAGTGATATCAGTTTGTCGTCACCATAAACTCAATGCCGCCTAATGTCTAATATTGTATATGAATGATTATTTCTGCCACAAATGTCAAGAGATACTTAATTGATCCCCGTAGGAGAAATTTAGGTGTCCAGTAGCAGCAGAAACACATGCATTCATACAAACAAAACAAATAAATGGATCACTCTAAAAATAGCTAACATCCATTTATCCATCCATTTTCTACCCCCTATTCCGCAAAGGCCAATGCAATACCAACTGAGCCAATGTCGCCCCAATAGTATTAAAATGCAATAGCAGAAGAGGTGGACTAGCCGCTGGGCGGAGCATGACAGGCCACAGTGGCAGAGGCAGAGCAGCCTCTGGGTGGAACAGGACAGGCTACAGCAGCAGAGGCGGTGCAGCCGCCTGGCCCGGACCACCCCCTCCACTCCAGTCCAAAGCAAGATGCTGAATGCCTTGCCAGCCTCCCTCAAAAAGTTAGCATTCCTCCAGATCCGCATTTCCGCCTGATCCGCATATCTCAGACCACAAATCCCCTCCACTCCGGACCAGTGCAAAACCATGAAAACCGTTCTGCAGCAACATCTCAGGTAGAAAAAAGTAAGAAAAATAATGATTTTAAAGCCCAAAACAACAGCTGAGATGCTAAGGACTTGCTGCCGTTTCCAGTGCATTCATTTTTTTTTATAGTTTATAGCTAAAAAAATTTCAATCTGCCTGAGATTAACCTATTGAATTCATAGATCACTTACTTATATACAGTCGGGAATAAAGTATTAAGTCAGCCACCAGTTCAAATTCAGTGTAAGTTGTCCCACTTAAAAAGATGAGGGAGGCCTGTAATTTTCATCATAGGTATACCTCAACAATGAGAGACAGAATGAGAACAAAAATGTATTATAACACTTTATCTTGTATTCCTGTATTTATTTTAAAAAATGGAGGTTTGCATTGAGGGCAATTTCTTTTTATAAAGCGTCACTTCCTTTTGCACTTTCACTGTTTGTGAGTGTGTTCAGGCTCCACCCTATGCTCCATCCTTTGTGAAGTACCTGTACTATCCTGTCCTGGGGCTGCAGTCCAGCTCTCTCAGCCGGAGAGTCCTCATCTACAGCCCGGATGAACTGCCCCGGCCTCGCCCTCTCGCTGTGGAGGTTGAACCCATACCCATTGGTCCCTCTTTGGATGACACACAGACGTGGCCGCAACGTTGCCCTCTCCTCCTACAACAAAGAAAGCACAAGTTTGTAAAAAAAAATTAAATGCACTCGCACAATGCTTTGTTGTAGAAATTCAGTTTGAAACCAAAAATACCTCGACCATTGGATCAGGAAGAACTAGTGGAACAAAGATGATGGACAACTCCTGCGAATCATTGACCATAAATATAAATCCTAGGTTAAACATACAGGTGGTTGCGGCATGCTGGCGTGTCAAGGCCCTTTAAATCCCAGGGAAACAATACAAACTTGGGCTCCACATGAGCTTCAGGAAGGAAAAGAGGTCTTGGAGCGAGGAAGTTTGTGATTGGCGAGCTAAAGGGAGGAGATCCGAGTCGGTATGGGGTGTGGGAGACAGCAGATCCGGTGTTGGGCCCAAGAACGACAATAGAATCTGGGCGCTCACCTTTGTCCGAGCTCCACATGACTGTATCCCATACACCTAGCTGCTTGTGGGATGACAGGACGAGTCAAAACCATATTGTCATCCAGGAAAAGCTCCCTTCCTCTTTATAGATGAGGCTCAACAGCAAACAAGCATTTTGGATAAAGATTCTGTGTAACTATAGCCACAGTTGGACCTGGACTGGACCTGGTATGATTTCACTACAGGTAAATATATACTTGTAGTCAAAGTCTTCACATCTGACCTGGTGATTTTCTGCAGTCCTTCCAAATTCCTCCCACAGCGTACGCCAACAATGGAAGCTGCTATATATAACAGGGAATGACTCATACTGGAGGAAGCGTGATCTGGATGTTTGGGAAAAGTCTTACATTTTTGTAGTCACATAAATACAGATGAAATGCAAAGAGCTGAAGCAATCAAGCCAAGTGTCAACAAGTCTTAATTTCGATTATTGCATTACTTTGGAGAGGGCAGAGCTGAAAGTCTTTGACTGTATTGTCATCAAAGAAAACATAAACCATATCTGAAAAACATGCAATCTGTGTTAGTTGATTATGAGCAAAACGTCAGCATTGATGTGCCAATGCTAAATGTCTTGGCTTTCTTTTGTTTAAACTTTTTTGTGAGATGTGTGGTCCACTACTTATTTCATATTTCTTTTCAGTTTATTTTATTTCATCTAATATATATCCATAGACAGTACTAGGCGTGGACTGACCTGTGTTCCTGTCTTTGTTTTAAGCTGCACTTTGCGTCTGCACCTTGTTGCATTCATCCTGCACTTTTAAATAGTTTGATCTCAGATGTTTATCACTTATTGTTTTTCTGTCTGTACACAAATACAATTTAATAACTTTCCAGAGTTGTAGACTCAAGTCACATGACTTGGACTCGAGTCAGACTCGAGTCATAAATTTGATGACTTTAGACTCGACAAAATCTTAAAAGACTTGCAACTCGACTTGGAATTTAACATCAGTGACTCGTGATTTCACTTGGACTTGACCCGTTTGACTTGAAAAGACTTGCTACTTTCCTCAAACCCAAAGATTAAAAAGTATGTTCACATGACCAGGACCATCACAAGTATGTCAAATTTTCGCCAAAAGCGATTTGTAAACAGGCCGGCGCAAGGGCGGCTATGTACGCAGCGGGGTCCTTCAGAGAGAACGAGCAGATAACTTAAGCAGTGTCTAAATCTGAGTGAGGTAGAGACGCAGAAAGTAACGGGAATGAGCCAGTGTACGGAGAGATGGACATTCACGTCTTCTGTGTGAGGAGGAAGTGACAGAGGTGTGTGAGCAGAGGAGGAGGAGCAGCGAGACAGGTGTGTGAGTGCTGCTGTTTCAATGTTAAGTAGAAGGTACATATCAAAAACATAATATAAAAGCATTAGCACACAGCGCATGCCCAGCTTTAGTACCCACTGCGAGTGCAGGGATTTTGGGCATAAAACGCCTAGTTGTGGCCAGTGTGTGGAGGTGTGTGGAAAATGTTATTTGATTGGGAAAAAATACAACAAATAATGACTCCGCCTCAGTCATTTTGGCGCATTTTGCCATAATCTAACAATCAGATTCGGGTCCTGGATAAACTAACATCAATGCTGGACCATGACTGTCATCCCCTGCAGGACACTCTCTCTGCTCTGGAGAGCAGCTTCAGTGACAGACTTATTCATCCTCGCTGTGTGAGGGAGAAGCTTTGCAGGTCCTTCCTCCCTGCTGCTGTCAGACTGTACAGTATAACGAGAACTGCTGAGTCTGTCTAAGTGTCACTGATAATAATTCACTAGTAACTATTAGTGAATTAATAGTTACTAGTGAAGGTAAAGTGACTAGTGACTTTAGCCACTAGTAAATGACAGGATATCAGATGGATGGATATGTAATAATGCAGTAATAATAATAACCTGCTCATACCGGCTGATATTGTAACTATTGTTTATTCTGCTCATACTCTCCGCTGCTAAAGTACAATATAAACATCTGTAAATATTTCTGAACCAAGTGCAATTATAGCTCCAGAGTTCATTTTAATGTATTTTATTCTATTTTACCATCTTATTATTTACCTGCTCTGTTTGATGTGTGCAATCTGAGTGCTCTTCTTTCCTTCTTTTTCTGCTGTAATGTGTGCAACAATGACACTGAAATTTCCCCACTGTGGGACGAATAAAGCATAAGATCTTATATTCTTATCAGAATCAGAACAATTTTTATTGCCACGTAAGTAACAGGAAGTCACAGACTTTGAAATTGCTTCGGCTCGGTGCATCAGTCAGAAAAGAGAGGTAAAGAATAGAGAATAGCGTAAGACATAATAAAAATCAGCAAACACTTCTAAGGAATAAAAATAAAATACAATTACTATGTACAATATGCAGTAGGCAGAGCAATAAGATGACAAGCAGTAAGTGACATCATGATGGCCATTAAAGTGACTTAATAAGGGACAGTAAGGTGACTTTACAAGGGGCCGTAAGGTGACTTATAAAGGGCGGGGGGACAGGTTATGAGTGTTCAAGAGTCCAACAGCAGAGGGGACGAAATTTTTCTTATGGCGGGATGTTTAGGTCGTGATGGACCGCAGCCTCCTGCCCAAGGGGAGTGGTTGGAATAGTCCATGTGCAGGGTGAGAGGGGTCGGCTGTGATACGACCAGCCCGGCCTCGAGCTCGGGCGACGTACAGGTCCTGCAGCGATGGAAGGCTGCGGCCGATCACTTCCTCTGCAGAGCGCACAATGCGCTGTAGTCTCTGTTTGTCCCTGACTGTGGCTCCAGCGAACCACACAGTGATGGAGGAGGTGAGGATGGACTCGATGATGGCCGTGCAGAACTGGACCAGCATCTGTGCAGGCAGCTTGGCTTTCCTGAGCTGCCGCAGGAAGTACATTCTCTAGAGCGCACAAAAGAGCCGAGGCGACCGTGCGAGGCGCCATCTTGAGTGGGGTTGTTTATGTGTTTATGCAAAACACATGCATGTGAAAACTAGTGATAGATCCAAACTTTCTATTTAGACAGATTGATGTATTACATTGTTAATATCCACCATTTCTGTAACATTTACAACACAATTATGGAGTAACCAATGGCTGACATAATCTGTTGCACCTGTCAGACCAAGCTGGCCTGTGCTGTGCTTCTCTCACCCCTATCTCTCATAATTTAAAAAAATAAAAACATTTAGTTAACCTCATACCTGGGAAACAAAGACATCTTGTTAAAAAGCATTTGCTGCAGATTAATAATCTGAGGGTCAGACTTAATAAATGTTTGATTTCCATGGCACCTTTCAGACTGGGCCTGTTTTCCAAGTTAGTAAGTGTATGAGGCAGGTAGTGTTGTGTTTCAAGTGGCAGCATTGAACCAGCTGCGAGGCAGGAAGGAGACAAAGCTTCTCTCTATGTCCTCCGCTGATCCATTTGAGGATGGGACAAAGTGGCCACAGAATAGACTCCCAAACAACCTTTACAATAGAGTCTTCCAGAGTCCTGAACACAATTATCACTCAACGCAGCACGGATTGAGATGAGATTATGATTAGAAGCAAGGTCACCTCCAGAACAACCTTTTTCTTTATGAACCTTATTAAGATGGGTTACATTTTAAGAAGAAAAAGAAGAAGAAGACCTACATGTTTCTAGGTCTCAGAGCTACAGTATGTGACCTAATATGTGAGTATGTGGTGAATCCATGATTTTGTGAGGTCTACACGACTGGCCTTAACAGCGTAATAAGCCAGTCAGTCGATAAGATGTCAACACATGTTCAAACTTAGGCTTAGAAGAGCTAGACAAGTTTTGACCACTGGAAAGGCTGACCTATTTACTACAAATGTTTGGCTACAGAGTTTTTTTTATGGTGAAGCAGTCTAAGTCCTGTGTTTCCTATTGGTCAAGAAGACAGTTATGTTAAATAAGTGATATCTGACCGGCACATTTTGTACTGGAACCCCTGTCATATCTGTATTACTGCTAAACATAATTATCTGAACTTCTTTGTTCTGGTCCACAGTGTTACTACTGTATCTATATCTTAAGCATGAGTAATTTATATCTCAAGTGATGACATCTCTGTGATGACGTCTCTGTTCTTATGCACATTGTTTTCGCACTACTATACTACATACATTTTGTTCATGAAACATTGAGGGAACAATGACATAGATAAAAACGGTTTAGTCTTATATAGAAGTTCCCAAAAGCCAGCACCCTAATAAAAATAAAAGTTGTCCAAATCAGTAATTTTGTAACAAATAGAATCAATTATTTTAAGATTATGAGACATAGTTGATTAGATCATATGCCTCTTTTGAAAAAAAAATCCCAGGATCTTGTTCATTTACCATTGCCAGTAAAATTAGCCAGGCCGTAGATGACGCCATGAAAACTTTAATACTTTTGTTTTTGGGGATCAGTCTAATTATATTCCAAGATGCAAGGGAAGTGGTATAAGGGTGGAGTCTTGTTCAGGACCTCTATGGAGTCACTTCCCGCTCTGGGTGCGGCTCTCCGGTTCATTGTCCTGGCTCAGTTTGTTTGATAGATCTCCAATAGAATGCAACGACAACAGGAATGTGGCAGCGCGCCGTCCCCTCCCGTCTGTCTCCCCATGAGAGCCACACACAACAGTCACCAGCCCAACTCTCCCACCCACACACACAGGCTCAGGTTGCACCCCTGACCTGCACCGCGCCGGCCTTTGCCCCCCATGGGAGCAGACAGTGGCCCTCTTGTTTGCCCTGACGTCACTATCAGAAATGCTGCACTGCACTGATCAATGGACTAGCATTCTGTCCATATTGAATCAAGAAACAGAAATATTGAAAATATTCTTGTTTAGAAATGTTCAAGAATGAATCTTTTAACTATGCTGTAGTTATTTTGAGATAAATATCAATATTTTGTACAATATGAATAAGTTATTTAAATTTAGTAGGGCCGAGACTTGAATGCGTTAACAAAGATACACAAAAATTAGCGCGTAAAAAAAATGGACACATTTTCATCATATTTATTTTTGCACCGCGTAACGTTTCTCACTGGATGGGTTTTAGACCATGTCCACACGTAGCCGGATATTTTTAAAACCAAATATTTCCCCCCTTCCGTTAATAAAATAATTTGCATCCACACATAACCGAACATCATAGCATTCCAAACATGTGCTTTCACTGAAGTCCTGCGTTGGGGGAAAAACACAGAAGTGGGCGGAGCTTTGATGCTGACGCTGGTACTTCTGTAGCTGGTACTTCTGTAGCGGCACTTTTACAGTCATAGTAGAAACTAAGGGTAAAGACATATTGTTTACAAGCACTGTCCCCCGTCCTCAGACCTGGTTTAATCCTGGTTTAGCTCCTGTTTTGGTTGTTTTCGAGCGTGAGTCCCCGTGATCACTTTGCTGCTCTCTGATGTGGAGCGAGGATGTTAGCTGCTGCAAACAGCTCACAGCAGCGAACAGTTTTTAAGGCAGTAAGATCCTTCTTCAGTGATCAGAGGTCACACGTTTTGTTTGTTGTTGTTTTGGCACATATTGTGACGTGCAAAAACGCAAAACTCTGGTTCTTTCTGTCTACACGTTTTCAAAAATCTTCACTTGGCATAGTTTTTTTATTCGTTTATGATGCGTTGTCATGTGGATAACAGGTGCAAACAAAGACAAATACCTGCGGTTTAGCAGCTACCCGGCTACGTGTGGACGGGGCCTCAGACCGATTGTACTGGAGCACCAACTAAGGCGCATGAATTGGGTTTAGACAACAACAAACCACAGTGGCAAAGTGCTGATATGGCCGCGTTGGTTGGCCCCGTGGATGGGAAAACAATTTTGTCTCACTGTTCTGAGGTCAAATATTTATATGCGATTAAAATATGATTAGTTAATTACAAAGCCTCTAATTAATTAGATTTTTTTTAATCAAGTCCCAGCCCTAAAATTTGGTAATATTGTTTTTTCAATTTGTTTGCTTTTGTTTTTAGATTTTTTTAGCATTTTAAGAGTACTTAAATTTAGATATTGAGACCACACAATGCAAACAGAAGCATGCGATATATCGTATCAAATTGAAAGTGCCCTGAATCTTTGCCTTTGCATGGGTATGATACTTACAAACTATAAAAGACATCCAGTCTTTAGATGGATCCCTTTTAGATGGATAAACAGTTATCCAAATTCAGGCCCGGGGGCGAAATGTGGCCCTCAGTGTCATTTAATGTGGCTCTCTTCCTTGCTAACCCAAAGTAGTCTTTGAGATCATAATCACAAGTTCACTTTCTCATCCATCCAACTTCAGCTCAACCAGTATAGACCTTGTTCTAAAGCCCAGTATGTCGTTGACTTTATTTGCACATACTTTACTGACCTGTGACGTGCGGTCAGATGAGGCAGGTGAGGCCTGGCCTCACCTACGATCATGGAAAGAAAAAAGAATAAAATGGAAATAATAATACTTGGTCACTATATCAAGTGATTTATGTTTTTGTATTATTTTCATGTAAATTTGCCTTATTTCATTAATTTTTACCTTGAAATCGCAGATTTTTGTCATGTTTTCTCATATTTGAGAGAGCGGTGCGCTGTGAGGCGAGCCTCACTTGGGAGACGTAAATGCCTGTAGTTCACAGAGGCAGGAGCCCGTGCGCGGCTATCGAACAGTTTTCTCTGTTTATCGCGGTTTACAAAGTTCAAACATATTTCCTTTACAATCAGCATGTCTACAGTTGAGAGGATGGATCATAAATTGTGTTTTTGACAACAAATACAGTATGGGTCTTAGTCGCGCTCAAACCACGGCTTGTAATGTCACCAAATGAGGCCAGCCTCAGGGTAGGGGGCGCATGTGAGCCCAGAATTCGATTGCATCCAATTTAATCTGAAAGCTCCTTTCTTGTTCTTCCTCTGCTAAGGGCAGCTACAGGTTTGGCTAAAATACATGTAACACATTGTAAGGTTATTTAAAATTCACTTAGGGTAATTTTATGCTTCCAATGATGATAGGAATTATAAGGAACAGAGGTGAAGGGTAAGAAGGTTGATATTAGAATATGGATGTGCCCGAGGATTACATACGCTCAAACTATTATCTGGACTTAAACATGAAACTGGCCTGAACTGAAGTGGTCTGTGCAGGTCATGTTTACAGTGAGGTAAGGACCATAACACACTGTTAAATGTGCTTTTTACAAACTTTTGTGTTTGGTATGAGCAAACAATGCGGACATTAAACAAATTCTGCTTTAGCCAAACAAGCCACTCAGTAGGTCCTGTTGATTTATATGATATATGTGTATCTGACTGGGGTGAAGTCAGTGCCTCACCAATGCTGCTAATGTAGCTGGTGAGATGGTAAACATTTGTCATTCAGCCAACTTCAGCTCTGTTATAGATCATCATAAATCTCATTACATCATATTGAGTCCGTAATGTCGGCTCCTGGACCATTCTGGTGAACTAAAGTGGTCCTCTTACTAAAAAGTTTGGACACCCCTGCTGTAATTGTACCTTTTGCTCGCCACATTTCTCCATGCTGTAGCCTTTATCTCCAGCTTTCTCCATCTCAAGCATTTCCCCCTTAATGACAGTGTGACATTTACAGACAGCGACTTGGTATTAAGAGACTGAAGTGGCCTGTGCTTGGGGGGATTTTAAACCCAGCAGCCCGGCTTCAGTTCTGCGACTGAACTTATGCTGCGTGTTATCCCGTGTCTCTAGTATCCCCTCATTTCCTGCTGCTGCTGCACTGTCTGCTCTCTCTAAAGGCCAAAGTTCCCCTAAAATGAAGTCTACCTACCTCAAAGGGATTTGGACTGATTTCAGCTGTCTGCAAAAGTAGGACAGTTATAGAGTTCATGGAAAGGTTAGTCCGTGCAAATGCTTTCTCTATCAAATATACATAGGAATAGTGTTGAACATGTTATCTTTTGGATACTTGCAAGAAAGAGCCCTGTGAGTCACTATTTGACACTTAGGGTTGAGAGCTGCTTGGCTGAGTTCCATTGGCTGTGGTTGTAAAGTTAGGTACTCCAGCTTTAACAGACTGTACTAAAACCAAATCCCACAAATCAAGATAGAACATTTATGATTTTGATTTATGTCCACCAATTCTGAAATATGTACACAATTAATGCAAATGCTTTCTTTATCAAATAGAAATAATGTAGTTTGCCAACATCATGTTTTTGAACAATTCCCACTGTGGGGCAAATAAAGTTGCAAAATTACAGCAAATTGACTTTGAGAGAGAGACATTATTCAATTTGACTCAACATCTGGGTAATTTTAAAATGTCAATAAACAGGTACTTTTTTTTTTTTTTATTAAGTTTTATAGTACAAATTAGTCCTATAAAACATGTCTTTATCTTATACTAAACAATTTATCGTTTGTTAAATTAAGAAAGAAAGAAATTAAGAGAGAGGAACTGTTTGACATGATTATTCCTTGCTAGATTATTAAGCGCACCTGTATATAAACCGCACCGGCTTCATTTTTAAAGAGTGTTCAATTTGTCCACAAATAGAATATATGCTGCAGGATTTTATGTTGTAATGTAACTGTTGATGGAGTAAAACAAAGCGGATAGCCTGTTTTAATCGATCACAGCATGATTTAATGAAGTTGAAGGTTAGTCCATAAACTCTGGTCTAACATTAGCCCTAATCACATAAAAAAGTCCTCTGTATTTCCCTGAACTTCACTGGGTTCTCTCTTTCTGCTTCCCCTTCCTGGACCTCCGGGGAACTATATAATCCGGAAAGTTAAAAAGTAGTGACTAAAACAAATACTATAGCTTTTGTCAGTTCAATAAAAGCATGATTACTTAAAAAATACAAGCTCTTGATGTTGTACAGTACTGAACAGATAAAAGAATGTGCATAGCAAAATGAATCACACTTTTATATTTTAAACTGTTTCGCCACCATACATCTCAATCCCCATCATAGGCTAATTCCTATTATTATTTGCATGCACTCATATTGTCCAACACCTATTACGCAACACTTTAGACACCTACTCTTTTAAGATTACCCCACAGTGGTTGCATTTCAGGCATTTGTAAATACGGGAAACACACTGCTACTCCAAATGAACTGTCCCCTTCCGCACCGTCTTTTAATGTGGGCCATTTCCCTTAAAACGCACAAAGTCCGACAGTCCACAAAGGGCATGGAAAAGCCAGTGGAGCCTCCCAAACTTTTCTCACACTCATTCTAGATAACAGCACCCACGCTGCAAAGCCATGTAACAAGTGCACTAAAATGTCAAGTGGCAGGTTGGAGAGGAGTGCAGTGCTATGACCACATATTAAGCAGCAGAGCTTTGGGCAAATTGAGAGGACAAAAGAGCTTTAATAATAAGTTTTCACAATGCGTCACAAAATACAGTGTTGAAAAATCGCCGGTATACCTTCATAGCCCATCTTGTGGTTTAATGGTTGTTTCCCAGGTTTGACATCAGAAAAGAAGCATTCTTGTTTGCCTCTAGTTATCTTATCAGTCCTATTTTCAGAAATGTGTTCTGTTCCTGATGCGTAAGCACAACGAGACAAAGAGTTGGAGGAATCCATGTCCTGAAACAATGAGAGGAAACCCGGCTCTTGCATCCTGGGGTCCGTGTCCCAGCTAAGACGAGAGCGGACAGCAGCAGGAGAGCCGAAGCATTCCACACGGCTGTCCTAAAATGAATGTGGGAGCCAAGTTAAGATTAGTTTGTTAGCTATTTGCATGTAGCATAGAGTATATCAGTGTGTTACTAATTTGATTGTTTATTTTGTTATGAATTAGTAATAACGTATTCATTTGCTCAATTAATATTTATATTAATTTTGGGAACTATATGTCATGTTTGTGAATATCCCCCCCAGAGGAGCAAGCGAGCGCGCGTAACTTGAAAGAGCGCACGTAACTTTTGCAGCTTAGGAGACAAGGAGCCAAATGGTTTTCTTACCGCATTTATTTTATTTAGGGAAAACTTAGCAAAGTCATTTTGTGTACAAGAGTGTGGAATGAACGTTTGTTAAATCTTTTACATGGAGTCCCGTGCGAGTTTTTTCTCTTTTTTAAAGTAATGCGAGTAAGCCATCAGCAACAATTGGAATCTGCAATAGTACAATTAATATTAGCTTACAAATGGTCACTGCTTACAGGGCATGGTCAATCTATGTTTACAACCAAACATTTACATAAACCTTTAAAATTCCTGATATTTTAATCCAAGTGTATATGGATTATGTTAACTGTGAAATTTGAAAATATAATGTAACTCAGTCTGTATTCATCACAGCCTTGGCATCAACATCATGGCTTATTGGCTGAGGTTCTCAGCCACATCTCCAACCTGAGCCTCATTCTGGAGAAGGTCACTGTCCTGTGGAAGACCTCCTGTATGATCGCGGTTCCTATACAGCGCACGCCAAGGAACCGGCTCACTACAGACCAGTCGCACTGACCTCCCTCCTAATGAAGACCATGCAGTTTGCCTACAGGCCCAACCTGGAGCCCGCCAAGAGCGCTGTGGGGGTCATGTTTTTTGATTTCTCAATTGCTTTCAAGACCATCAGTCCGGCACTGCTGCAGGTGAAGATGGAGGACGCAGGAGTGGACAGTCACCTCACTGCATGGATCATCGATTACCTCTCGAACCAACCACAGTACATGCGGCTGCCCACTGTTCTAGGGTGGTCCTTTGCATTTAAGGAGGATCAGATTTGAAAGCTAAATTCTACTATTTTTCCATAGATTAGTTTTGACCATTTCTTAAGTGAAATTATAGTTTTTCACATTGTAATTTACCAATAAAAAAAGAAGGAAAAAAACTCTTCACCTCAATGACAAAGGATAAATGACAAGGTCTCAATATAATTTGTAATGGATTTTAAAGGATTTTTAAAGTTCTGGGTTTTGTTCTTTACAATCACATATCTCTGTTTTCAGCTATTGCACCACCAGCGGGAGGAGTTTAAGTTGTTTGGAAAAAACTACAACTTAAACTCCTCCCATGGTAGCATTGTGAGTTACAGACTGTTAGCATTGTTTACCACAGGGCCGTCCTGATACTAGTTTCACCATGTACTTTCAACTTAAATTCTAAACCATGAAATCTGAGTAAATATGATATTTGATTTTTGATTTAAAAAAAAGTTAGGATTTTTTTTTATAGCCAAAAATGATGTATAAGTTTTGTTTCTAAAAGTGCTTTGGACAGCAACCTTTACAAAGGTTGTCTTTTTACAATGGTTGGCCTGATGACTGAAACCACTCTTTCCATATAAAGGGAAATGATAGGCTAATTTGAATGCAGAGGGTAAAAGCTGTGATAAGTCTTGATAAGTGGCGAGCTCTTGTCTTCAATCACACGGGAGAATTCTTATATGCGTGTCCGTGCTCTCGAGGTAGTAAAGAAACATCCTCACTCTCAGAAAACATTTACCCACGCATCTCATCTGACACCAGCGCTCTTCCTCTCTGTAATTACTGCTGAAAGACAAGCTTATGTAAGCAGCTGGAGGGGACAGAAGACAACCTCCCAAAACTCTCACATGCTTATACGCCTTAGGCAATAAGAGCTTTAAAAAAACAACTGCACAATGTCTGCTCAATGGACATTATGGCAATCTCTATATTGGCCTATTCATCTACACAATATACACTGCTCACAAAAACTTAGGGCACACTCAAAAAACACATCCTAGATGTCAATCAGTTAGAATTTTTGGATGAGAATCTTTATTCATAGTGTGTTGAGAACAAAATAACACAAGAATGATAAATGGAAATCAAATTCTCAGCTCCTGGAGGTCTGAATCCAAAATTATAGTCAAAATCAGAGTGACAAATGAGGTAACTGGTTGATCCAAATTCTGTAGGAATTCCTCAAAATGAGTCTGTATAATCCTCAGCAGTGTGTGAGGCCTCCACGTGCCTGAATGCACTCCCTACAACGCCTGGGCATGCTCCTGGTGAGACCACGGAGGTCCTCCTGAGAGATCTCCTCCCAGATCTGGATTACAGCATCAGTCAGCTCCTGGACAGTCTGTAGTGCGACGTGGCGTTGATAGATGGACCGAGACATGATGTCCCTGATGTGCTCTATTGGATTTAAGTCTGAGGAATGGGCAAGCCAGTCCAAAACATCAATACCTTCATCATGCAGGAACTGCTGACCCACTCTTGTCACATGTGGCCTGGCATTATCATGCATTAGAAGGAACCCAGGGCCCACAGCATATGGTCTTACTAGGTCTGAGGATCTCATCCCGGTACCCAATGCCAGTCAGGGAACCTCTGGCAAGCCCATGGAGGGCTGTGTGGCCCTCCAATGAATTGCCTCCCCAGACCATCACTGACCCACCACCAAACCGGTCATGTTGGATGATGTTGGAAGCAGCAGAACGTTCTCCAGGGCGTCTCCAGACTCTGTCACGTCTGTCACATGTGCTCAGGGTGAACCTGCTCTCATCCGTGAAGAGCACAGGGCATCATTGGCCAATCTGCCAATCGCTGTGTTCTCGGGCAAATGCCAATCAGGCTGCACGGTGTTGGGCAGTAAGCACCGGCCCAACTTGTGGGCGTCGGGCCCTCATACCACCCTCATGGAGTCGGTTTCTGACCGTTTGAGTACCAACATGCACATTTGTGGCCCTCTGGGGATCATTTTATAGGGCTCGGGCAGTGCTTCTGCTGTTTCTTTGTGCACAAATGGGCAGATAACTGTCCTGCTGCTGGGTTGTTGACCTCGGTTGCCCCCCCAGGTCTCTCTCCCTGGTGTACTGGCCTGTCTCCTGGTATCTCCTCCATGCTCTGGACACAGCGCTGGGAGACACAGCAAACCTTCTTGCCACAGCACGAATGGACATGCCATTTTGGATGAGCATCACTCCCTGAGCAACTTCTGTGGGTTGTAGATGCCTCCTCATGACACCTCTAGTGGTGAGAACACTGGACAAATGCAAAAGTGTTCCAAAAGTACGGTACAAAGGATGAAGACAGGGAAATGGTAGTGGCAAAACCATTCCTCTTTTAGAGTGATCTTGCTAATTGCCTCTCATTTCCACCTGTTGTCTCTTTAATTTCCACAACATCAGATGAAATTGATTCACAATAAGTGTGGCTTCCTAACTGGACAGTCTGATATTACCAGAAATTTGACTGACTTGAAGTTACATTGTGTTTTTGAGTGTGTACATTGTAAGCAGTGTACATTGGAAGGATCCACTTGGCTAAATAACTTAAAGCCACCCTGTGTAATTTTTACAGTTGCTCCATGTGCAAAAAATTTGACCTTTTTAAGAATATTTACCTCCACCATGTTTTTTTAATTGTTTTAATGGGCTTAGAATTTAACTTATAAGTGTCCATGAGAGAAGAGTCCACTCTGTGTCAATGCGCCATCTTGAAATACAGTGGTGGATAAGGGACAAAAAGAATGCAAGAATCACGTTTTCGTTAACTATTTCTGGTGGTAACCTTTGTTACTTTGGTCCCAGCTCTCTGCAGGTCATTCACCAGGTCCCCCCGTGTGGTTCTGGGATTTTTGATCACCGTTCTCATGATCATTTTGACCCCACGGAATGAGATCTTGCGTGGAGCCCCAGATTGTTCACACCAAGCTGCTTGCCTATTGTAGATTAACTCTTCCCAGTCTGGTGCAGGTCTACAATTCTTTTCCTGGTGTCCTTCGACAGCTCTTGGGTCTTGGCCATAGTGGAGTTTGGAGTCTGACTGTTTGAGGCTGTGGACAGGTGTCTTTCATACAGATAACGAGTTCAAACAGGTGCCATTAATACAGGTAACGAGTGGAGGACAGAAGAGCTTCTTAAAGAAAAAGTTACAGGTCTGCGAGAGCCAGAGATCTTCCTTGTTTGAAGTGACCAATACTTATTTTCCACCATAATTTACAAATAAATTCTTTAAAAATCCTAAAATTCCTGGATTTTTTTTCACACTCTGTCTCTCACAGTTGAAGTGTACCTATGATGAAAATTACAGACCTCTGTCATTATTTTAACCTCCTGAGACCCTGCGACCTCATACGAGGACATTACATTTTTGCCTCTTGGCACAATGATACTCAATTTTTTACATCCTTGACCTGATGGCCACATTTAGGGACACTGCCCGCGCCATCTTGTGGTGATATGATAGAATTACACTTAAGGCAGTAGGAAAGAAATGGCGGGAATATCAGCAAAACACTTCTACAAGAGTTTACAGAAGAAAAATGCCCCAGGTAAAAATTCTATCAACATTTTATGAATGAAATCAATTTATTTATGCACAATAATGTCTCTAGCTTCATATGGAGTTTGAAATTTGAAAAATTTTGATTGTAGTAGCAGGCTAGGATGTCAGTAAAAGTGAAGCACTCGTTTGAGGACGCTAGGACTATGTACCGCTATCTGTTTAGCTAACCGTGTGGAAGATTTAGATGAAGTTACAGTTGTAAATAGTTATTTTGAATCACACATTTGCTCAGTTATGTGGTTTACAGTTGTAAATAGTATATTTAAGTACTAAGTGGTATATGCTAAGTATTGTGAAGTGTTGCTAAATGCTTAATCATAAACATTATAGCTAGGCTATAGCTAGCACATGATAGCCAAGCTATGATGTGTCACTGATATACTGTAGATTTTGATGTTGGTTTTTAAAATTATCATTACAGGCACACTTTCATTATCAAGAGCAGAACAATTGCTGTTGGCAATTGCAGACAACTCTGAGAAGTCCTCTATGACTTCTCAGATGGGGATGATTGCATCATCATCTCATACTTGTCAGTCAGCTTCTGGTGTTTCCCACGGGGAGAGGCGGCGAGCTGAGGTGGCCATACTCATTGCCCCCCATCTCAGCCGCCACGTGTTGGAGTTCTCCCCGGTGAATGAGAGGGTCGCGTCCCTCCGCCTCCGGGTGGGGGACAAGTCTCTCATTGTTGTGACGGCCTATGGGCCTAACGGCAGTGCCGAGTACCGGCCTTCTTGGAGTCCTTGGGAGGGGTACTGGTCAGTGCACCGCCCGGGGACTCTGTTATTCTCCTGGGGGACTTCAACGCCCATGTGGGAAATGCCAGTGACACTTGGAGAGGGGTGATCGGGAAGAACGGCCCCCCTGATCTGAACCCAAGCGGTGTTCAGTTGTTGGACTTCTGTGCCAGTCACGGTCTGTCCATCACGAACACCATGTTCGAGCACAAGGGTGTCCACCAGTGCACGTGGCACCAGGACACCCTAGACCGGAGGTCAATGATCGACTTTGTTGTCGTATCATCTGACCTTCGACCGCTTGTCTCGGACACTCGGGTGAAGAGAGGGGCGGAGCTGTCAACCGATCATCACCTGGTCGTGAGTTGGATCCGCTGGCAGGGGAGGAAGCCGGTCAGACCTGGCAGACCCAAGCGTGTAGTGAGGGTCTGCTGGGAACGTCTCGCTGAGCCCCCTGTCAGACGGACTTTCAACTTACACCTCCGGGAGAGCTTCTCCCAGGACCCAGAGGAGGGGGACATTGAGTCCGAGTGGACCATGTTCTCTTCCTCTATCGCCAATAAAGCGGCTCGTAGCTGTGGTTGCAAGGTCTCTGGTGCTGGTCCCCGAACCCGGTGGTGGACACCGGCAGTAAGGGATGCCGTCAGGCTGAAGAAGGAGTCCTATCGAGCAATGATGGTTCGTGGGACTCCTGAGGCAGCTGTCCAGTACCTGCAGGCCAAGCGTGCCGCGGCCCGGGCTGTTGCAGAGGCAAAAACCCGGGACTGGGAGGACTTCGGAGAGTCCATGGAGCATGACTATCGGTCGGCCTCAAAAAGGTTCTGGCAAACCCTCCGGCGCCTCAGGAGGGGGAAGCAGTTCTTTGCCAACACCGTGTATGGTGCAGATGGAGAGCTGCTGACCTCGACTGGGGATATTGTAACCCTAACCCTAACCCGGAGATGGTAGCCTTGAAAAACCCCATGCGTTGCAGAGCACAAGACTGCATTGGAAAATCCTGTGTCCGATGCATGACATGCAATGTGTACCTGTGCTTGCAAAGTGAACGCAACTGCTTTGCAGCATTTCACACTTGCCAATAGGGCTCTTCCAAACAGGCAGATTGCTTTCTAGAAAAAGAGAGGGAGCTAGTTTGAAAAAAGCCCCGGTTCAAAAGCTGTTCAGCAGAATTTTACTCTTTTAGGACTGTTAATAATATTTGCCATTATTTGTTCTAGTATTGTATTTATCAATTCAATTCAGCCATATTGAAGGCTTGAAATAGACAGTTTACACAGTATTTTGCAGTTTTATTTATGTATAGCCAATTTTTTGTCATGTGGATGAATGAAGAACAAGGGAACCCAAATTGCAGGACTGAAAATCAAAGTAATTTAATAAAATAAATCCAAGGTAATGTAAAAACAGAACTGAAGCCAGGACAAACGTGGTGGAGACAATGGACGGACAACAAGAGAGGAAGGGCACAGGGTATATATACACACACAGGGACACACAGGTGAATCACATTAGGGCGGGGCAACAATCAACAGGACAGGCAGGATTCAAACTCAACCAGGTCAAAATGTCCACACCATGACATTTTTAGGCTTTGAAGATAGAGCTGTTTGGATTTTATGTCTAACTTTGATGTTTACATTTTTCAAATAAACTGTTATATACTATTTTAGACCAATGGAGTCTATTTGTATTGTATAGTAAGGTCGACCCACTGTACTCATATGAGGACATTGATTTTTGAGAGAAGTACTAATTGGATCAAGCTGAAATTTTGAATTTCAACTAATTAGGACCTTCCGGCCTCAAAGAGCATACATTTTTTCTTTAGGTTATGAGAGACCCACTGTCCTCATACGAGGACATGTTTTTTTCTCAAAAACTACTTCCTGTACAAAATCACAATTTAGGTATTATACTTATTGGGTCCTACTTATCCTAAATAGCAAAAAAATATATAAAATGCACACCAGACAAATGCTCGGGTCTCAGGAGGATAAGTGGGAGAACTTGCACAATCGGTGGCTGACTAAATACTTTTTTGCCCCACTGTATATTATAATAGATCCATGGTAAAACGTAGAAGAGCCTTTGTGCAGCGGGTGCCGCTTCAGATTGCTGTCTTGTTTACATGTCACCTCCAAGCCACTGTTATTTATCAAACTAAAGGATTCTTTCCTTGGCAGTCTGGTGAATGACTGAGAGTTGAGGAGCACTGTTTACTTTACTGTGACTTTACTAGATGGCAAGATGGCGCCGATGTATGGCTGTGAAGCTTGAGCTCTGGGTTGCACACTGTCTTTTGCTGTTTGTGCCCTGCGTTCTATCTGACGGAGACTTGGCTCCACAGCAGTGGTCAGGACTCTGCGTTTCTGCCACCTGGCTTCTCTGTGTTCCATATGGACAGGGGTAAGGAGTCCACGGGAAAAAGCAGAGGAGGTATGTATCCTTCTCAACCAGCGCTGGAGCACAGACAATAACAGTTCTTGTTCAACTAACCTAGAACTGACTGTAATGTTTCTGTGCGCTGTTTATATCCACCCCCGAGTGGACTCCGCTGAAGCGCTAAATGACTTGAGTGACATTTTGCATAAATGCAAGAGTGCTTATCCCAAAGCAGCCGAAATGCAGCGGGCAACTTGAACAAATGTAACTTAAAATCAGTGCTCCCTATCCTAAGGATATGGTATTTACAGCATTACAGTGGAAAGCTGTTTAATAAAGGACACCTGATCTTCTGGGCGACAGTGGCTCAGTTGGTAGAGCATTGGCCTTATGTCTGCTGTTGATGTGTCCTTGGGCAAGACACTAAGCCTGGCTCTCACCAGACCCTTGTTGTTCTGCCAATCTCCACAGGAGGTCTTTTGCTGAACTCAAGGGTCTGGGATCGAGAGCATTACAAACTCTTTCAAAGATAGCAAACAATAATTAATCAATCAGGATCGCCGGTGTAACGTTGGTTTGCACCATAGACTGTATATATTAACCGACAGAGTTACGCCTATCTCCGCCGTTCTAACTAATGGGCCAAAAAATGTGCTCTACTGGAGCTATCCAAAATGGCCGCGAGTGGTCCCGCCCACAAGAAAATTGTGAAAAAACGCATCTGCGCATGCGTCAGCCGGCGCAGCTCCATTCATTTGAACGAGAGACTTCAAACATTCACAGCGAGTAAACTAGAGAAAATTCACCCCCCTCAGCATTGACACACATGTGGAACGGAGCTTTGGGCCAAGAGCCAACTTTTGGTCCATCCTGTGAAGACGTTTTCGAGAGGTCTGCCAATGCCATATGTTAGCATTGGCTAATTCTTCTGGGTCCACCCCCATCGGCCCGGGGTGGTATTGCAAGCATGTCAGCGCACGTCATTTTGGCCACTTTTGAGCTGGGACCCGCCCCTACTGGTTTGCACCACCTTCTTGTGCCTTCTCACGACAGCCAAAACAAATCAAGATGGCGGACATAAAGACAGAGGTCACTTTCAATGCAATATGAAGCGAGATGTTGATGGTTCCCTGAAGTTATATGTGGGTTTTAAGAGTAAAATGTTGGTGTAAAGTTTGGTTTCAGTACTGGTTTAACTGCTGTTAAAAACTACACTACGCAAGGTTGCCAGGTTGGGTGATTTCCCGCATGCTTTTGTTCCAAGCGACTAGTAGGTAATAAATAGACAATCATAATTCTGTGTATTGTCTTTTTGTCTAAGTTGAATGCATTACTTTTTTTCATCATTCATTCAAAAATCATTCTAGGTGTTTTTTGTGGGGCATTTTCGCGGGTTTTGGGCTGGAAAATCTTGCTATCTGGCAACCCATGGGAGTCATGTGTTAAATCATGGGCTTTGATGTGAGTTGTTGAAATAGCATGTCATTCAAAATAACGGACAAGTGGTTAATCCAATCACATAAAAGGATTTATTTTACAAGGCCCTGCCTTCTGAAATAAATCTCCTATAGCGAAATCCCAGACCCTTGTGTAAAGCTCAGCGAACTACAAGGGTCTGGCGAGAGCCAGGCTACAAGACACCTAGATCAAGATCAAGGTAGCTCAAAGTAGAGCAGCTGTCCTCTTGTGGACTCACCACCTGCAGGAGGATCACTGAGGGACTGGTGCTCTGTGTACTGGGTGCAGCTCTGACTGCCACCCCCCGACAATCCCCACCCACAAATGGATTAAGGGGAAGAAAATGGATGGATGAATGGATACATATTCTGCCAAATCAACTTTTAATCTATTTTCTCCATGCTTCAACATTGTTCCTGGTCAGTCACAGACACCCTGAGGCACACATAAAACTCTTGAAAGCTTGATTAAGAAACTACGGAGCTACAAAGAGAAGCTATTATGCTTTTCGCCAGTAACTTCCTGAGAAATTACCTAAACTAATTTATGGGTAATACTTTAGTTTTAAATGGCAGAAAACGGCTCTGAGTGTGTTCAATGTGATACAATGACACACATACTATTTCTTCTTTAAACCTAATAATAATAATAATAATAATAATGTAAGTAATAACAATAATCACCTAGCAGTCGCACACTTTCGCATTCTACTCTCCCTTGCTTGTGTGACACCTTTCATGTAAGCCCCCAGACCGTCGCAAAGGGGAGCAGGGGAGAAAATAAAATATTTTTAAAAAGCTTGAATTTTCATTTTTCATTTTGATGAATGAATGAATTGGCTTGATATTTGGTGTTTCGTTTTGATGCAGAAAATGAAAAATCGAATAATGGTTTTGGGCCGATTTGATTTTTTTATTTTATTTGGCGCAACCGGAAGTGGGCTGTGCACCCATATTTTTGTCTAGTTAGAAACAGCGGTAGTCGCTATAGTGTTGTCGGCTCATTAAGAAATGGGCCAGTGGCGTCATCTGGTGGTTTACAGTGACACATACTTAACCTAAATACTCCACATGCGTCACCATATTTACAAAGAGGCTGCAATGGAGCTGCGGTTCGGTTCCACAGAAGATTCTTCCAGGACCCTGAGCCAGAGAACAAAGAAAGAACCATGCCAAATACATGTAATGCCTTTCCAGTCACATTAAGAGGTGATCAGCAGATGTGCGCGGTGAAAGCAGGCAGGCGCACGGAGTGCGTGCATGCATAGCCAAAGCAACGGAAAGGGACATTTTACTTATTTTAATGATTCTTGGACTCTTTTTGTGGTGCTCAATTGTATTTTCCAGACAGAATCTAATTGTGCAGCCTTTATAATAGACGAGAGACAAGTAATGGATGAATGGTTGTAAATACAGTATGTAATTGTGTGCTCTTTATCCTGCTCTTGTATTCTTAATATATCTACGAATCAAGTGCATGTATGAGTTTACTTAAAGCTTAATTAAAAATAAATATATTTATATATATTGCTCATTTGTATTCTTGTACCAGATTAATGTGAACCTTCAGAGGTTAGACCTGGAGTTATGTTAAACCTTATGAACACGCATTACCTCCATAGTAGACTTCAAGGGAAGACTAATTAAATTTTTACCCCCTATTGGCCTACTGTATTAGAATCAGAATAATTTTTATTGCCACGTAGGTAACCGGAAGTCACAGACTTGGAAATTGCTTTGGCTCAGTGCAACAGTCAAAGAGATAATAAAAAAATAAAGAATAAAAAACACTTCTAGGGAATAAATGAACATTTAAAATAGAGTTACAGTTACTATTTACAATATACAAGTGCACATGGTGCACACAATGTAAGGTGACAGCAGTACAGTGAAGTAAAGTGACGTATGATGGGCAGTAAAGTGACTTTATAAAGGGCGGGGGGACAGGTTAAGAAGTGTTCAAGAGTCCAACAGCAGAGGGGAAGAAACTGTTTTTGTGGCGGAAGAGGGGTCGGCTGTGATACGACCAGCCCGGCCTCGAGCTCGGGCGACGTACAGGTCCTGCAGCGATGGAAGGCTGCGGCCGATCACTTCCTCTGCAGAGCGCACAATGCGCTGTAGTCTCTGTTTGTCCCTGACTGTGGCTCCAGCGAACCACACGGTGATTGAGGAGGTGAGGATGGACTCGATGATGGCTGTGTAGAACTGCACCAACATCTGTGCAGGCAGCTTGGCTTTCCTGAGCTGCCGCAGGAAGCACATCCTCTGCTGGGACTTCTTGATGAGGGAGCTGATGGTCGGCTCCCACTTGAGGTCCTGGGTGATGGTGGTGCCCAGGAAACGATAGGACTCCACAGAGGTGATGGGGGAGTCCATCACGGAGGGTGGGGGTCGGGGGGACAGTGCTCTTCCTGAAGTCCACAATCATCTCCACTGTCTTCTGGGTGTTCAGCTCCAGGTTGTTACCACTGCACCAGGACACCAGCCGGTCCACCTCCCTCCTGTAGGCGGACTCATCGTTGTTGGAGATGAGTCCAATGAGGGTGGTGCCATCCGCGAACTTGATCAGCTTCACGGAGTCGTGGCTGGAGGTGCAGTGGTTGGTGTACAGGGAGAAGAGCAGGGGAGAAAGAACACAGCCCTGTGGGGCTCCTGTATTTATAATCCGAGAGTCCGAACCATTCTTCCCCAGACACACTCGCTGCTTCCTGTCCGTCAGGAAGTCAGTGATCCACCTGCAGGTGGAATCGGGCATGTTGAGCTGGGAGAGCTTGTCCTGGAGCAGGGATGGCAGATTTGTGTTGAAGGCAGAGCTGAAGTCCACGAACAGGACCCTGGCGTAGGTCCCCGGGGAGTCCAGGTGCTTTAGGATGTGGTGGAGGGCCAGGTTTGCATTGTTTGTAGGGATGAATGCTGCCCCGTAAGAGAAATTCAAGTTGACACCTGGGGGATCAATAAAGTATTTATCTATCTGTCTATCTATCTATCCATGCTCAAGCTGGTTGGCGCACAGTAGCCTAGTGTAAACAGGAAGAGAAACGGAATCTTAACACGGACCAAGAAGTAGTCAAGAAAGTTGCACTGGACCATATTTGGGCTGGGCCGCTTGAAAAAAAGACCTTCTTTCCAAGGGCCGTCTTCACACGCCTGTGGTGACGATCTGGACCACTTAGCCTGGTTCATTTGTGAAGTGTTTCTCTTATTGGAAAGTTAGAAACAAAATTGATATATAATTATTTGCGTTATGATGGCATTTTGACAAAATTATTACCCTTATATGACATGAGTATTGATATTTTTGGGTTTTAAATCCAAACAGGAGTTCAGTTAGTGTTTGTTTGGATTTAACCAAAACTGGACCAAAGGGGAAGAAAGCTTTTAATTGTGGGCAAATGGTTTGTTTATATTTAATTCTACTTATTTTATGTTAATTAAATTACAAGTTGTTTTTTTATTAGAAAATAGGTTTTAAAATTAGGTATAACATGCCATATTAACAGATTGCCATCAATGCTGCAAGTGAATCATAATAATTTAATTCAAGAAGTAAAACCAATGTGGCAAAGATAAATATAAAACCTATAATGGAAACTATTTAAATGGCATTGTTATTGTGTGATGTGTTTTGAATGACCAGACTCCCATGTGATGGGAAAAAACATCAATACTAATACGTACTGGTTTATCTGATTGCTCCAGTAATCTGATTTTTCTGCCCATGAAAATTGACCCACTGTAGGTTGTTTCCTTTCATTGTGACGCGGCTTTGCCTAACAGCTACTTTACCGACAACTATCTTAATGCATCATGGGATCACCCTAGAACGCAAGTGAGCTACGGACCTCACTTGAGCATGAGGGTGGTTTTTAAGGGTGTGAGGGCCCTCGCCTCTTCTTCCTAAGTATTGGGACACCCTACGACCACCGCGGGCATGCGCAAAATCTAGGGCAAGGGTGCCTTTTAAGGGCAAGGGTGAGAATTGGGACGGGGCTTTAGAGTCTCATATAGTGGGACATAGCAGCATACATGGACTGTAGCCACAAAATAGCTTGAGGAAATAATTTAGATTAAATAGAATTACAATTAAATAAAATAATGCTGCAGCCAATGTGAACTGGATGTATAAATCAGAGACCAATGGTTACTTCCTCCACCATAACAAAGGTAAATGGTTAAACTGGTTAATACTGATAAATGGTTGAATTGGAGAGCTCCACATTGTGACTGTCTGATAAACACAAGGCAACCTTTGGACTCTGTTCCAACATGACGGCAGCCGCTCCACTTTTCTTTAATCTTGGTCAATTATTCTTCTTCACACCTCCTCTGCACTTGTCTCACATTCGCCTACTTCACACATACATGGAGCTACATCAGCCCGTCTCTATGGCAACCCCAGTGTTTAGCGGCTCAGTTTGAAGGGGGTGTCAATCCCCTGAGTTAGAGTTCAGACGTCACATGTGGGCGGCAAAATATACATATGAAAGGAGAGAGCAGTTTCAGTGACAGACTTATTCACTCTCGCTGTGTGAAGGAGAGGCTTCGCAGGTCTTTCCTTCCTGCTGCTGTCAGAATGTACAATGAGAACTGCTGAGCCTGTACATGTCATTCATCTGTTAATAAGTAAATTCTGATATCATGTGCAATCCTGCAACTTCAGAATGTCCACTGAATGTCACTTCACTTTATCTATCTGTTACTATATATATATACAGTGGGGCAAAAAAGTATTTAGTCAGCCACCGATTGTGCAAGTTCTCCCACTTAAAATAATGACAGAGGTCTGTATTTTTCATCATAGGTACACTTCAACTGTGAGAGACAGAATGTGAAAATAAAATCCAGGAATTCACATTGTAGTATTTTTAAATAATTTATTTGTAAATTATGGTGGAAAATAAGTAAACAGACTGAACTAGCTGGTCAGGAGGGCCAGCTCCACTCTGGGCTGCTCCTTGGACTCTGTGGAGGAGGTGAGGGACAGGAGAGTGCTAGTCAAAGTCACCTCCATCGTGAACAATACCTCCCACCCACCCTACTGCACAAGAAGTCTTCAGTGGAAGACTGAGACACCCTCAGTGTAGGAAGAAGCGCTACCGCAGGGCCTTTATCCCCACCGCTGTCAGACTGTACAATAAGTCACTTTAAGTCACTGTATAAGACTGAAACCCCCCCCCCCCAAAAAAAACCCTGCACTACTACTATTGACACTATATCTGATTGCCACTTTAAATTGTCACATTTATTGTACATATATATCCTGCATGTAACATGTTTGCACATTTCCTCCTTTTGCACAATCTGAGTGTTTCTATCCATGCCAAACGTGACATGTAAATTTCTCCTTGTGAGATAAATAAAGCATAAAGCATATCTTATCTTATTTGGTCACTTCAAACAAGGAAGATCTCTGGCTTTCACAGACCTGTAACTTCTTCTTTAACCCTTTAGGCGCCAGAGTTTTTTCAAGAAAATATACAATTTTGATTTCAAGATTTCAAAAGGCTATAACTTTAAAATGGTTTGAGATAAAGGCATACTGTAAATTAGAAATATCTTCAGTCTGAACCAAACTTTGGGATGGAAGTTGATTCGTCATCTAATTTGCATATTCTGACGTCATCAAGGTGGCGGCCATTTTGGAAAATTTTAATTATTGTATAAAGACTTCAAAAAGCTGTAGGTTGGGAGTTATTTGAGATCAGGGAATACTATAAACAGTAAATGTGAAATATATCTTTAGTATGAAATGAATTTGGGATAGAAATAAATTCCCTGATCCAGATTATAGATAATGTTTTAGCACTGGTTCGCAGCCATATGGAATTTTATTATTTTCAAAGACCTTCAGTGATCAAGACTGCACTCTTTATAGTTTACAGTCATGAAATCTGGAGATTGGTTTCAATATTTCCCTTTCAAAGAAGTAGTGGGCTTACTATTTTTCTCAGTGGAAATGAGGCTCCAGAATTTATCGTGTAGAAACAGAGAGATGAAATGAATGGGCTCAGAACTTGTCAGATCGTCTCAACAAGAAACAACAGGCTCTTCAACAATTCTTGTCCACTTTTGTGGATTATTTTCTCTCAAGAACTGCCTTCATCCTCATCATCGCTGTTGGTAAAGGCAGTGAACGCGATTAGCGATGTGCTTTTTCCCGCGGCTTCTCCCGCGGCTTCTCCCGCTCTCCCGCGGATGTCTACCCTGGCTACTTTCTCCCACATGCCCGGTGTTATGATGCCCCTGTCCCCTCGACCACGGACCCTGCTTGGCGTTCACAGAATGCTTCTACCGCGGCCACACGGAGGACAAGCAGCCGCTGCACAGGGGCTGATTGTGGACTATGGAGCGCGGTCTCCCCGTCACCAATAATGTCCGTGTCTGCTTCACTGGACACCTGCGTGTCTTCCTCCTCTGAATCTGAGTGAGCCAGTACCAGACCAAGTACTTCTCTGGTACTGAAGACCTTGTGAGTAAAAGAATAAACCCTCTCTCCCTCTGCTCTGCTCTCGCTCCTCTCAGCTCTACCGCTGCTGCTTCGCCTCCGCGCCGCTGCGCCGCAGGTGTTTTACGAACTCAGTTTACTCAAAAACTTTCAATATAACCACACCCACAAATGCTGCTCATATTAAAGGCACACATGTCCACTAACCCCTGGTGAAAAGTATTAACAAGATTCTGCACCACATTTTTAGATACAGCCTGTTTAAGTGAGCAATGTTGCTTGTCGCAATATTGCGACTTTGGCACTTAAAGGGTTAAGAAGCTCTTCTGTCCTCCACTCGTTACCTGTATTAATGGCACCTGTTTGAACTTGTTATCTGTATAAAAGACACCTGTCCACAGCCTCAAACAGTCAGACTCCAAACTCCACTATGGCCAAGACCAAAGAGCTGTCGAAGGACACCAGGAAAAGAATTGTAGACCTGCACCAGACTGGGAAGAGTGAATCTACAATAGGCAAGCAGCTTGGTGTGAACAAATCAACTGTGGGAGCAATATCAGAAAATGGAAGACATGCGAGACCAATGATAATCTCCCTCGATCTGGGGCTCCACGCAAGATCTCATCCCGTGGGGTCAAAATGATCATGAGAACGGTGATCAAATATCCCAGAACCACACGGGGGGACCTGGTGAATGACCTGCAGAGAGCTGGGACCAAAGTAACAAAGGTTACCATCAGTAACACACTACGACGACAGGGAATCAAATCCTGCAGTGCCAGACGTGTCCCCCTGCTGAAGCCAGTGCATGTCCAGGCCCGTCTGAAGTTTGCCAGAGAGCACATGGATGATACAGCAGAGGATTGGGAGAATGTCATGTGGTCAGATGAAACCAAAGTGGAACTGTTTGATATAAACTCAACTCGTCGTGTTTGGAGGAAGAAGAATACTGAGTTGCATCCCAAGAACACCATACCTATGTGAAGCATGGGGGTGGAAACGTCATGCTTTTGGGCTGTTTCTGCTAAGGGAACTGGACGACTGATCAGTGTTCAGGAAAGAATGAATGGGGCCATGTATCGTGAGATTTTGAGCCAAAACCTCCTTCCATCAGTGAGAGCTTTGAAGATGAAACGTGGCTGGGTCCTCCAGCATGACAATGATCCCAAACACACCGCCCGGGCAACGGAGGAGTGGCTCCGAAAGAAGCATTTGAAAGTCCTGGAGTGGCGTAGCCAGTCTCCAGACCTCAACCCCATTGAAAATCTGTGGAGGGAGTTGAAAGTCCTTATTCACTGCTCTCGAGAAGATCTGAATGGAGGAATGGGCCAAAATACCAGCTACTGTGTGTGCAAACCTGGTAAAGACCTATAGTAATTGTTTGACCTCTGTTATTGCCAACAAAGGTTAAATTACAAAGTATTGAGTTGAATGTTTGTTATTGACCAAATACTTATTTTCCACCATAATTTACAAATAGATTCTTAAAAAATCCTACAATGTGAATTCCTGGATTTTTTTTCACATTCTGTCTCTCACAGTTGAAGTGTACCTACTGTATGATGAAAATTACAGACCTCTGTCATTATTTTAAGTGGGAGAACTTGCACAATTGGACTGACTATGCTTCAATATCAATCTTTTAAATTATCTCTATATATTATATATCTATATATATATATATATATATATATATATACATATATATATATAAATATATATATATATATATATATATATATATATATATATATATATATATATATATATATATATATATTTATATATATATATTATATATATATATATATATATATATTTTTTATATATATATATATATATATATATATATATATATTTATATATATATTTATATATATATATATATATATATATATATATATATTATATATATATATTTTATATATATAAATATAGAGATAATTTAAAAGATTGATATTGAAGCATTTACAGCTAGCAAAGAAACATAGCAGCTACTTATTCTATACATTTTGTGTGCTCCCTGTGTGCTCTTACTACCTGTATGGGCGCTGCAACATTGAATTTTCCCCACTGTGGGACGAATAAAGGATCCTATCTGCATTTTGGTTTTGGTTTTCATAATCTGTGACCGAATTAACCACATTATTACAAATAAAGGCTTGCTACAGTGCATCCGGAAAGTATTTACAGCACTTCAATTTTTTCACATTTTGTTATGTTACAGCTAGGGCCGGGACTTTAACGCGTTAATTACGATTAATTAACGCCACAAAAAAGCGCGTTAAAAAAAATTGACGCATTTTGATCGCATGTGTTTTTTCCACCGCAGAACGTTCCTCACTGGAGGATGAGTTTCAGACGGACCGATTATACTGGAGCGCAAATGGTGTGTGAGGAGGAGGAGAAGGAGCAGCAACTCTTGTGAGCGGAGGAGGAGGCGGAGGAGGTGTGTGAGCTGCTATTACTGAGTTTTACTGAGCGGAGCGAGAGCAGAGCAGAGCAGAGGGAAAGAGTGTTTTTTTCTTTTACTCCCGAGGTCTTCAGCACCAGAGAAGTACTTGGTCTGGTACTGGCTCACTCAGAATCAGAGGAGGAAGACACGCAGGTGTCCAGTGAAGCAGACACGGACATTATTGGTGACGGGGAGACCGCGCTCCATAGTCCACAATCAGCCCCTGTACAGCGGCTGCTTCACCTCCGCGGACCCGCGGTGGAAGCATACCGCGAACGCCAAGCAGGGGCCGTGGTGGAGGGGACAGGGGGATCATAACACCGGGCATGTGAGAGAAAGTAGCGGGGTCTTGAAATCAAAATTGTATATTTTGTTTGAAAAAACTCCGGCGCCTAATGGGTTAAGAAGTGTATGTTGTGGACAGAGTATATGGAGGCGATGACGGAAACGTTATTTGATGGGAAAGAGGTCCCTCTGATCATCCACAATGAACCCGTGTTGCTTAAGCTTATGTATTCAGTCATTATTCAATGGTAAACTAAAAATCCATGTGAAAAAAAAATAGTTCTCAACACAAATATTTATATGCGAATAAAATGCGATTAATCGAGATTAATTAATTACAAAACCTCTGATTAATTAGATTAATTTTTTTAATCGAGTCCCAGCCCTAGTTACAGCCATATTCCAAAATGGATCCGATTCTGCGGCAATGTATGGTAGAGTGGCCAGAGGGAAGCCGCTCCTTAGTGTGGAGTTTGCCAAAAGGCACCTGAAGGACTCTCAGACCATGAGTAAAAACATTCTCTGGTCTGATGAGACAAAGATTGAACTCTTTAGCGTGAATGCCAGGCGTCATGTTTGGAGGAAACCAGGCACTGCTCATCACCAAGCCAATACCATCCCTACAGTGAAGCATGGTGGTGGTAGCATCATGCTGTGGGGATATGTTTCAGCGGCAGGAACTGGGAGACTAGTCAAGATAGAGAGAAAGATGAATGCAGCAATGTACAGAGACATCCTGGATGAAAACCTGCTCCAGACCGCTTTTGACCTCAGAATGGGGCGACAGTTCATCTTTCAGCAGGACAACGACCCTAAGCACACAGCCAAGATAACAAAGAAGTGGCTTCAGGACAACTCTGTGAATGTCCTTGAGTGGCCGGGCCAGAGCCCAGACTTGAATCCAATTGAACATCTCTGGAGAGATCTAAAAATGGCAGTGCACTGACACTCCCCATCCAACTTGATGGAGCTTGAGAGGTGCAGCAAAGAGGAATGGGCAAAACTGCCCATAGACAGGTGTGCCAAGCCAGTGGCCTCATAGGCAAAAAGACTTGAGGCTGTAATTGCTGCCAAAGGTGCATCAACAAAGTATTAAGCAAAGGCTGTGAATACTTATGTACATCTATTTTCTTAGTTTTATTATTTTTAATGAATTTGCAAGAATCTCAATTTTTCATGTTGTCATTATGGGGTGTTGTGTGTAGAATTGTGAGGAAAAAAAATAATTTTGGAATAAAGTCGTAACATAACAAAAGGTGGAAAAAGTGAAGCACTGTGAATCTCATCTTTTATATTTATATATTTATATGTTTTGTGTCATATTGTAAGTTCAAAGTAAATGGTCTTGTCACCTGTGGTCGTGTGTGTGTGTGTGTGTGTATTTATATGTATACTACAGCAGTCAGGAGAACAAAAAAAAAAACACAAAAAAAGTAGGTCAGGTTTAACCTATGGCAGCTGGTAAACACGCATCTCAGGAAGTTACCGCTGTTGGACTAGCCAGATCGGAGCGGGTCGGAGCTGTTGAATCGCTGCTAAACTTTATCGTGGAAACTGCGCTTCTTACAAGTGTCAGGGACTCCTCGATAGGAGGTGGATTTCAGAAGGCAAGGCCTTGTAAAAAAAATCCCTGTATGTGATTGGATAAACCACTTGTCTGTTATCTTGAATGACGTCTGCTTTCAACCACTCACATCGAAGCACGCAACTCCCCTGGGTTGCCAAATGCCGGCAAGATTTTCCAGCCCAAAATCCGTGAGAATGCCCAAAAAAAAACCACTGAGAATGATTTTTTGGCTAAAAACGTAATGTAATCTACTTGGGCTATCATGATTCTGTTCATTGTTTTTCTGTTTATTTATTACCTACAAGTGTCTTGTAAAAAATTATGCGGGAAACCACCCAACCTGGCAACCCTGCTGCGTAGTGTTGTAAACAGGAACACAACTATAGTACTTAAACCAAACTTTGCACGAACATTTGACTCTTAAAACACACATGTAACAACATAGAACCATCAACATCTCGCCTCATATTGCATTAAAAATGACATTTGTGTCTTAATTCGTTTGTATTTAAACTTTTAAAAAGATTTGTGGACTTCATGTCCGCCATCTTGAATTGCTTTTGCTGCTGCGTGAGACGCTTGAGAAAGCTTTGATGAAAATGATAAGTTTTGGCTCGTTTCCCCTCAGCCATGCTAAATTTTAGCAGCGATTCACCAGCTCCGCCCCACTCCGATCTGGCTAATGACCTCCTACACTCCGGACTATGAGAAACTAGCCTCCTCCCAGTGTCAAGTCTCTCACTAAGGTAGGAAGAGATCATTCTTTTGTCAATACTATTTATTTACTCCTGTCCACCAGAGCATGGGTCATGATTATTCAGTGGTGCACTGCTTTTGGATGTCTGATTCATAGAACTATAGTTACAGGCGTAACCTCTCTATTACCTGGTTTTGGACTGGTTCATTTTTCTGCTTAGTTCATAATATGGTCAGTTAGTTAGCTATTGCTCAAAATGCAGATTGTGTTTGTTTTTGTGTAAGATTGTGAGGAGAAAAGAGTTCAAAATAAAAACAGAATGTTAGTAATCTGATGTCTAATGGTTGTGTGAAGAAGTGTTGTTTGTAACGGATAAACTGTGGGGTTTTAATGTTGACGCTGGACTGGTAGACCTTTGGAGGTTTGCTAATTAAAAAGTAGACCTTGGGTCAGAAAAAGTTGGGCACAACCCTTGTGTAGATCAAAATAGCAGCTTTTAATTTGTTAAGTTTTTCACACATCTTTGCAAAACATGCACAAACAAAAAAATCAAATTCAAGTAACACGGTGACCGGAAGAACACATCCAAAAATTATATTCTTTTTTTTTTTTTTATTGACAATAATGAGAAGAAGCATGTCTTCAAATTTCACTTTTGCAATATTATAGTCTACAATATACTGTATATCGCCCATCTTATACGCGCAAACATGACATCAAATACTGACCACTGCTGTGGCTTAATTCCCAAGATAATGATTACCTCATCCCTGGTGTGGCCTGGGATCAGACGCATCATGGACCTTTCCTATATGTGAAAGTGTTGAGTGTGTGGAGGCTCCGGGCACATCTGTATCCATCCTTCTTCATCAGAAAGACACTCCAACACCATGAAGGATGCGGCTGGGACACAGCTGCTGAACCTGGAGGAACCCTCTGCTGCTCCTCAAGTGGGTTTTTAATGAACGAAGAGCCGGAGCAGAAAGGCTGAAAATCAAGCATCACCAACTCATTCTGGCTCATTTGTTTTAAAGAAGACTCGGCTCTATTTCTTGTGGTTTGTGAGATATGTGTTCTTTTCTGGCATGCATGTTTGGTATAGATTTCAGAACTGCACCATGGGTAGCAAACTCATATTGCTTAACGTCCTCACGCCAAACAGCTCCCCTTTTGGAGTGTTTCAGTTTCCTCTAAGGCAGTGTTTTTTAACACTGCCTGCTTCACCTCCTGTGATACCTCCTGCTTCACCTCCTGTGTCTCTCCCTTGTCACCTCCCGTGTCTCCTCCCGTGTAAAACTCCCAAAATTAAAGCTTGGATACTTATTTTCCCCATGCATTAACAATGCATGTTATTTCTGCACACGAGTAAAATGTTGTGAACAAATCAAACAACATTTAACAGGCGATTTTTTATTTGTTTTATTTTACATATTAAAGAGCTCTGTGAGTCATAATTTGACTTTTTGGGCTGATTTTTTAAATATTTTTATTCTTCACAGTTAGAGCCAATTTATTCCCAAGCTCTTGTTAACTCATTGCATTGAGAAATATTAAACAAAGCTTAATGTCAAGACCTGGATGTCTATTTAAGCACTTTGATGAGAATGACCTGGGAGCTGCTTCATTTCTGCACCGGACCTGTCCATGTTCTGCGGCCGCTGCGTGGCCCTGGTCCGCGCTCTGTAGCAATGAAAAACACTGCTCTATGGACCAACTTTTAGTAAAGCTTTTAGCACTTAGGTAGTTGTGTGGTTTTGTGTTTTTATATGATTCATTCTAATAGTGTTTTATTTTAATTTCATAAGGAGGTGACAGTGGCTCATTTGGTAGAGAAGCCGCTCAAAGCTTCTCTACCGCTTCAGACCTTTGAAGCGTCTTGTAGTATTACCCTAATACTCAAACTTTGGAGCTGTAATCGTAAATAAAATTGCTATCATAAATATACTATATAGTAGGCTCTGCAAATGCAACCAGACAATATTTTATACTTTGGTCATTTGATTTATACACATGTTCAGCTGCTGCAGCGTAAATCCTTGAGTTCTGCACTTTTAAAAGCACAATTATTTCTGTTCAAAACAACAAAACGTATGGAGATATACAGTAGGTGAGTGAATCTGTCCACATTCATACATTTCAAATGGAATTTCTGTGTGCACTTAAATCTCTACCTGCGGCCACTGGTCCACGTCCTGTAGCTAGCTTAGGTCCTAGATCATTAGCTGTCCGTCCGGAGGAGCGGATCCCTTTCTCAAATGGGTCTCCCTCCCTGTGGGTTTCCCTAGGTCTCCCCAAGGTTTCTCACTTTTTTCCACTGGGTTTTTTAAGACTTTTTCCTTGTCGATGCAGGAGGGTCTTGTTGGACAGTTAGTGTCCAACAGAAAGGATTGGTGATGATCAGGACACTTTAGCTTTCTACAACATGTATGGACATTTTCTTCTGTGTGTGCTTTATATTTTTCATGTGTTTTAACTGTTGATTCTCTGACCTGTGTTGGTGATTTCAATAGTCCTCTGAGATGACTTCTGTTGTGACCTAGGGCTATACAAGAATAAATTGTATTGTATTGTATTGTACCTGAACGTGCTTATATGCAAGGGGGTGGGGGGCGGTTTTCATTTGAACTCGCCCCAGACTATCCCCCTCGAACCCACAACCACTCACTCACTGGACTGGTTGTCCATCATTAATTAATTTTATAGGAATTTTTTTTTTGTATTATTATTTATTGTTTTTAAATGTTCTTCACGGACTTATGTGATTTTTTTATATATTCTGTGCAGCACTTTGGAACAGTTTTTTTTTTTATTGCTATATAAATAAAGTGGATTTGATTGAACTGAAACCAACTAATAACTCTTTCTGTTCACAAAAGTAATCACCCAGAAGGAATTTACAAAATTGACTACAAAAGATTAGACAATCAAACAATTACACAGCAGGAAGCTCGCCCAAATGGGGCCCGCCACCGCTTTCACACCTTTTTTGAAGAAAAAGGTGTGAATTCTTTGCTGCTCTGACCCCCACCTCCCCGCACAAACATTTGGACATGAGCAGTAGCCGAGAACAAATGTAAACAACAATAGCGGCAGGTACACTAACTAGCTATTAGTGTATTCTACTATTTCGTTCGTCAAAACGAAACCACGCAAAACTGCAGTTTCAGTTTCCATCCAAATCTATAATCCCATACTGCGAAGTAAAAATGTCCCATAGCTGAACTGGCCTCCCACCCACACCAAATGTTCCCACAGATAACCTTATGCCCACAGCTGCTATGCACTGGAAGACGTGGGCCATGTGGACATTAGCATAAAACATAACAGAAAACACTACTTCCATGGTAGAAGAAACAGCACTTCTTAAATTAAAAAATGACATCCTCCTCGCAGCCGACTATGGTTCCAAATCCATCCTCCTCCTTGACCTCTCCGCTGCATTTGACACTAAAGACCATTCCCTTCTCCTCCACCACTCCTCTTCACCAGCTACATGCTTCTCCTCAGTCAGATCATCCAACACCATGGACTCCACTTTCACTGTTCATCTGACGACACTCAACTCTACATGCCCACCAAATCCATCACCCCGGGCCTCTCCACCATCACTAATTGCATCTCTGACATTAAAATCTGGATGGACAATAACTTTCTTAAAGGAGCTATACCCGTTTCTGCAAGGTTTGAATGTTTAGCACCGCCCCTCAACTCGCTAACAGGTCTCTAATTTCCCCTATGCACTCCTGCCACAGAGCCAACTGGTTTTATTTGCGATCTATATGCAAACATTAGCATGGGCGCAACTTCTTGTAAGCTGTACAACAATCACTGATGAAATGGTACAAAAGCAACGCACTGCTAACAAAATATATAACTGAAAGATTACTGCTAGTTTTGCGTCCAAATGTAGTCTGAGCACTGGAAAAGAGGACAGAATTAAAGACAAAAAAATGCTAAAATTTGGCTAAATGCATCTAAATTTGAGCACATTTTGACTGCCTTAAAACAAGATTTGCCAGATATTGCCAAGATATTTTTCTCTTGGAATGAGAAAATAAAGCAATAGTTCTTGAATCAAGTCAAAATTGCTTGTCTCATTGGCAAATCTCATTTTAAGACAGTCAGAATGAACTTAAGTCAAGTTAAAAAAAACTCGATTCTAGCAATTATGATCTCTAGGCGGTCCCGCACCCGCAGGTCTCTCTCATAGACTGTAAGTCTCCCCAGAGTATACAATGTAAGCTAGCTATGTAACCTGGGCTTGATTTCTTCTTTGATCATGCTTTCGCTTTAGTTCCCTCTTCTCTTCCTCACTGTTGCGTCGTTTGGACTGTTTTGCTGTGTCTGCAGTTACAGCAAGAGGAGTTATAGCCAATTCTTCTAACATGCTACTGTGTTTAGCTAGAGGAGGCAACCGGTTTGTAACAGCGCCGCTCCTCGTTCTGTGAGTGGAGGAGAACGAGCGTCACGCCAAGTCTCTACTCGGCACTTTTTACGGCCTGAATTCATACACAAGCTGAATCAATGAACTCAATTATGGTTTATAATACAACTTGTATCTAGTAATACGCATTCTTATGAACATCGACCCTAAATCTCTTGGGCCCTCTATCCAGAACTTTACCCTCCTCATTGATGGTCACAATGTCTGTACGCAACCTCAGCATCATAATGGACTTCACCCTCTCATACCAAACACACGTCAGACACATCACCAAAACATACTTCTTCCACCTCCGCAACATTGCTCGCTTCTGACCCTTCCTTACCCCGTCAACAGCCAAAATTCTCATCCACTCATTCATCACTTCCAGACTCAACTACTGCAATAGCCTCCTCTACGGACATCCCACCACTCATCTCCATAAACTGCAATACCTCCTCCAGCAGCTCCACTGGCTCCCCATTCATTATTGCGTCCAATACAAGCTCCTTCTCCTCGCCTACAAGTCCCTCCATAACCTGGCCCGCCCTAGTGGGCTCCTGCAATAACACCAACCCACCCTCCGCCTTCGCTCAGCTGACTCCAACCGCCTGACTGCCATCACCCGCACTAACCGCTTGACCTTGGGGAACTCACTCCCACTGCCCATTAGAAACTCTGACTTTAAATCAGTTCTCAAAGCCCATCTGTTCAAACAAGCTTTTCCGTAAACCCCCTGTTTATTTTGTTCACCATGTGAAGCGTCTTGGAGTGTCCAAAAAAGCGCTATACAAGTTCGATGTATTATTATTATTATTATTATTATTATTATAATAGTCCACAAAAAGAGCCATTATAATGGTCGCTGCACCATTCTTGTGCTGTAACTAGAAAATGTTAGTTTTTAACTCTTGCTCAAGAAAATAAAGTTAACCTTTGTGGGTTTTATGGGCAGTTAATGTGTTACTTGTGTGAGTCATTTTGACCAATGCCCTTGTTGAAGGATAAATTAATGTCAAACTATAGATTTGATACAGGCCTATAGGTTATATCATTTTGTTCACCTTTATTATTTCATATATGCAACATTCAAGAGTTGTATTAAGATAATGTGGAGTTGGGAAAAGTATGAGACAGGAGACAGTGTCGTGCGACATCCACAATATCCTATATACACATGAAACTCAGAAACACTTGTAAATTTTTCAAAAGTTCATTTATTTCTGTAATTCAACTTCAAATGTGAAACAAATATATGAGATAGACTCATTACATACAAAGTGACATACCAAACTTTTGTTTGTTAGAAGTAAATGGACTTTTGAACAATATTGTATTTTTTGAGTTTCACCTGTAGGTTATCTGATGAGGCTTATAGATTTGGTGTGGTAATAGTTTGTTCTGTCACTGTCAACCTACTCTCTGATGTTATCTGCTTAGAATTCTCTGGAAATTTCCCAGAACAAAAGAAGGGATGTGTTGTGGCAGAAACAGTAAATACAATATACAGCTTTTGCATATATGTAGTCACAGCTCGTACCTTTTCGTTGTCCTTATCCGAGCTGATGCTGAGCTTCTTCCCCATGTGGTTGTGGATCTCTCCGTTGCTCTCGTGGACCTGCTCTAGGACTGGGGTGGACTGCCGGGGGGTCACGTCTGGGGGCGCCTCCTCTTCACGTATCTCCTCATGGGTCTCCTCCTGTCTCTCATCAATCATCTCTTCACTGGTCTCCTCCTGTCTCTCATCAATCATCTCTTCACTGGTCTCCACCTGTCTCTCACCAATGATCTTCTCACTGGTCTTCTCACATCTCTCATTAATCATCCCCTCATTGGTCTCATTGTGTTTTTCATAGTTGAGTTCTTTTGTCTCTTCAATGATTTCCTCATTTCTATCATGTCTCTCATCGTTTACATTCTCATCCATCACCTCATCTGTCTGATTATCCTCCCCATTTCCTCTTTCTTGTCTTCCCAACTCTGCCTCCTCACCCTCCATCTCCTCTCCCTCAGTGGCCACTACTTCAAGCTTTCCGTTGTCGCTTTCTGTCCCATCCAAGTCCTGTTGAGCGTCAATCACCTCTCCCTCTTCCACCTGCTCTTCCTCCTCCTCATCTTCCTCCACCGGGACGCCGTCAGTCACATACTCCTTCTGGCACTTAAGATTGTGCCTTTTCAGCAGCTGCTCAGTCTCCGCGTCCACCACTATGAGCTCCAGGAGTCCCGTTGTGGCGCGTATCCGGGAAACGACCTGTTGATGGCTCTCGTTCTCCACCTCCTCCCCATTTACAAACACGAGTCGGTCCCCAGCGCGCAACCCCGAGCTCTCCGCGGGACTCTCAGGCTCTACTAGGCGTATGAATTGGCCCGTCTTGCCTTTCTCCCCATGCAAGTGGAAGCCGTAGCCGTTGTCGCCCTTCTCCAGTGCGCACAGCCTCGGACGCAGGGACTGGCTTTGGCTCAGCATAGTGGAGCGGGCGGTCCGACCTGTTGCGCGCACTCGGGAACACTAGAAAGATACGACTCACGAAGAGGGCTGTGCGTACAATATTATGTGGAAAGAAATCCCCGCCTTCTCTCGCTCGTCCGCTACTAACGACTCTCCGAATCCTGCAATTATGTAACTTTAGCGAGCCCAAAAGTGATGCAGATAATAACAGTGAGCTGTGGGAGTAACGGTCAGCTGGAGCAGTAGTGGCACAAGTAAAGAACGTGCACTCAGGAAGAGGGAGGCGCGTCCCCGGCCCGGCCCAGCGCGCACTTTCTGATGCAAAGTAGTGACAAACCAAATACGCTACCTCGGAACGGTTTTGTCATGCTTTTCTTGCCTACAAATTTAAAGGGGACATAATATACGAATCGATGTTTCGTCACTTCTGGCACAAACATGTGACTCCACCTCTTTAGTCTGCCTTATAAAATTAATAAAATTAAAATTAGTTTTGGCCCAAGTTATTAACTTCCCAAGTGAAATTAAGTTCTTTACAATCACATGTCCCACTTGCAGCTGTAATTTTCAAATTGAAAAAGGGGGATACAGGCTGAAATCTTTTCTTTACCCTTCATATTTGCTTCACTGTAGTTTTTGTCCATCTATAACATGATATGACAATAGTCATTTGTCTCATATATTATTATGGCAAGTTCTTCTGGCAAAGTATTCTAGGATATTCATAAGTAATTTTATTACTATGCAGGACAAGCCTGGTTCGTACTATGACCATTGAAAACATGTCTTTGTGTCCTTAGGCAAGACACTCATATTACCTGTATGAGTCATGGTGTTTGAGAAAGGTTGGTGGAGAGTCCGGTGGGTGTGGTGCATGCCCCAGGGCAGCTGTACTTTGCTATCTTACCATCAGTATGTCTAGTAATGTATTATAGTGTATGTTGTCCTATCGAGAATGTTGCGTATAGATCACAAAGGGGCTCATCATTACTGATAGTTGTTTTTGTGTTGCTTATATATTGTAAACGTGTACAATATTTAAATGTGCATTATGCAAAATGTAAATGAATTAACACTGATCAAAAGTTTCGCTGCCCACTGCTGCCCACTCTTACAGCCACTGGGTCCCTACAAAGTCAAAAACAACTATTTCCCTCGCACAAGGGGTGTGTTTAATTCATACAACCTCACTTCTTCGAGTTGTTTAATCTGCTTATACCATGGGAAAACACTCATACATCCATATCCTTTCAGAAAATATATAAATTTTGTCCTCTATGCGCTCAAAAAAAAATTTAGGAAAGGAACTAAGCCAAGAGCCAGCTCAAGCTCCATGATCAAAATGTAGACACACACACTGAAGACAAACAGTTTTCCTACATTTCCTACATCCAGCATGTTTAGATATTCAGCATCTTGATACATAACAGACCTTTAAAAGTGACTTTATAATCCAAAATAAGTACTTTTTTTAGTAGTAGTTTTTTTGTAGAATGGTGTTGTCTGATTCGGATTGTTGTGGAACCTGTACTTTGATATGAGTTTCAATCAATATTTTATCAAGGTCCTATCTGACCATGGTATGAATTTTCATAATGCATCTTTATTTACAGCGGTTTTACTCCCCAATCATCCGCATTATTACGGTGAATTCTTTCTGAAGAATGGCTCATGGGTAATTCAAGGGATGAAGCTACTTGCTATAAATCTCTCCAGTAATATTTTTTGCAATGAAGTGGGGACAAGACAAAAGTTTTTATGGTGCTGGTGGGGATGTTCAATAAAAGGTAAGGAATTTTGTAATATACTGTATCTAAGGTAGCAATATGCATGATTTGCAGCAATAAAAAAGGTCTCATTGTGATTAATGACAAAACAAGGAATAAAACGATGATTTCTATCAGGGATGCCTTTGTAAAAAAGATGTTGGTTATAGTTTCGTTGATGAAAAAACTCTTGTCTACTCAGCTATTATGGTCCCACCTGGATTCGTCTGCATATGACATCCTTGCATTTGGCAACCTGAGTCAGGGAGAGTGACTACAGAATATTGACCGTGATTGCAGAACCACTTTTGGCCAGATTTTTAGATATTGCTACTTTAAAGCTGCATTTTTGTATTCATTATGAAAATTCAATCCATATCCATGCAGTGCATTGGGATATACGTCCTTTTTAAGAATAAGTAGCGCTGGTTTGTGCTGGCAGGTCATTTTATTTTAGATTGAGTTTTTTGTGCAAAAAGGAAGAGAATTTGGTCACCAAATCTGCAGCTCAGACATTTGCACAGACAGCTGAGGTAAACAAGCACCGGAGGCTAACCTGAAGCTTCCCATGTCTTCGTTAGCGGTTACTGCTTACACAACAAAATAGCCAAAAGAAAGTCTTGTTCCTCCACGCTTCCTGGTTCAATCATTTTATGGTCACGCCATCCACGTTCAAATGTGCGATCCATATTGTGAGACGCGAGCTCCGTAAACAGTACATGTGCGGCTAAGGGGGAGGGGGATAGTGGGGGGGCGAAAGCTCCGTGAGTGCGGGGAGGGCAAGCAGAAGAGCGAGCCCAGCACTCATATTCGAAAATGTCTCAAAGTGAGTAAGTGCAGCTTTAAAGGACAACTAAACACCAAATCAAATTTTTTTTTTAACTCATAAACTGCATATATAGTCTTATATATATAGTCTTCTTATAGTGCTCTCTACATGTCCTGGTAATTTTATTTGACATTGTAGTGCAAACTAGATAAAATCTCACTTTTGAGCCTAAAAGCCAGCCTTTTTGGTGGCACTACATTTGAATTTTAGGCTTGGCTCTCCATTGGCTCTTGAGTACTGTGTGACGTTAGTCGGTGCTGTGTGACGTGTGTCTCTGCGCCAGTGGTATAAACCCATCCAACTCCCACACACAGCAGCAGTAGCAGGTTCAGAGTATTCTGGGGACATCTAGTGGATTAATATTAATTTACATCAGTTGAAAGCCACTGCTGCTGATGTACTGTATTCTGTGGATTAGGTTCAGGTGTGTAGCTCTACAATTATCTTAGTGTGTAAACAAGGGTGGAATGAGACTTTCTGGTGTGTAAACTATTGCTTTAAGCAACAATGACAACTGTCTGTTTTTTTTTGTGACAAGCGAGCTGTCAATCAGAGCCCAGACCACGCCCAGCTCTAAGCCCCCCTTCTTGTCCCTTGGTCCTCCAGGCAACGCCCTTTTTAGAGAACATGTTCAAATGTTCATGTGGGCGGAGTAAGAATGGGCACAGGTGTTTAGTCGCTCTTTAAAATAAATATGTTGTTATTTTCTTGTGCAAAGCTTTCATTCTTCCTCCTTGCCACCTTTTGGTTTAACATTAGAATGAAAGGGCGGAATGTATCCTTAAATAAAAATCAGGTCTACCTTTATTGCACTTATAGCTCTGTAGAAAATCTAATATAAACTCAAGTGAAGCTACAGAGGTTATAGTGACAGTAGTAGAGCAGTGGATCTGGGTGTAAAAAGGAATATAGCTGTACAGTGCTGCCCCGCAGTGGCCGAATCTTCTAAAGACATTCTCTCAAAAAACAACAACCACAGGCCCAAGAAAACCACAACGTACATTACAAAAAATACAATTTATACACATATATAATTATACAAGATATGATTACAAAGCACTTTTCTCTGGCACTTTGTGATCACTGTGATGCACCAGGACAGACAAATGAGACTGAGTAGGAAATGTAGGATGTGCGGCAAATACTGATATATGATAGACTCTAGTCTTGAACAAAATAATTTGGACCTCAATTCATGGCAGTGTTTACACAAATGTTCAAAGACAGAACAGTTTTTACAAAACCATGGAAGGGAATGTAATGCTGACCAAAACACACATTACCATTAAGAAAGTGTGAGTATCATCAAAACAGAAGAGGCCATTGAAAGTGAATGTCAATTATTTTTCAGATTGTGAAGAGACAGTAAATTATTTTGAAGAAAAGCACAGGTGTATGTAGGGTCCATGCTCACCCTTGGAGCCTTCTTGATTTGTCAAAATTTGTTCAAATCCTTGAGTCATTGGTTTAATCATTCTCCTCCAGCTCTATATATTTAATATAGAGGGACTATTTTAAATATATTATTGTTGAAAAGAATCATACTGTACAGAATAGTATAGTGCCCCATGGTCAGAAATATAAATTTTTCTAAAAATGAAACAAATCGCTGACATCACCTTTAAAATTCTTGAGATTTTTTCTATTATTCTCCTTTTTTGTTTTCTATAAATCCAACCCGTCAAACAATTGTTCAGATTATAATAGCTATACTCAAGACACAAACATGTCAATGATACTGAACTGATAACAAATACTCACCCGACTATAACCCACATGTACGTTACAAATATGCATGTTTCCTAAATTAAACACGTATAAATCCACACGTTAGGATGAGTGCCCTCAAAACATTGGCTTTATTCCACCTAACCAGAGTACACACAAGAACTAATTAAACTATTTCAAAGCTGAAATCAGACTGAAGAATGAATGAGATGACTGTTTAAGGCCAAAGGGACTGAGTTTGCAGCCTGGTAAACGTTGGATGAAGAACAAACAGCAGAACAACCCAGCCATATTGATTGTTCAGCATTTTGTTTTGTGGCTTAAGGGTGCATCTCAATTCGGAAATTTTAAGCCACCTATACCTAAAAAAGATTGTTCTACCCTTTGGGCTCTCTCTTTGGTGGTTGGGGCTAAACATGGAGGAATGAACGAGTGTTCAGAATCAAAATGTGACATAATACGGTCACCACAAAAGACCACAAAGTATTCTTACAACTAGGGCTTGACATTAACCTTGCATGGCTTTAGCCCAGCAGCAGCAGCCGCCGCCACACCAGGCCTTTTCAAGTTGTGGCAAGGGAGGCAAAGCAGGCCCTCCGAAACTTCAAAACAGGCCATCAGCCCATGCTCAATGCAGAAAGTGATGAAATATTAAGCAGAGAATTCTTGAATCAAATCAAGGTTTTATTAAAACCTTGGTTCAAATACATTTAAAAATAACATGGGACATTCAAAACAAATTACAGTAGTAATTCTTTCTCCTTCATGTGAGAAATTCCTTGTCTATCAAAATCTTGATGTTATTAGTTGATCAAAAAAATGTTGATTTAACCTAATAATTCCAAACATTTTTGACTAATAGACTATTTTATATATACATTGGGCTTAGATTTTCCTGGTCGTAGCCCATTTTATTCACACATTGAACAAATGTACATGCTGAGGCAATGTGTTTTTCAAAAGATAAAGTGCTCACCAAAACTTGAAGAGACTTGTTCTGATGATTTAAACTCAGTATCCATAACTTCAAGATATGTCTTGCTTTATAAAACCCAGCTCGTAGCTATGGGTTTTAGTTAGAGATGCACTTATTCAACCTTTTGAGCTCTCGCACTAATCTTGATTTTAAGTATAGATCTACCATTATCTGAAATGTCCCAATTTCTTTAATAATCTTATTTTTCAGATTAAAAATAAAAATATACATATAAATTGTTTTGACATTTTGACTTAATAACAATTACAACAAAAGTAAATGTCAGTTACTTTTTGAATAGTGAAGAGTACCCTGGTTAGACCCACCTATGCTCGTCTCTTCAGCCTCCTGATTGTTCAAAATTAATTTAAATCCTTGGTCATCATTGGGTTAACCATTCTCTAGCAAATCTGGTCATAGTTGTTCCAGGCGGAAGGAACTATTTTGAACATATAATTGTTTAAACAGGGTCAGAACGACAAAGTCTTTTAAAAATTAAATTCCATTGAAGTTGTTGACATCACCTTTAATCTTCAATAAATGCATCAATAGGGGCCTATAGCCTTTATTTTTTACTAAATCATATTGTACCATTAAAAATATATTGTATCGAATTGAAAGTATCATATAGGTAGGCATTGAAAGATACCTAGCCCTAGGTATCTTTCTGGGAAAAAAGTTAATGCCAAGCCCAGCTCACAACATAACAATTTAAATATTTCAATTTAAATTCACATTTCTAATAAGGGGTTAGCCCAGCCTGGACTTCGTCTGAGGGGAAGGCAGGGTGCAATTTGGGACTGGGGCCTGCTTGTCACTCTCCACTCATCCGCCTGTGTGTGCATCTGTGCGTCCATCATGCCATGTTTGTGTGTGCGCACGCGGGGTCTAAACCAGCACGCAGCAGCCAGCCTTCTGCTTTTGGGCCTCGATGTAGTCGTGGATGTGGAACTTGGGATCGTTGGGCTGCTGCATCTCTCTGTGCTTCAGCTCTCTGACAGGAAAAGAGAAAAAAAAGAGGAAGTTAGATGTAAGAAGCAGGAGGTGGAGGATGTGTGGGCTGGAGTGCACAGACAGGGCCAGCAACACAACGAGAGGAAGAGATATAAAAAGAGTGAGTGTGCTGAGAACATGTCCAGAGATATAAACTTGCATGTATTCTTGCAAAAATCTCCAGATCTATGCCTACATACCTAAACCTAAAACGCTATGAAAAGCGGGATTATTGCGCAGACAAAGCAACAATTACATGCATATGATATATGTGCAGAAGTATCTGCAAGATTACTTGTTTGTGTGGCCTCTTGTCCAGGACACTCTTAAAAAAAGAGATTGTTAATCTCAATGAGGTTCTCCTGGTTAAATAAAATTAAAAACATACGTAGAAAAACATGCTTGCACCGTACTTGCTGGACTATTAAGCCCGCCTCTAAGTAAACTACATCAGCAAAGGTTTAAAACAAAATACCCTTGATGAGAGTCAAAACAGTCCATAAACTCTGCTCCGATAACAGCCCAACTCAAACATAATAATATATGAATTGGCCGCATTGGGGGGTGTAAACACTAGGGCTGTCAAAATTATCGCGTTAACACACGTAAATAAAATTTTTCACTAATCGCGTAAAAAAAAAAAAACAATGCGTTTAACCCATATCTGAATGACCCGCCCATGTATCCCATAATATCACTCAGAATGCCACGGACACATGCGTGTGAGATGGCAACAGAGCAGGTAGGCCCTCTGGGAATACAAGTTTTAAAAGAATACGCGTGTGACCGCGGGGCACTTGCTGTTTGCTGAAGTCTGCATCCTCCGTGGCCGCAGCGTTCTGACCCGGAGCAGCTGCAGCCGCTCTGGACAGCGGCTCCGCCAGCGGCTCCGCCAGCGGCTCCGCCAGCGGTTGTGAGCCGCTAAACAACAACACTGCGAACGGCGCCGCTGTAACGTGATCCAAGACCATACATAGTCTCTGCATGTTGTGAGCGTGCCTTTGCGAAACCTGTGCACGCAAATACACCGCTGAAGCTAACTGTATGGAGCCTCAGGAAGTGTCCTTGTCTCCTCCTGAAACGCAACTAAACTCGCTAAGTTAAGCTGGAGTATGTAAATTTTCCCCTTTCATTAACAGCTCATGTTGGTTGTGCCCAAAAGTAAAAGGTTGTGAGCAAATCAAACAGACTTAAATACATTTGGTATGAATGACAATGTGTCATTACATTTGATAATCTCATTGAACTTCAATTGGAGTGGATTTGAAATAGAACGTTAAAATGCGATTAATCGTGAGTTAACTCACCATTACTATGAACTAAAAAAATATAATCGTGTGACAGCCTTAGTAAACACCCTTTTCTTGCACCAAATCTAAGTGTCAGATACAGTCTGTTATTGTGCTCCAAAGTGTGCGTTCATGACAATAGTAAGTTAAGAACTCCTGATTGTTATAAACCTGTATAAGTGTTGAGTTAAATCAAGAGTCTTTATGTATATATGTATATGTTTCCACGTTGCCTGTGTAGCTGCATAGAGCTTTGCTAGCTGTACTGTGCAAGGTGGAATGTACACTCACCGGCCACTTTATTTGAGTACACCATGCTAGTTCTGGGTTGGACCCCCTTTTGCCTTCATAACTGTCTTAATCCTTCGTGGCATAGATTCAACAAGGTACTAGACACATTCCTTAGAGAGTTTGGTCCATATTTGATAGCAACATGCAGTTTCTGCAGATTTGTCAGCTGCATATCCATGATGAAAATCTCCTGTTCCACCACATCCAAAAGTTGCTCTATCGGATTGAGATCTGGTGACTGTGGAGGCCTAACCTTGCCTGCAAGCTGAATTCTCGCAGTATTTGTGACTTCACAAACACTCGAGAATACATCTTGTACCGCTCCCGCTTACACTTTTCGAGTCGAACCACTGGGTGTGCGAGCCAATCACGCGCCAGTCTGGGGGTTTAGGGTGGGATATCCGGGTTTGACGAAAGCAAGAAGTGCCGGGCCGAAGCAAAACAAACATGGCTTCGCAGGAGGACGGACGCGTAGCTGAGGCTATCAAGTCAGTTTTAGCAGAATCTCCAATTTCTTTTTTGAAAGATGAACAGCGAGAGGCGCTTTGTGCATTACTGGACGGCAACCTTGGTAGGCGGGCACACAGCGTCACTTCGCCCAATCAGCTTGAAGTATTCTGCTGCTTATCCCTCCTTTCCCCGAAAGGATTCTCCGGGAGAAATCCCAGATTGATATCGTGGAGAACGCGTTAGAGTTCTACACAATCATCAATCTGGCTCTTGCCAGGTTAGTGGAGGCCATTACAGTACAGGGAACTTGTCATGTTCAAGAAACCAGTCTGTGATGATTTGAGCTTTATGACAAGGTGTTTTATCCTGCTGGAAGTAGCCCTCAGAAGATGGGTACACTGTGGTCATAAAGGGATGTACATGGTCAGCAACAATACTCAGGTGGGCTGTGGCGTGGCAACGATGCTCAATTGGTACTAAGGGACTCAAAGAGTGCCAAAAAATTATCCCCCACACCATTACACCACCACCACCAGCCTGAACCGGTCATACAAGGCAGGATGGATCCATGCTTTCATGTTGTTGACTTCAAATTCTGACCCTAACATCCGAATGTCGCGGCAGAAATAGAGACTCATCAGACCAGGCAACTTTTTCCAATCTTCTATTGTCAAATTTTGGTGAGCCTATGCGAATTATAGCCTCAGTTTCCTGTTTTTAGCTGACAAAAGTGGCACCTGGTGTGGTCTTCTGCTGCTGTAGCCCATCTGCCTCAAGGTTTGACATTTTCTGTGTTCAGAGAGGCTCTCTTGCATAACTTGGTTGTACACATTCAAAGTTACTTAAATCACCTTTCTTCCCCGTATTTGTTTTTTTAATTTGCAGATACAACACTCTTACAGACAAATCATCAACCATCTCGTCAATGTCTCCCCTCTGCATATCATCGTGGCTCAAGTAGTGTTCTGGCTGACACTCCAGGACAGTGACAGCTTTAACACCAAGCACCTTATTCCTCCTACAGGGATTATGAGACCATAGTGGACATGTGCTGACAAAGAAGCTGTGGAATTTTGTGACAATTTTTGTTTCATGTGGATTGGCTCAGTGATTAGAGACATTGGCCCTCAATTATGAAATTTGCGTATGGCCAAATCAGGGTGTAAATGAGGCGTACGCAAAAAAAATTACACTTTTCGGCATTTATCAATCTGGACGTGAACGTACAGTATACACCAAGTCTGGAGGTGGTGTACATTTTACATCCTTCTCAACCTTTACCACAAAACGCCAAAACAAGCATGGAATTCAAGATTTGGAAAATTATAAGCTGCGTTTTCATTGGGCATCATATTTTGAAATTTGAATTTGCGCATCAGAAAAAGTCTAATGGAAACAGGCAAATTTTAATAAATCACAGTTCATGATGAGGACCCTCGTATGTTTCTTAGTTTTTAAATCTGACTTGTGTATAATATTTTCATCTGTATGTTTTGTAAATGTGAAGAATTTACAAATATGTTATACAAATACACTTGACTTACTAACTTACTAACTTACAGGGATGTGTGACCCATCTATTGCTTTGTAAATCTGTGGCAGGCCCTACGCTGCGTAATTACCCATTTGTTTTGCCTCATTCACCTCTGGCAAAGCAATGTGTTTTTTCCTTAGTTTAATGCATAAAGCCCCTTGAACGGACCAATGGTCTCCCTCAAAACTTTCTCAGCCACTGCCTTGTACTCCGCATGTAGGAGCGGTCTCACGGGCAGTGGCTCAGGGGCAGTGTGCAACTCCCAAAAGTTTTTCCCATGCGCATCTTTCTCTCTCACAGAGATCGCTCAGACGCTTCAGTTAATGATGAGAGCCACCACTGAGGCCGAGATATTAACATTAATTTATCATTTATTTATTTACTTCTAAAGTTCAAGAGAGATGAGTGCTGCAGTGGGTCTAGACACTAGGGAAAAAACGCGTATATATAATATAGCGTATATTTATTTTCAAACAAACAAACAAATCAGGAGTGCGTGGCAAAGGCTTTTTGAGGCTTCCAAACAGTATTCTTGGCCGACTTCCATGCGTACACTCGGATCTGGGCGGATCTCACACGTTCAATAAACTCACGTTGGATCTTGCGTATTTGGAACCCCAAAAAATTCCACCCTTTTCTGCGCACGTTTCATAAATGAGGGCCCTTAGCTCTATCGTGAGACTAGAAATCTGAGTTTTAACAGTTACCATAGTTACTCCACCAAAATGTTTAACTCTTTGGAATGTTGTATAGTCACATTATTCGACTATTCTATTCAACCCATACTTTCATCATATTTTTTATAGATTATTTTACATTACATTTGGGCGACAGTAGCTCAGTTGGTAGAGCATTGGCCTTCAGGCCTGAAGGTTGTGGGTTCAATTCCCACCTCTACACCTTCTCCACCGACTCCCACTGATGACTGCTGTCGTTGTGTCCTTGGGCAAGACACTTAACCCCACTTTGCCCAAAAGCCTCCACTGAAAGATCAAGGCTATGCTCACACTCAGAGAGCAGCCGCCCTCCTGTGGACTCACCACCTGCAGAGGGTCAGTGAGGGGCTGGTGCTATGAGACTTGGGTGGCATCTCTGATTGCCACCCCCCTGACCCAGAAATGGATTAAAGGGTAGAAAATGGATGGATGGATGGATATTTTACAGTCTAAATCATGAAATTCTTAATGGCAAAAAATACATCATAGTATTGTGACTTATACAAGTTTTATACTATGGGGAAATTATTATTATAATTGATAATAATAATAGATAATGCAACGTTAATTTTTCCTTTTTATCAAAAAAAGGCTTTTCTTTTTTACTGGACTTCAAAACACACCTTGCTATGGCGTGGAACGAGAGCTCCACATTGACTCCAGTCTTGGCACTGGTCTCCATAAACGGGACACCATATTCCTGAAAGTGAAGATAATTTGAGAAAAACACATGTTTCCTCAAAAAAGATGATGATGCATTGAGTACCTTGGCCAGCTTCTCTCCTTCTTCTGTTTTGACGACTCTCTCTGCGGCCAAGTCTGCCTGCAACACAACACAAGCATAAAAATAGATTGTAATTATTTAATATATTTTTCACAACAGCAATTGTTTTACAAATGCAATGGAGACACACATAAACGGGAGTAAATCCCTTGGACTCAGCACAGTGAAGCACTTCCTGGTTTGTGCATTTCCACGTCTGCTTGAGTGTGATAAGCCCATCTAAAGGAGCCTGCTATCGTCATGATCTTTGTAATGCACACAGTAGAAGAAGGAGGAAGCTTTGCTCACCTTGTTGCCGAGCAACATGATGACCACATCCTTTTGGGCATATTCGTGTATCTCTGTCAGCCAAGCCTTTACAAAGTAGAACAGAAACAGAAAGAGTGAGTCTATCAACACCAAACCGTTTACTCTTCCTCCATCAATCAAAACACAATCAATTCACTGTCACTTTCAAACAGTTTTTATAGATTACATCAAAGACATCATCAGACCAGCAGAAGTGATGAAAGTTTCAGTGCAACAACTGAAACTTTATTCATTAGATATGTTTCATAAACACAAACAAGCATTTACCCTGATATTGTCAAACGATGACTTATTGGTTATGTCATAAAGCAGGAGTAATGCTGTAGACAAAAGAGCGGAGATATTGTTAGTCCTCCACCAAACATGAGGAAGTGAGGTATGAAAGAGTAAAGGTCACCCTGGGCATCTCTGTAGTAGGCATGTGTCACACTGCGGAACCTCTCCTGGCCGGCTGTGTCCCAAATCTACCACAAAAGTAGAGAATTGTTTTAAAAGGCTTTTTACAACCTTCAAATCCTCAGGATAACATGCACATCAGAATAAATAAAGGACATATACAGACATCAACCTTTTTTCAAAACCGTCATTTTAAAATGTTTCTCTCTTTCCCCAGTACTAGAAAATTGCTGCTTTATGAATGAAGTGGATTGAATTCAAGGTGAATAATAACAGTCAATACGTATATATTCTCCTGTAATTGTTTTCCTTAGATGGGTATAGTTGAATGCGGTAGTGTCACCTTTTGGTTTAATCTGGTGTTTTTTATTCCTCATTTTGGATCCGGAGAGCAACACTAGTTTTTTTGCCCAAAAAAAAGATCTTGCCAAAACACAATAAACAAACCAGTGCTGGCAAAAAATCTAAAAATTCATTGCAGCTCTGTTAGTTAGAAAATCAAAAGATAGGCAGACTAATTATATAGCGCATTTCACAGACCAAGGTCAAACAAAGCGCTCTACTAATAATTTCCATTCTCGCCACACCCAGTGATGACAGAAGTGAGGCGCAAACACTGATGCTCTGATGCCCCTAACCATCATCATCGTTGCACTCTCTCATTACATTCAGGCCTATGTTTTTAGTGGAAGGCAAAACCGGAGCACCGGGAGGAAATCTAAGCAGATTTAGGGAGAACAATAAAGTACATCTAAAATGTGTATGCCAAGTATGTAACATATACAAAATGTTTTAATAAGATGAAGGCAGTCTGAAGATAACGTTTGATTTGGTCAAATCTTACTTTCACAAGACTTGTTCTGGTGGAATAAACCAAATGAGTAAATTTGTAACCCAGCTTTAAAAGGTACTCTGTGTAATTTTTACAGTTGCTCCAAATGATAAAAACGTTTAACCAATAACAGATGTGACCATTTTAAGAATATTTACCTCCACCATGTTTTTGAATTCTTGTCATAGGCTTAGAATTTGACCTATAAGTGTCCATGAGAGCTGGAGGACTCTCCATGTCAATGCGCCATCTTGAAATACAGTGGTTGATAAGGGACAAAAGGAGACATATTGTCCTGCGAAGCTACCACAGTACTGTAAATTACAATATATGATCTCAATGCTAGTAAGAACTACAGTGTTCCTTTAATGTTATGTCGAATATTTCACCAACAGGTGGACTAGAATGTCACGCTTTTCAAAACCGTTGTTTCTACTGTGGATGTAAGCATTCGTCTTACCTGCAGTTTGACTTTAAAGTTATCTACATCAAGCACTTTATTCTGTGAAGACAAACAGAAGCACTGTGTCAAGCATTGGTGCCCAAAGTGATTCACACAAGAGAAGAAAAAATGCACTTCAAAGACATGATACAAACATGTAATAGGCTGTTACAATGTAAAAGCATAACAACATCTTTAACACAAGCACATTTTGGCTTTTTATTAAAAACAAGTGCAAGAAAGTGGGTCCTCAATGAGGTCTTAAAAGGGGACAACATTAATTTCAATATATCTCTAAATCACAGCAGTCTTGGAGGACTTTCCAAAGCTGTCGATTCCTCAGCAACAGATCAAAGAACACAGGAGATTGGAGCAATAGGAGCGGGATGACCAAGGTCCATAAATGTTAATGAATCTCCCGGATCATCACTGTTCTGAGACCCTCCTGCATTAGCAAGGGACCAGAAAAAAAGGGGAAAAAGTGAGAAACCTCGGGGGAGCCCACATTGAGAGAGGGATTTGCTCCCATCAGACGAGCAAGCAGTAGATCCAGGAATCCGAATGTAGAACAAGGACTGAGGCTGTCTCTATAGTAAGATAATTTATGATAATAAATGTGGGTTTTTTGATAATATAGTAAGATAATTTATGACCCTCCCTTTAAACATTTCATATAAACTATATTTATTTATTGTTTATATGTATATGTAATATATATATATAAGTCATTGACAGTTCTCCATATGCTTCAGACAGCGCAGTGATGGGAGGAAATGACGGCAGACTGCAAAACGTACATTCACGCAGCATGAAGCACCGGGATACGCAAGACAGCTGCCTCTGAAGTGGTTCTGTATGCTGGCAGAGAAAGCCTGTTCACAACACCCACACCATAAACAAGGTCCTGGGATTAGACTTAATTACACAACTGTGAGAAACACGGCTGACGCTCGTACAACAGTCTCCCCCGTTTTTTAATCTTGCAGCCTGGTGGGGGTCCCAAAGGTATCTGCACCAGACAGGAGCCCAGAATAGGTCCAATGTTGTGATGTATATAGTACATGAATGGATTCCAGAGACCTTTAGTGGGCGTATAATTGCAAAGACACTAATAAACAGCTTCTAAACATGTGTGCTCTCTTAAAACTGCAGTATTATTGTAAAAGTGTACACGGTTGAGGTCATGTTCTAGTCCAGAGATCTCCAACCTTGTTCCCACAGGGAGCTACTCTTATGAAAAAAAAGGCAGATATCTACTCCTTTAGGCAGTCAATACTGTAGAATGGAAGTAGATTCTTTAATGGGTATTTAACTGTAAACCCTTGTTTTTTTCATGTTTTGTTAAAACATGAAACAAAGCATGAGTTGCCTTCTGTATCATGAGTTGCCTTCTGTATCAACTGTGCTTTATAAAGCACAGTTGATACACTGTGCTTTACAAATTAACATGTTAGGTTAGTTAGCTAATTAACAGTTAGCTGTCGATTCGAAATTTCCCCACTGTGGGACGAATAAAGGAATTCTTATTTTTCGGTTACACAGATCAGAGAATCAAACTGTTCAAACACAGTGAATGCAATGCTAGAAAACACATAGAGCAATTGCTCCATAAAGAGTGGTGGTGATATCACGAGACCATATTATCAGCTTCTTCAGTGAAAAGGCAAACAGAAATCAGTCAGACCATTAAAGCCCTGTTTAGACAGAGACGCTACAGAGACACTTCAAAGCAATTAGCAAAAAAAACCCTGGCTCCTTATTCGAAGAGCACAGTGTCTACGCAACAACAGTTTTAGCGACCGGCCAGTAGGGAGCAGTGGAACTTTACAACATGACACGCACAATCCCCACCAGTACAATCACTACCTCAACAACATCCTTCTCAGGCCATGGCAAAGACGTGAAAGCATGCACCAACATCATTCTGCATTTAACAGTAGCTGCCATTGTTGTTTCTGTTTGTTCTCAGCGACTGCGCATGTCCAAATGTACGTGCGGGGAAGTGGCGGTCCACTTGTGGACGTTGAGACTACTGTTATTTTTTGGCCCTTTAAAATGGCTTATTTATCATAATTTCTTTATTCAGACTCTAGGTCCGCAAGATAAAAAACAGAAAAAGAAACATACACAAATGAAAAAAAAATACAATTAGACCATATAAGATACTTATACGGTGCAATCATCACTCATTCAGCCATTAGAGGAAAGCCCCTTGTGAATGAATACGTTTATTTGGACTTCATATAAGCATATAAGGCATTTAAAATGTATAATTGTACAAGTGCACAATAATTTGAGGTTCTGTCAGCTACAGTATAGAAGACATTGCATCAAAAGGAAGTATGACTAAAAGGTGAACTTCCTGGACAGCATTTGCACCCATCACCAACAATGAGGAAACACAACAACACTTGAGCAATAGCAATGTGCTAATTGTGGTGTGTGTGCATTGCATGGCCACCTGCAGAAATCCCAGCATCTGTGCATTAGTTGCCATGGGTTTCTGTTTTTTCCCCCCTCTCCCCAATTATGACGTGAGAGGAGCTTGCATGCCGAGTAACTGCTACAAGGAAGCATGCCCAAAAATAGCCTGTCCATGTTACAAGCTGCCACAACACAAAGCCTGCGAGCCTGCCCTGTCTAACCGTGCAGAGAGGACAACCTTGCCATGCAGAGGCCACAGAATGTGTGAATAATTAGAGTCAAAATATCACTTTTTATTATCCACTAGTATTGTGAATAGATAATTTTATGATAGATTACCACGTTGTATTTGTGCATTTTATTTACTTGGTATGGACAGTTACTTTGGACAGACCATATGCACTACCTTTAGTGTGATAGCAACGTAAGACCATGCTTTTCAACACTTAAATAGGTAATAATTTTAATGTAAGTTTTCTGGTTGAAAGTAATCACTACATTTCTTTTACAGAGAAACTATGATACTGAAAAATCATTTAGCTACAAGATACAACACAGAAAACAGTAATATTTGAAAGTCATACTAAAAGATAATTAAAGTGCAAAACAAATAACATCTCTATGTCTCAAATGAGTCATCAAAACAAAAGCCATTGGAACAACACACTGTTGGTATGATGTTACCACATATTGCACAATAAATCATACACTGCATGTTTTGCTTGCAGACCATTGCCAAACACTAGCACCTTCAACATTTCAATACTTCAGCACCTGATGCACTACGCTTTTAAATTCATCTTCTTTTAATAAAACAAACAGGCATAATCACACAGAACAAAAAAAATCATATATCAAAATCTTTACAACTTTACTAACTAAATGTACCTCAAATAACACAAAACTCAAAATATTCTCTAAGTCTAAAATGAATGACTGAAGGACCCTCTCCGTGGTCACTATAATCCCACCTCTTCACTTCAACTCTCACACTTCTACACACCTGTGACAAACAGCTCAGCCGGCATGACTGCACACCTGAGCTTTGACAAATCAGTATCTGCTTATTCTTTCGAGATTGAATATGCAAAGTCAATAAATGTTATAATCCACTGTAGGCGATAAAGTGAGTGAGTTTCTACCCTCCGTGTTAAGTCTAAGCCAAGGGCAGAGCACGGAATCTGGCACGGATAACCGAGACTGTGTTTAAGTTGGTCCCACAGAGCCACCATGGCACAAAGTGCAGTTTGTGCTTACACTTTATGGAAAAAAATATCAAAATCATTAATCTAGTCCGACATCCACTATGGAGCCTTGTTTCAAAGACGACAGTGCCATTGTGCCTGCTAATGCATTACATTTTCCTCCTCCTCTTCCTCACTTCGCCATTAGTGTAAGTGCACAGTTCGACCTTAATTGGTTGAGGGGAAACAGTGGTCATTTGCATTGGCAGCCTTCATTCCTGTTCTAATAGTCTTACAATATTTTCAAATGGGACACGGGGGCTTAAGAACTGGAGACATCTGCTTGTCTGCAGTGTTCCCAGTCACTCACACGGTTGTGTAGGTAGCACCCGTCTGTCCGCGGCCCGTCAGAGTTCTGGATTGTCTTTCCATCTGCCCGAACACCCAGTCATCACCCACGTTGCACCGGCAACACAAGTGCTCTGTGAACTAGGCTGAATGTTTGTACATTTGGTGCGAGCTCAGCGTCATGATGAAGTGCGATAAGTGCTAATTGGGCCATGTCAGTGGTTAACTTGATCCTTTGTAAATATCATTGGGTTGTACGTACACCATTGTGCTCCTGTGTTGAGTTTGATGTATATTAAACGTATGTGTTGAGTTTAATGTACATTACAATATGTCAAAATATAATGTGCAAATCCGATTTTCAGAGTTGTGTTGGGTTGTATTCACACAATTTAATCCTGCATAATAAATAGTATTCCTTTAGAAAAAAAAAACAGTCTCTGGGCCACTTTAAAACCAGACTTCAATTCCCTTGACCACAAAATAATAAAAGGTCGAGTGCTTCATGGGTTTTAAAATGTTGTTTAAAAAACAGCAGCTCTTCAAGGACAAAGTAAAAAAGAAATCAGAAACCGTAAGAAAGACTATTCCATTAAGGTTAAAACTTATATAAATAGATATTAAAAACGCACTAATTTTAACTGGATGATAAAGTAAAAATGTATTCCCTGGGAGCTCAATCAATAGTACTTTTTAAGTTTCTTCAAGATATGAAACTCCTTTTATAAGATAAGATAAGAATTCCTTTATTCGTCCCACAGTAGGGAAATTTCGATGTTGCAGCGCACATATAGGACAGTAGTAAGAGCACACAGAGATCACACACAATATATACAAATAAGTAGTAGCTATGTTTCTTAGCTAACATAACTAGCTGTAGATGCTGAAAATGCTTCAATACAAAATCCTTCTCAGTCTTACATCTTATACAAACCTTATACAAATATATAGAATTTACAACCACGGAGTCAAAGTGCCTTTTAGGGTCCTATTTGTAGCTTAAAGGTTAATCTTTATTGTTGCGGCCTACCACCAGCTTGTTGCCATGGATATGTTATTGTGTTGCTTGAAATGTACCTTAGTATGACATTACGCTCGTGAACGGTGAAGAAATGCAGGAGCTTTTACTGCTCAAAAAACTGCATTTTTCCATGAAATTGAATGTAATCTATTTTTTAGTATTGCCCAAAATCCTGCCCTTAATCAAAACAGCAGTTGTCTCTTAGGACTTATATGGGGCACCAATCAGGTGCTTCTGAATTGCGCAAGTGGGTAGAGACCAGTCTTGCTCTTGATTGGCTCTTTGTTTGTTACAGGGTTGCTGAGAAATTGGCTCCAGATTATTGCCCATGGAACAGGGTAAAACAAATATAAAAATCAGCTTCTTCTGGAATACGCAAAACGATATGGGTGATGTCACAGTTTGTCCACTGCTTTCTATGGTGTATGGATGTATGTCGTAACGTCGCTTGTGGTGCATTTAGATTGTGTCCAATTAAACCTATCCACTTTATGGAACATTCCAGACAAAACAGTAACTGTCAGATGACGTGGCGGACTCTCCACCAGATAAGTAACGCAGTGTACCTTTAATTAAAATGTTCTCTTTTATAGCTAGTGGAAACCTTGATGCATTTCAGTGATGGTGCACACAACCAGCTGGGTCATTTTTGGCTGAAAGACAGTTGACTGGAAAAGTCCCCGTTCAGATAGAAGCCACAGGAACCCTTCTATGTACGTAATTTAAAAACATGTAATTCTATCCATGCACTTTGCAGATTTTGACCTAAAACAATAAGATAAGAGAAGTATTATTCCTCCCACAGTGGTAAAATGTTGCAGCGCACATACAGGACAGTAGTAAGAGCACGCAGGGAGCACACAAGATATACAATATAAGTAGCTGCTATGTTTCTGAGCTAGCTGTAAATGCATGTATCAATATATAAATATATCTCTACAACACAAATGCATCATCTTGACCACTTACCCTGAAGTCTATCCCCACAGTGGCTATGAAGTTGCCTCCCAGGAAGGCTCCGTCTTTAAAGCGCACTAGCACACACGTCTTGCCCACTGCCGAGTCTCCCAGCAGCATCACCTAAATGACATGAACACAATCTCTCTATTCCATGTGACAATATCAATATCTGATTTGCGTTGCCAAGGCTTTCTCTTCAGCAAACGACTACATGACACCAACTCATCCAGGGAGAGCACTCAAGAAAATACTCTAAAATGTCAAGCATTTTCTGAACAAGAGATGTCAAATGTCTGATTTTACTCTTGGGCTTTTAAGATGATGACACATAATAGGACAGTGCAATTGAAACGAATGCAAGTGATGCATTATCTTTTGAAAGGAAAAAGTCCTGACGATATGGCAAGAAGCTGAAATATTGATCCCACTTTGTAAAAGAAGATACTAAGGCTTGACAATCTTATCTATTTAAACAGCTTTAGAGCTTTGCAATTCATTTTGTTTTTAGTTTGTGGGTAAACTGTTTATATTTCCTGAACACAGCACAATTTAATGATTTCTTTTACAGTGGGGGCGAATGACTCATACTCTGCAAGATACAGTTAAACTCAATTTAGAATGATTGCTTATTGGATGATACCTGAATGCTCTGTCCAGGTGTGTCTAGCAACTGCCCTTAATCAATATTTGATGGGTGAGCAGCAACAAGTACCTCGCCCACAGCTAATATTTGGATTCCACTGAGGGCAAGGTGATGCCAAGTGTGGGCACATTAAGCCACAGTAAAATGGACCAGGCAATAAGCAGGCAATAATCGGTCTGGGGAAGGTTCTGCCTGTTTATGAATTCATTGCAATTAAATCTACTGCCAAACTACCAGGGCCACGTTTATTACCAAATTACAAATAACAGTAAATGATTAAAAAAAACAAAAAACAGTACACACCTTGAAGGAAATATCATAATACTCGTTAATGGACGCACATCTCTCCAGGACATATTTGGACGTGCCGTTTTTGGTTTGCTGCTGCTTGTCCGTCAGCGATGCCTTCCGTGAAGACATCGCTATAACAGAAAACAAGAAAACTAAAACAAATATTGGCCACAAAGCAACAAAAAATTAAAAATAAAGCAAAAATACACGCGCTGATGAGTGTTTTCCCTCTGGTCTTGTCAGTTACAGCCTGGACACAGTCAGCGTAAGGGCTTGGATAGGCGAAAGAAGCCGCGGTTCGTCTCTTCGCATACTGGAAAGAATACGCTGGGATGGAGAGGGATTCTCTCACCGAAGAAGCGACAGCGATGCAAAGTTAAAAAACAAACAAGGAGCAGGAGCAGCTGCAGCAGAAGCGAGGGGAGGGAGGGGAGAGGGCTGATATATTCACGCAGTCACTCCTCCTCCGCCAATCATTCACTCTCAGACAGAGGCGTAAACATTTCGGTGAGAATTCTTTCCCCCGTTCCATCCACGCTTGGGTTGATGGTTATAAGTGTTCGTTGACACCTCCCGTAGCGGTGGATCCTTCGCTCGTTCTGTCCCTGCGCGTCCGTCGCCTGTTGTGCGGCTGTAAATACGCGCAAAGAGCGAAGAGATGTTCTACAGGTGGTGGGTTCTCAAACATGGTGGCTGGCGTGTTTGACCGACTGACCCCGCTGTGGAAAAGAAAAACAGCGCAAACAGAACACAGCTGCTGGATTTCTCAGCAGATTTACATCACCGTTGCTTAAAACAACAACAACGACAAAAAAACACTGTCACTTAAAATAATGTACCATCATCATTGTGTTTATTTTATAATATAATAGCTGGGGTATATAACTATCACCTGTGAATAGTTGGTTTATTTTCCGCAGGTCAAAAGAGTCTTGTGAACAAATGAAGTACATTTCCAGAGGCATGTCTCTGTTTTGTCTTCCTGTAGCTACAATCAATTGTTGGCAGTACATTTGAAAGTACATTGCTCAGGGGTGAAACTTTATGTGTATGGCACTAACATGTTGATTTCTGGCTTTTCATAAACTAGTTGATGATGGGGAAATTCTAGACCTTTCACATATTTTTCTAATGGCTCTTGAATGTTGACTGTTTTTTGCAAATTAACATGTTGTCTTGATCAAAAGATCACGAATACAAGCAGTCCAAATGAATTTGGCTGGGCCCTCCCTTAGCATAGGGTGAGGAGCTCATGCAGTCGCACGTGAGGAGCTCGGGGTAGAGCCGCTGCTTCTCCACGTTGAGAGAAAGAAGTTGAGGTGAGCTGTGAGTCACTGTTTGACACTTTGGGTTGAGAGTGGATTGAGTGAGGGTGGTCCTCTCTTCTCTAAAAATACTTGCATGTGAAAACTATAGAACCAAACGGTTTTTAGAGTTGAAATTGGTCAACTCCCCCATATGGACCAATACCTATGTGTTCTATATTTGATTTGATTCTCTGATCTGTGTTTTCTGAGTCATCTGAGATAACTACTGTAGTGATTTAGGGCTATACAAGAATAGATTGTATTAAATTGAATTGAGAGCGAGGAACTTATAATACATGGTTAATTTAATACAATAACAAATGCAAATGACATGATGTAATCAGAGGGGATTACAAATAAAAATCCAATGAAAAAAACATGTATTGTCACATTTTCTAAAATCTTCTTTGTCCTGTCCTAAATTCATATAACTCTGGCTCATTTTGTTGAGAACACTACTTAAAATTCCTTTGCATGCACTGCGCTGTTACGTGTCCCCATGTTTTCCCTAAGGGCCCATCTAATCACATTAATTTGCAAGTGTCCAAAATGATTTCATTCAGCCATTAGAAATGGCGAGTGGGTGTTTTTCTTGTTAGATTTGTCGCCCCCATCTGTTCAAATAGAGGAACAGAAAGATTCAATAATATATTGTTGTGTGGTAGAAATTAGGGCAGGACAATCTTTAAAAACGTCTCTATCATGACAATGGAAAGTGCAATATGTGTGTGTTTGAGTCATGTGTTTGTCATACATACACTTTTGGTTTGTTGGTCGTGGTTTGTTCTTTCTACCAGGGTGAAGAGATGTTCTGCTCACTTCAGTTTAGTTCAGTTCAAGAAGGTCCTGAGTTCGAATCTCGGTTGGAACAGAGCCTTTCCGAGGGGAGTTTGCATGTTCTCCCGTGTCTACGTAGGTTTCCTCCGGGTGCTCTGGTTTTCCCTACCACTAAACAACATGGACAATAGATATGAATGAGAGAGTGAATGGATGGCGTTGATTGGGGGCTTCGATGTGCCAGTGTGTTCGGCGACTCGCTTCCGTCCTCATTGTGTTTGGAAAGATTCAAACAATATCTGAACTCTGAACATTGTAAAGCGCTTTGGGTGAGCTTGGTCGCCCAGAGCACTGAGCATTGGCCTTTGGGCCTGAAGGTCGTGGGTTCGATCCCACCTCGACACCTTCTCCACCGATGTCTGCTGTCGTTGTGTCAAGACACTTAACCCCACTTTGACAAAAGTCCCCGCTGAAAGATCAAGGCTATGCTCACACTTACAGAGCAGCCGTCCTCCTGTGGACTCACCAGCTGCAGGAGGATCAGTGAAGGGCTGGTGCTATGTGACTTGGGTGGTATCTCTGACTGCCACCCCCCTGACCCAGAAATGGATTAAGGGGTAGAAAATGGATGGATGGATGGTCTGTAAAATGCACTATATAAATACACATTACTTACATTATAAAGCTGTCAATTATATATAACACAAACACATAGACGCCATTGCTCCATGAAGGTGGGATGACCCATGGTCATAAATGATAATGAATGTCCTTAAAAGTCCCGGGTTATCGCTGTGCTTAGGCCCTGCTGCATGGACAAGGAAAGACTCCGAAAATAGACAGTTTTTGTAACTGAGCTCGTCATTACAACAATATGTAGAAGTCATTGATTTTCCACTTGATGTTATAGTCATCAGAGCAAATGTATCTTTTGGCCATGTGGCAGATGCTGAGTGGTGCTTCTGTGTTTTGCCTTGGTATAAAACTTGTGAACACTGTAAAACTCTGGTCATGTTATTTACAATAAAACATGCATACTACCACAGACTTCTGCACAAAGATGTCCTAAACTGTTAACTGTAACATTATACTAGGCAATATGTTGTTGGAGTATACACACAGTGCATGAGAAGCACCCAGTAAAATATAAAATAAAGATTACTTACAAAAAACAAAAACAAAAATACACAAATACGCAAAGCCGCAAAAAGTGAACCTTGTTATAGTGTGGGACCAGTGTATTCATCGATTCTATTTGAGTGATTCCTATCTTCATATACTGCTGAGGTGAGGGAACATGCTGACCTGTCACGAATGAAGGAGTAGGAGTCAAATGCAGAAAACGATGAAGAAAGTTTATTTACAAAAACTGATCAGGATAAATAACCTAGTATAATGTTACAGTTTAAAGTCTAGGATGGAATTGCCCTAAGGGGAATAATAAAGTGCACCTTTACTTTTACCTGCATAATGTAGGTGAACAGGAGACCAGGAGATGGACAGAGGTGGACCAAGGTACTGGAGTGGAGATTGGAGTGAAAAAAGGAGAGAAAGGAGAGAGTGACAAACCTGCTTTGCGTTCAGCAGAGGATGAAACGGAATTTAAAAGGTGCAAATTTATTCCAAATCAGCTGCAACAAACAGCAGAGAGGCAGAGGCAAACATGAGCTTAATTTCAGGCATTAGATGAAGACTTAGCTGGATCATGCCTGCAGACAGCCACATGGGGAATTTAAAATGTGCTGGTAGGGGGCCATCACCTTTCTGCCTTTAATCCATGAGAAGCCAGGAAATGTACTTATGTTTATACTGTGTTATGATAAGCTGCCTCAATATGTCAGAATATGTGCATGATAGATACAAAATATATGTCTGATTGACTGCCATATCTAACTTTTTTGTTTTGTTTGTCCCAAGAAAAATAATTAATTATCAGTGTTGTGAACAAAGTAGATCACTCCATGCTGTCTTCATCTTGATAGAAAACATGTTTTGCATTCTTGTGAGTAGCAATTTGACGCTCTGGGCTGAGAGATGATTGGATGAGTGAGGGTGTGACAGAGGACATTAGATATTTGCATGTGAAAACTAGTGATACAACCAAACAGAACTATTTATTGTCTCAACAATTTTATTTTGAGGGATAATATGAACATTAGTTGTTTTTTTATCAGCATCCCAAAATAATCTTATTACTATCTGACTGCAGAGATCCTCGTGTGCTTTGCATTCATTGGCATTTCCACGCTGCGTGGTGGAGCACAGCAGCCCTGCCTGTGATTCCACTGGAGTGTGAAGCGTCGTAATAAATGCAATGAAAGGGAAGGATGCCGAATTGTACCGCTGCATTTCATTCAAACAGTCTCCCACTTAGAAGCACGGTGGTGTCTGCTGAGCACATGCTGAGGAGAGGGACCAATAAACAATAAAACAATAAAGTATATGTCCTCCTGAGATCTCAATTCAAAGAGATGGATGTCGCAAGTGTTTAAATACATCATTAGCACAGATATTAGCTTAGAGTGCCTGAAGCAACCCCTCACTTTCTCTACACTTTGTAAGGAAAGACAAGTTTAATTGTATAGCACAGTTCATACACAAGGCATCTGAAAGTGCGTAACACTAGAACTCCCAGGGCAGTCAATTTCAGCTTTTCATTTTGGAACTGTAATTACTCAGATCATATACATGTTTGATCTTGAACTTTGTGACTTTTTCTGTATCTTTATGTAGTTTATTTCTATCTTTCAAAATGACTGCTCTGTGATTTCTAGTGGTTTCAGATTTCTGGCAGTTCTAGTGTTAACAACAAAAATAAACATTACAATCACACAAGGCATGGAATCATAGATAACTCTTTTTTATGTACAATTTTATGTATAATTACAGTCCATAAAGAAAGTTTTCAGGGACTTCAGATTTTAATCCAAAATTGAATAAGTTATATTTTCTCATCCATATACTTGCAATACCCCATGGCAAAAATTATTTACCTTTTGATTTAAAAAAACATCCTATATACGCACGAGTGATGAGTGAGTAATCGGTTGTGGACAGAGCTGCAGATCTGTTTACTCTGACCAGTACACAAACACAACTTGTGTGTTTCTGTGAACAGCAAAGAGCCAACATGAGGAAGTTCAGGAACATTACACCGGACTTTTTTTTATGTGATTAGGGCAGAGCAGAACAGAGCAGAGCAGTTTGTGGCCCGCTAACAGACTTGGTAGAAGCAATGAATTATTTTCACTTTTGAGTTTTAGTAGGAATGGGACACATGTCTATTGTCAAAATAGACTGGATTTACCAGAGTGCTTTGATAATTACAAGTCAATAGTGCATAAAACATTAAATCTCGTTGTGTCCACTGCTTGTTTTGCTCCATCAGATGATGTGTGTTTACTTAGTGTTTAAATTACAGCAGGAAAACCTGTGCTTACATTCAAGGGTAACCTTTAATGTGGATAAAATGTGCTTTCTTTTTGTACTTAGCTGGTGTGGATTATATACAGGTACAATATATAAGCCACCAAGTACTGTTATATATTTTTCTCTTTGCAAAATGGGCAGGTGTGATCCTTCATACTACCAAAACAATAGATGTTTTAATGAATCCTCCAAATTCACACTTTAAAAATAGGAGCACTATACAAGCAGTATTTTAAGCACTTTTTGGAGCAGTGACATATGTTTAAGTCAAGAAAAACATTTACATTTTGTTGGTAACTGACTCAGAAAACTTGACCAAAAAAAAAGTCTTGACCTCAGATAAACGTGACCCCAGTATAACGCGGTTCTCAGAATGCATCCATCAGCCTCCTGAAGCATGTTGCTAACAAATTCATGATCCCACTTTGCCTTAAGTCTGTGCTGGTTCTATATTTAGCCCAGACTGAAACCTTGAGATAGCTTTATTTAACCTTGGTTTGGTCTCGTTCTGCGATCCAAGCATCTTCCCCTTTGCTCGTCTCCCTGGAGCAAAGCGCAGTGTAATGCTACGTGACAGCTGTGTAGGCTCAGTGTACAGTGAGATGCGTGGCTCATATTTGCTGCATTCATCTGTACGTCGGCATTAGTACAGCACATACAGTAGCGGCTTATATTTCCTCGCCTTCCAAGTTATATAAATGTGCGTGTGATGCTTGGGGTCTTGCTTTCGAGGGCCGTACGTCACACGTGCTGCTGGGATGCTGATGATATGACAACATCAGAGCATCAATTTGGCCCTGTTGCCATGGTTATTGTCTCCATAGGGGCCAGCGAGTCTCACCTGGAGCAGATGATTCTTGTGCCTCCTCTGTTGACATTTATCAGGCTTCTTCTCGGCAGGCAGGCGTGCTCTTTGCTTGTACTTTTCTTTAATCCACAGGGCAGGATACTTCAACCTGTTTGATTACCGCAGCGGTTTGAATTGTTTCGAGTTCTAAGTTATGCCTACATGTATTTGAGATGGTACACCTGGGTCAAATTTAGAGGACAGATTTCTCAGTATTTTCGTGGTGGTTTGTTTAATTCATTAGGCCAAGAGAAATCTGTCCTCTGCATTTGACCCATTCGTCCCATGCCACTAGGGCAGCCAGGAGCAGTGCAACGCCCGGATCTCCAGAGGATTACTTTGGGATGCAAATAAGAGATCCTTTTTTTGTCCCACAGTTAATTTGTTTTGAGTCGTCTGGGAAACCGGAGTGCCCAGAGGAAACCCTCCCAGAAAAGAAAAGAAAAATGCAAACTCTACACAGAAAGGCCGGTAATCAATCCATTTTCTTCTGCTGTATCCGTTGCTAGTCGTGGGGGTAGAAGTCTGATCAAACAAGCCCAGACTTCCCTCTCCAGCTCATCTGGGGCAATCCTGAGACATTGCCCTGGGTCTTCTCCTGGTCTCCTCCAGTGGCACATACCCAGAATGTTCAGGAGTGACCTTAATTGGCTCTTCTCAACATGAATAAGCAGTGGCTCTACTCAAAGCTCCCCTATTTTTAAGGGAGTGCCTTGCCACTGTAGAGGAAACTTATGTTGACTGCTTGTGTCTGCAATCTTGCCCTTTTGGTCATTACCCCATCTCAGGACCATAGGTGCGGGTGGGACTATACTGCTTTGACCACAGTCCGATACATTGACCGCATCACTGCATCGATTCGTCTGTCTATCCCTCACTGTGAACAAGACCCCAAGATACTTGAACTCCTCCGCAAGAAGGACCTCTCCATGATATAGTCTGATTTCTTCCTTGACGTTGAGTTTGTTTATTTAGGGCTCCAAGACTGAGAATTGGATCTAGACTAGAATCCAGGAGATCTAGTCCAGACCTTGCTCTATCTTTAGTTAGTTAGTTTAAAAAAATAATAGTATGGCAGTCATAGTTTACTCAAATAAAATGTCATCTTATTAATTTAAGTTATTTTTGATGGAAAAACCTTATAATCAACTAAACGAACTTCTCTTACCCTAAATCCACTGCTCTATACTATAATGCACAGTTTTTGCTAAAGACAATACAATCAAACTGCGTCATGCATATGTAAGCCGGCACTGTGGAGGTTTTTTGTTTATTTTGTATTATTGTGTGTGTTGTGGTTGCTGTGCCTTTAATGACCCGCGTGCCATAGCTACCCCGTACCATCTGACTGTCACCAATCAACCGGGTGTCCCTCCCAATCACCGCACCTGTGTGTGAGGCAGGAGCTTAATGGTGCTTTCACACCGGATCATGTGTTGCGTCGACTTTCAATGCAGACGCGAGTTAGAGCGTCGAAATGCATGTGCGTCTTGGGATGCACGCACGGACTGCGCGGTAGAGATGCACGGCAAAGGCTCGGCAGAGGCGCAGGAGCGGAAAATCGATGCACGCAGGAGATAAATATTGCTGAGCGTTTCCTTGGGACGCTCGTGAAGCGACCAATCAGAGAGCCGCAAAGTGGTCACGGGGACATTAGTGGTCTGAGCGAGCAGACTCAACATACTCGTAAACAGCCAAAACAGGAGCTACACCAGGACTAAACCAGGGTTGACAATGAGGGACATAGTGCTTGTGTTTTCATGCTCCCGTGACTTTATGCAACTGAAAAGTGTTCGCCGATGCGGAAGTACCGTTTAATAATAAAATAAACGTATGGCCTACTTCCGTGAACACATAATGCTGTTGTATAAAGTCTCTGGAAGGTCTTTGGACACAGAGACGCTGCAGAGATGCATTATTGGAGACGAACTTTACACAAAAAGCCGCTAGCTTAGCTCCGTTAGCATTAAAGTCCGCCCGCTAGTTCCAACACTTCCGGCGGGCGCCACCGCAGCCCAGGACTTCTGGTATGAAGACCCCTGCGTCTGAAAAGTCGAGAATGTGCGTCTGGTGCGCGAGGCGTCAGCGTTCCGATGTGAAAGCACCTTATAACGAACAGTGGGAAGCCACGAGCAGGGGCTGAAGCCATGGGGGGTTGCCACGAGGAGGGGGAAGCTACGGAGGAAAGTCACGAGCAGGGGGGAGCCACGAGCGGGTACCGTCGAGTACCAATAAGTACCGTGAAGCGATCTACATGCAGCGGCTGGACTCATACCCCAACTGCGCAATAAGTAGCGGTCCAAGACGCGTTAACCCTCATAGCCTTTGGCCCCATATACGTGTGCTTTGTTCTGCTCTGGTGTGCTCTCTTCCCCCCAGAGGTCTACAGCCTAGGATCTGAAGTGGCAGCTGGAGGGCTACCATTTGTGTTATCGAGTGAGGACGTATTACCATTGAGACATACCGCAAAGCGACCTACACGCAGCGGCGGGGCTCATACCCCGCCTGCGCAGTAAGTAGCAGTCCAAGACGCGTTAACCCTCGGCCCCATATACGTGTGCTTTGTTCTGCTCCGGTGCGCTCTCTACCCCCAGAAGCCCCAGTCCATGGTCCAGAGTGGAGGGTGCATCCGCACTGGGGATAAGCGCCGTCAAGCTGCCTCTGGCTCTCTTTCAGTCTCAGCCACTGGGGGCAATCCCCACGGAACCTCCACACTTGCCTGGCCTGCCAGACACTCCTCCTTTCTGTTCAAAAGAAGAACCGTCTGGACACCTCTTCCTAGCCTATCATTTCACGATTTTACCCACATCGGTCCAATCACGCACCGAGAGGCGGGACTTCCTTTCACCTTTGAGTTGCTAATAACTCCTCGTATCTTAAGTTTTTGTTACAAAATCGACAGCAGTCGTTTACATTTGCACTAGCTGACATGCCGCCATCTCTTGTTTTGTGTTTACTGAAACGGCTTGGGTGCCGCTAGTTGCTGCGTCATATCCTGTGTGCATCTAATTGGTTGATGCAGTCTGTCAACCACGCCCACCGGGAATTCGCTGAGATCAAGCTCGTTCCCAGACTATATGTCTTTGAAAAAGCATATCGTTTGGCAGGCCAGGCAACCTCCACACCAGAGGTTTCTGGCTTTTAATGAAGGACTTTGAGAACTTTATCATTTTCATTTATGGATACTATAATTTTAATTGAGTTTTGTCTCTTTTTAGGAACACCACCATCGCTCTCATCTGCCATAATCAGTTAATTCAGACCTTTCACTTCTGCCCCCTTCATCCTCTGCAATTAAACAACTCCCCCCCATTACATATTAATCATGTATAACATCTCAAACGTTGTCAATTGTAACAATGGGGGAAGGGTAAGGGATTTTAGAGAAATATCACTTTGCAATCAACGAGCATAACAAGAGTATGGAAGTGCAATACTAAAGACATAAGCTACACTTTCTGATGAAAGATATTGTAAAAGAAAAAGATGGATTGGTGATTAAATTATACATTTGATTAGTCATGCCATGTGTAAAAAATAAAACAGACAATGAAGATGAGGATGAAGGATTGAAGTGCCTCCAGTTATTTTGTGAGAGGCACGCACCAATTTTAATGTCTCCTTGTTAAATGTTCATGTTGGCAGAAAGCAGTCTTGGGTGAGTGCTGTAATGGGCCTGTATGAGAGAGCATAGCTTATCTACAGCAACCATGCGGGATATAATCACGACTAAACTCTGCTCTACGTGTCTCCATGGCAACTGCTTCTAAACATAATAGCGGCATAAGAAGTGTCACATAAGAAAATCAGTTACAGTGAGATGACTGGGACCTAAATGTGGCTGCAATTCTTCAACATATGCTAAAAATGACAAATGAGATACCATTTTCTGTTTGACAGTATAAATATTACTGTGAATTTTTAGATGGGATATTTGAGATGCTGTATTTTTTGTCGAGAGTTGTGTTGCTCGGTAAGCTCAGACATTATAAACTGATGTGTCACAGAGGCAGAACGTGAGTCAGTGTGGTGATCCTTGTAACAAATAAGCAAAATAAAATATAATAATTAGCAACCTGCAACCAAATCCATGCACTAAAGGAGGAAACTGGCTTTGAATGGTAATTAGCAATGGGGATAACATAATAGCAGCACGGTGGGTAGTGCTCATGTCTCACAGCAAGAATGTTTATGGAGATGGATATATGGGTTTAAGAAAACCATTTACAATTAAATAGAACAAAACTTTGTTTAAAAAAAAAAGAAAAACATACAGCCAAGAGCTCTGAACATAATCTCCAGAGGAAAGCCACCTGCTCTGGAGCTTCACCCACATTGCATAGTCTGGTGTGTGCGTGTAGGTGTCTTGGTGGTCTGACTTGGTTTTGTAACTTTTCCCTAGGGCACCTGTGGCTGCCTAGGGAAAAGTTACACCAGTTGTCTATTGCCAAAATATGAGATTAAAATAGTGTCCATTATGTTCAACTATATAGAGGGAAGTGGTGACTAACTTTTTGTGCTGGTAATGCACTCAACATTTATTTTTGGTCAATATTCTCATCCCTTAGAGCTTGTAAATTCAGAGGAAATTCTTGTTATCATGTCATTTTGGCTGTGTACTTAGTAACACCCTCCTATAATGTAAGTGCTAAATTTAAGCATTAGCAACAGTACGACAAGAAGGCTCCTTATTTTTCCATGGTGGGTCGCTGTGGGAGTTATAGCTGTGAGCAAAGTTCTGACAGCACTGCATTAAAATTTAGGCAACCGGGCACAGGCTGGTTCACATACAGTATACAGCTTCAGCTTATCCATTTAGCTCCACAAGCTTCAAACACTCAATAGACAGGAAATACAACCCAAGTAGAAAATAGTCAGCAGTTTTAATATATCGACACACTCCTGGTTGTGACAGATGACATACATGCATCGTCTAGAATATTATAGAAAAATAACATTTCTATGTGCAAGGTTAACAAGGACACTTAAAACAAACTCAAGAGTAGACAGTGACTGAATGTACCACAATAATATCAATCCAAAAAGAAATTCTGTGTCCTTATGTGGTAGTATCATCACATAGTAAACTAAGTTGTACAGGCATCTTATAAATGTGCACCTCAAATTAAAAGCCAAATATACATTTTCCACAATTGGGGCAATGATAAAATGAAAAATAAAATTGTAAATGTTTTCTTTTGTTGCTTAAATTGACACAGAAAAAAATCTCAAACATTAAATTTTGCTATTATCTAAAGACTCAACCCCCTCAGCTTTTTCTTGTACTTTAACAGATTGTTTGTAATAGATTGCATTGTTGTTAGCCAATTATGTGGTGCACCATGTAACATTGTTATAGTCCAATCTAAGCACTTTCCTGATCTGTCAAAGTGCTAATTAAAAGGACAACATGTTTCAGCTATTCCAAAAAAGCAAAACACAATCACAAAATGATATGTCACAGATTGCCAGTATTGAAGTGCTCAGGGACCTACTCTCCCAGGTCACTGATGTGTCTGTGCTACAAAGACAGTGCAGGGACATGAAATTAACTAAATGAAAATGATGATCTCACGTCCCACAATACATGCCACAGCTTCACAGTAAAGTGCACTTAATCCGCCTGTTCCACGCGGTGCTTAAAAATAAGCACAATAACATTAGTACAAAGTCCTGTTCTCGTACATAATGGAGACAGAACAGACACATGTCTCTTGTTGACATGTGACGGCCTGCTTTTGTTCGAACAGCTCGACACAAAGCAGCATGCTGCTTTACTGTGCTCTGTCACTACTGTTGAACCATTCAAACCACAGCCGGTCACTGCAGTGAACGTCTTATGTGCAAAATCACAGTCCTGGAGTTTCCTCCTGTTACAGCCTCCGTGTTTCAGTGCAGAAACATGGTCTATGTGCTCTCCAGCTCTAAGCTGGCCTCAGACTGACCTAAAGACTCACAGCTGACTCCAAGGGCAGACATGCCTCTGTGCTATCCATGATGTCCAGTTTGGATGCTACCTGATCCGCCCATCACTCTTCACTGGGCCCAGTTCAGATTTGGGGTCTGGGGACAGGGAGCTCCACGTTGTTTGAGAACATTGTGGCAATGTGCTGCAGGAGGAGGTCTGAGTGGCACACATGTCCCCAGTAACCCAAAACCTCTCCATAAGGCTGTCTAGCCAGCTTTCCAGACGTTTCCCCACCAACTGGGCATTTTGTTGGGCTTTGAGCATGAGGGGCTCCTGAGGGGGCAGCTTCAGCACAGTGCTCAGCTGATCAAAGCTCTGCTCCAGATACTGGTTACCAGGAGGCCCTGCCAGCAGCCAGCTGTCCTCTCCTGCAATCACACACAACCACCTAATGTTAGCCTTCATCTGACAAGGAACGTGTGCGCAGCAGGTGATAGAGATGACAGCCTTACCTTTGCGCAGTGGCTCTTTGTCTTTGAAGCTCAGGGGAAGCACTAAGAACTGGACTTGGGCTTTACGCTCCCACTGCTTAAGCACCATGACTGTCCAAATACCTGGACGGAGAGGGTGCTGGAGTGGTGGTTTGTACTGGGTGTACTCTGCGTCTACATCCACTGTGATGTCGTAAGAAGCTGCCACCACTAGAGCAGGGTCAATCCATACAATGGTGGCTGTGAGGTTGGGCCCTCGAGCCCATTTCTGCACAGCTAAGGGCTCATCCATTGGGCCAATGATACCACCAAAGTTGCGAAATATTCTCTCTTTTGGATCCCACTCTGTACCAATCTGTAGGAGAACAATAGAAAAAAAAAGACATTCAATTCTATTCTCGGATTTGATGGAATATAGAGTACAGAAAACTACACCTACTTCCAGGCTCTTGAGCTTCTCAAACTCCTTAAGGTCATTTTCAAAGACCAGTGTGGCCTGTGGAACAGCCCACATCTCCAGTGTCTCCCTGACGAGAGAGCCGACTGCCTGGACCTCCTGCTGGACCAGGTAGCCTTGGAATCGGTCATAATGGAAGTACACACGGACAGACACAGGGAAACCAACTGGCTCAAACCTACAAACGAGTGACGAGAAAATCAGTGCTATGTTTTTAAACAAATGCCTCTGCAAACATATGTGAGAAAATGTGGTGACCTGCAAGAGTCCCTGTTCTGAGCAGTTCTGAGGTTGTTCAGGGCCAGACGGAAGAAGGCAGAGTAGGCGGTGAGGGCCACGTCACTCAGGGAGCCCACACCGTCCAACTGCTCAAACAGACTCTCCCAATATGCCTTGACCGCCACAGTGCCTGGAGCGTACTGCCCGTACAGGTGCGTGTCCAGGATTTCGATGGCCTCCTGGTTTACGGATGACTCAAACTTACGAGCAAAAAAGGTCGGACGTGCCAATTGCTGAAAAAGGATAGTCAAAAAATCAATACGGAGTCACTGAATACTCTAAAGATCAAATGTTCTGTATTATTTAGCAATAAAAAAAAATTATGAGACTATTTACTTTATAATTTCATATTTTAGAATGTGAAACAAAATCTTCTGTTGAACATATGGTGAAAGTATCAAGAGTAAAGATTAATGCTATCTTACTGCCCTATCTATATGCTACGAATAGAGGGACATTTTGGAAGAATTGGTTTTGTTTTTACCTAATTACATTGGAAAGAACTTAATTATCCTAAGAAATTACTTGATCTTATTTAGAGGCAATACTTTTGCTTAAAAAAGCAGAAAACTGCTCAGAGTGTGAGGGCTACTATTAACCCGGCCTCTGTAGCAGATAAAAACAATTCCAAAAGAATTTGAGAGCTGACACTTGTGGCTTTCAATAAAAATTGAATGAATTATTATAAACTTTGTGTTGAATAATACAAAAAATATACAACTTCCACACAGTAAAGATAATGAAACAACCAAAAATAAAGTGAGACTAAAGCCTTGTTCTGACCGGATCATGCATTGCGTTTACTTTCAATGCAGTTAATGGTGACGCACGTTCGAGCGTGGAACTGCATGTGCGTCTCGGGATGCACGCACGGACTGCGCGGTAGAGACGCACGGACTGGGCGGCAAAGGCGCAGGAGCGGAAAATCGAGATATTGCTGAGCGTTTCCTCGGAACGCTCGTGCAGCGACCAATCAGAGAGCCGCAAAGTGGTCACAGGGACATTAGCAGTCTGAGCGAGCCGACTGAACATACTCGTAAACAGACAAAACAGGAGCTACACCAGGACTAAACCAGGGTTGACAATGGGGGAACTCAGTGCTTGTGAACAAATGCGTTTTCATGCTCCCGTGACTTTATGCAACTGCTTCGAAGGTGTTCGCCGATGCGGAAGTACCGTTTAATAATACAATAAACGTATGGCGCACCTCCGTGAACACATACTGCTGTTATATAAAGTCTCTGGAAGGTCTCTGAACACAGAGACGCTGCAGAGCTGCATTATTGGAGACGAACTTTACACAAAAAGCTGCTAGCGTAACTCCGTTAGCATCAAAGTCCGCCCGATACTTCCGGGGGTGCCACCGCTGGCCAGGACTTATCTGGTCGTAAGACCCCTGCGTCTGAAAATTATAGAATGTGCGTCTGGTGCGCGAGGCGTCAGCGTTCCAGCGTCGGTGGTGTGAACGCACCATAACACGTTATTTTTATAACATAATTATCAACACAATAAGTTGACAAGAATTTGGCAAAAGAGTGGCACCACTGTGTGGAGATTTCTTTTTTATCCACTCTCAGCCCAAAAACAGGGCTCTTTCTTAAAGAAGCTATACCCTAAGCCAGCCATTCCCAAACTCAGTAACACCGAGGCCCCCTTAAAAATCTGACGGGTCTGCGTGGCCCCCCAAAATAATAACCAAGAAGACAACATTAAGAATAGGCTCTTCTGGTTATTTTATTTTGGGGAAATAGCCTCTGCTACAAACATTGTAATACAAAAATGATTACAGTGGATTATTCAAGTCAAATAATGAACACAAATATTTTAATATTCCAAATAAAACATTATAAATTTAACATTAAATAATAATTTTATTTTTTTTATGACCTCCCGCGGCCCCCCTGCAGTACCCTCGCGGCCCACCAGGGGGCCGCGGACCCCACTTTGGGAGACACTGCCCTAAGCTATACAATAGGTCTGGCATGCGCCTCCTCTTCGGCGACCCCGCTCCCATCTCTGTGTGGAGTGAGAGGACAAGTGCCCAAAAATAACAATTGTAAACCGCTTTGTGACTCTGGTCTGTGAAAGGCGGTATATAAATAAAGCTTACTTACTTACTTACTTACTTACTTACTATACCCAATTTTTTTCTAAGTAGTTCATAAAAATGCTTTTCACTACATACAAGTTGTATCATAATACATAATTTAATTGAAAACTTGAGGTCATTGATTCCACTGTGTAAGAATTACAAGCAGTGAAAAGTGCTGAGTAGAGTCTTAGCGGGCCGTTTGTTCTCCTCCACTCACAGAACGAGCAGCGAACAGCCTGCGTCCTCTAGCCTCTACAGCGCTGCTTAACACCAGGGCTTCGACTTCAAAATTCGAATATAATTCTAAAATAAATTAAAAAATTATATATATATATTTTTTTTTTCAAACAAATATTAGACAGCCCTTATAATTCGAAATGCATTTAATGACTGCAAATAAAATAGTTAGCTCCCAAAGGTTTCATCGGGACATGCTAGGCAGGTAACAGCTAAGCTAGCTAGCTGTAACTTCCGGGTTTTTCGTGATCGCTTTTTGTCACTTTAAAACAGTATTTTTGTCATGAAAACGTTGACAGCAAATTCTGAAATCGTCCGTGCATGTGTGTTAAGGATGTATATGTATACTGTATTGTCCGATTAACGTTTAATGGTGTTGATTGATTGATATGTATTTGTTTATTGAGCGTGGCTAGCTCCGCTAGCTTCTCTACACAGACAAGTGTGCAGAAAAACTGCACAATGTAGTGACAGGCGCTGATAACTTGTTGTACTTGCGGAGTAATGGCAGTATTTTACACACCTGAATTACAAACAGAGATTGCATTGGGGCTGCGGTCATTATTGGTTTGAGAGTTCTGTTATCAAGAAAAAATGATTGGAAGAATTGCATTCAAGTCAATGGAGTCCTGCTGCTGTGAGGAGCTGTATAATAAATTATAATTAAATATTAGAATATATTCTAATGTTTAAATTAATACACTCGGACGCGAAACTAATGGTATTCTTTTACTTATATATTTTGTTAGCAGTGCGTTGCTTTAGTGCCATTTCATCAGTGATTGTTGTACAGCTTACAAGTTGCGCTAATGCTAATGTTAGCATACGTATCCGATCGCAAATAAAACTAGGTGGCTCCGTGTTATGAGAGCGTAGGGGAAATGAGAAGCCTGTGAGCGAGTTGGGGGGCGGTGCTAAACATTCAAACATTGCAGAAACGGGTGTAGTGCCTTTAAGTAAGCAAAATAAAAAAACATGACTGTTTTGGGTTGTTCTGTTTGTTTTTTCACAACATTTTACTTTAGTGCACAAATAACATGAATTGTCAATGCAAACAAAATTTTAGGTACCTGAGCTTTATTTCAGTGAGTTTTTGCTGCGCTTCTGGATGAAACACGGGGGAGACATGGGGGAGACATGGGGGAGACATGGGAAACAAAACAGGCAAGACCCGCAAGTGCAACAAGCTGGGGATTGTTCTGATTGCGCGTTCATGGTTCTGTCCAACAAGTCTATGGTCCACGCTTGGTACATGGCCACGTTATAACTGCGCGTTCGCTGCGGCTGTCGTTACAAACCGGCTCCCGAGCTCAGAACGGAGGATGTAAATCCCGTCCCAAGTATGTAACGCAAACAACAGCCACAGTCACAGATTTCACAGAAATTATATTTTCAGCGGGAAAAAGTCGGAATTCACAGATCCTCCGAAAATTCTCATCCCTGATATATATCCTGAGGCATTTCATTGGGCAAGAGAATTGATCAATGAAGAGAATTGGTAAAAAAAGAACAACAGACATGTCCGCTTTCCCAGCCTCAAAAGGTAGAAGTGCGCAACAGCGCTCCCAAATCGAAAGGTAGAAATGCGAGAACGCATTCCCGGCCTCAATGGGTTAAAGGACCTTTATTAGGAACTTTGACAGAAACGGCACAAAATCTGTTTATGAGGGAATAATGTTAAAATGGTGGTTAAAACTCAAAAAAGTGAATTTTGCATAACAAATGGCAGGCCTTGACATTAGGCTTTGTCAGCAATCATTTATATTTTTACTTGCTCATTGTCAGAAGGAACTTTCCCAAATATTTCTCAATACAATGAGTTAACAAGAGTTTGGCAAAAAGAGGAACTAAATGTGTGGGAAAAAAATCCACTCTCAGCCCAAAAAGTCAAAGAATTACTCATTACTCATACTCTTAGGTATACAAAATAAAAAACAAGTCGCCTGTTGTGGTGTGTTCTGTTTGATTAGTTCCTGTTCTCGGCCTGAATGGGTTAAAGCAATACTAATGTGAGCTAAACATTACTTGCCCGATTGGGCAACTTGCACTTGTCCGTCCCAAATCTTTAGTTACCCCGGGAAAACGGGCAACCGTTAATGACGAGCCCCGCCTTAGGGAAATTTGTCCTCTGCATTTGACCCATCCTGTGGCCACTAAGGCTTCCGTCAGGAGAAGTGGTCGCCGTGGTACAGCGCCTCAGGGATCCATCTCCAGATGTTGCTACTCGGCTTGGTCAGGACTACTGGAGCTGGAGAATTTTACCTATTAGACAAGGCTCCTTCAAAAGGGTTTTTGCTGCACTTACCTGGATGCGGATCAGATCTTGTGGTTTGAAGTCATTGGGTGAGCAGCCGCACCAGTCCACAATGTGTTTGTACTGGCATTTGCAGCCCAGCTTCCTGTTCCAGTTGGTGACACGCAGGTTATTGTCGATCAGCGAGTCACACATGTGGCTATTTCCCAGCACTGTGTGGAAGAAGGACTGCGGGGGGAAACAACAAAAAATAAACATTTTGCTTGATTTAACTAGATTTCTGTTGCATTTTGTTTACAACAAAACCCAGCGCCCTTGAAAAGCATAATTAAATACTTTGAAATCACTGACTGGGAAAGCCAAATGTCACGAGCCTGAAATGACCTTCCCAGATGAGGTGGTTGAATCAACTTTTCAAAACAACACTCTCTTGCACAATCCTGCAGAGAAACTCGCAGCTTGCTCACCTCAGCCGGCAACAGAGCGTAGGAATAGAACTGCTTGAGGCCTGTCACGAGGGCGTCCTGGGAGCTCATGACGTACTCCACAAATCGGCGAGTGAGAGCAAACCAGTCAGACCCCCCAGAGACCTCCAGGCCCTCTGGGATGCGCCGCTCGCCCAGACGCCACATGTGGTTATCACATTCGTGGAACAGTCGGTCCAGCCCTTGCTTCTTGATGAATCTGAGTGGGATTAGAATAAATGGTGATTGGACTGCATGATGGAAGAATGGGTAATGTAGGAAGGGTCATGGCAACAAACCTGGCGTTCTCCCTTCCGTGAGACTTGAGGAAGTTTTTGTCTCGGTTTTGTGTCAGAAATTCAACCAATTCACTGTTTGTTCTGCAGAAGAAATTATGAAGAAATGTTGAGTACAGAGTGAGGAACGTGACAACATATCTAGGGCATGGATTTTTTATTGTCAAAATTTGAAAGAGCTAAAAAACAACAACTAAACAGTGCATAAGGTAATAAACAAAAGTAGGGATGCACCTACACCACTGTCTTCAAAACCGACACAAGTACCTTAATTTGAGTACTTGCCGATACAGAGTACCAATACAAGTACTAGCAAAGGTTACTCTTGTCCGTTTGCCACTAGCTTGCTTGCCGCTAGCTTGCTTTCTCGCTGCAGACTTTCAGAGATCACCATGGCAACACGTGTAGCACAGCCGTCGTGACGCTAATGTGAATTAAAAATGTGGGTATCGACTATTATGATACGAGTACGAGTAGGAGCACAAGCCTATGGTATCGACCCTATACCAGTATCGATATCGGTGCATCCCAAAATGAAAGTGTTTATTTTATTGTTTTTAAATGCAACTCAGTTTCAAGACATGGGATTCTAGAAGTAGTAATCTTTATTTATTTATAAATAAATAATGATTATCTAGTTTTAGAACTGTTGGGCGCCAAGCTAAATCCAATTACATTTATCATTACTTTTTTATCTGGCATTTGCCACAGTGCAATGAGTCACCAGATGTCTTCAAATGTTAAAGTCCTACCGGGTGGGGAAATCGGTGGCGCTCAGATTAATGAAGTAGTCCCACTTCCAGTCCATCATAGCAAGCATGTCCTGCATGCTACGGAGATAAGCCTTCAGGAGACTGGCCCCGCCCCAGATGGTGACCATGCGCCATGGTGTGGCCCGGATGTTGGGGTACTCCTGTGCAATCTGCAAAACCTCCCTGTGCATGTAGCCAGACCGCTGCCAGGGAAGGAAAATGTGAAGGAGGATTGCATTCACTCAATGTTTTTAAATGAGGTCAACAAGATGTTATACAGAACAAAGTACAATACTTGCTGGACTATTAAAGCTGCATTACCTCACTTTATTTTTGAATTTATTACCAAAATTCAATCCATATCCATATACATGCAATGCATTGGGATATAGGTCCTTATGAAGAAAAAGTAGCGCAGATTTGTCCTGGCGTGTCATTTTATTTTAGATCGAGTTTTCGTGCAACAAGGAAGAGGATTTGTTTCGGGACCAGATTGTGACCAATCACAGCGGACCACTGGCCCCCACTTTGAGAAAAGCTACAGGTCTCTTGTTGGCACAGACAGCTGAGGTAAACAAGCCACGGAGGCTAACCTGAAACTTCCCGTGTCTTCGTTACCGGTTAATGCTTACAGAGCGAAACAGCCATCCAAAAGAAAGTCTCGTTCCTCCCCCTCCCCGGTTCTATCGTTCTACGGTCACGCCATCCACGTTCAAATGTGCGATCCATATTGTCAGTAAGTAAGTACGTTTTTATTTATATACCGCCTTTTCACTGCAGATCTGAGTCTCAAAGCGGTTTACAATTGTTAATTATGGGCATTTGTCTCTCACTCCACACAGAGATGGGAGCGGGGTCGCCAGTACAGGAGGCGCATGCCAGAACTATTGGACATATTTTTAGTGGTAGGGGAAACCGGAGTACCCGGCGGAAACCTACGCAGACACGGGGAGAACATGCAAACTCCACTCAGAAAGGCCCTGGTCCGACCGGGATTCGAACCCAGGACCTTCTTGCTGAGAGGCGAGAGTGCTATCCACTCAGCCACCGTGCCGCCCGTTTGTGAGACGTGAGCTCCTTAAACAATTAGCATGTGAGCACAGGCTGAGGGGGAAGGGGGTAGTGGGGGGCGTAAGCTCCGTGAGTGCGGGGAGGGTGAGCAGAAAGAGCGAGACCATCGCTCACGTTAAAAAATGTCCCAAAGTGAGTTAGTGCAGCTTTAAGCGCACCCGTATATAAACCACTTCTGATACATTTCAAAAGAAAGTGTCCAAAACCCTTCCTGCATCCCAGGGGGTGATCTAATAAAATTGTTAATACAATTGTGCAGTACTTGCTGTACTATGACTGTAGTTGCAAGTACTGTACTGCCAAACACCAACTCAAGTATCAAAATAATTGTCGATTGCACCCCTAGTATGATCATGCAATTCCTTCAGAACTTTCTCCCATGATACTGCTTGTAAAGAATCACTTGTTTATACCTTCTCATCCTATGTCCTTACCTCTTCATTGTTTTTGTAATTGGTTTTGTTTTGCAGTTCTGTGTGAAATGTGTTATAAAAAGATCGTGTGCCGCTGTCCTGGAAAATCTGTCATCCTCCCAGTTTGGAGTCTACAAATTTTGGGTTCACAACACAAACGACCTTTCCGGATTGACAGGTGCGCCAGTGACACACTGGGGCCCACACACCTATGCTCCTAATGACCAAACGCAAGCTTCTCCCTTTGGGCCGCTCATGACAGCACATTTTTCCTTGACTAAATCCAGCCCCTAAGAATAAGCACTCTTCTCTCTATCCAGGCTAATCCCTTTAACCACACTGAGGGACTGCACATATAAGTATAACTGCCAGAATGCAAGAGCAGGGAACTCTGAACAGGAAGCGCCAAGCAAAATGTTTTAGAATATATGGAAGATCAACTGTTTTTACGGTCAATCTTCCCCATGTTTAACCTCTTAAACTCTCAGGCCTATTCCCATATAAAGGGCTCAACACACGAGAGGCGACATCGCATCGCCTCCATTCATTTTCAATGGGACGTGCGTAGGCCTGTCACGATAACAAATTTTGCTGGACGATTAATTGTCTCAGAAATTATTGCGATAAGCGATTATATTGTCGTTCTGAGATCATTTGCATCGATTACAATGATCATGCAGGTACACCTTTTCAAAGAGAAATAAACTTTTATTTTTAACGAATATTTAACGCTAGAACACAATAAATTTACAAACAACCAAAAAAAATAAATAAAATACTCAGTCTCTTAACAAAAAATGACCAGGATTAAAACTGCCAGGACCTTTGTAAAGAAAATATGAAACAGATGCCTCAAATGTCAATAATTTCTCAGACTTTATGGCAGATTACGAGAAAGAAATACCAACATGTTGACTTTGTGTGGCTTAAGACAGGATCTCTCAGGAGTAGTCCCACCTCCCCACACACCAGGCGAATGACAAGTGACTGACATGTGGGTTCACCAATGGGGCGTACAGAAGTCCTGCTGCGGTAGCGCCCACCGGAAGTAGCGGGGCGGGCTTTGATGCTAACAGCTAAGCTAGCGGGTTTTTTGTGTAAAGTTCTACTCCAAGAATGCAAGTCTGCAGCATCTCTGTGTTCAGAGACCTTCTAGAGACTTTATATAACAGCAGTATGTGTTCACGGAGGTGCGCCATAAGTTTATTTTATTGGTATGGTACGGTACTTCTGCATCGACGAACACGCTAACGCTAGCTGCGCTAGTATAGTCACTAATCAAGCCTGAATGAGAACTCAGCTGCCGGCATATGTTCACAACTACTGTGTCCCCCATTGTCAATCCTGGTTAAGTCCTGGTTTAGGTCCTGTTTTGGCTGTATTTTGTATTTTTGAGTAATTTCCGTCTGCTTGCTAGACCGCTAGTGTTCCCGTGACCACTTTGCGGCTCTCTGACCCGAGAGAGACGGGGGAAACAAACAAGCATGCAAATGGGATTTATCGCGGCCAGAAAAGTTATTGAGCAAATTTTATTTATCGTGCGATTAATTGATTTATTGACTATCGCGACAGGCCTAGACGTGCGCGACATAGCGTCAATCGCTAGCGAGCCTCCTGCTCAGCGACGGGCGAAAAACGTGCGTGTGAAATCCTCCCGCTCGTGCATGTATCGTGCACGCGCAGGTCAGCGACGCGATCCCAGAAAGTTGAAATCGGCTCAACTTTTCGACGCTGTCGTCAAGCCGCATCGCGCCCGGTCTGTCATGTTATCTGAGCGACAGCGTTGAGTTTCGCTGATCGCTCTCATTTGTCGCCTCCCGTGTGTCGAGCCCTTAAGTACTATACAGGCCTCGTCACAGCCTGAACATTGTTGAATATGCTAGAAATGTATATGAAATGTATATGTAGACATTTTCATGTCTACAATAGTTCGCAAGAGTACATTAGGCTACATTATCAAAAAAGGTTGGTTCGCCTAAAAAAAATATATGACATAATTACTTATAAAGAAGCAAATAAACATAATCAAATGCAACTTCAAGCTTTTACTGACACCTTGGAGCAAAGTTTATGTCTAGATTCCAATAATAAAAAAAAATTTAAGCAGGTTTTGATGTGAAAAATCCAGGCAGAAATGCATTTGGCACAGTTTGGCACAAAAAATGTATAATGTGGAATATCTAAATGAAATTGAAACATTTAGATGCTGTTACATATTTGGCCATAAAAATGCATTTTTTCCTCATAAAAAAACCACAAACGTTTTATACAAACTACCTCCGAGCGTTTCTGTGTGTAACTAACGAACGGGTGACAACTCGTTTTAACACACGTCTTTGTTTAAGTCTATCCTGGACCAGTGATGGGAATAACGGCGTTACTTTTTTCAGTAACGAGTAATCAAATTACTTTGACTAACTATAACGCCGTTATCATTGCCTACACCACGTTACTGCACGTTACTCAAGTCGTACCATTAACTTTTTTTTTTACTTCATGATAGGACTTGTGCGCGTGTTGTCATGAGACCAACCTCTCAGCAATTATTGGCTGATGTAAAACATATTTCCTTTACAATCTACATGTCTACAGTTGATAGGATGGCTTATGTTTTTGAAACAAATATGGGTCTTAAATCGCGCTCAACCACGGCTTGTATCACCAAGTGAGGCCAGCCTCAGAGCGCATGTGAGCGCAGAATTCAGCTGCATACAATTCCATCAGAAAGCTCCTTTCTCTTTCTTGTTCATCTGCCAAGGGTAGCAACAGGTTCAGCTAACACATTTTAAGATAATTTGAAATGCACTTAAGGTAATGTTTCAATGACAATAGGAATGATAAAGAGAGGTGAAGGGTAAGAAGGTTGATTTTTGAAATTGGATGCACCCGAGAGTCGGCTGCAGCAAAACACAGGAGTTTGTGAAGGAGACGCGTGTTTTGTTTTACTTTTTAAAACTCATTGGACTTCTTTCCAAATGGAGGATTACATGTCTATGCTCAAACAATTATCTGGACTTAAACATGGAACTGGTCTGAACCGAAGTGGTCTGTGCAGGTCATTTATAAGGTAAGACCCATAACACACTTTTAAAAGAGCTTTTTCATTTGTTTTCCATTTTGTATGAGCAAAACGGAAAACTATGTTTCATATTCTGGCTACAGCAGAATATGAAACATATTCTGCTGTAGCCAAACAAAGTGTGAATAAGCCTCTGTAGGTCCTGTTGATTTATATGATATATATGTTCATCTGATTGGGGTGAAGTCAGTGCTTCACCAACCTTACCGCACGTCACTGGTGTTTCCACATTCACAGTGGCGGGTGTTGGTGTTTAGTGCTAACAGCACAGAGAGAGATGAAGAGTGAGGAGGACTCCAACAGCAAAACAGCCTTTTCCAGATGGAAATATCGGCACTATTTCAAAATCACTGAGGTTAAAGCATATAGACTGTATATATTAATGGACAGAGTCACGCCTATCTCCGCCGTTCTAACTAATGGGCCAAAAAATGTGCTCTACTGGAGCAATCCAAAATGGCCGCGAGTGGTCCCGCCCACAAGAAAATTGTGAAAAAACGCATCTGCGCATGCGTCAGCCGGAGCAGCTCCATTCATTTGAACGAGAGACTTCAAAAATTCACAGCAAGTAAACTAGTGGACCAAAAAAATTCACCCCCCTCAGCATTGACACATGTGGAACGGAGCTTTGGGCCAAGAGCCAACTTTTGGTCCATCCTGTAAAGACGTTTTTGAGAGGTCTGCTAATGCTATATGTTAGCATTGGCTAATTCTCCTTCTGGGTCCACCCCCATCGGCCCGGGGTGGTATTGCAAGCATGTCAGCGCACGTCATTTTGGCCACTTTTGAGCTGGGACCCTCCCCCACTGGGTTAAAGGTAAAAATGTGCACGTCGAGTGCACATTATGTTCCAGAACGAAACGAAAAAGTAACGCAATAGTTACTTTTACTGGTAACTAGTTACTTTTATAGTGGAGTAACTCAGTTTTTGGGAGAAGTAACTAATAACTATAACTAATTACTTTTTCAAAGTAACGTGCCCAACACTGTCCTGGACCAGTCACGTACTTCTTGGCATCCTTTGGAAAGCTGTCCAACGTGATTGGACAGAAACACCTTGCTACTTCCTGGAGGCGTTTACCCTCGAGGAGCGGAGTCCGTATTGGGGAGTTTCTCTTCATTTGTTTATGCTGCTATTAATCTGATTGATCTGAAATCGAAGTGGATAGTTTTGTAGGGTAGTTTCTGTTGAACATTTTGGTGGGTCATTTGTGTAGCTAGGTGTCATGTTGATTGATCTATCAGTGTGTCCGTGTGTCACAGTCGGCGTGCCTCCGCCGGTGGGGGCAAACAAGCAGATGTTAAAAGTGCAGTAATTTGTTGTCAAACTGTCAAGATTCAAGATTAGGGTTGTAACAACTTAACTAGATTATTGAAATAGTTGTCATCTATATTTGTCTGATTATACACAGATTTAAACATGGCTAGAAGAGGTTTTATGGATCAAACAGACCAGTAGTCCAATGTAGTATAAAATTAGCATGTGTGAGCACAAAAAAACAGCCTCGAAACTCTGCCCAATTTTTTGCATGGATTTAGGGACTAATAATAGAAAGGGGAGGGACGGCAAGACGAGGAAGACACACTATTCCAGCAGATGACTGCTTCCCTGATGTTTTGCTTAAACTGCGGTAATAGTTACGCATCATTATGTAAATTAAATTTGCATTGTTCCTCCTGTGGGCCCACCACCTGCAGAGGGGTCCGTGGTGAAGCGGTGCTGAGAGGACTGGGCGGCAGTCGAAGGCGGAGACCTCGGCGACCCAGTCCGCACACACAACATCTGGCTCTTGGGACGTGGAACGTCACCTCACTGGGGGGGAAGGAGCCCGAGCTCGTGGGGGAGGTTGAGCGATACCGATTAGAGATAGTCGGCCTCACCTCCACACACAGCTTGGGCTCTGGAACCCAACTCCTTGAGAGGGGTTGGACGCTCCACTTTTCTGGAGTTTCCCGCGGGGAGAGGCGGCGAGCTGGGGTGGCCATTCTCATTGCCCCCCATCTCAGCCGCCACGTGTTGGAGTTCTCCCCGGTGAATGAGAGGGTCGCGTCCCTCCGCCTCCGGGTGGGGGACAAGTCTCTCACTGTTGTGACGGCCTACGGGCCTAACGGCAGTGTAGAGTACCCGGCCTTCTTGGAGTCCTTGGGAGGGGTACTGGACGGTGCACCGCCCGGGGACTCCGTTATTCTCCTGGGGGACTTCAACGCCCATGTGGGAAACGCCAGTGACACTTGGAGAGGGGTGATCGGGAAGAGCGGCCCCCCTGATCTGAACCCGAGCGGTGTTCAGTTGTTGGACTTCTGTGCCAGTCGCGGTTTGTCCATCACGAACACCATGTTCGAGCACAAGGGTGTCCACCAGTGCACGTGGCACCAGGACACCCTAGGCCGGAGGTCGATGATCGACTTTGTTGTCGTATCATCTGACCTTCGACCGCGTGTCTCGGACACTCGGGTAAAGAGAGGGGCGGAGCTGTCAACCGATCATCACCTGGTCGTGAGTTGGATCCGCTGGCAGGGGAAGAAGCCGGTCAGACCTGGCAGACCCAAGCGTATAGTGAGGGTCTGCTGGGAACGTCTCGCTGAGCCCCCTGTCAGACGGACTTTCAACTCACACCTCCGGGAGAGTTTCTCCCAGGTCCCGGCGGAGGAGGGGGACATGGAGTCCGAGTGGACCATGTTCTCTGCCTCAATCGCCGATGCGGCGGCTCGTAGCTGTGGTCGCAAGGTCTCTGGTGCTGGTCCCGGCGGCAACCCCCGAACCCGGTGGTGGACACCGGCAGTAAGGGATGCTGTCAGGCTGAAGAAGGAGTCCTATCGAGCCATGATGGTTCGGGGGACTCCTGAGGCAGCTGTCCAGTACCGGCAGGCCAAGCGTGCCGCGGCCCGGGCTGTTGCAGAGGCAAAAACCCGGGACTGGGAGGAGTTCGGAGGGTCCATGGAGCATGACTATCGGTCGGCCTCGAAGAGATTCTGGCAAACCATCCGACGCCTCAGGAGGGGGAAGCAGTTCTTTGCCAGCACCATGTACGGTGCGTGTGGAGAGCTGCTGACCTCGACTGGGGATATTGTCGGGCGGTGGAAGGAATACTTTGAGGTTCTCCTCAATCCCCCCGTCACGTCCTCCGTTACAGAAGCAGAGGCTGAGGATGTTGGGGCGGGTACATCCATCTCCCTGGCTGAGGTCACCAAGGTGGTTGGTAGCCTCCATGGTGGCAAGGCTCCGGGTGTGGATGAGATCCGCCCTGACTATCTAAAGTCTCTGGATGTTGTAGGACTGTCTTGGCTGACACGTCTCTGCAACATCGCGTGGCGATCGGGGGCAGTGCCAATGGAGTGGCAGACCGGGGTGGTGGTCCCTCTCTACAAGAAGGGGGACCGGAGGGTGTGTTCCAATTATCGTGGGATCACACTCCTCAGCCTCCCCGGTAAGGTCTACTCCAAGGTACTGGAGAGGAGGTTACGGCCGATGGTCGAATCTCGGATCCAGGAGGAGCAGTGTGGTTTTCGTCCCGGTCGCGGAACACTGGACCAGCTCTATACTCTCCATCGGATACTCGAGGGTTCATGGGAGTTCGCCCAACCTGTCCACATGTGCTTTGTGGATTTGGAGAAGGCGTTCGACTGTGTTCCCCGGGGTGTCCTTTGGGGGGTTCTCCGGGAGTACGGGGTCGGAGGTCCTCTGCTGAGGGCCATCCGATCCCTGTATGACCGGAGCCAGAGCTGTGTTCGCATTGCCGGCAGTAAGTCAGACCTGTTCCCGGTGAATGTTGGCCTCCGACAGGGCTGCCCTTTGTCACCGGTTCTGTTCACTGTATTTATGGACAGAATATCTAGGCGCAGCCAGGGGTCGGAGGGGGTCCGGTTCGGAGACCACAGGATTTCATCTCTGCTGTTTGCGGACGATGTTGTCCTGTTGGCTCCAACGAACCAGGACCTGCAGCATGCACTGGGGCGGTTTGCAGCCGAGTGTGAAGCGGCTGGGATGAGAATCAGCACCTCCAAATCCGAGGCCATGGTGCTCGACCGGAAAAAGGTGCCTTGCCCTCTGCAGGTGGGTGGAGAGGTCCTTCCTCAAGTGGAGGAGTTCAAGTATCTCGGGGTCTTGTTCACGGGTGAGGGAAGAATGGAGCGTGAGATTGACAGGCGGATCGGTGCAGCGTGCGCAGTTATGCGGCCGCTGTATCGGACCGTTGTGGTGAAGAGGGAGCTGAGCCGAAAGGCAAAGCTCTCGATTTACCGGTCAATCTTCGTTCCCTCCCTCACCTATGGTTATGAGCTTTGGGTAATGACCGAAAGAACGAGATCGCGGATACAAGCGGTCGAAATGAGCTTCCTCCGCAGAGTGGCTGGGCGCTCCCTTAGAGATAGGGTGAGGAGCTCAGTCACACGGGAGGAGCTCGGAGTAGAGCCGCTGCTTCTCCACGTCGAGAGGAACCAGTTGAGGTGGCTCGGGCATCTGTTCCGGATGCCTCCTGGACGCCTCCCTGGGGAGGTGTTCCGGGCACGTCCCACCGGGAGGAGGCCCCGCGGAAGACCTAGGACACGCTGGAGGGACTATGTCTCTCAGCTGGCCTGGGAACGCCTTGGGGTCCCCCCGGATGAGCTGGAGGAAGTGTGTGTGGATAGGGAAGTCTGGGCGTCTCTGCTTAGACTGCTGCCCCCGCGACCCGGCAACGGATAAAGCGGAAGAAAATGGATGGATGGATGGATGGAATTTGCATTGTTCACTACTTCCCTTCTTGCCAAATTTCTGTTGCTCTTTGATATGTTGGCCACTATGTGTTTTTATTGTATTGAACTGTTGATTCTCGAATCTGTTGTGATTCAGGGCTATACAATAAAAAAAAATATTTTTTTTTATTCAATGATTAATATGATAGACATAGACCAAAAAATTGCTATGGACGGTTCCAAGAGATCTGTGATCTTTAGTCTGGTGTTAGCCAGGTTAGAATAAAATTGAAAATCAGACCTGCAAAAAGATGACAGTCTGATCGAAATCTGATTCACATAAATGACCTGTTTGGACCTCTTGGAGTCAAAATTTGATACTTGCAGTGTATGAGAAATTTCAAAAATTTTGTTAACATTTGTTTTGACATTTTGTTAAAAACAACTAATTTTGTTACAGCTTGTCTCTATGAAGATGTTCTTGCATGGCATAACTTTGGTTACATTTATGAGAAAAAACATTTCTATATATACACTACCGTTCAAAAGTTTGGGGTCACATTGAAATGAAACTAGTCTTAACTTTAAAGAAATACACTCTATACATTGCTTATGTGGTAAATGACTATTCTAGCTGCAAATGTCTGGTTTTTGGTGCAATGTTGTAATTGCTGCAAATGGAGGAATCTTTAGCTGATTTTATCTTAATCTTATTTCAAATACAAATCATTATTTCTAACCTTGAGATTGTCTTGACTCTATTTTCTATTCATTTCACAACGTATGGTGGTGAATAAGTAACTTTTCATGGAAAACACTTGTGTGACCCCAAACTTTTGAACGGTAGTGTATATTTTTTTAACGCTTGAGAATAATTGCTAAACTAATAATTGATTCATGTTGTTTTCCAACAGTTCTCCAAGTGATTGCAAAAGATGAAATATGGTGAAGTATGGTGCTTCATTGTCCAAAGCAGCAGCAGCTTACCTTGTCCACGTGGATGTAGTAGTAGTGGTCCTTGTGATATATGGCTTTAATGAGCCGCTTGAGCTGTCGCACTGCACGGCCATGAACCATCAAGACAAATGCAACTCTCACAGGGTTCTCCACCTTTGACAAGCTGTTTTCCAGCTCCCCGACAGCCTGCACAGGGTTGGATATTCCTGCAAGATTAAGAATAAAACAGCGATAATTATATAACACGCTGAGCTTTCTCAAATTATTTTAACACAACTGCTCTATTGTTTTTCCATGATTTGATTTGGTAGTGGGATGTTCTAATAAGTTCAAAATAAACTCACAACATTTCAAAGACCCTATAAAATTGTTGTGGAGGGCAGTTGAAGAACCTTTCCTGGGAACTATGGTAACTGTCCAAATTCTTTTGTCTGTTAAGGACTAATTTCTCTAATATCTGGGCCAATACGCTTTCTACATTTCAACTATGCTCAAATTATTTTCAATCAATAAAAAGACTTCCAGAAGTAGTGACAATATTGAGATAAAACAAGACATAATAATAAGAATAAAAATAAGAAGAGGAAGAAGGAAGCTTCAACATTTCAACATGTTTCAACATTTCTTTCAAAAGATTGCTTCCATCCCAGACAGTTGTATTGACACCTGCCCTCCAACTGAAATCTAATTCTATAACATGAATACATCCTGTCGAGTCTTCTTCAGTGGTCCTGGTAAAGCTCTGCTGACAGGATAAACATTCGTCTGTTCTAGTCAGTGTGATTGGGTGCGTGTATGCGTACTGTGTAAGCTTACCCAGCTTAGGGCAGTACTGTGGCAGTTTGTGGGGCATGAGCTGGCCAGCCTGATGCTGACACACCAGGTTGGCAATCTCCTGTCTGCACTGCTGTGATGCTGCTCGATGGAGAGCTGACAGAGCGTCTTTGCCTGTGATGTCACACTTTGGCACAAAGTCACTGCTGGGAGCTTGGTGAGCACCATCCACACTGCCAGTCTCTCCAGGTATGAGGGGCAGTCTGGCCCCCTCAGAGGCGCTGCGAGTGTCGCTGAAGTTCTTGCTGCTGGAGGGGTCGTAGGGCTCCGCAGGGTTCTTCTGTCGCGGGCGTGGTACTCTGCGGCTGGTGCCCCTCCTCAGGGCGCTGGCTGCGGTGCCCCCTGTGCGCTCTAACCGGCTGCTCCCTCTGCCCCTGCTCTTCCCAGGCACAGAGTTCTGCTTCTCCCAAAGGCCACTGTCTTTTTTATGATCCTGGTTACTGTGGTCAGGCAGTTTGGAGCGTCTAGTCTTCCTCTGGAAGAGTAAAAAGGGCAAATCACAGCATTAGGATGAAAACAGTGATGCGTCACATACAAAGACAAGAGGCTAAAGAGCCCAGAGGCAACAGGCATGTGTTTACATGCTTGACTTCTCAGAGGCTCTTTATAGAGTTCAATCTGGAATAATCTTCTTAAACCCTATTCACACGGGATTAGGATTACCTGTGGACCCTTGGTAATTTGTCGATTTTCATTTATTTGGCAAAATTGTGTTTTAATTAAATTATTATTATATCACATCTTGTCTTCAATTTCTGAAAATATCTAGGTGAAATTCACTAGTTTTATACATTAAACATTGTGATATGTTTTGATAAACCGAATGTTAACGTTACATCCTCCGCTCTGACCCAAAGAGTAGCTGCGGCCGCTTTGTGACACCTCAGTGAACGCATTGCCTGAACGTGGCTCCGAGTGCGGACCATAGACACATGGACAGGACCATAGACACGCGGACAGGACCATATGCCGCTTTTCCACAGTAACGGTACGATATGGTACGGCACGGCACGGTACTTTTGCATTTCCACCAGGGTTGGAGCCAGGTTATTGGGTACAATTAATTGAATGTTGAATTAATAAATACATTCTTGATTTTCATCTAATTAATGTGTGTTTGCTTGGTGCCACAGTAAAAAAAAAAATGTATCTTTTACAACATAGTGACTAAAAATAAGTGTGTGCCATAACAGTAATTCTAATTTAACATGTTATATTTGATTGTGGTGATTCTATTTAAAATCTATCTATCTTTAAACCTGTTTTTCTCAAAATTCCGTTTCATAAAACCATGAGCTGACTTCAGATAATGATAACATTTGTTACAGACATGCGATGAACAAAAGGAAAACAGACTTGAAAAGAGATTGAACGAAGCTTTAAGATGGTATTAATATCTCTACATTTTTATCCCAAGTCCTGATAACTATATTGTCACAATATCTTTGAAATCAATATTTTTTACACAAAATATCTGCAATGTTTTGCTTGCCAGGCCATCTTTGGATAGAGACAGTGTAGATCAAAATAGCAGATTTTTATTTGTAAAGTGCTTCACACATCTTTGCTAAACATGCAAAAACATATTGTGCATTAAATATCAAAAATATAATATTACTTTAGCATTAAAAATCTAATTCAAGTAAGAACACATCAAAAAGGCTTTCTCAGTATTTACTGAGATGTACAAATAAAGCAGCGATTCACTTTTAGGCTCGCATTTGACGAATGGGCATTGTGCCTGCTCTAATTGAAATATGTATTGATAACATTAGACGATAATGCGAAAAAGCATATCTTCACTGGAGAACAATAGAGAAGTTGGGTGTCATATGAATTTTAATTGACAATAATACAATATTGCCCACCCCTATTATGACGCCGTTTCTAGATTTTTGCCAAATTCTTTTTCTAAATGATTGTTATTCGGGTAGTTCTTTTACATCACGTGGTGATGATCCAGGACACTTTAACATGTGTTCTATATTCTTTGTGTTTTAACTGTTGATTCTCTGATCTGTGTTAGTGATTTCAATGGTTTTGAAATCTGAGATGAGATGTAAATATTCTTAAAAAGATTACATTTGTTATTGGTTAACATGTTTTGTTCATTTGGAGCAACTGTAGAAATTACACAGAGTACCTTTAACTACGTCCTGTAAGATTTGCTGGAGGAGAATAGCTATCCCAATGAAAGTGGCATCATACATTTTAACTGGAAGCTGCAGGGGTTAGCATGGGTGGGTCTAATCAGTGTTAGTCTTCACTCTTCACAGTTTGAACTGTGACATTCACTTAAACTGCTCTACAAACATACGTAGTTTAAAAGACCATGGTATTAATCTTGTAGAAATTTAATCTTTAGATCGGGGTGCCCAAACCTTTTGCTTCCAAGGGCCAAAGTAAAAATTTGCCAGTCGGCCGCGGGCCAAATACACTGATATTACACGTGAAACACAAATAAATGTAGATTTAATATATACTGGTTTGAGGAGACTACAGTATGGAAAGATTCCGGCCGGGTAATCAGGGTCCAGAGGAGATAGATTTTCTGTCATGGCTTATATACAGCTGAAAAGCATATAAAACAGAAAGCTAACACTAGGGGCGCACTTTTCTGCTTGCCATTCTTATAATTTCCTACAAGCGGAAAGGCTCATGGGAGTCAAGTTGTTTGGTGGTTTTCTACCTCGTGCAAAAAAGGGATAAACCCTTCACATATGAATTCCAACTGGACTTCACTCGATAAGCAGCCATGGGTCTTGGTTTTCATGCCATTTACTGTGTTAAGCTTGGTTTCAGGTTCAGGTGAAAAACCTCAAAGAGAAAATAGAAACATACATTTTCTATGTAAATAAACTGTTTTTTAAATGCTACTTGTAAACAAATAATGTGCCTGCTAGTAAATGAAAGTATTAATTTATATTAAATAATATCATTCTCCCAAATTAAATCTATATTTTTAACCTGCTCATGTGTTTGTTGAAGACCTTTTTCTAAACAGTTTTGCATTACTATAGACTAGTTAACCCTGATTTGTTCCTGGAGTTTTGTTTTGTTTTGCCTAAACACAGTACAACATTTATAAACAATCAAAACAAAGTAACTGTTAAAGAGTCCGTGTTTCCGCTCCTCCAAAGGGCTCTTGAACACATCATAAAACTCCGCGTAAGTTCTGACATTCAATGATCGTGAGTGATGACGGCGCTTACCGGCTTCTTTCATGGGGTTGTAGAAGGGTTTGTTTTGCACTGTATTTGTTGCTTCTACTTGCTTGGATTGTGCGCTGCAATCCCTGCTTGTTCTGCTTGAACTCACTCTGAAGTGTTTGTGTCCGTCCTTTTTTAACACACCGGGTGGGTGCGGATTGCGCAGGTGAATAGTTCCACTCGCCATTTCCCTCCGGTGAGGAGGGGGGAGTGGCAGTTCACCAGCACAATCCTCTCAACTTGATAAAACATTAAATTGCTCAAAAAAATAATAATAGTAGGCTGAAAAAAAAGAACATAAAGGTGCCTTGCACCCAATTGTTTTGAAAGATGTTTGATTTTAAAAACATTTCAGTGCAAGTTGATGTGAACCATGAGTGAGGAGTGTATCTCGATACAACAGTGAAGTACTGGACAGTAGCAGTTCAGAGGGTGTTGGTGCGCCTGCGCAAACTCAGACATGTATCTGTGTGTTCAGCGAGGCTGAGGGATGCAAATAGAAACTTACCGCGGAGGTGGGCAATGTTTGGCGGGCCAACTGAAATGGCCCGCGGGCCCCACTTTGGGCACCCCTGCTTTAGATGATGTTTTGTTGGCTATTAGGATCGAGATCAAAGATCACATTGACTGTCTAAACAACATTTTTAATTGTTTTTTTAATTTTTCTATGAAAATTGTTTTGTTACAGAATTAAAGTGAATGCTAATCAGAATACAACAATCTACACTTTCATTAGTACAAAAATAAACCTTGTTAGAAAGAGTATGGTGGTTCATAGTTTAATCATTTAGAAAACCCTTTGATGTGTGTGCTCCATCCAAACTAATTTTCTTATAATCACACTAGTGTATGGAGTGAATGTATAATGACATGTAAAGCGTCTGAGTGTCCAAAAAAGCGCTATATAAAACCGATGCATTATTATTATTATTACTATTATTATTATTATTAATATAAGCCTGTTACTTTTTTTTCTAAAATACACCAGACATAAATGGAGGCCTTTCCGTCTCTGTCCAATTAAAGTAAACTGGAACAATGTAAGGCAAATCGTTTAGAGTAATAATAAAGATGCATTGGTTTTACATAGCAATTTTCAGGACACTTAAAGATCCTTCACATGTCATGATTCTTTCACTCCATAAACAGTGGTGATAAACTACTACTGTAGCCACAGCTATCAGTATGTTGCCTCGCTTCTGTCAGTCCCGTGGTGGTGGTGGTCTGTCCCCTCTGACACACACACCCCCACCAGACCAAGCCCCGGCGATCCAAGATGGCGGCGTATTCATTTCCACAAATGAATGGTTGTGCTCAGTGGCGCTTTGTGACGGCATGGGTGCCGAAAAGATTAGCTCGCAAAGATCCATGGGAAACTCGCAAAGATCCATGGGAAACTCGCAAAGATCCATGGGAAACTCCCCTGTATTTGGGCATCGTCTGGTCCTCCCGGTTCTGCGCAGTGCACAGAGGGGCTCGGCCGCGCTCTGACCAACCAGAGCAGTTCATAAGAGCGGGAGTTAGAGCGAGAGCCAGACAAGCAGAGTTTGTGGCACAAAAGTGTGGATTTAAACAAAACCGAAGGATTTAAGAAGAAAAAAAGTTCAGGATGACAAGGGACACTAAAATCCCCACAAAGTCCGACCTTTATTAAAGCTGTAAGTTCTCTGTCAGCTGAGGTCGAGCTGTTTTAATTTACATTGAGTTCTATGGGGAAAATTTCTGGGTAGCCCACGTGAATTTTGTCTGGTTCAGTCTGCAGTACCGCGAAAATCCCCCGAGCACATGGGTTATTCAGCTCCAAGCTAGTAATACCCTATCCAGTTATTATAATAGATTCAAAGCACCAGACATACCTGCGGGTGGATCACTGACTTCCTGAAGAACAGGAAGCAGTGTGTGCGTCTAGGAAGGAATGTCTCGGGACTATAAATACAGCGTTCTTTCTCCCCTGCTCTTCTCCCTGTACACCAACCACTGCATCTCCAGCCACGACGCCATGAAGCTCATCAAGTGTGCAGATGACACCACCCTCATTGGACTCATCTCCGACAACAATGAGTCCGCCTACAGGAAGGAGGTGGACCGACTGGTGTCCTGGTGCAGTGGTAACAACCTGGAGCTGAATGCCCAGAAGACATTGTGGACTTCAGGAAAAGCACAGTCCTCCTGCTCCTGCCCTACCTGATGGAAGCCCCCATCACCTCTCTTTAGTCTTTTCGTTTCCGGGACACCACCATCACTCAGGACGAAGTGGGAGGAGGAAGTGGGAGCCAACCATCAGCTCCCTCATCAAGAAGGCCCAGCAGAGGATGTACATCCTGTGGCAGCTCAGGAAAGCCAAGCTGCCTGCACAGATGTTGGTGCAGTTCTACACGGCCATCATCAAGTCCATCCTCACCTCCTCCATCACTGTGTGGTTCGTTGGAGTCACTCTCAGCGACAAGCAGAGACTACATCGCATTGTGAGCTCTACAAAGGGTGGTTGGCCGTAGCCTCCCATCGCTGCAGGACCTCTACGACGCCCAGTCGGACCAGAACCTCCTGCCATAAGAACAGTTTCTTCCCCTCTGCTGTTGGACTCTTGAACACTTCATAACCTAGACCTCCCGTCCTTTATAAAGTCAATTTGCTGCCCTTTATAATACCACTTTACTGCCGTCACTGCACTGCTTAATGTATAATGTGTGCACAGAGTGCACTTGTATATAGTAATAATCGTCATGTATATAGTAATAATCGTCACTGCTTAATGTATAATGTGTGCACAGAGTGCACTTGTATATAGTAATAATCGTCATAATTTTACTTTTTAATGTATTATATTTTAGAAAATGTCATAATTTAGAAATGTTTTATTATGCCTTCTCTACTCTTGACTGGTTTGCACCGAGAGTCAAAGCAATTTCCAAGTCTGTGACTTCTTGTTACTTAATTACATGGCAATAAAAAATATTCTGATTCGTGATGGAGGATCCTGTCAAGACAAGTGGTGACATGTGAAAAATATATATTAGCGTATATTCAAATGTTTCACGTTTTTCCAGTTCCTGCCACCTGGAATGATGACTCCAGAGTAGGGCTGGGACAACGCGTCGACGTAATCGGTGACGTCGACGCAAAAAATACACCGACGTATAATATGCGCGTCGGTGCGTCACACACAAAACAAAGATGGCGGCGAGCGGTAGCAATGCAAGTGCCGTGTTAGAGAAGTGCAAGCCGGTGTAACGCTGAGATACACTGCCTTGAATAGATGCACAGCCTCAGCTGTTTATCATGTAATGCAAACCTGCGCATGCGCGTCTCACGGCAGCCGAAGCAAACCAAGATGGCGGACCGTGAATTTCTTTAAAAGTTAAAATACGAACGAATTCAGACACGAATGTCACTTTTAATGCAATTTGAGGCGATATGTTGATGGTTCCGTTTTGTCACATGTGGGTTTTAAGAGTCAAAGTTTCGTGCAAAGTTTAGTTTAAGCAGTCAACTGCGCCTGTGAAACCACAAAGCTAATGTTTTCATAGCAGTCCGCAGCTGCTGACGTGGGCTGATGACGCGTCCTGTGGCCACTCTACACTCTTATGTAGCCATGACAGGCTGATGGCTCCCACTGTTTTTGCTGGAAAAGCACTCTTTGTTTAGCTTAAAGCCTTCAAGTTTACATTGGTTACTGTTTTCTTTTAGTTGCTCTACACAAGTATTTGGCTGAACTTTTTCATATTTTTATTGAATGCTAAGCATCAAATGTTTGTTTCAAGAATGATAAGATGCACTTTTTTCAGTAAGCTGTGTTTTTAAGGCTTTAAGGTTTTATGCTACCTCTAAGAATGTCTTATTTTTTAATTTTAAGAGCAAGCAATACATATTTTTTGTGAAGGAATTCATGTTTTTTTCATTAAAATATTTAAATCAACATGTATACATCAATATTAGTCAATTAATGGGGAGATAATCGAAATCGAATCGAAGCGAAAAAAATAATCGTTAGATTAATCGATGCATCGAAAAAATAATCGCTAGATTAATCGTTTAAAAAAATAATCGTTTATCCCAGCCCTACTCCAGAGTCAATCTTGACAGACTTTATGATTTTGAATCTTATTCCAGCCGCTCTCTCCAAGCAGAGTGGGGGCATGAACAGTCCACCTTGTACAATTAACATACCTTAAACACAGATTAACAACTATCTTGGCTAACAGCGGTTAGAGAGTAGAGAAACGTATGCTTTGTCCCAGACTCCGGACTTGAGTGTTGGGTTGTCTGTAACGTCACAGCTCCTGAGTTGCCTCCTAAGGATCAGAATTACTACGTGTGGATTATTCTACACGTTTAGTCTCCCCCTCAACGGGATGGCTGTAGCTGCAGACAAGGCGGTCAATTGCACGAATCACAGTGTGAACCATGTGAGTGAGTGAGTGAGTGATGCAGACATTACAGGACTGGCCCAGCTATGATCACTGTTTGGCAGTTACGTTACTTTCCTCCAGCGGCTAACGTTAGCCCTTCAATCACTCAGCCGCAGTCTGAGAGCTAGATGCTAACGCTCCAGGAGCAGCTGGGCTGTCACACTGCCCGCACACAGCGCTTACCTCGGTCTCGCCCTCCTCCAAGCTCCGCAGGCTCCATAATACCAGTCCCTGGACAAGGAGGATGGTCAGCGCCGCGGCTATGGCCAGTCTATACCGCCGGAGCAGCTTCTGGACGCGAGCGCTGGCCACCATTTTCAGACTCCTCCTCGGGAGCGCGCATACTCCTCTGCGCGCCCCCGATACAAAGTTCTGAACGACAGAAGCACTTTTAATTATTCCACTTATAAGTTTCTCTTACTCCACTTATAAGTTCCTAAACTCTGACGGAAATAGGTTGCGACATTATCATGTGCACATGAAACAACAGGCTGTCGTCAGCCTGTGTGTGTGCGTCTTTGTATTTCAGAAGAAGTAAATGTTCAATTATACATAGTTCCCACAGACCAATGAATGTCACATGACCTCCTCGGAGACGCCATCTTTGATGGCACGCTGCTGTGTTTGTGCATTCCATTAAACAGAAGAATGAGAATAAATGTAGATATTCAAACGCAAATTGAAAAAAAAGGGCAACTTTTGAGCAAATAATTGTATATTGATACAATGGCACCACAGTTTAACGTGCTACGGACATGTTTTACATATTTGATCAAATTATGCAGCAAAAATTAACAAGCAATGCAAACATTTCTCAAAAGCTTTAGATTTAATACCAGTTGGAGCTCCATTTAATTATTTTAATTATATTAACAATTAATTTAATTAATGCTAATGCCACACGGACACTCTGGATTGCTGTTATTGTTTATTTCCGCGTTTTTGACCGTATGTTTTGGTGAATGGTGGGCAACTGATTTTTCCAGGCGTAAAGAGCAGTTTATTTTATGACACAGATCTTTTTACAGAAGCAATGCTGTTTGTGAACATTGTTTTAGCCCACCATAGAACTATTATTATCTATTTAATACATTTACGTTGCCCTCGAGAGCCTCGGACGCGACACCGATCCTCCTCATAATAAAGTAATCTAACGCTAAATAATGAAACTCTCAAGTTACCAGGTATCAGCTTACACAAGTTAGTACTGAGTAAATTACGTCTGTCAACACATTATAAGATACGATACGCACCTGACACAAAGTGCTCCGAGCATATTCTTGCGTGTTTTGAGGGAGTTTCTTGCCTGTTTATCTTCGCAAGCCATAACCTCCGTCGTTGTTCTGACAAAAGCTTAGTCTTCTCACATTCATGAAGTCTAATGATGGGTATACTGTAAAATCCAAGTTTAACGGAACCTCCGGCACGATTTGAACATCCATTGACCCAGCAGGAGATGACCATTTTCAACTTTATCACGACATTAACACGTTTCAGCTTCTTTTTCTATTGTTTTGCCCACAGCATGCCAACACAAATGTCGCCGGGTCGGCAAATCCCCGTATGTAGTGACGTCATGTGGGAACTATGTATAGAGGGATCCTAAGGTCACGTGACTAGTAGCTACGGCAGCCATACTGGAGGACAACCTCGGAGAGTAATGCTAGCTATTTATAACTGAACGTTCAAAACTAGAACTCTCTCGAACTACATGAAAACCGAACAGAGAATTTAAAAAATCCGCAGTTAGCACTTTTAAATGTTAATCTCAGAACACATTATACATATACATTATTAATACACATGCACGGAGGTTTTCAGAATTATTTGTTAACGTTTTAATGAAAAAAATAATGTTTTTATGCACAAAGAAAGCGATCGCGCCAAACCCGGAAGAAGCTATTATCATGGATTGCACATTATAGGACACATCTGCAGAGGATCTGATTATGGATATAGGTTCAGTATATACTAGGGCTGGGACTCGCTTAAAAAAATAATCTAATTAATTAGAGGCTTTGTGATTAATTAATCGCAATTAATCGCATTTTAATCGCATATAAATATTTGTCCTGAGAACAGTAAGAAGTAAGTAAGTAAGAAGCAATCAAAACTCTGAGTGCAAAGGATGCTCTGGGTCTTTTGCGATGCTTTGTGCCATCCTCTCTAACTGTCTATCATGCAGAAAGTCCAAACTGGTCTGAGGCTGGCCAATGACTTTACTTGACCACTTGACGAGCTGATTCAAGGCGTTTTTGTTTCTAACAGAAGAGCTCCCGCACCAGGCGACCAGGCAGAAAGCTAGGGTCGCTTCGATGAATGCCCGATGAAACAGTGTCATCACAGTTTTATCTACATGAAAGAAGGACAGTTTCCGAAGACAATACAGTCGTTGGTGGCCCTTTTTACAAATAGCAGCACAGTTTTCATTAAAATTCAGTTTGCAATCAATAATTGTTCCAAGATACTTGTAGGACTCCACACACTCCACTTGTTGTCCCTTTATATATGTTACAACATGTGGGAGAGTGCTCTTCCTAAAGTCGATGATCATATCTTTTGTTTTTGCAACATTCAAGAGAAGATAAGACTCATCACACCATTTGACAAAATCCTCAACAACTGGGCCATGCTGACTTTCATTTTTGTGAAGTGGACTTACAGTAACTGAGTCATCTGCATATTTTAAGATGATTCTGTTTTCATGATCACTCTGACACATGCTAGTGTACAATATAAACAAACAGGGGTGAGAGAACAGAACCTTGGGGTGAGCCTGTCGAAACAGTGCACTGATCAGAGAGTTCACCATTGACTCTCACTCTTTGACTTCTTTTAGTTAAAAAGTCAAGAACCCAGCCTACAATGTTTAAGTCAGATTAAAATGTTCCATAAGTCGTTTGGCAAGCACATATGGTTTCATCGTATTAAAAGCTGGGGCAAACGAGCGTAACCCTGCAACTAGCCAAACATTCATTTTGATGTCTGTACCTTGTCCTGTAAACTTGTTAGGTGCCGTTGATTTAATGATTAAAATGGGATGTTGTTGATCACAACGACAGCAGAAGCGTAAATAGACAGAGGTGCGTGCGCGATCTAATTTGTCAAAGTAAAACAAATGTCCGATGGTCTGTATATCATTGGTGGCTTTCATACTGCCAGCGCGCGTCAATTTTATGGGGTTGGTTTCTCCATTTCTTATCCAAAAATCTGTTTTATTGAAAGATGAGGACTGCATTGTGTGTGTCATTTACACCATTGCTCCCTGATTGTGAATTTGAAGAAACGTTTAATCTGGGCTCAAATGACTGCTTGATTATTGCTGACGTCGTACTTTGATTGATTTCAAGTGTGATGGCTTCAGTAGAGTTAAGCCAGTCACAAAAAACAATGCTAATCGTCTTGAAAATTTCCAAGTTCATATTTCAATAGAAAAAGCAAGACTGACACATGGCAAACCTAGGCCTTTTTGTGCGCAGATGACTTTGCAGAGGGACTGGGAGGCGTGGGATCCGTGGAGCAAAATGGTTTTATTCCACAATCGTTTGCGGTATATAATGTCTAATACGAAGACAGTTGATTGCTAAATTCAGTGCTTTTTGACGTCTTTATATGATAACAATGACGGACCAAATTTGACTCTGTCTTCTTTGACTTTCCGCTTGAGATTTTCATCTTTGTTACACAAGTACCGGACAGTCTGCGGCAAATAGTAACCATTGATGTTGGTTTGATCAAAAAACTGTCCACTGTTAAGTATTGAGCTAAATCTGATTATAGACGATGGCAGCTGTCAATATCCTTTGAGACCGGAGGCCTTTAGAAGGAATTACACCTGTTTTTGAATCATTTATGAGGCGGGCACTTATTGTCACATGTGTGGACTCCAGTGCAGACTCCGATCTTTCCAGTAATGAAAATTAGGACCAGCAGATAAACATACAGAGTGGCGTTTTGTGCAAGACTTGAAGGCGGTGAACGCTGGATCATCTCTCATGTTCCTAATGTCCCTAATCCGACACACATCTTTTGCGTCAGATGCCCAGCAGATTGCAGATGGTTTTCTGTGGTGGACTTATCAATTGCTTTTTTTTCTGTGACTGTTGGACAGGATTCACCAATTTGGTTTGCCTTCTGTTTTAATGGGAAAAGGTACCTTTCACACGGACTTTGTCTGGGCCTAAACTCAAAGCCCCCCATCCCCAATTTTTTTGGGGGGTTTTTGTGAGGCTCTCAACCATCAGTCTAGCGTCTCTTTTGTTGACTGACGGGACTGGTTGATTAATTATGTGGATGGATTTTGTTGATTGCTAGCCACAATATAGAAAACAATTGTTGAAGAGGACACAATTTAAAGCTTCTCAAACATTGGCTGAGGTGGGCCACAAAGCTTTGTTTCAAAGTTGCAATTTGTCAAAACAAAATGTTGTGTTTTTGGGTCACATTATAACCCTGAGGGTTAAAACCTGTCACATTATGCGTGTGACGGCAATAGTTGAGCTCCGAAGCCTCAAACAAAAAGTACTCTTTCATTTTTTGGGATTGTGCTCATATTGCAGGCATTTTATCGCCAATTTCTCTGGAGAAAGACAAGTTACGTGATATGACTGTGGGGAGGGATAATGTGTGCGGTCACATCCCCCGTGTGGACTCCAGAGGCAGAGCAGGCCTTTACAGGACTTGAAAAATTGCTGCAAAGCGGCTCCAACTTGGGAATCCCAGACACAATAAACCTTTGGTTTCAGTTTGTGGACGAAGATGTGGATGCATGACATCAGTACTTTTGCCAAAATACATGGAGATCTACTGAAACCTGTTTGGTTATTTTTCAATACTTCTGATCCTGTGGCGAGAGGTCTCCCTGATTGTGTTAAGTGCCATAGCTGCGTGTGAAACAGCAGTCTTGGCATCACGTGACTTTGTTGAGTTCTGCCAGCTTTTCTTGTTTGTTCCACATTCTGTTGCTTTCGAATACCGGAGCAGAATCTTCACATCTTTACTGCAGATCGATGCTCCGATATCATTACAACACTCTGGGGATTGCCACATGGGACTGTCCATTAAATGTTCTACACTCAATTCCTGCACATTGTTGCCCTCCTGGTGAGGGCACCCGCATCTTGCATGGCAGAGCTCTGAATCAGACTGTACTCCAAGACCAGGATCTTTCTGATACACCATTGACTTAATCCTGGATTTAATTCTCTATGTAGATGGTACGGCTTATCGAGACCCGGACCACAGGAAGGTCGCATGCTGGATACGCTGTGTGGACGACATTCAGTCGTTCTTTTTTCCTCTCTTCCATCGATGTAGCGGCACAATTGGCAGGATGGGTGGCGGTTGACAGAGGCGTGTGCATACGGCAAAGGGTACGGTCTGTTACAATTATTCACTGACTTCCCGCTATGCATTTGGAGGTGCACGCATGATTTTGGTTGCACTGATTGGAAAACATCGAAACTTTCTAAAAATCTGACGGATTACCTATTTACACCACACACATGTTGCAAGCTTTGTTGGAAGCTATCTTGCTCCCATCTCAGATTGCAGTGTGTAAATGTTATGCCCACACTGGTGCAACGGACTCTGTTTATTGGGGAATGCTCGGGCGGACCGAGCTGCGAGAGCTGCTGCTTAAACAGCTTCTTCCCTCATCACGCTTCCTTCTCCCTGCCCCATGCTGTATCCCCCAGAGACCCTTCCTCTTTCCCCTCCCGCATCTGAAGGGACCTCTGCTCACTCTTTCCCCTGTAGAGCGGCGCACGTGGGCGGTGTCTGGTTGCTGTTTTTCCATATGCGTCTGGGTAGGCCTGATTTGAAAGCCATGCGTCCCAAAAGTTATTTAATTGCTAGGACTTGTTAAACACAAGGGTTGGACCATGTGTCAAAGGGGAATATGTTTCATGCAGTCCAACAATTTTGGTTTACAAAAGGGTTTTCTACGTGTGCTGCAGAGTTTTGCAGAAGCTTATTTGATCTGTGCACAGAATAGACACGGGTAGGCCGAGGTTCTCTGGCACAAGCAGCTCCCAGACTCCTGCAAGACCGGTTGAACATGTCATGATGGACTTATTGATTTAAACATCCCGTGAAGGGAAAAATTTTCGTCTTGTAATGGTGGATATGTTTTCAAGTGGGTTGAAGCTTTCCCTGCCAAAAACATGCGTCCTCCGCTGCAGTAGCAAAACGCCTTCTTAACTGAACAATTCTGTAAAATGGGGAATTCCTCAGAAATTGTCCAGCGATAATTGGTCGAATTTTTGTTTTTTCTTAATGAGTGTTAAAAACATCTGTATGATTATTTTGAAATTTGATTTGAAATCACTGCAGCTATCACCCACAATATGGTGGAGCTGTGGTAGAGAGAGAATTTCACAATAAAAATCAAAACTGGCCAATGCTGTCAGGAAACAAAACTTAGCTGGCCAAAAAGGCTTGCCAAATTACTGATGTACATGCGAATGAGAGTGCGCACGGTAACAACCTGTCCCCATTTGAGATTGTTTGTTTGCAGCTCCCCCCCAATGTAGGAATGGACTGCGGGGACCGCAAACCAGATGCCATCCTGTGCGAGGATGGCATGATAAGTTATTGTATAACCTAACAAATGTCTCTTTCTGAATCAGAAGACAGGTCGTCATCGGCCTTCCCAGCGTGCGGTCCATCCACTTCAACAACAACACCTGGCGACTTCGTCTGTAAGATACTTCAAGCCGAGGAGTGGAATCACCACCGCTGGCTTTGGGCCCATTCCAAGTTCTCCTCGTCACTCACATCGCTGTGAAAGTCAGGAGAGGCAGACTGGGTCCACGCATCGCACTGCAAACAAGTCCCAGCTCTTCTTGCGGAGCGTACAACGGAAGCATAAGGGGATCTTACCCCCTCCCAACGCGACAAGAGGGCACACCCCCATCTACCACCTCCCAACGTAACACATTGTTAGAAAATACATTGTTAGCTGCTCAGGAGAAAAGTGCTGGTAACTACACTCCTAGGTCATAGATGCGCAGAAGGATAGGTAACACAAGAAGATCAAACAAGTGAAAATCCCTAGTCCATGATGCGCCACGGCGGGAGCTCGGGTCCCTGGCATCCATTCAAGCAGAGGGCCTTGGCGGCGATGAGAAGACTGTGTGTGTGCTCATGTTCATTTCCCTTCCTCATTGTGTTTCCTCTGTTATGGTTTGAAGGTCGGGAGATAAAAAGAACAATCAAACACAGGTCCTTGTCAATTACACTTTAACACCTCTTCATTTACATCAAAACGTGTGAAAGAGGGAAGCATGTGGCCGTGATGGATTCAGCGTGGTCACGTGTTTTTGCTCAGTCAATAAAATCACACCAGGTATACACACTTAATGTTTGGTATAATTATGCAAAAATTCTTAGCAGAGTCACAAAATCGCTCAAATTGTACATTTGTACTCATATGCCTATTGCGGTCATCAAACCCACAAATCACACCTCTACCTAATGGGCGATGCATTTACTCATTTTCCAAAGATTCTGTATTCATCTGTCTCCGGATGATTATTTCAATGAGACCGTCACTCAAAGCGTACAGTGTAATGTCCCCCCACTCAAACGGATGTTAGTTCTGAACTTCTTCAATTATGGTTTAATGATGAATTAGATCCAATATTTTTGGCCGGTACATATCAGACCCTCGGTACTTAATTTGTAGTTATCACATCTATCCGATGTCCTATTACAATTTCCTATACAGATGGGACGGATCCCCTACTGTCATTTTGTTTAAAATGTGTTCTAACCCGTGCACTTCTCTTTTAATGGTATTTCAAGTTTAACACTCTCAGGCGCTCGGTAGTACAGGTGCTCCATACTTAAGGTTCCTGACTCAACAGGGACTTATTCCTCTGAAGGGTGTTTTGTGGCTGTGTGGCTTCATGTCTATGTGAAGTACCATTTAATTGGATAGGTAGTGGTGCTCTGATGATAGCTTCCAGATTCACTCTTACATCATCTCTACCTTCCTAGATCGCGAGGTAAGCGCGTTTTTGCTGCTCTTGATGGCAGTTTGGGGACGGGACGTTCCTGATGATCACATTACTGTGGACCAAGCAACAAAAGTACTTTATCCTTGTTCCCCCAGGTCGGTATAGGAAGGTTCATGTTAGAATGGAAACCTTGAATTATTCGGTTTTCAATTTTTTGTGATTCAACTGTAACTATTCTAGAGGCATCAGGTATGAAGTAATTGCGTTGCGTGCCGTTGCTTTACAAAACAGGATTGTTTTGACCATTGGTTGCCTCAAGTGGAGGTGTTGTTTTAACTTAAATCAGACCAGCTTGTTGTACTTATATTCCTGATAACAGTGCCGATGATGGGATCATTGCACAGGGTATTCGAAATCTAAACCACTTGGCGCGATGCGGTTAGCAGTGTTTTGTTCTAGATGCTCATGTTTTCAGAATGGCGAGCATGGTTGGTGCAAATAGGTACTGGACTTGGGAGTAATATTAGTACTGCTAATAGTGGCTGTCAAGTTGTGTCATTCCTGTGATCAGTTCATTGATCGACGTATGATCTCGTCGACACCAAACAAATCGTTCAAACACACTTCTCTTAACCTGCATGTTGACTGTCTTGATGAGGACAGTGATCCATTAGTGAGATGTTACTTGATGATTTTGAGTAAATTGGTTTGTATGTCTAACCCAATTTATGACGGATTTTCTTAACCTCTAGGTGTGTAAGTTTTGGTTGTTCCGGGTTTCTTATATTTTTACTTATATTTTACTTATATTTTACTTATATTTTTAGTACTTGATTGCTTGTGTGTGATTGATTTAAGATAATCAAAGGGTGGATTGTTATGGTCAGCTCCCCGCACAAGATATTCTAATCATTTAGGTCGATACATGCCGTCTTGTTTCCAGCGTCTGAAACTGCTTCCCATCACTTTTGCAACCATTAGCACCAAAGGGCCTCTTGTTCATCGATAGCCTTGGTCACCATCTGCAGGTGCTATTAAAGTAGACGAATTTCTCACGGCACACCAGACAATATCATACGGCACACTAGTGTACCGCGGCACAGTGGTTGAAAAACACTGCCTTAGATTATTGAAAACATCAGGAGTAACATGGAAAGAAGTCAGCACTATATAGTGGAAAGTAATAAAAAAATGTCCTTACTTTCAGTAACCAACAGTTGGTATCACTGGTTTTCACATGCATGTATTTTGGGCTCTGTCTTCAGATCAGGTTTTTCAGACAGAAAAACAGAGGACCACCCTCACTCAGCTCTCAGCCCAAAGCATCAAATAGTTTATTTATTGTTTATTTGGTTGGGACAGTACATGTTAATGAACACATCACTCCGGATTGTAGCCTTGGGCTAATTTGCATCCATTGTCCCACATTTGCACTCACAAACAAATAATGACTCCCAGGGCTCTTAAGTATGCAAAATAAAAAAACAAGACGCCTGTTGTGGTGTGTTCTTTTGGATTTGTTTGCAACATTTTACTTTGGTGCACAAAGTGGGTTCACTGAGGTGTTGTCAAAGCGGCTGTCTGTACAAAGCGGCCACAGCTGCCCTGGGCTCAGAACGGAGGATGTGAATGCTGTTCGAGTATGTAATGCAAACAACAGAAAGTTCCCGCGGTCACACATTTAACAGAAATTACGTTTTCAGCGGAAAAAATAACATTTTAATCCCTGGTTTATCCAGATGCATTTCATTCATCCAGAGAATTTACCAATGAAGAGAGAATTGGTCAAAAAAAGATAAACAAAGCCGCTCCCGGCTTCAGATGAAGAAATAGTGTCCCGGCCTGAATGGGTGAAAGTAATGCATCACTTGCCTGATCGGGCAACTTGCTAAAACAGCGCACTTGCCCGGCCCAAATCTTTTGTTGCCCCGGGCAAACGGACAACCGTTAATGTCGAGCCCTGATAGTATAATAGGTATCACAGATATAATTAGGCTTGTGATTGTGAATGAAAGTTGTTTGCAGTATATAAGAAAACACTGCCCTTGGGTGGTATCCTATGGTATTGCAGACTATAGGTCACAATGAATTACGGCTATTAAAGGCTCTGTTTTTTGTACTTACAATTGCGCTTAAAATGTTACGCTCCCTTGCAGTAATACAATTATTTTGCCCTTGTTTTGGTGAATTATGAATAATAACCTTTTTCCCACTCATTGGTGTGGTTGTGTGAAGCCATTTACAGTAGAGAGCTGTACAGTTTATTCATTATGTGGCCCAGAAATTACAGGAACTCCAGGAATTTTGCTAAGAAAAGACGGAAAGGCTCCAAGCTGTCAGAGATGCCCACGTGCTATTGAGGACTGGGGGATGGGGACAGGGTCAGTAGAGGAGTTTCTCTCATCATTATCATTTATAAAAAGTAAACACGTTAATTTGACAATAAATGGCTTCTACAACCACCTCCAATGAGTGGGAAAATATGTTTGAGTTTTTGTTTACATCTCTTGAATATGGCCAAACAATAAACGTTTCTTTTAAAGCTGCACTAACTGACTTTATTTTTGTATTCATTACGAAAATGCTATCCATGTCCATGTAGTGCATTGGGATATACGTCCTTTTGAAGAATAATTAGCGCAGATTTGTGCTGGCGTGACATTATATTTTAGATCGAGTTTTGATGAAACAAGGAAGAGAATGTGTTTCGGGTCGCAGATTGTGACCAATCACAGCGGACCAATAGCCCCCACTTTTGTGAGAAATCTACAGGTCCGTTAGCATAGACAGCTGAGTTAGCACAACAAGCCGAGGAGCTAACCTGAAGCTTCGTGTCTTCATCACCGGTTACTGCTTACTTAGCGAAACAGCCATCCAAAAGAAAGTCCCGTTCCTCCGCGCTTCCCGGTTCTATCGTTTTATGGTCACGCCATCCACGTACAAATCCATATTCATGTATTATCCATATTGGGAGACACTAGCTCCGTCCCAACAGTGGGTGTGTGTGGGGGGCGATAGCTTCGTGGGTGCGGGGAGGGGAGCAGAAAGAGAGAGGCCAGCGGGTCCGCGGCTTCAAAATCCCAAAGTCAGTTAGTGCAGCTTTAAGGTGTGTACGCTTTCAAGTGTACTTACTGTATTTAATCGAACACTAAAACCTTTACAGATGGACGGAAGAGAGAGAAAGGAGCCTGAAAGGGATTCCAAACTGTCCGTGAGTCCTTCCCCATCCAACGCCTCCTCCAACACCTCTCTCACCACACCTCCAGCAAATACCCCTCCTGAGGTAAAACTAATAGTTCAGCAGCTTAACTCCAATATGCATAAGAATCGTTCAACGAAATTTGGTACATACATAGCCAAATGCATACCAAAAAGTTTTGGAAATGGAGGCATCATTAATTTTCAACATGGCGCTCATTGCAGCCATTTTTCAAAAGGGCCGTCAGAAACAACAGTTTTCTTATGAGTGATGGATATAATGTGATTTTGTACACATAATTCGATTAATTACCATAGGTGCTTGCTAGTGGTTTTTTTTTTCACATTTATATTCAAAATTCAAAATGGCCACCATTGTTTCCAGACTGGTTTGATACCATGGATCTATAAAAATAACTGGATAGGGTATTAATAGCTTATAGCTGTCCCACCTATGGGCCAAGCCCCGGTGATCCAAGATGGGGGGCTTCAAATGAATGGCTTGTGCTCAGTAGCGCATGGGACTTCAAGGAGACCGGGAGATTAGCTGAACTCGCCTATATTTGGGCATCGTCTGGTGCTCCCGGTTCTGCGCAGTGGGCTATCTCCCATGATGCGTCGCGCCAAATACGCGTGTGTGGCTTTCATGCACGTGCACAGAGGGGCTCGGCCGCGCTTTGACCAATCAGAGCTGCTGATCAGAGCAGCGGTAGAGCGGAGTCACAGCGGGAAGGAAAGGAGCAGAGTTTGTGGCAGTAAAGTGTGGATTTAAAGAAAACCGAAGGATTTAAGAAGAAAAAAAGTTCAGGATGACAAGGGACACTAAAATCCCCACAAAATCCGATCTTTCTGAAAGCTGTAGGTTCTTTGTCAGCTGAGGTCGAGCTGTTTTAATTTACATTGAGTTCTAAGGGGCTTTTTTCTGGGTAGCCCACGTGAATTTAGTCTGCAGTACCATGGGCGCCCCCTGTGCCCGTGGGTGGGACAGCTCTAAGCTAGTAATACCCTATACTTAATATTATAGATTCATGACATAAACATACTACACACGCATATACACATACCTTGCTGACCTTGTCATCGCTTAAAACACTTATGTAAAATCAAATTGGCTCTTATTAGCAAACTTTCACCATAGACGTCACTTGACATGTGTACTTGCGTAACTCAATTAGTGTCACAGAAAACCGGTAACAAAACAGGTTCCCACAAATTTTCACAATAGACACATCAAAAGTATGGCCAAGTACAATAAATGGTAAAATAGTCTAAAATTTGACATTATGTCTAAATATCCCTAATATTAAGAAAACAGGAGTTGCTGGTGGCCATTTTGAAAAATGTCTGACATGGGCGCCATGTTGAAAATTCATGATGTCTCCACATCCAAATCTTTTCGGTATGCCCTTTTTGGCTAAATGTATACCAAATGCCGTGCTTTTATCACAAATTGAACGATTGCATTGGTTATCTGCTGCACTATAACAACCTTTTCTAGACCACCACTGGTGTAAAATCCCTGATCGATGTCTTTGTGTCGTCCTGCAGGGCCTGATCACTGACGCTATCCCTGCATTAAACCTGTCGCTGCAGCAGGTCAAAGAGCTCGCTCACCAGAAACGCTCCAACAAGAGGGCCCCACCCATGGACTGGACCAAGAAGAATGAACTCTTTAGTAATCTATAGGGGCCTGCGTTCATTTTACAAGGAGATATGGACTGCTTTTACACAAGGAAGAAAGGGCTAGCAGGATTTTTATTTCTTATTTTTTAAATATGGTCTTATATCCCAGATGTTTTTGTAAAACATGGTCTTATATCCCAGATGTTACATGTATTTTCTTCTACTAATACAAAATTATATTTTCATGTGGATGATGTGAGTGTTTTTGTAGGCCCCCGACAATCCCTGCTGGCCAGAGCAGTAGAACAATGGACTATGACAACTTTACATTAAAGTTGGGGTACCTGACTTTGAAACCACAACAATATTGGGTATGTAATATAATCTATGAAACTAGTTTTTAGCTTTAAAAACAGTGTGGTTCTATAAAGATTTATAATGTATTTTTGGCCATTGTTTCATCTTTATATGAGCTTTTTTAGTGAAAAACGACACATTATGTATGGTCTGATTCATTCAAATAAATGTGACTCTTTCTGATGGGACAAACAACATGTAATTATGTAGCAAAAAAGTTAGGTACTCCAGCTTTAATAACAGTGTTTTTCAATTTCATCAAGTCCACCTGAGAAAATCAAGATGTTATGTTTCTTCACTAAAAAGTCACATATGTATATGTATATCCAAAGATAACATATTTGTATTATATATTTTTGAGAACATGACCGAAGCTCTATATGAGTTGAATTATCATGCTATAATGAAACTGGTCTTTTCCAGGACACTGTAACATTTCCTGTCAATGATCATTTAAATAGGCGCATTTTTCCGTAAAAAGTATTGTATTATCAATAAATTAGTCTATATGAGATGTATTTTGTAGATCAGAGGCTTTTCTAAAATTTGAAAAATCAATGAAGGATCACGGATTTTAAATGTGAGGAAATTGTTATGCAGCCTGTGCATTTTACATTTTAATAAATATGTCACTATTGTTATGTTGGTTTTATAAATTGCAATTAGTTACTTTTATTGTGGGGTGGATATTCTTGGAGATTTTTGCCTTGAATATTCCACAGTTTGGCATTTGTAATCTACCATGTGTTCTTACTGTGATGAGGGTTACTTCTCTAGACATCTTGTAACTTGTAACATTATGCAAATCCATTATAAAAACAGACCTGAAGATGTTTTTAGATCCATTCATGCAAATGTCTCAATCCTGTAATAGTATGTACCACTATGACATCCCATTCAGAGCAGTTTTTTGGCTTTTAAAACAAAAGAATTTCCCATAAATATTTTTTGACAATTTCTCAGGTGAAGTGACATTCTTTTTCAATCTCATGTCTGTGTTTGCAGGTGGGATTTTTTTGGAAATGGGAATGCTGCCAATGGCAGTATTTATCCTTCATACATGTTTTACCATTTATTTTCTACTGAGATATTCTCAAAATTAAATTATGAATGGCTAAAATGTATAGTATTTCTTGGTTAATGCCATTCAAACGGGCACTTTCCAGGCAGAATAGTATTATTCCCAAGGATATAGCAAGTGACAAACCTTGCTCTAGACAGGTACTTATTTTCCGATAATGACCTGCGTGCTATACATTATGCCGCTTATTATACTGCTTTGTACCAACTGAACACACAAAATAAACTTCAGATCAATTTTATGAACACACAATACAATACAATACAATTTATTCTTGTATAGCCCTAGGTCACAACAGAAGTCATCTCAGAGGACTTAACAAAACCATTGAAATCACCAACACAGGTCAGAGAATCAACAGTTAAAACACATGAAAAATATAAAGCACACACAGAAGAAAATGTCCATACATGTTGTAGAATGCTAAAGTGTCCTGATCATCACAATCCTTTCTGTTGGACACTAACTGTCCAACAAGACCCTCCTGCATCGACAAGGAAAAAGTCTTAAAAAACCCAGTGGGAAAAAGTGAGAAACCTTGGGGAGAACTAGGGAAACCCACAGGGAGGGAGACCCATTTGAGAAAGGGATAAAGGCTAATGATCTAGGACCTAAGCTAGCTACAGAGCGTGGACCAGTGGCCGCTGAACGTGGACAGGTCCGGTGCAGGACTGAAGCACTCCCAGGCGGGTCGGGCGGGGCAGTCCGCAGGTGTAGATGGAGGAGGCCAGGCTCAGAGATCCCGTCATCGTACCATGAAACAGACAATGGAACAACGGGTGAATAGCAATGAACAAACTACAGTCAAAATCCTAAAAATGCTAAACAGATAAAGTAGGAAGGAGGAGAGGATAGTGCTCAAGTTACCATACTTCTCCCAGCAAACTGACTCCCTATGCAGCTTGACTGACAGTCTGAGGAGTTTAGCCTTCCCTGAGTCTTACCTTCCTAGCCATATGCTAAACTAAAGAGGACTGTTTTAAACCTAGCCTTGAATAAAGAGAGCGTATCTGAAAGGAGGTGAGACAGCAGCAGCCACGGCTAGGCTAGCCCAGGCTACAGCACCAAGATTCATGGATTGCACACCAGGTGTGCAAACCAATCCAAGCAAACCTAATTATATATTATATATCATATACATCATATATACCATACATACCATATATATCATATATAATTCACAACATAACATACAGCATAATATATAACATAATATACAACATAACACAATACATAACATAATACATATATTGTATAATATATAACATAATACAGCATATATATAATATATACACCATATATTATATATTACCTAATTATATGCTAAATTAAAGTAGAGTGCTTTAAGTGTGGCCTTGAATGTGGAGACCGTATCTGCTTCCTTAACATAAATGGGAAGCTGATTCGACAGTAAAGGAGCTTGGTAGCTAAATGCTCTGACCTTAGGAACCACCAGACGTCTGGCGTTTTGTGAGCGCAACGCTCGACTTGGTTGATACGACACTAACGTGTCTTGGAGATAAGAAGGAGCCAAGCCATTTATGGCTTTATATGTTAAGAGAAGGATTTTAAACTTTATTCTGTACTCCACAGGGAGCCAGTGGAGTGATTTTAACACCGGAGTTATGTGCTCCCTCCTTTTGGTACCTGTTAAGATCCTAGCTGCTGTATTCTGAACGAGCTGGAAGCTCTTCAAAGAGGCTTTAGGGCACGCTGCCAGTAAAGCGTTACAGTAGTCGAGCCTTGAGGTGACAAACGCGTGAATAAGTTTTTCCGCGTCACTTTTAGGAAGGAAATTCCTAATTTTAGCGATGTTCCGTAAGTGGAAGTACGCCGTTTTAGTTGCTTGGCTTATATAAGCCTTGAAGGAGAGTTCTTGGTCAAAAATGACTCCAAGATTCCTCACAGTGTTACTGGGTATAATACTGACATTATCGAGAGTGATTATCTGGTTAGTAAGGGAGTCACGCAGGCGCTTCGGACCGAGTAGGATCACTTCTGTCTTCTCCGGGTTGAGAAGTAGGAAGTTAAGAGTCATCCACATTTTAAGGTCCTTTATGCAGGCACTGAGCTTTTCTAGCTGATCTGTCTGATTTGGCTTCATCGACAGATAAAGCTGTGTGTCATCTGCATAGCAGTGGAAATTAATTCCATGTTTTTTAATAATGTTTCCTAACGGCAGCATGTAGAGAGTGAAAAGAATCGGTCCGAGTACCGAACCCTGCGGCACACCGAATTCTACTCCAGAATATCTGATAAATAGGATTTAAACCAGCCAAGGGCTGTTCCTCTAAGACCTATATCACATTCTAGCCTCTGCAGTAGAATGCTGTGGTCTAATGTGTCAAATGCAGCACTAAGGTCCAGTAGGACCAGCACTGACACTTGTCCATTATCAGCAGCTAGTAGTAAGTCATTTGTGACTTTGACTAGTGCCGTTTCAGTGCCATGATGAGCTCTGAATCCTGATTGAAAGAATTCAAACATATTATTTTCCTGCAGGTGGCAGCGAAGCTGCTCAGCTATAAGTTTTTCCAGGATTTTAGATATGAAAGTGAGGTTTGAGATCGGCCTGTAGTTTGTAAGTATTTCTGGGTCCAGGTTTGTTTTCTTCAGAAGGGGTTTGATTACCACGGTTTTAAAAGCTTGTGGGACATAGCCACATTGTATGGATGCGTTTATTATATTTACGATAGGCTCAATTATCAAAGGAAGTATGTCTTTGAAGAGCCATGTCGGGACTGCGTCTAACATGCAAGTTGAGGCTTTTGAGGATGTGACCAGAGATCACCTCTGCTTGGCTCACAGCCATGAATTTATCGAGGCCCACTGAAGAGTCTAAGTGGGAAGTCACGTATGCCGCTTCAGCCTGTCCACTACCAACAGCAGGAGTAACCTCCTCCAGTTTGTCACAGATGGATGTAATTTTATTATTAAAGAAGTGGAGAGTGGAGTGAATGCCAAAGGTTTATTTCCTGACAACAAATAAAGTAGTCCCCAAAGGTTTTCCCGTTGCCCTGCAACGTGCCGCGGGCAGGCAGTGTGGCTATGCGTGTAATATCTAGGCTAGCTACTTATTCACATTAAACTGGACATTCCCGTTGAAGGTGCAGTTGGAGATGAGGAATGTTGGTGTATCTCTGGCTAAGTTGAAAGTCTTACTCCCGTTAAACTCAGGAGCGATTCCCCCAGCTTCTCTTGCAGAGACAGAAGTTCTGTTGGGCGCCTCTGGAAATAGATAACAGTAGCGTAAATATGCTAAACAGGGCTTGCGGGATAGAAGGGAAATATGTAATTAGGCAACTCACCAGAAAGGATCTGGCTCCACTTCTCCCGGTCAGATGTTGTGGGAGTCCAGTAGCTCTTCAGGCTGGTTTCGCATCTGTGTCCGGTAACCATCATAATCTCCAGTGTTTGCAGGCCGGCTTTTGACAATAGCTACACAGCTGTACTGCGCAGGCTATGGTTGGTGTAGCGCCTCGAAAGTGCAGCTGCCTTGCTTATGTTTGGCATCATTTGTCCCAGTGCGTTATGCCCCATGGGCTCCCTGGAATACCAGATGTTCTGCTGAATGAGGAAACATACAGGCAGAGGCGACATGGCTTGAGACGATTAGAGCATATGTATTGAAGGCGTGTAAACATTCTCCATAGCGAGATCATTTTTATCACATCTAACAAAAAACAGAAAACCAGTGCTGCATAGTCTCAATATTGTGGGGAGGTTATAGGAATGGCAAAAGGTCCATCTCCTCCTTGAGTCCAGGATAACTGGTCGCTCTTAGAACATGGATCCAGTAAGTCTCTCTTTGGAGGAGTTTTTTTAAACTCCTTTGGGGTCCTGTGGGACAACTTCAAGCTTTTAAAGAGTTCGGTGTGCTGTGACCCACAGGTGTGTAATGTCTAGCACAAGTTCTGTTCAAAAAGGGAAGGCCAAGTTTATTTGTACAGCATAGTTCTGTGCTTAACAAAACAAGATAAAAATAATTATACAAGGCATTCAAGTCATGAATAATAACAGTAACACGTTGCCGGAATTCCGGCGTGCGTTATGTTAACCGCCATGACAGTCTAGGCCTGTGACACAGAATTAATGATTTTTTTAACCCTATACATCCACTGGGGCTGTGGTGGAAGCATTCTGCGAATGCAAAGACCGGAACATGGTTGAAGGGGCAGGGGAATCATAACAACATACTTGTGGGTGAGTGTAGCGGGGACTGAAACATCCACGGGTGACGTAGTTGAAAAAACCCCCAAAAAAAACAAATCACTAATTGCGTTCTTGGGCGCACCGGCGGCTATGATATTAATGATGATGAAGGCAGTTCTTGAGAGAACTGCAGTTTGGTGGACCTGCAGGAGGGAAGATGGCTGCTCCGTCAGCAGTGAAACAGCCTTGGTCTTTCAGCGGGGGCTTTGGCCAATGGACACAGGACACAATGACAGCCGACATGAGTAGGAGCAGTTGGAGTAGGTTTTGTAGGGGATCGGACCCACGACCCTCAGGCCAAAATCGGCTCACGTTAGACATAGCAGAGGAGGGGGGCCTTTCCTATGATCTGTTTTAAGTACCTGTACATTGTCTTGCTCTGAAGACGTCTTTTTGGTTGCAGGGAGGTGTCCGACACGCAGCGGATTTTGTTCCACCAGGTAAAGTCTTTATTGTTGTGTCTGTTTTTTCCTCAACAATTGCATAAATAAATCCCTGCATTTAAAGCTGGGGTACTTGCCTTGTAAAGGTACTTGTCTTGTAAAAGTAAAATATAGTGGACAAATGATTTCATTTATCTGTCTCAAAAGGTGATCAAAAAATGCGACTGGGGCCAAAAAAAATAAATGTAGAAACTAGTGATAGAACCAAACTGTTTGGAAATTGTTGGAAACCAAACTGTTGGAATTAGTTCATGAATTTTGTTATTATTTTTTGTGGTTTGAAAGTATTTTGATATATATATCGCAATAACAATAATATCAGAATGACTTTGTGCCACTGGTGCAATTAGAAATCAGTTGAAAAATCCCTCTGAACCCTTTTTTGTTTGTCTTAATCCTTAAGTTAAAACGTATGAACTGAAACAAATAAATGCAGAATTGGACAATAATTACTACATAAAAGTGTTTAATGATATTTTGAGCAGAATAAGACAAAGACAATAGGCAAAATCTTCTCGCTCTTTGCAAAGAAAATGTACAGGCTATATATTGAGCACCTAAATGTATTGTTCAATCTATTCGATTTTGAACTATAAATCTATGTAGTAATTTTCATGACTGACTTATTTGAAAGGTAGATATCCCAGCTTTAACTTCAATGAATGATACAAGGAAAGTGCAGTCATTTTGTGTTTCACATTTTGTCATTTTACAGTGAATGTCAGTTACTTTAGTGAAACTGAAACTTCCTGAAGACGAGCACTGGTTGACCTGCCCATGCTAACACTCTCCAACTTCCTGTTTGGATAAAAATAATTAAAATCCTTGTGGCTCCTTGTCATTGGTTCAACTATTCTCCTTCAGCTAATCTTATTGATGATTTTTAAGTGAAGGGGCGGGACTGGTTAAAATGTATTGAGTTGAACAATATTTACGTTCATGATAGTACAGTGCCCCATGGTCAGAAATGTGCATTCTTTTAATAATTAGATACACTTGGAAATGGCTTTTAAGAAAATAATAAAAGCCTAAATATCTTTAAAAGCCTAATACCCAGAGAATTTCAGCTGATGTGTGCCTTGTACACAGACGCAGAGTGCCAGCTGAAGGAGGGGAGCAGCCAGAGGATTCCCCGCCTCACAGTGAAGGTACAAAGCCACATTCCACACAGCTGAACGAAGCACCGCTGAGGCTTTGAGTCATAAGGGGCGGGGTCAGGGGACGCTCCTGGTGGCCTCACGCTCACCAAACTGCTCTAATGGAGGGTAGAGCAGTTAGCATAGAGTGCGCCTATGTATGGAAGGAATAAGTATAAACTTATCATTAATTAATTACATGTATGACAAGCTAGTAAAATTGGGAATCAATAGTCTCAATAATCCGTAGCGTAATGTGAAATTTTACAACACCAGTTGCTACAATTATTATACAATACAATGCAATACAATACAATTCATTCTTGTATAGCCCTAAATCACAACAGTAGTCATCTCGGAGGACTTGACAAAACCATTTAAATCACCAACACAGATCAGAGAATCAACAGTTAAGGCCCATAACTTGAATGTCATCTAGGTCACTGAACATCTCTGAGACAACAGTAATTCCTTCATGGATTTCCACATCTGGGCTGGTTTCTAGGTTCTCATAAACCTACTGACCCAGTCTTAAAGATGATGGTCTTGTACTCTGCCCATGTCTGTGTCAGGATATTACTCCCACTCTGTTTCTATAATTACATCTGGAGATGCACAGATGTCCTGACAATACTGATCTGGAGATGATTTGGGTCTGTCCTTCACTACTGTCTGGGACAATACTCTTCCACCTTTTTTCCCACTTGATGTACAATTCAATTTTAGTTGATCAATTTTATAAATGTTAATAACCTGTTCCTTCGTTCTTGTTGATATGTCCATCAGAATCAAAATCATTTTTATTGCCATGTAAGTAACAGGAAATCCCAGACTAGGAAATTGCTTTGGCTCTCGGTGCAACAGTCAAAGAAGAGAGTAGGCATAATATAAATCGGCATAAACTTCTAAGGTATAAAAAATAAAATTATTACAATTACAATTTACTATATACAATATACATAATACATACTATATACAATATGTAATATAAGTTCACTTGGTGCACATAATATGCAGTAAGCAGTGCAATAATTGCGAAGCATCATGAGTTCAACAGCAGAGGGGAAGAAACTGTACTTATGGCAGGAGGTACTGGTCCGAATGGACCGTAGCTTCCTACCTGAGGGGAGAGGTTGGAACAGACCATATGCCGGGTGAGAGGGGTCGGATGTGATACAACCAGCCCGGCCTCGATCTCGGGCATCGTAAAGGTCCTACAGCGATGGGAGGCTAGAGCCGATCACTTCCTCTGCAGAGCGCACAATGCGCTGTAGTCTCTGTTTGCCCCTGACAGTGGCTCGAGCGAACGGCACGCTGATGGAGGAGGTGAGGATGGACTCGATGATGGCCGTGTAGAACTGCAACAACATCTGTGCAGGCAGCTTGGCTTTCCTGAGCTGCCTCAGGAAGTACATCCTCTGCTGGGCCTTCTTGATGAAGGAGCTGATGGTCGGCTCCCACTTGAGGTCCTGGGTGATGGTGGTGCCCAGGAAACGGAAGGACTCCACCGAGGTGATGGGGCATCAGGGAGGGCGGCGGCGGGAGGACTGTGCTCCACACAGCCCTGTGGAGCCCTGTGTTTATAATCAGAGACATTCTTCCCCAGATGCACACGCTGCTTCTTGTCCGTCAGAGAGTCAGTGATCCGCCTGCAGGTGGAATTGGGCACGTTGAGCTGGGAGAGCTTGTCCTGGAGCACGGATGACAGGATGGCGTTGAAAGCAGAGCTGAAGTCCACAAACAGGATCCTGGCGTAGGATCCTGGCGTAGGATCCTGGCGTAGGATCCTGGCGTAGGATCCTGGCGTAGGATCCTGGCGTAGGATCCCGGGGAGCGGCTGAAGAACAGATTGAGCTCCTCAGCCAGCTTGCGGTCGTCAGCACAGTGGGGGGAGTTTGGCTTGTGGTTTGTTATTAGCCTCAGGCTTCTTCAAATAGAGGCAGGGTCGTTGTTGGAGAACTGCTGTTGTAGGCGCATCGTGTGCTGAGACTTAGCCTCGTTGAGTACCTTCCTGAATTGGTATTTCGCCGCCTTGTAGCCGTTGCAACCTCCCTCTCTGAAAGTGGACTCTTTCAATTTGCTAAGCTACCTGAGTTTAGCATTGAACCAGGGTTTATCGTTGTTGTAGATGACCCTGGTCCTTGTTGGGATTATGCTGTCGTCACAGACATGAATGTATGACGCCAGTGTCCATGTTACCAACCAGACTTTCTATGGCAGCTCTGTGGAATCCAAGCACGCGCGCAGCTCATCCACAGCCTCATCAGACCACACCTTGGAGTTCCTCACTACAGGTTTCAAGAGCTTCAGTCTCTGTCTGTATGCAGGAATCCGGTGGATCATGTTTTCATCTGAGAAGCTTAGAGCTGAGCAGGGCACAGCACCATAAGCTCCGCGTACAGTGGTGTAGCAGTGATCCTGTGTGTTCTCCTCTCTGGTCGGGCATGAGATAAACTGTCTGTGTTTGGGTCATTCCTGGCTCAAGTTTCCCTTATTAAAATCTCCCAGGATAATAATAAGCGAGTCGGGATATAAACGCTCCATGCACAGTACTTGCTCCGCAAAGGGTGGTACTGGGGGCACTCGGGTTCAGTAGAAGCCTCAATAATGTGGAGGGCTTCTTTAATCTCTTCCCGCTCACTGGACATCTCTGGGACAACACTGTCTGCTTTATGGATATCCGTCTACTGATCCAGTGTCATTATTGAGGGCCTCATGACATGTACAGTATATGGGCTGTGTTCTGCGTCAGAATATTTGGCCTACTCTTCTTCTATAATTTCATCTGGAGATGCACAAATGTCCAAACAACCCTGATCTGGAGATGATTCAGGTCTGTCGTCCTTCACGACTGTCTGGGACCTCTCATCCACTTCTTTTTCCACTTGGAACAACTAATCCAGCATCTGATTATTTCTAAACATATGGAAATATTAATGTAATCCATATTTTTGTACAGCAAACAATCTCAAACTATACATAAAGTCACATCTTTACGTTTCCACTGTTTCAGGGCAGAGAACACTGTCTGGTTCTTCTCCAAGAGGCTCTCTGCAGCCACCAGGGGGCATACAGCAGCTTTGAGTGAGTAAATCCAATTTTAAAAGATAAGCGGTTTTTAATGCTACAGTGTTAACATGAATAATGATTAACTATATCATGCCATAATATTGATTTATAATATGTTATGATCATCGTCAATATGCATGTAATAGATTGCATTAATGTGACATCACAACATTCCAATTAGTCTTTAGATTCACATTGTGGTGGAAGGCAGCTAAAAAATCTTTCCTGGTAACTATTGTACCTGTCAAAGGTCACACTTGTCTTAGTTTAGTATTAATTTATCTCTAATAGCTGGGCCATTCCACATGAAACAAGATCAAGTCAGTACATATCAACTATGGTCTAAATATTTTCTCATAAAGGGGTCTAGAAGTGGTGAACGTTTGTATGATGTTGGCCAGTAGAAAGGACTTTCTTTCATAAGAATATTAAGGCGGCTTCTTTTATTACAATTTTATTTTTTTTATTTTAATTTTTGTATTCTTTTTTCCCTAGAGTTCTTTTGGCACCTGCCCACTAACTGAAAAAGATTTTTACAAAATGAACTTAACCTATTAAGTTAGTACCACAAAGTACTTCACCTTTGATGCACCAGTGTGTTTGGCATCAACGTGTGTAGAGAGAATTGAACAATATCTGAACTCTGGATATTGTAAAGTGCTTTGGGTGACATTGGTCTGTAAAAATGTGCTATATAAATAAAGATTGCTTACTTACTTTAGTTTTTAAAATGTCATCTTCTCATTGTATATCAGTTGTTCCTGTTTTACTCTGCAGCGAGTCACTGCCGTTAGCTGTGGATTTGGAACATGCAATCTTCAAAAACAGCAAGACCTCCAATACATACAAAGCTTCAGTTCTTAAAAAGGTGACTGTGGCCTCAGTAAATGTCCAGTCTGGAGTCTTGATGAGAGAAGTGACCGATGATGTCATCCACAGGTGTCGGAGCTGAAGAGCATGCCCGTCACCTCAAAGGGAGAACTGGCTGAAGCTGAGAGGAAACAGGATAGTAAAGAAAACCAAACCGCAGATATGCCCAGTCACCAAGAGGGGGAGCCATCATCATCATCATCATCGTCATCCTCTTCATCCATGGGCTTCACGTCTGCTTCACAAGTGTACTCTGTAAGATGGACATCAATTCAAAAAGAAAATCAAAACAATTATAAAAGATATTCATGATACATCTAACGCAGGGCTACCCAATGTGACATCCGCACTCTAGGCAAGATATAATCCTTCAGTTGAATGCACAGCCAAACGGAACGCTTTCTGGATTTGAACATTGTCCGAGAGAAAGCCTGTTTCACATTTTCAGGAAGACTGTTCAGATGTTCAGATTTGAGCCCTTGTGCGCCACAGAGTCCGAGTTGGTTCATATGGCACTGACATGTCTCGGATGTACTCATACACAAGCAGAGCTGCTATAGAATCTGAGCCACAGGAAGCCAGTGCAGAGACCAGGGGAAATTAGTCGTACACTAAACAAACCTGATTTTTTTTTCAGAGACGAATAATGAATAGAGGTAAACAGAAAGTCAGTATTGAAAAAAGTCAGCAGGAAGCAAAATGGGGGACACATTCAACATGTGGAAAAAGGTGCCGTGGTCAGATGAAAACAAACTCCTACTCCCCACCCTCAGTGCACCATCCCTAGTGTCAAATATGGGGGTGGCAGTATCATGCAGTGGGGCTACTGGGGCTACTTTGCTTCAGCAGGGACAGTGAAGAGTGAGGGGACGGTGGATGAAGTAATGCACAGGACATTATTGAAAGAAAAGTGGCAGGAGCTGGGGATTCTGCATTGTATTTACTTGTGTGTGAACTTTCAGTAAACTCATGGTATGATGGCTGAAATATGGGCAACAGTATGAATAAAATCAATAGATCCGTTCTTGAACCAGCTGTACTTGTATTTTCAGATGAAGCGCAAAAGAGTGGGTGCAGGTCTCAGGGGCTCGTCCAATCCCTTCCAGAGCGCTAGAGACCTGTTGTCGTCCACTATGGGCCAGTCCGTGCCTGAGCCGCTGGCTGACATCTCTGGGAACTCCCCAGCTCTGGACTCCTCTGTGACCTCATCAATACGAGCCAGAGTCAGCGCCTTAAACAGCCCCCCCAACAAAGTCAGAGCTCTGAGCAAGACGCAGCAGAAGTTGGCGGACGCGGCCAAAAACTCTCGGACCATTTCTCATTATTTTGCAACAAAGGAGACACATGGTAAACAGGCAACAGAAAGCTCCGTAACTCTAACGGTCAGTGATGACGTGAGATTGGAGCACTTGCCGGGCCTTGAGGATGACGTGCAAAAGAGTCCCATAAAAGTGGAAGATGAGGATGTAATAATGCTGTCTGAAGAGGAGAAGGAGAGTGTTCAAGAGCCTCCAGTGGAATCTATCATGTCTGCTCCAGAGTAAGATGTTTTTTCTAATCTAAAAATGTATTAATTGGTTTGTGTGACTTGAAGTTATAGTTACACAATTGTCTTTTTTTTCTCTAATGAATGAATAGGTTTCCCTAATTGGAAATCCCTTTGAAGGTTTGATGTGATCATGGGTTGAGGAATTAATGATCCGTGACCAAGATTACGAGATCCTTTATTCGTCCCACAGTGGGGAAATTTCAAAGACCAAGATGTGGTCTGGGGTACCAAACTATCTTTTTTTCATAATCATTACATGTTGAAATTCACTTTTTCAAGATTCTTTTTCTGAGGGAGCATTTTCTATTTTATTTGTTTTTGTATCACCCAAAATCACAACAGCAGTTTTCTCAGAGGGCGATACAGTATTGTCAGATGCAGATAATCAAAGGAAACTCAATAATAATGCATTAAAGTCAGTGTTAAACCAATGTTCATAAATGTCCTGGACCATCACTGTTCGAAGACCCTCCTACAAGGAAATTGTGAGAAACCTCATGCAGGCCCACAGGAGAGGGGGTCGGCACTAGATCATACGGAATCGGGACGAAACCGGAAGTAACAATCCTACTTTCGAATTATCCATCCATCCATTTTCTACCCTTTAATCCATTTCTGGGTCAGGGGGGTGGCAATCAGAGATGCCACCCAAGTCTCATAGCACCAGCCCCTCACTGACCCTCTGCAGGTGGTGAGTCCACAGGAGGACGGCTGCTCTCTGAGTGTGAGCATAGCCTTGATCTTTCAGCGGGGGCTTTGGGCAAAGTGGGGTTAAGTGTCTTGCTCAAGGACACAACGACAGCAGTCATTAGTGGGAGTCGGTGGAGAAGGTGTAGAGGTGGGAATTGAACCCACGACCTTCAGGCCTGAAGGCCAATGCTCTACCAACTGAGCTACTGTCGCCCCTACTTGTCTAAAACTTTCGAATTAGTTTTAGACTAAAAAGTCCTTAAAGGGTGACTGGTTAAGTTTTAGGCGTCTGAGTAAGATGGTTAAGGTTAGGGTTAAGGATGGGTTGGGGTTATTTAATGGGAATTATATTTACTTCCGCTTCCGTCCCGATTCCGTATATGATCTAGTGCCGACCCAGGAGAGGGGAATCTGGAAGTAATGTGAACTGGACTACAACACAATGTCTTCAACTTAATAGTAAACATGTTATCTTTTGCTAAGTTGTAAGATAAATCTCTGAGTCACTATTTGATGCTTTTGGCTGATAGCTGAATGTATGAGTGAGGTTGGTCTTTCCTTCCTGCTGCTGTCAAACTGTACAACGAACAATGATGACTAACAACCAGTAAAACTGCAAAAAACTAAACCAATTTCAGAATGAGCTATATGAAACCACATGTCACTTTGCTTTACTCAGCTGTGCAATCATAACTTGATTAATGTCTGAATTAATGTGCAATATAGAACCAAGTGTTACTGTCACTTTACTGAGTGTCTTTGTCCCAGACCCTCATGCGTCGAACATGTACAGATGTACAGTAGACTTTCAACTATACAGTATATTACTTGCGATAGAATATACAGTATTTTATACTTGCTCGTTATTATGCTAAAGACAGGGGTTTTTGTACTTAAGTCTTGCCTCTTCATCATGCTTAAGTTGGAAATTTCTTTTCTTATTATCCTAAAGATAGATTTTTTTATTTTATTTAAGCATAGAGTTATTAATTTATCTTGTGCTGTGTGCTCCTCATTCCTACTGTCTGTAACTTGTGATGTAACACTGAAATTTCCCCACTGGGACGAATAAAGGATCTCTTTATCTTAGTCTACAGATGTGACAGAGGCTGAAAATACATCATGTGAAAACTAGTGATAGAACCACTGTTTTGAGAGCAAGGAACTAGGATGGAAGGATTATCACATTTGTGTGGTTTGAAAGTGGGGAACCCCAGCTTTAAGTTGCACAGAATTATCCAAACATCGATCACAGTAAGAAATGAGGCCTGGCAATGTGACTTTAATAAATTTGTATTTTATTCATTCCCACATAGACTAAACAACAACACAGCGACAGCCGTGACGCCTCCACAAGAAGTATGTGCTGCTTTCACTTCGACTGTTTATTTCTCCAGATACTTTACTTTACTCAGCGCTAATCATTCAAACGTCTTTTATGCTTTTCTAGGTAAAGCATAAAGTAAAAACACAGAGGGCACCTTCGTTCACCGCAAAGCGCAATCGTCCAGTGGAGGACCGGCGCGTGACCTTTAACCCGCACATAGACGAGAGGGCGGTGGTCCCGGAGAGGGAGGCCCCTGCAGCAGTCACACTAAAGGAGGCGGCAGATATAGTGGTGCGGTGTTTGGACCCTTTCTATTCTCAGGGACGCTTTTCCACCAAGGTGAGACCAGGTTTAAATGCGTTTTTAGTGGCAATATTTAGGAGATTATGATTAGGGCTGATCTCATAATGGCTCAATTTTACTATAATGTATGCTTTTTAATGTTTTTATTTTCAGGAGTTGTTCAAGTCATTTGCCCGTTTTTTGTCTCACCTACTAACAGAAGGAACTACAAAAGGAAGAGGGCAAAGTAAGTAATGTATTTATCAAGCACGATATTGGTTAGTAAAGACAAGTATTATAATTTCATTTGTAATGCTAATTAAAACATCTGTCTGTTATACTTATCTAATATTTTTGTTATAGGATAATTTAAACATTTCTAAAAGGCTCTTGGGAATATAACGTTTTAAGTTTTTATTTTATTTTTTACATATCCCTCTTATTGTTGACAGTCAAAGCAGAGGCCAAAGCTCTTATCAACAAGTTCTTCAGCAAAGTCCAGCGCTGTGAAAGTGAAGGTGACTGGAAGCACCTTAAAAGACCTGCACCCTGTAAAGCAGAGGACAAAAAAGAGTAATAATATGATCATAAGTATGTTCTAGTGCTTATAACCTTCTGTACTGTATAAAGACTGTTACCCCTGCTGTCCAAGTGCAATTTTAACAAAGGGAGACAAACAATTCAATAATAATGTATATATTTTATTTGTATTTGTTTATTATGGAATAAATGAATACTTTAGTTCATGTTTGTCGATTACACGTTTTTAGCATTTTACCGTTAATGTGAAGTCTACTTTATCTTAATATCAGAATACATCAACGCCATTTGTTGCTATTGGAACATGAACACCCGTGGTTCTCAAAGTCTGTTTAAGCTGGGGGGAGAAAATAGAATTATTTCAAGAAAATAAAGCTTATACATTCAACATATAATAAAGCTTGTAACACAAAAACAGCTTCATATTTCTGTAAATTTCAGGGAAATGGTGTCATTTAACACAAGGTACTCAAATTAAAAACACTAAAATGACACAGATTTTGGGGTTCCTTGAGCACCCCTGGGGTACACATATCTTGTCATGTGATAAGTGCAGATGTCTTTCTGTGTAAACGTACGTCTTTATTTGGAATTAGAAATATGGTAAAGCCAGTGTTTAAGCCTGTTAATGGTGATCAATCACATAGAAAATGTTTTTGAAAATGGAAACAATGAATTACGTGGTATCTAGCAACAAAATATTCACCCTTTTAGTGTGTCTTTTTTAACATTAGAAATATCTTAATGACAAACTTATAAACATTTTGTCGTTTATTTGTTCGAGGAAATAATCTTTGAATATCAGCCTCAGAATGGAGACATCAGTGATGGGACGTTTCATAAAAGATTACGTCATTTACAATTGCGAGACGTTAAAGTCCCATTGTAATAGATTCTTAAAGCCTTAATTTGGCAAACAAAACAAGTCCTGCTTTTGATCCAATGTAAAATGGAAACTAATGTCCTTATTTGTGAGTATTTGCTATATTTTCAAAAGTGAATTATATTTGAACCTGACCCTCAACCAAATTGGATCGACTTTATATAATCCCGCTCTAGTCGCTTGATTTAAACCTATGACAATACAGTAAATAACGGGTGAAACCATTCTTTATATCACAAAAGAACAAAATCGGATCCATCCAATAGTATTTAACCCTCGAGCCATACAATCTTAAAACGTTACTATTTCAGATGAGACTTGAATGCAACAGCACGAGGAGCGGACCACAGAGCAGAGAGCTGGCTACGTCCTATTTCACTTTTCTATACCTCCTCGCTCCCTCAAAACCTCGATCCTTTCGCTTTAAATCCCACTTTCTGAGCCCAAGACAACACAAAAATAAACTGAAACATTTGATTTTGGTATCTGTGTTTAGGGTGAATTTATTTTACGTGAGACGAGGTGGAAACATTTTGAAGTAGCGGGTGTCATCAGAATTTGGATTAGCCCCCCCCCCCCCCCCCCCTGTCAATTTGCACACCGTGGGGGAGCGCAAGAAAAAGCTTTCTTGCTTATCTCTTCCTTTTCCCACCACCTATCTTCAATGTTTTGCATCTTTGCCTTCGAAACTATATCAGGCAAAATTAACTCAAAAAGGCTACAAAGCAGGTGCACATATGTTTAATGAAAATGGATGAAATCGCATTTTTATACCTCTAAATTAGGGGGGGAGGGGGGCGTGTGTGTGTGTTGTGTGGCGGTCACTTCCGGGGTTCCGGTCGCTCTCTCCTCCCTCCTCTCTTCCCATCCATCGCCCCGGGCTCTGTTTGGGAGCAGCGGGGGAAGAAACGGCCACATCCAAGCGGCTTCCGATGCTCCGTGCCCCGGGTACGATGGAGGAGTTTGAGACCGAAGATGACGAGCCATGGTACGACCAGCGGGATCTTGAGCAAGGTGAGGCGGGTGCATGAAATGGCTTTTATCTGTACCAAAAAAAATCCATGGTATAATTAGCCTATTAGTATTCCTGCACTGGTGTCAGTGCTGCCAATTGTAAATACCATGCATGACTAGGCTACTTTTTTCTGTGCTGTGCTAATTATTTTGATCCTTGTCAGCAGTGGGCCAGGCTTTCACAATGAAGCCCATCTCAGCATCTGAGATAAGTAGCCAGCTCTAGTGTCGCTCTTTCAGCACAAAAGGCCAAATCAAAAATTTAGATCTTTGAATATATAGCCTAGGTATTTATCTATTGACAGGCTCCCGTTTAAACCAACTTCAATGGCATACACACATTGAATTAGCCTATTTACTTTATAGAAAACATTTTAAACGATAGGGTTTTACTCCTAGATCACCTTTTCATTTACTATATTATATCTACTTGAAGCATGCTTGCAACTGAAATCTACCTCCTTGGGGCATCTCACTTGGTTTTAGGCACTTTTACCATCAAACTGCATCTGTTATTAATGCTCCTACATTAAAAAAAAATATAAAAAAAAAATTACATAGCTTTCTTCAAGGAGTGAACATTACAGGGTTAATTATGGGTGACAACACTGTTTAAGATATACTAATATTAACATATTCAAAAACTATTAGTAGAATAGGAAGAACTAGAACTATGCCACAGTCAGACTCAATTTATCAACAGTTTGGATCAATGCGCTAGTCGTTATCCATATATTTTTAATTTATTTGCAACAAATTAAACCCACCCTGTGTAATTTTTAGAGTTGCTCCATATGAAAAAAAAATACATGTTTACCAATAACAAATGTGACCTTTTTAAGAATATTTACCTCCACCATGTTTAAAAAAATAAAATAAAATCATCTTAGAATTATAAATGTCCATGAGAGCAGAGTATATCCATGTCAATGCGGCATCTTGAAATACAGTGGTGGATAAGGGACAAAAAGGACGCGAGAATTGCGTTTCGTTTCACAAGTGCGACTGTTATCGTTGCTTTCACTGTGTCCTCACAAGTTTGAAGAAGAAACCATGAAGGACTACAGTCATGTAAAAAAACCATGTAGGAACACAGTTATATAAAAGATCAATGGAGGGCCACAGTTATGTAAAAGAACCATGGAGGACCACAGTAATGTAAAAGAACCATGGAGGACCACAGTTATGTAAAAGAACCATGGAGGTCCACAGTTATGTAAAAGAACCATGGAGGTCCACAGTTATGTAAAAGAACCATGGAGGTCCACAGTTATGTAAAAGAACCATGGAGGACCACAGTTCTATAAAAGTATGACCCAATCAACAATCTTTTTGAAAAGTAATTATGCAAAAGTCCGGCCTCAGAGCATTAAAGTGTCAACATCGCAAACCACACGCACTGAAAGGCAGAGTTAAAACAACAGGAGGCACATTGTGTAGTTTGTACACAACAGACTCACACGTAAACAATACATAACTTTCTTCACACTGACAGTATTTGTCTTCACACCAACAGTAATGAGAAAGAGGCAGAATCTGCACGGGTCTAGGGATGTTCTGACCCGATCCGAGGTCAACATAGTCTATGTCCTGGCCTCTCGGACCATCGTGGTTTTAAGACGTTTATCCTTCATGCGTCTCTTCTCTTCACACCGCGTTTGTAAAAATATAAATTATAATAGATCCATGGTAAAACTCAATTAGAACCTCTGTGCAGCAGGTGCCGCTTCATAACGCAGTCTTGCTTAGATGTTGCCTCCACGCGACTATGTCAAGAGGCCAACACATGTGGAGAGATCCGGTCATTTATCAAACTAAAGGATTCTTTCCTTGGCAGTCCAGTGAATGACTGAGATTTGAGGAGCACTGTCAAAGACGACATACTGTCTATCAAAGGTGCTAGATGGCAGTAAAAATTACAATGTACCTTTAAGGTATACTATGGCAAATCACGATTGTTTTACCCTGATCTAAGTATAGCCTATATAGAATTTGATTGGCCGAGATTTTAAAAAGTTCTTGTATCCCAAACTGAACCAGAGCAACCATCCATCCATCCATCCATTTCCTAATGAATTAATGATCCGTGACCAATGTCCAAGTCTGTGACTTCCTCCTACTTATGTGGCAATAAAAATGATTCTGATTCTGAGCTGAATCAGGTATGCTGTCATGTAGCCACCATTCAGATAGGCAATACAAGCTACAGTCCTGGTAAGATGCATCATGGTGAAGTGAGTTGACATTCCCCATTATTATTGATGGTACGAATAGTTTGTACCGGTACCTCCTTGCCTTCTTCTTAGCTCCGGCTTGACATCCTCCGAAGGGCTTCTTGATCTCCAGAGGGATCGGATGCTTCATCCCACATGGGCTTCGTCGTCGCCAAAGGAGCTCATTTTATGAAATCCTGCCAGTGCATTTTTTGAAAATATTTACTTCCATCAAATTGATTTACACTTGATCTTCTTCTTTCGAACCATGCATCCAAGTCTCACACACCCTAGTAGCGAGTTGGAGGGTTCAAACGTCATCTAGTGGTTTGAAATTACATCAGTTGACAGCCACTACTATTGAGATAATTCTGTGGCTTAGGTTCAGCTTGTAAGATACACAATTATCTCAGTGTGTAAACAAAAGTGGAATGAGAATTTCTGGTTTGTAAACTATTGCTATAAGACAGCAATGAAAAAATGTCAATGAAATACAAACCATTAGTTACTCTTCATATTATTGTCAAAACAAAATATCATATAACCGCGAGTATACCTTGACAGTTACCAATAAAGTCTGAAGAAAACTTCTGTGACTTGTGTGCACTGCAGTTATTAGGTCGGAGGACTATTGTGGTGTCTTCTGCAGATGTATTTTATATTACATGCACAGTTTTTGAAAGTTGCAGCAGCGTTCAGACCTGCAACAAATAGGTTTGATATTCAGACATCGCAATTCAGCAGTCGTGACTTTGGGGGGTTAGAAGGTGTGGTGAGGGGTTTTACAGCGTTAAAACATAGAGCTGGACCTTCACGGATTTCGCTTATTGCAGGTTATTTTTGTGTAACCCCCACAATAAACGAGGGACCTTTTATTTATTTATTTATTTATTTATCGTTTGGTTGGGCCAGTACATGCTAATTTGCATCCGTAGTCCCACGTTCGCACTCACAAACACACACTCATTCATTCACCCTGAACCGGAGTACCCAGAGGAAATATACGCAGGCAGGGGGAGAACATGCAAACTCCACTCAGAAACGCCCTGTTCCAGACTTCCCTGTCCACACACACTTCCTCCAGCAGTCCAGGGGGACCCCAAGGCGTTCCAAGGTCAGCTGAGAGACATAGTCCCTCCAGCGTGTTCTGGGTCTTCCCGGGTGGGATCTGCCCGGAACACCTCCCCAGGGAGACGTCCAGGGGGCATCCGGAACAGATACCCGAGCCACCTCAACTGGTTCTTCTGGACAAAATTCTGTCCATAAAGACAGTGAACAGAACCGGTGACAAAGGGCAGCCGTGGCGGAGGCCAACATGCACCGGGAACAGGTCTGACTCACTGCCGGCGATGCGAACACAGCTCTGGCTCCGGTCATACAGGGACCGGACGGCCCTCAGCAGAAGACCCCCCAATGGACACCCCGGGGAACAGGGTTGAACACCTTCTCCAAATCCACAAAGCAGGTGGACAGGTTGGGCGAACTCCCATGAACCCTCAAGTATCCAATGGAGAGTATAGAGCTGGTCCAGTGTTCCGCGCCCGGGACGAAAACCACACTACTCCTGAATCTGAGATTTTGCTATCAGTAGAAGTCTCCTCTCTAGTACCCCTTACCGGGGTGGCTGAGGAGTGTGATCCCCCGATAATTGGAACACACCCTCCGATCCTCCTTTTTGTAGAGGAACCACCACCCCGGTCTGCCACTCCATTGGCACCACCCCCGATTGCCACGCGATGTTGTAGAGACGTGTCAGCCATGACAGTCCTACAACATCCAGAGACTTTAGATTGTCGTGAGGACGTGACGGGGTATTGAGGAGAACCTCGAAGTATTCCTTCCACCGCCCGACACTATCCCCAGTCAAGGTCAGCAGCTCTCCACCTGCACCGTACACGGTGTTGGCAACCTCCTTAGGCGCCGGACAACTTTCCAGAATCTCTTCGAGGTCGACCGATAGTCATGCTCCATGGACTCTCGGAACTCCTCCCAGTCCCCGGTTTTTGCCTCTGCAACAGCCCGGGCTGCGGCACGCTTGGCCTGCCAGTACTGGACAGCTGCTTCAGCTGTCCCACGAACCATCATTGCTTGATAGGACTCGTTCTTCAGCCTGACGGCATTCCTTACCGCCGGTGTCCACCACCGGGTTGCCGCCCGGAACAGCACCAGAGACCTTAAGACCACAGCAACGAGCTGCTGCAATGGCGATAGAGGTGGAGAACATGATCCACTCAGACTCAATGTCCCCCTCCTCCCCCGGGACCTGGGAGAAGCTCTCCCCGAGGTGTGAGTTGAAAGTCCGCTTGACAGGGGGGCTCAGCGAGACGCTCTCTGCAGACCCTCACTACACGCTTGGACAAAATGTGACTAGCACAGAAGTCCCACAACTGAACACCGCTCGGGTTCAGATCAGAGGGGGGCGTTCTTCCCAATCACCCCTCTCCAGGTGTCAGTGGCGTTTCCCACATGGCCGTTGAAGTCCCCCAGGAGAATAACTGAGTCCCCAGTCGGTGCCCCTCCCAGGGACTTCAAGAAGGCCGGGTACTCTGCACTGCTGTTAGCCCCGTAGGTTGTCACAAACAGTGAGAGACTTGTCCCCCACCCGAAGGCAGAGGGTGGGGGACAGGGAAGAACTCCAACACGTGGCGGCTGAGATGGGGGGGCAATAAGTATGGCCACCCCTGCTCGCTACCTCTCCCAAACTTGGGCGGGTTTGGAAATAAAGAGTCCAAGCCCACCCAAGGAGCTGGGTTCCAGAGCCCAACCTGTGTGTGGAGGTGAGGCCGACTATATCTAGCCGGTATCTCTCAACCTCCCCCACGAGCTCGGGCTTCTTCCCCCTTAATTATAAATGTTTTTTGTTTTTATCCTGTCTTTTCTCACCTTACTACACACATACACGTTTTTGTTACCTGGTGGGTCCCTTTGACAGGGCCGTTCAGAATGGGACCCATAGACATAATCTTTTTTACTGGGACTACTTTAAGTAATACAAAACAGTCAATAGAAAAACTCTTTTAAAGGAATTTTATTTTAGATTTTTTTTTCGAATTGCAGTGATTCTATTTTTGACATAGAATTTAATGCCACTCCATGTCCGATGTCTAAGGTCATCTGGTGAGGCATTAATGCAGGCCAGGCAGTGAGACTTCCCAGGGACTTTTCCAGTCTGTATGAAAGACGTCATGGTCTTCTCCACAGCCTTCACCTCAGATGCAGACCATGGCTTTCTTACACGTTCTAGGGAGAGAAATAAAAATATATTAGCAATATACACTCCCAGGGTTAGGACCAAGCAGCCTGGCTGTAATCCCCCACCTGGTACACTTACCAGAAGGGGCACTGCCACTACCATGGGGTGCATCTGGATGAATGGTTGAAGGTTCTCTGCTTGAAGTTTCTTTTAGCCCGTCCGTTTGTGAGAGGATCTCTACTGCTCTCCCTGTCGCACAGAAAATAAAAATACAAGTGGCCTTTAGGGGAAAAAAATTATACATATTTTAATAATATCAAGAATTACCTTCAGGCTCAATTTGTATCTGGTCGAGGCTCTTTCCTTTGAATTCCGTCACTCTTCCCTGCTCCATGGCCATTAACACTTTGCTGATTTTGGCCAGCTCCAGTGTCCCCTCTGGTAGTCTGTAATATTGTCTGTGGATGTGAATGTCATGGCCGAGGAAGTTGGCTAGTATGTCCATTTCATTCTCTTTCATATTGAGAACTGTAGACATAGTAGCTATGTGCTTTCTAAGTTTGGTTGAGGATAGCATCTCTGGATGCACCGCACCACATTCTTTGGCTACCTGCCGTAGGGAGTCTGATCCCCTGATGGGGGTGTCTGCGCCCGGGCGGGAGAAGAAGTATGGGTCAGAGATGGAACAGGCCCTTCTGTTCTCCACCAGCACCTCCATCGAAGCAATCATTTCAGGAGTCAAAAGAACCGGCACTTTCCGACTTCTTTTCCCTTTAATTTCAATGTGTTGAAAATGCTGACACAGCTTTTTCTCAAGTTCGGACAGTCCCAGAGCAATGTCAGAATGGATCCCAGTCTTACTTCTTAAGGTAAACGCTGTCAGTGGCATCTTTGAAACCTCACCTTCCCTTCTTCAATTGAAAATAATGACCTCACAAAGAGTCAAAACTGCCAGTTTAGACCAATGCTTAGAGGTTGGCTCACTTATTAGGGTTTGCACATATTCAGGTCGACATACCTCAATATGTGCATGCATGGCTCTAACGTCCTCAGTCAGAGGGAGCAGGTCCGGAGTGTTCCACTTGGCTTGCCGAGGGTCTGTAGGGCAGCAGAAGAAACACAGACGTCCCACCTCTTCTCAAAAAGCAGCCGGCTTGGTTGGAGGTTTTTAATAAATAGTTAATCAACACAATGCTCCATTTTTGAGTCACATTCAAGAATATCTGCTAACTTTCTGAGGCTATGGCCGAGTTTGAGGGCCAAGGATGGAGTCTTGTATTGATTTGTTTCCTTATCATATCCAGCCACAGACTTGACTGCATAAATCACATGGTTAAAGTTGGAAGGAATAAAGAAATCCTTCATTGTTTTCAGTTTCCCTGCCGTTTTTGCTTCGTTAATTAACCTACTTTAAACTTCTCCACAACAGTATCTCGGACCTGCCTGGTGTGTTCCTTTGTCTTCATGGTTCTCTCTTCGCTTTAAACAGAACCCTGAGACTATCAAAGAGCAGGTGCATTTATACGGAGACTTGTTTACACACAGGTGCATTCTATTTATCATCATCAGTCATTTAGGACAACATTGGATCATTCAAAGATCCTCACTGAACTTCTGGAGTGAGTTTGCTGCACTGAAAGTAAAGGGGCCGAATAATATTGCACGCCCCATTTTTCAGGTTTTTTTTTTAAGTTTAAATTATTCAATAAATTTCATTCCACTTCACGATTGTGTCCCACTTGTTGTTGATTCATGACAAAAAATTAAAATTTTATATCTTTATGTTTGAAGACTGAAATGTGGCAAAATGTTGAAAGGTTCAAGGGGGCCGAATACTTTCGCAAGGCACTGTAAATGCACACAGACATACAATCCTCTCACACTGCTTACATAACAGTAAGGATGTGTGTTGTCGGGATCTCAGGGACGCTGCGGTGTGGGACCGACTCATTATCACCCACAATCCTTAGCGTTCTCTGTGCAGACCACAGACAGCATGTGAGTAATGGCCTTGCTCACTGTGCAGCGCTCAACATGCATCAGCTAATTACTGAAAGCACTAGCTTAGAGAATATTGGTTAGTGTTTTATTTGGGTCAGAGGAGCAGTTGCATCCACTAAGTAACATTAGATTTATTTCCTTATTTTGAAGAATAGGCAGTAAGCAATTCATCAAACCATATTTCAATTGATATCTGTTTCATACAGTACACAACCTTCAATTTATTGTTTTATTACTATTATTTATTATAAAAAGTGAGCTCATGAATTATGTAGTTTCTTCCCTGCAAAGCAGCTTCACTGTTGGAGCTGATGCTGCAGATGTACCCTGTTCACAGTTCTTATTCCACACACAATGAACTATAATGCCTTCAATACATAATTGGACAACAACTTATAGATGTAATTTTATATTTTTCCTCCAAACGTTTGTTCTAATTACACAACATTGCTTTCATTCCAAGGAGAATGATGGGCAAAACTATAAACCTTAATCTGGATTATCCCAGTTAATTTGTTCAAACATATTGTTGCATTTGTTCAATATGCTTACTACGCAAAAATAAGGCCATGTGAAAGCGTATCAACACTGGTCAACCCAACAAGTACTGAACCTACATCGGACTAGAATTGTACTAGTACCGGACTTAAAGTGATAGTCTGGAGTTTGTCAGAAAAAAGAAAGAGGTACATGATTTGAAAAAAAAAAAAAAAACACCCAAGCTCCCTCCCCCTTCCTTTCTGATTTGGTCGTGAAACCACGCCTTCTTTTCCATGCACGCGCCAGAGGAGAGATTATTAATTTTAATATTTGAATATTTAATCATAATTTGTTTTACAGCTCCTCACAGCAGCAGTAGAACGCTCCATTGATTTGAATGTAATTTCAGAACGTTCTACAGATCATTATTTCTTGATAACGGACCTCTCAAAACAATAATGACGGCTGCCCTTTGGCAACGCACTTTGTGCTTGTAATTTCAGGTGTGTAAAATACTAAGATTACTCTGGACAGTACGTTCTTTCAGCGTCTGTCACTTTATTATTATTATTTCTGTGAGAGAAGCTATCGAAGCTAGCCACGCTCAATAACACAAATATTAATCAATCAACACATTCAAATGTTAATCGGAGAATACATTATATATATACATTCTTAACACACGTGCACGGAGGTTTTCAGAATTATCTGTATGTAAACCAGTATAATGCAACTTAATAGGGGTTTTTACATGTAAACCAGTATAAAGGATAACAGTTTTAAAGGATATCAAGAGCTTCAAATACTTCAGGAGTTTCAAAGATGTTTAAAGTATTTTAACAGTTTCAAGGATTTCAAGGATTTTTCAGCTAAATTCCACATTAGATCTGTTCCGCAGTCAATCGCAATGGCTTCAGCCATTGCAAGTTTCTAGTTCTGTCTATTATTTACCGTAAAGATCCACAATGCTGCAAGAAGCGCTCCTATCAGGCCTCGCACTCCGATATGGTAAGAACAACAGTGTGTTCCTACTGACTGCTCTGCTTCTCAGAGCAGCATGTGCAGTTTCACAGATTTGATGACCAGTTGTTATGGTCACTCACATACAAGACAAACATGTCCACTCACTCTTGCTCTATTTACAAAGACCTCTTATAATCTCAAGACTCAAGACAAAGTTTTCCATTGAACATTTAGCACAAACAATTCACTTACAGTTTGCATTATAAAGTTACTCGAAACATTGTAAAGTAAATTTTTAAAGGTAAATCTTATAGCAGGATATTGAATTAAGTTCCTATCCATGGTAAACATTTATTGTTTTGTAAAATTCACGAGTGAAATGTAAGACAACTTTGCTTTTTCTCCTCTATGTGTTCGTTGTCATTTTGGTAATGACAATGGTTGCTGAGGATCTTATGCAGGCTCTTAGTTCATAAAGTTGTCCCTTTCTTCAAACATGTTTTTGAGAGTGTAGAGGACTCCATGGTATAAGTGGATAAAACAACATTTACTATTCTGCCTCACCAACACTGCTATTTATAATACGCTAGTCAATCAATTGTTTGTTACTTCTTCTGTGACAATAGATTGATAAAATACAGCATAATTTTAATGTACATGACCACAAGAACTAAATTGGCATATGTTTTTTGTACAACTTTTATTTCAGCACATTCATAGTTAGTGGTTATTCTTTAGTGACAGTAGCAATGCAGCCTTATCTGATTCTAAAACCAGCATATCCAGTCTAAACCAGAATGAAGACAGTGCTGTATTCGAATGGACAAAAGTATGAATGATAATGTTGTAGTGATATTGTATTTTCATAGTCTTTCACGGGTTGTTGTGCCTGTTGCTTCCTCCTTCCCTCATTGTAAAGCTCAGAAATAGTAAATTGTACAGCTGATGCTAATGAAGCTGTGTGAGATAGTTAACACTAGTAAACAGTTCTGACAAATGTGAATCAATCAATCACCAGGACTGAGGTTGTAGATTCAGGGCTGAGGCTGTAGATCCAAAGCTGATGCTGTAGATCCAGGACTGAGGCTGTAGATCCAGGACTGAGGCTGTAGATCCAGGACTGGGGCTGTGGATCTAGTACTGAGATTGCAGAACTAAAACTGAGGCTGTAGATCAAAGTTAGTCTGAACTTGGTGTGCATGGTATTGGCTGTATGTAAGTATGGTATTGTATGCTTTATTGGAGTGCTACAAAACATGAACAAAGGCAGTCATAGGAGAGACGCTTGGGCCAGGTTATAGCATACTTGTAGTCCTGCAGATGGTTGTTGTAAAAACATGATGGCAAAAAAAACTAACCCAAAACTCTATTGTGTTGAGTTAGAGTACTTGCAGGACCATAAGCCGCTACTTTAAAGTCATTTTGAACTATATAGCGATGCGGCCTATGTATTTTCATTTTATCAAGAGCCTTCCCTGGGGTGCAGGAATAGAAAGCAGAAAGCCGATAAAGAGAAGTACAGGGAATTACACAGGAGTTGTATTTGTGTGTCAGTAGAATAGAGTAGAGTTTATTGACTTGCTATTATGACTCCATCAACTTTTAAGTAAGGATGGGACACATTGTTGTAAAAATAGATAGGGTTCATCAGGAGTCAACTGTGCTTTAAAACACCGCAACATTAAATCCTGTTGGGTCCAGATAAAACTGTTTTGCGCCATCAGCTGTTAGTCAAGTTTTTTTTATAGTTTGACAGGTTTGTGTACAATTTAATTATATTACTGTTGAAGATGAGTCTCGTGGATCTTTGATTTTTGAATCTGTTAAGCAAATAAGACCTGTTAATTTGTTATTAATTTGGTACAGATGTAGAGGGGTTTTATACACACCTGTAATCATATTACCGGGTCTAATAATATTTATAACTTGGTTCCCTCCCTTCAGTTTCCTATTTCCTACTATTTTCTACAAACCGTAATTGTATTTATTTTATGTATTAGTTTATTTCACAGGGACAGTGTACATTAATGAACATTACTGTAAATGTACCAGAATTAACCACAAGGCTATTATTCATCCGTTAAAAAAGTGATCGTTTGATCTGTCAGTAGTTATTTTGTGGCAACTTTAAAGCTGGATCCTAACACTCTACATTGATGGTTTTCTGATAGAGTGAGTTTAAGTTAATTGTTGTGGCCATAGATGCACACAAACAGGACTCTCCCTCATTGTGCCATAGAGAGACGTTTCATGTCTTGGACTTCATAGCCACATACCTTCTCTTGCTTCTTTCTGGGCCCTGAATAGCTGAGGAGCACGCAGTGGGTGCTGGGGACACTGGCCCACAAAACCTCTGGGTCCTCCCCCGTCTCCAGCGCTGGATTTTACACGGTTGTGCTTTTTCACACTGGCTGAGTTCACCACAATGGACAATGGAGGGACTCTCTCTTTTTCTACTTCTCTAGCACTTTGTCCCTCTTGAAAGTCCGGAGTGGCGTGGGGATTGGTGGCCTTTGACATCAGCTTTCTACGTGCGTCTCCGGGGCTGACACGATGTGAGGGTCATGGCAAAGGGTGCCCCAGTGCACCACTCTGAGAGATGCTGATTTCATTGTGTGAATGAGCCATGGGAAATTAACATGGAGCTGGGCTAACATGGGCAGCTCACACTAAATCTCACTTGAGTTGTGCTGCTCTGACAAAAACACATAGTTATACAAGAGTCTTATCCCTGTGCAGGTGTCTAGCTTCAGTCAGGAGGCTAATTGACAATTTGTAGGGATGTCAGAATGTCATACACCATAAATTCAGGTGATTTTAGGCTTTGTAGAGAATTGTGTTAAATTACTAAACTTGATGAAAGTTGGAACGCAACATTTTGGCTACTTTACTCTCCACAAAATGTCTTATTAAAGCTGGAGCACTAACCTTAAACCCATGATGAATCCAAAGATGGATGTGATACAATTGAACTGTGATGGGAGACCTCTGGGAATTGTAAAATGCCAAACTGTCATTGTGTCTTCTTCACCCACATTGTATGAGTCTGGTGTGTGAGTGAATGATTGGTCATTTCTGTCACTGTGCCCCAGGGCAGCTGTATCTATGTGTATGTCTATTCTATCTTTTATGTGCTAAAAACAAAATCAAAACAATAAAATATTATGTAGTTAAGCTCAATTTTCCATGTCATCGTGCAGGTGATTCAACCTTTATTTATTTAACCAGGAAGTCCCTTGAGATAAAATCTCTACGAGGGAGAGCTGGCCTCTGGTTGTGATACATCACAACCACTTACAAGGGAGGTGAAGGAAGGGTAATGTATCACAACCAAAACGTTACAAGGAACTGAATCAGCCGTTTTGTTTTGTTTGTTAATTCAGGTTTGTTAGATTAATTTTCTCCTTAGGGTGAAAGTTGGACATTTATTTTGATCTATTATTAACCATGACCTTTAAAGTGATTGTCTGGAGTTTGTCAGAAAGAGAGACAGAGGTACATGATTTGAAAAAAATGACGCAAGCGCCCTCCCCCTTCCTTTCTGATTGGTCTACACCTACGTTTCCAACACTTTGAAATGTTAATCAGAGAACACATTATACATATACATTATTAATACACATGCACGGAGGTTTTCAGAATTATTTGTGAACGTTTTAATGAAACAAATAATGTTTTTATGCACACAAAAAACGCGGCAAACCAGGAAGGGCTATTATCATGAATTGCACATTATAGGAGACACCTGCAGAGGATCTGATTATGGAGATAGGTTCAGTATATACATGAGTAACTCAGCGCGGATGTTCAGAATTCTTTGTTCAGTTTTCATGTAGTTCCAGAGCCTAATGGAGGCTTGATTCAGAGGCTCCGCGAAAACAAACAACTGCCCAAGCGTGCAGCTGCGAGCATCAGCGCCGATGATTGACAGCCCTTGGCATGACTCGATTGGTTAACCTCGACGGCACCATGGATTCTGAGCTATAGCTAAGAGCAGGGAAGGCGGGACTTGTCCGTAATATTAGAATTAATAAAATGACTTATTTTATATCAACATTTAAGGCCAGGAGGTCAATTGAACACATTTCCTAAAATTTGTAATTCATTTAGAGTTACAGGCTATCACTTTAAAGGAGCTATACCCGTATCTGCAAGGTTTGAGTGTTTAGCACCGCCCCCCAACTCGCCCACAAGTTTCTCATTTCCCCTACTCTCTCAAAACAACACAAAAGCAACACACTGCTAACAAAATATATAACTGAAATATTACCGGTAGTTCTGCGTCCGAATATAATCCAAGCATAGATAGACCGAAGTCTCTCCAGAGTATACGATGTAAGCTAGCTATGTTCACCAGGGCTTGAATTCTTCTTTGATCATTTTTTCACTTTAGTTCCCTCTTCTCTTCCTCACTGTTGTGTCGTTTGGGCTGTTTTGCTGTGTATGCAGTTACAGATAGAGGAGTTATAGCCAATTCTGCTAACATGCTACTGTGTTTAGCAGCACTGCAGAGGCTAGAGGACGCAGCCTCGTTCTGTGATTGGAGGAAAGCGGGCGTCACGCTCTCCTCCAATCACTCCAATCATCTCTATACTCAGCACTTTTTACGGACTGAATTCATACACAAGCTGAATCAATGAGCTCAAGTTTTCAATTAAATTACGGATTATAATACAACTTGTATGTAGTAATAAGCATTTTTTATGAACTCATAAAAATAAAAACAATCGGGTATAGTATCTTTAAGACTGTGCTTTCATCTTCCCGGTGACCCACCACCTGCAGAATGATTAGTGAGGGAGTGGTGCTATGAGAATAGGGTCACAGCTTTGATTGCCATTGCCCCAAACCCAATTGACTAATAAAGGGTATGAAAATGAATGAATGAATGGATGATATATCCTGACAACAAAGACGTGATGGTATTTTTACTCCATCCCGGTTGGTCTAGGAATTTCCCAGAATGTAGCCATGAAATATCAGTTACTAGGTAATATCTTTCCACACACTTATATATATATATATATAAATATATAAAGTGTTTACTTTACTGTATCTGTTGGTGAATTGACAACAATGTAAAGTCCTCCAAGACTGCTGCTGTAATTTAGGGTTATATATAGATACATGTTATTGAATTGAATTGAATTAAAGCAATCAAACCTTTCAGCAAGACAGAAAACTAATTCAGGAGTAGTTAGTTGGATTAGATTTATTTCAAACATGCAACTATAAGCACGAATATGTTACGACAAGCAACAATATATACTGCAGGTAAAAGTTTACATGTCGGAAATGGAAAGGCAAGACGTCAAACTGACTGCTCTTTTCTCAGTGTGAACATCAATTATACATTATACATATTTATTTATTTATTGTTTACTTGGTTGGGACAGTACATGTTAATGAACACATCATTTGATTTCACTTACCGAGAATAAACAGTAATAATAAAAATAATTATCTTTCAAACTAAGCCATTTTCTTAGTTCTCAAAATCTTCAGTTTTTATAATGCGTCTTAAACATAAACATATTTGAACATACTCCATAATTTAACATCAGAAATTGAGATACAAAAACTGTTCATTGTGGTCCGATATCTGGGCACAATCTAAACTGTTCACTTCACTGTTTTTAGTTGCTTTAACCAATCCAGTTGGTAGTTATGTGTCTGAACAATCTTTTGGATAAAATAACCTGTAAACAACAATCTATAAATGGTTGTGTCATAGCACCAAATTATCTATTTTATTACTATGATGCAAATTGGTAGTTCTGACCAAAATAATGGTGAATCCAATCAATATTTGTTTAACCATCTAGAAGGGTTGGCTCACAACTACTTGATTGTTGAGTTTCAGACCAAAACATTGGTTAATCTAACCAATATCGGCATAACCAATTAGAAATCTTTCAACAACCAATGTATGTGTAGACTGTACAGTGTATCTATTGATCCTGTCCCTCAGGCTGTAAACAGTGTCTATAATTGTACAAAATGTAATGAAAAAAAATGCTAATGAAAATGTTTTTCAATATTAGGTGGTAACATAATTTTGTTAATTTCTCTCAGTTTTCCCACGATAATACAATAGCATCCATAAAAAGTAATTACAACTGGTTAATCATGACATTCCTATCCCCTCACATGATTTCTCCCCCAATCATGCATCAAATTGAGTCGCATTGCCACCACCTGTAACCCCAATGATACACGTGCGCTGGAGTGTGCTCGTTAGGATGTGTATACCTGCTGTAGACAAAAGGGCTGCCTGAAAGGCCCACAAGGACCCCACGGTGAGCTCTGTTACCCCGGGAGGCTGATGACACACAGACACTGGCCATTCTTCCGCACACAAAGGATTCTCATTTAGGGCATTGGTAATTACCTAGTTTATTTGGTTGCTGCCTTTTAGTGGATCCTTGCTCCTCATGCGCTCCTACACAACACAAGCCTTGTTTTAGAAGAGTCACGGGGGATCAGGGATCAGGAGGTGGACGCTCGGTCGATAATGACATTTAGGGGAAATGTTAAGTAGGAAAGATGTGGCAAAACACCAAAGTGGGCTAAACGAGCAGGGATAAGAGTGTACTGTCTGGAGTGGTCATGCTGGGATGAAAGTTACTTGTTACTTAAAGCTAGGATACCTAACTTTATTGTTATCATTGTTACATGTTTGTTCCAACAGAAAGAGTAAAATGTAAGCAAATAAGACCTCAATATAGTGTCCTTATCTTAAAGTAGCAATATGTAATATTTGCATGTCAAGTCATCATTAAAGAAGCTATACCCGATTTTTTTTCTAAGTAGTTCATAAAAATGCTTTTTACTACATACAAGTTGTATCATAATACATCATTTAATTGAAAACTTGAGGTAATTGATTCAGCTGTGTAAGAATTACAAGCAGTGAAAAGTGCTGAGTAGAGTCTGAGCGGGCCGCTCGTTCTCCTCCGCTCACAGAACGAGCAGCGAACAGCCTGTGTCCTCTAGCCTCTACAGCGCTGCTTAACACCAGGGCTTCAAAATTCGAATATAATTCTAAAATAAAAAAGGATGAACAAAATAATTGAATAAAAAAATGTGAACAAATATTAGACAACCCTTGTAATTCGAAATGTATTTAATGACTGCAAATAAAATAGTTAGCTCCCAAAGGTTTCACAGGGACGTGCTAGGCAGGTAACAGCTAAGCTAGCTAGTTGTTTCATGGTAACTTCCGGGTTTTTCGCAATCGCTTTTTGGCACATTGAAACAGTATTTTTGTCATGAAAACGTTAACAGCAAATTCTGAAATCATCCGTGCATGTGTGTTAAGGATGTATATGTGTACTGTATTGTCCGATTGACGTTTAATGGTGTTGATTTATAGATATGTAGTTGTTTATTGAGCGTGGCTAGCTCCGCTAGCTCCGTTGGCTTCTCTACACAGACAAGTGTGTAGTGACAGGTGCTGAAAGCGTTTTGTACTTGCAGAGTAATGGCAGTATTTTACACACCTGAATTACAAACAGAGGTTGCATTGGGGCTTCGGTCATTATTAGTTTGAGAGTTCTGTTATCAAGAAAAATGATCGGAAGAATTGCTGCTGCTGCTTTGAGGAGCTCTATAACAAATTATAATTAAATATTAGAATATATTCTAATAAAGGCGCGTTCAGACCAAAAGCTTCAAAAAGCTTTTGACGCGCTTCAACTGACGCCGGGATAGTTTTGTCATTTTGGTGCTTGAAGCTTTTGACGCGAGTGACGCGCCTGACGCCGGTGGGAGGAGCTTCTCTGTTGTCTGTAGTCAGGACAGCGGTGGATTTTTCAATGAGCAGTGAGCCTTTATTTGTTATATAAAGCAAAATATACGTTGTTGTAGGGCTTCAACAAAACATGTTCTGGGTTCACCACAGACTTGAGAGGCTGCAGTGTTTGCAGAGTTCCGTCATTTACTCCAGGAGCTGCGTACGGAGGAGTTTCGCTTTCAGCGGTACTTCCGCATGTCACTCGCCCAGTCTGAGTTCTCAAACCCCGGAGCTCGCCTCTCCCCGGCTCTCCCTGCCTCTCGCCGGCTCTCGCTCGCCTCTCCCCGCCTCGCTCTCGCCTCTCCCTGCCTCTCCCCGGCTCTCGCCCGCTCGGAGCTGCCTTGCTCTGAGCCAGACTCATCGTCAGCCTGTTCTTATTTTAAATAAACTACGTTTACTACACAGCATGTATACAATGATTTTTGTTACTCAGAATGTTACTACTCATACAAATAATATTACTAATAACAATAATGACAATAAAACAGCAGCAGCAGATACATGACTTCTCTTCATGACAGAGACAGACCCTCTGCTGCTGCTGCTCCTCGTCTCCTGATTGGTTGAAGCCCGCGTCAAAGCTTCAAAAGCTCAGCTTTGCTCAGCTTCGGCGTCAAAGGGATTGTTGTGATACGCGAGCGTTTCGCGCGTCAAAAGCTTCAAGTGAGCGCGTAGTACGCGCGACTCTTGAAGCTTTTGACGCGCGTCAAGTGACGCCGGGGCTCTCGGCTTCACCTGACGCGCTTCACCATTCACTTTCAATGGAAACCTGACGCTTTTGACGCCGAAGTTAAGTCCGGTGTGTGAACGCCCCTTAAGGTTTTAAATTAATACATTCGGACGCAAAACTAGCGGTATTCTTTTACTTATATATTGTGTTAGCAGTGCGTTGCTTTAGTGCCATTTCATCAGTGATTGTTGCACAGCTTACAAGAAGTTGCGCTAATGCTAATGTTAGCATATGTATCAGATCGCAAATAAAACTAGGTGGCTCTGTGTTATGAGAGCGTAGGGGAAATGAGAAGCCATTGAGCGAGTTGGGGGGCGGTGCTAAACATTCAAACATTGCAGAAACGGGTATAGCGCCTTTAAATGGCCCCCATATTTCAAAGGGCGTTATTAAATAATATCTTTAACTTATAACAGTAGTTCATTCGAGATATTTGAATATCAAAATTAGATTTACGACCCGTAAAAGTTGTTATTGTTTACAATTTGATGCCCTACCCTCTACAGTTTCGCCAATCAGGAAGTATCATGGAAGTCCGTGATCGGGTTGCCAGAACCCCGCGCGGCTAATCTCACTGGTTAAATAACATGTGGACGCCTTTGAAAAATTGAGACAGCGGATAAAAACTTTCGTGTGATGCAACAGATGCAACCTGCTGGTTTTAGTGCGTTCTTCATTGACATATATATGGCCTGCATCCACAGATTCATTTATTGCGAGTACTGGTGGTCTAGTGGTTAAGCTAAAAAACGATAAAAGACAAAGATCAAAACGATTTTTGCAGATTATAGCTTAATTGTAAAAAGAATAATTTGAGAGCTCATGTACCCCAATTAAAATAATGTTAGTCTCTTTTTGATGTGGGTCTTATACATGTATGTCTAAAAAATAGGCCATAAATGAAATTGAACGGTGAAACCTTGATGTTGATATGCTGAAGATATATGTTCCAACATCCATTCTTCCTACTACTATTTTGGACATCAATTTCTTATTTATTTTGCATAATCTATGTATAATTACAATGCTTTTATTTCGTTTTTATTTATTTTTTATCTCAAATGTCCAAAAAAAAAAACCAAAAAAAACATTCATTCAACATTAGCACGCCTCACGACAATGTGAATGGAGACAGACAAACAACTGATAAAATAATTCCTTGTGTTTGCTGCTGGATTTGGTGTGTATCTGGCAACCTGAGTCAGGGAGAGTGGGAGAGGACAACACAATATAGGGCTGGAAAGCGGAAGTGCGAGATTTTGCGAGATTTCCACCCGCGGATACAAACAAACCACACGTGCCACTTGTATGGTACTGAGATCGCCAACTTCTTCCTCCTTAAAGGACTTTCCTGTGTTATTTTGGACACATTTCGTCTCTGGGACAGAAAAACTGAGTGAGCGGTCGGAATTAGCTGTGAACTGACCATGTCCTGAAGTTTATATGACGGGGAGATGAGAAAGGTGCAGGGCCGTGTTCAAACTTATTGTTTTTTAATCCACTATTATGCATCAGAAAGACAATATAGAAACGCTATTCCCATGCAAATACATTGATGTCCCTTACAGCTATCTTTGCTGCGTTGGTTATGAGCCAATGTTTATGAAATCAGTTTTCTATCTGTTCATCAGCTCAATCTCCACTTCACATTCATTGCAGCTTCACATTGGGTCTTTTTTCTTTTTGCTGTGCTGCCAAAAATAACATGATGTAGTTGGGTTACCTATTCATTTACTACTAATATTATGATTGTCCGTTTTCTGTTTATATTTGAACCTTTGTTAAATGTTATTTAATACGTGCTAATATGTTCCTCCTTTATCTCTCAAATAAATAAATAAATGTATCCTTTGTGACAACAGTAAAGTTAATCTTATCTTAAAATACAAGCCACAATGAAAGGCTCGGCAGCGCACTACCGGTTAGCATTAGCTACAAGTTAGCTTGAATACATATTCAAGTTAACCATCTGTAAAATCAGACAAAAGGTTTTATCACAACTGCATAGCTTTTTACACAGCTTCAGTTGGTCTTTGGGAAACCCAAAAAATGAGCATGCTTCATGTAAACTTTGATGATAACAGCCGAAAACAAAGCAGAGCATTTTGCACCATTCATTTAAACAGCCGACGGTTTGTTTGTATCCGAGCCATGAACCGGAAGTGCTTCTGGGACGAGACTTTCCAGCCCTATTGACTGTGACTGCAGTACCACTTTTGGCCAGATTGTTACATATTGCTCCTTTAATAGAAAAGATGTTATCTTTTTCATTTTTGTATTAATATAGACTATGATGATTGGCTGAGTATAGGTGGTCCTCTAGTTTTCATTACTCTGAAAAAGCTGATGAAATACGTATGTGGAAACTAGTGATTGCACCAAGCTTTTTTTGAGAGTGAGGAACTATGGATTTGACTACATTCCAATTTTTATAGTTGGAAAGTTTGGGACATCAGCTTTAGTGACCATCAGACATTTAACCGACATTAACATTGTAAATCTAAGTCTGTCTTGCACGTGGCCTGTTTTCCTCCATTATGCCATCAACCTCCAGAATGTTTCACTTGTCGCAAGCATAGGAAAAAGTGGCATGCCAATGTTATGCACAAAACTCTGAGTTACTCGGTATAGTAGAAATATACACTGAAAATAAGTATAGTTTAGTAATTTGTATTTTTTTCAAAGTAAAATTAGAAGAATAGTAGAATTAAAACAAGTGGGAAGGCCTGTTGAGCTTCTTTTATGTATGAGAAATGAGAAACTTTACAGAATACTGAACAAAATCCGCAACATTGTACTCCATATTGAGCTGTGTCAGGAAATTCAAATGATGAAACAACCAAATTTGTAAGTAACAGGAAGTCACAAACTAGCTTTGGTATACAGTGCAGACAAATAATGAAAAAGTAATATATAGTGGCATGCATAAAACATTAGAATCTTTATCAATTCTAATATATAAGTACACACAATAGTCAACAGTGAGCTGATGTTAAAAAGCTCCTAACAAGCTTTATGTAAAGTTCAGTATGTGTATTTGTATGAAAGTTAATGAACACTAGCCTGGCTCTGCCAGACCCATGTAGTTCCGCCATGCTCCACCAGAGGCGTTTGGCTGAACCACATCGGTCTGGTATAGACCAAGCCCCGGCGATCCAAGATGGCGCCCTATTCAAATGAATGTTTGTGCTCAGTGGCGCTTTGTGACGGCATGGGGGCTGAAAGATTAGCGGAAGTTGCCTGAAACTCGCAAAGATCTATGGGAAACTCGCCTGTATTTGGGCATGGTCTGGTCCTCCCGGTTCTGCGCAGTGGATGATCTCCCATAATGCGTTGCGCCAAACACGCGTGTGTGGGTCTCACACCGGGTCTCACGCACGTGCACAGAGGGGCTCGGCTGCGCTCTGACCAATCAGAGCAGTTCATCAGAGAGGGAGTTAGAGCGAGAGCCAGACGAGCAGAGTTTGTGGCACTAAAGTGTGGATTTAAAGAAAACCGAAGGATTTAAGAAGAAAAAAATTTCAGGATGACAAGGGACACTAAAATCCCCACAAAATCCGACCTTTATGAAAGCTGTAGGTTCTCTGTCAGCTGAGGTTGAGCTGTTTTAATATGCATTGAGTTCTATGGGGAAAATTTCTGGGTAGCCCACGTGAATTTAGTCTGGTTCAGTCTGCAGTACCGCGAGAATCCCCCGAGCACATGGGTTATCCAGCTACAAGCTAGTAATACCCTATCCAGTTAATATAATAGATCCATGGTATAGACACCATAGGGAACGCCTTCCCCAGGTTATTTTTTAATCAACCAATCAGGATTGCCGGTGTTACGTGGGGTTTGCACTGCCTTCTCAAGCTTCTCTCATGCAGCAACGAGAGGAATCCAAGATGGCGGACGTAAAGTCCGCGAATCTTTTTAAAAGACTAAATACGATCGAATTAAGACACGGATGTCACTTTTAATGTAATTTGAGGCGAGATGTTGATGGTTCTATGTTGATATATGTGTGTTTTAAGAGTCAAATGTTCCTGTAAAGTTTGGTTGAAGCACTGGTTCAGTGTTCCTGTTTACACACTACGCAGCAGGGTTGCCAGGTTTGGTGGTTCCCGCATATTTTTTTCCAAGAGACTTGTAGGTATTAAATAAACAGAAAGACAATAAACAGAATCATGATAGCCCAAGTTGATTACATTACGTTTTTAGTAGGGCTGTCAAACGATACATTTTTTTAATCGAGTTAATTACAGCTTAAAAATTAATTAATCGTAATTAATCACATTTCAAACTATTGGCAAAATTATGCCATATTTTTCTGTAAATTGTTGTTTGAATGGAAAGATAAATGACAGCTTAGTGAACATATGTACTGTATTTGTTTGTTATGACAATAAATCCATATAAAATGGAATTAAAATTATTAACATTCTGTCTTTCTGTTTAGACTCAGACCAAAACCATTGTTTGTTACAGATGAGGGACATTTCAAAATAGTCTGAAATGCAGAATGTCATTAAATTTGTTTGATTTGCTCACACATTACTTTTTTTGGCACAACTAACATGAACTGATGGTTGAAAGGGAAATTACGTACCTCAGCTTTAATTTAGCGAGTGCGCTTCGGGAGAAGACACGGAGGAGACTGAGGCTCCGCAGTCCAGCTTCTGCGCTGTACATATTGTGTGCATCGGTTACGCAAAGACACGTACGCACACTAGAGAATAGTTCTGTAATAGTTCTGTGCGTGGTCTTGGATGTGATCCCATTACGCAGCGCCGTTCGCCGTGATCACAGCCGCTGGAAGTGGGAACTGTCTAGAGCGCTGTCGCGCCCGCAGCTCATCATGCAGAGTTCATACAGGAAACAACAAGTGCTTCGCGGTCACGCGTGTATTCTTTCAAAACTTGAATTCCCAGAGGGCCTACCTGCTCTGTCCCCATCTCACACACGCGCATGTGTCCGCGGCATTCTGAGTATTATTATGGGACGAATGGGCATGCGTCAAATGCGTTCATTTTTAAAACGCGATTAATGAAAAAAATTAATTAACGTGCGTTGACGCGACCATTTTGACAGCCCTAGTTTTTAGCCAAAAAATCATTCTGAGTGGTTTTTTTTTTGGGTTGCGGATTTTGGGTTGGAAAATCTTGCTGGGATTTGGCAACCTATGGGAGCCGTGTTCTTCAATGTGAGTGGTCGAAAGCAGACTTCATTCAAGATAACGGACAAGTGGTCTATCCAATCACATACAAGGATTTTTTTTACAAGGCCCTGCCTTCTGAAATACAACCACTATGGCTCAGTACCAGACTCATGTGTGAAGTGCAGCAAACTACATGGGTCTGGCGAGAGTCAGGCTAAATGAACACTGCATTGATGGGAAATGCGGTTGTGTCGTCTGAAGAATCAATGGTTCACTTTAAGACTAGGTGCACGTTAGCATAATTATGCTACTTCCGGTAGAAAAACTCAAGAGAGTCTGGCTGCCTCTCGAAAAACTCCTGTCGCATGCTTTGTTTCCGGTTCTATTTCATATGTTGCTTCGCCCTTTAGGCTTCGCTAATGCATATCTCTCGGAAGCATCGCTTCCCGCCCTGAGAAGATCAAACGATCCACCCTCCAATCACCTTCACGTCCTGGCGTAGGCCAGTCCCCTATAAATAGGGTCATGCACCACAGCTCTTCTCCTTTCTCTCTCAGCTTGCCAAAGAGAAGCTTCGATTCATTTGCTAGGATGTCTTCAAGCAAGATCCCCGCGCCTGAGAACTTGCCACCCTCCGGTGTCAGGCTGCGGATCTGCGACTTGTGCCCAGCGGCACTCTCCCAGACTGACCGCCACGAGTCCAGCGTCTTCTGCCTGGGCTGGCGTCGTGCCGCGGGAGAAAGCCCCAGATGTGTGGCTTGTCTCGCCGTGGATTATTTATGCCGTATAGAGTGGTGCCCTTGGTGGCATCGCTCATGGTGTGCTACCCTCTATCCACGCTGAACAGACGTATAGCTAATACACCACAGATGGTTCTATTTCATATGTTGCTTCGCCCTTTAGGCTTCGCTAATGCATATCTCTCGGAAGCATCGCTTCCCACCCTGAGAAGATCAAACGATCCACCCTCCAATCACCTTCACGTCCTGGCGTAGGCCAGTCCCCTATAAATAGGGCCATGCACCACAGCTCTTCTCCTTTCTCTCTCAGCTTGCCTAAGAGAAGCTTCGATTCATTTGTTAGGATGTCTTCAAGCAAGATCCCCGCGCCTGAGAACTTGCCACCCTCCGGTGTCAGGCTGCGGATCTGCGACTTGTGCCCAGCGGCACTCTCCCAGACTGACCGCCACGAGTCCAGCGTCTTCTGCCTGGGCTGGCGTCGTGCCGCGGGAGAAAGCCCCAGATGTGTGGCTTGTCTCGCCGTGGATTATTTATGCCGTATAGAGTGGTGCCCTTGGTGGCATCGCTCATGGTGTGCTACCCTCTATCCACGCTGAACAGACGTATAGCTAATACACCACTGATGGTTGTCCTAGCTTAACACATCACTTTGCTCGCTTCATCCCTGGAGTGGTGCCCATGGTGGCTCGCTCAAGGTGTGCTACGTTCTGCTCACGCTGGACAGGCGTAATACTACTGCACCACAGATGGTTGCTTAATAACATCACTCTCGGTGCCCATGGTGGCTCGCTCAGGTTGTGCCTCTGCTTCACTAAATCAGCCGCGAGGGGATAGGCCCATGACAGCCCATTCCCCGGCGCTATAGCGTATGGAGTATACGCGGGTGCGGAGGCCTGGCCTTGGCGGTCAGGCTTTCCTCCCATAGAGGATGGAGTACGCCTGTACACCAGCTTCCTACGGGGTCTGGACTGGCACCCCCCCCGAGCGGGGCAAGCCGGCCGTGTCCATGCTTGACAGGTGTTAGGCTTGTGCATCATAGGTCGTTGCTATGGCTTATAACATTACTCTCCTCGCTGCATCCCTCGGACAGGGACCGCTCTGCCACCCTGCACCGCAGGGTGGCAGAGCGAGCAGCAGCCACCCCGGCCGAGGAGCAGCAGCCACCCCGGCTTTGCAGCTGCAAGGAGGGGAGGGAAACGCTTTAATAAGGGCCATCATCAGGCCCGTTACTCCCTCAAAAAGAACACTTCTTTCCCCTTTTCCTTATCCTCAGCGCTTGGCCAACGCTGCTCATCTGCCAAGTGCCTGGAGCCTCTCTCAGCGCGCCTCTCGTGCGCGCGCTGGAGGCATGCTCCGGGACCGCTGTGCGCTCCCCGTGCCTTTGCCTCTCTTGGGCAGAGAGTGCGCGGCTGCACGCTACCCTCCTACGCTCTCTGTGCGCCACGAGCGCCAGCTCACAGCTGTCCTGCCCTCACGCTGCTACACGGTAAAAGCCAGGGCCGCAGCTAGGGCTCAGACCTTTTTCCAGCGGCCCCCCAATATCCAGAGCAATGAGTGGTACTGCTCTCCCCCCCCTCCTCAGTCCACAGTGTTGGGGAGCGAGGGCTCGGCTCCACGTAAGCGCAGCACACCTGCCCTCACGTGGCCACCCAGAAAAAGGGCCCAGGGCCGCAGCTAGGGCCCAGCCCTCTTCCCAGGGGCCCCCCACTGCAAAAAGTGGAACTGTGCTCGGCCCCCTATCAGTCCACAGTGTTGGGGAGCGGGGGCTCGGCTCCACGCGGCCACCCGGAGAAGGGCCCTGGGCCGCAACTAGGGCCCAGCCCTCTTCCCAGGGGCCCCCCCACTGCAAAAAGTGGGACTGCTCGGCCCCCTCTCAGTCCACAGTGTTGTGGAGCGGGGGCTCGGCTTCACGTAAGCGCAGCACACCTGCCCTCACGTGGCCACCTGGAAAAAGGCCCAGGGCCGCAGCTAGGGCCAAGCCCTCTTCCCAGGGGCCCCCCACTGTAATAAGTGGGACTGCTCGGCCCCCTCTCAGTCCACAGTGTTGGGGAGCTGGGGCCCGGCTCCACGTAAGCGCAGCACACCTGCCCTCACGCAGACACCCGGAAAAGGGCCTAGGGCCGCAGCTAGGGCCCAGCCGTCTTCCCAGGGGCCTCCCACTGCAATAAGCGGGGCTGCTCGGCCCCCTCTTAGTCCACAGTGTTGGGGAGCAGGGGTTTGGCTCCACGTAAGCGCAGAACACCCGCCGTCACGCGGCCACCCGGGAAAAGGCCCAGGGCCGCAGCTAGGGCCCAGCCCTCTTTCAAGGGGCCCCCCACTGCAATAAGCGGGACTGCTCGGCCCCCTCTTAGTCCACAGTGTTGGGGAGCAGGGGCTCGGCTCCACGTAAGTGCAGCACACCTGCCCTCACGCGGCCACCCAGAGAAAAGCCCAGGGCCGTAGCTAGGGCTCAGGCCTTTTTCCCACGGGCCCCCTACTATCCGATGCCTCCCCAGGATGGGACATCTGTGGGCGGACCAGGCCTTTCTCCCTCCTCCCATCTCGCTGTGCTTCCCTTGACCCATGTTGTCACCGTATCGGAACAGTCGGGGCTCCGGGGAACTCTGTGGATACACAGAGTGCTGAGTCGGGGCTATGCTCTCCAGTTCTCCTGGCGGCCCCCTCCTTTCTGCGGCATTCTCCAGACAGGGCTAGGCAGCCCGGAGAACGCCGTGGCGCTTCACAGGGAGGTCAACACGCTTCTGCAGCGCCGGGCGGTAGTGGAGGTAGACCCGCTCAGGACAGGGACAGGGTTTTACTCTCCATACTTCAAAAAAAAAAGTGCGGAGGGGTGCGGGCCATGCTGGACCTGCTCGTCCTCAATGGCTGCATAGCCAAGCGACTGTTTCGCATGCCCACAGTAAACAGCTACTCCTGAGCATCAGGCCCGGGGACTGGAGGTCCTCCGTGGACCTCCACAACGCAAATTTTCACAAACCCATTGCACAGGGGCACAAGAAGTTCCTCCGGTCCCCCACTCGGCTACTCCCTAGCCCCCCCGCACCTTCTCCAAGTGTGGGGAGGCGGCGCTAGAACCCCTTCGGCGTCAGGGCCTCAGGACACTGACGTATATCAACGAATGGTGATCCTGTCCTCCCGGGAGGATGCGCAGGATCAAACGTTCAGAGTGTTAAACCACGTGCCCACCTAGGGTTTGTGATCAATAGGGACAAAAGCTCCCTGTGCCCGGCCCAGGAGATCTCGTATCTGGGACTGGGCTTGAATTCCAGGAGCATGACGGCTTCACTCTCGCCAGAGAGAGAAGCGGCGGTTCAGAACCTGGGCCGGATCGTTCTGGGTGAACCTCGGGTGCAACCGCGGCAGATCCAGTCACTCTTGGGCATGATGGCAGCGGCCCATCCAGTGGTGAGACTGGGGTTGCTGCACATGCGGTATCTCCAGAGGTGGTTCTCACATTTCAGGGGCTTATCACGGAGGGAGCGACTGTCGTTGAGTGCTCAGAACAACGTCGCCTTCTGGCTGTCCCCAGGTCGACTCCAGGAGGGAGTTCAAATGGGTGTTGTGGACCACCACATCAAGGTCTTCACGGACGCCTCACTGAGTGGTTGGGGAGGCGTGCTCGGCCACCACTCGACAGGAGGCGTTTGGTCCTCCCCCTTGGGGCACATCAACCTCCTGGAGTTGGAGGCGATGCGGTTGGTGCTGGCCCATTTCATGACCAGACTGGAGGGCCAACAGGTGATTGTTCGGACGGACAACACCACTGTGGCAGCATATCTGAACAGGCATGGGGGGACCAGGTCCCCCACCCTTCACAGGCTGGCAGTGGAGGTTCTTCTGTGGGCGGACATTCACCTAGCCTCTCTGAGGGCCCGTCATATCCCAGGCGAGCGTAACGTGGCCGCCGACAGGATGTCCAGGGGCGAGGCCTTGCGGGACGAGTGGGGTCTCGCCCCAGCGGTCGTGGCAGAGGTCTGGCTCCGGTTCGGAACACCGGTGGCCGACTTTTTCCCAAATGCAGAGAACGCACAGTGCCCACTCTGGTTCTCGCTCAGGTCCAGCAACGAGCCCCCTCTCGGGGTGGACGCCATGGCGCACCGGTCGTGGCCCAACGGTCTCCTCTACGCCTTCCCGCCCCGCCGGCTCTTGGCAGCCCTGCTTTACAGGGTGAGGACGGAGGAGTCTCCATCCTGGTGGTGGCGCCGGACAGCCCGGAAGCCAGGTGCTATCCGGACCTGGTGAGCATGGCGCTCAGTCCGCCTTGGCCCGTTCCGGACCGTCCTGATGCTCTGAGACAGGCAGGGGGAGCCCTTTACTCACGCCCTGTCCTTGGAAGCAGGCTCATGTTGAGCCTTGGTCTCCCTCCCTCAGTGGTCGCTACTATTCAGGGTGGGAGGGCTACATCCACCACCAAAGCGTATGAGGTTCGCTGGAAACTCTTCGCCTCTTGGTGCGTGGACAGATGTTGGACCCCACCTAGTGGGGTCCAACATCCCTCCATCCAGGAGGTCTTGGCTTTTCTCCAGTTCTTGCTGGAGAAATGGAAGGGCGGCCGCCACTCTGGGTGTGTTCGCGGCAGCCATTACCACTGGGCACGTGGGGTTTGGTAGCCACTCTGCGCGGTTCCTACGAGGGGCCCGCAGGATCAGGCCTCCCCTCCGGCGGTCGGCTCCGTCTTGGGACCTTCAGGTGGTCTTGGCTGGCCTTTCAGGGCCTCCATTTGAACCCCTGGACAATGCGACCATTGCCTCATTGTCCTACAAAACGGCATTGTTGTGGGCGTGGGCTTCGGCCAAGAGGTCTGGGGATCTGTGCGCCTTTTCCGTGCAGCCGTCTTGTTTGTCCCTCCCCGATCGGGAGGGCATGATGGACATGGCACTTCGGTGGAGGAGATCTGCAGAGCGGCGTCTTGGTCCTCCTCCTCGACTTTTGTGCAGTTTTACCTACTGGAGGTGGCCTCTGACTCTGTGGCTCATTCGGTTTTGAGTGCAGGGCGGCCCTAGTTCCTCCTTCGACAGACCTCGGTGAGAACTGGTCTGCAGGGGGGCGGTTGTGTGGAGAGGTGTTGGCGCTCTTGGGAGAGGCGGCCAGGACACCTCTGCAGTAAGGATAGGCGCTCTTGGGAGAGGCGGCCTAGGCCCTTCTGCAGTCTGCTTTACACTCCTGGGGATCAGGCGCTCTTGGGAGAGGCTGCCTGCCCAGGTTTGTTCTGATTTCTTTCCTGCTTTGCAGGTTGGAGAATGCGTGGGCACTCTTGGGAGAGGTGGCCCAGCATCCCTTTCTCTATGGCTCGTAGGACCTCCGTCTCTACCGCTTGGTTGCGGTATGAGCACGTGGGTCACGAGTTTGCTCCAATCACCGGAGTCCATGCCTGCTGGGAGTACATCGGTCTGGGCTTCGCTATGTTATGCATTAGCGAAGCCTAAAGGGCGAAGCAACATATGAAATAGAAACCCCAGTTACTTAATGTAACTAAGGTTCTATGAATATGTTGCGAAGCCCTTTAGCTTCGAGCCCAGCAGGTCTGCCCTCTCTTATTCGGCTGAGTTTGAAAGGAGAAGCGCTGTGGTGCATGGCCCTATTTATAGGGGACTGGCCTACGCCAGGACGTGAAGGTGATTGGAGGGTGGATCGTTTGAAGCTTCGCAACATATTCATAGAACCTTAGTTACATTAAGTAACTGGGGTTTACATTGGCCCTGTGTGGGAGTCTCGGTTCCAGGTCTGGTTTGGTCCGTCAAATGGCTCAAGCAAACACGGATTTGTATTTTTCTAGATGTCTTGGGAATCTATCAAATATATTCATTGATGATGTTAATCGGATTGTTGAAGGTTTTTCTCCTGCTCCTCAGAGTAAAAGAGAGAGAAAGGATTTGCATTTTTTACCTCTCAGTACTTGCATAATTTTGAAGGTAAGTGACAAAAACAAAACATTTCATATAATTTCTAACTATATGTAGCTATTTTATGTAACCGGACTAAAGAAAAGGTATTATCTGAGCAGGAATACTGTGTTAGCATGTGCATTTTTAGCAACTTTTCTGTGCGTTAGCCTCCAAACATAATAAACTATTTTGTCAACTAAGAACCTCTCTACTACATGCCAACAACACCAAAACACCATTTGGAAACAACATCACTTGCAAAACTGCCCCTCAAGATTAGGGTTGCCAACCGTTCCTTGAAATACAGAATTGTCCTGTATTTTAGAAAAACTATGCGCGTCCCGTATTAAATCGATAAGGAACGGCTTTTGTCCCGTATTTTCAGAGCCACCTTAAATGCATCATTCACTCACTGCATGTCACACGTGTAACACACGCACACACAAAGTAATAGGCGTCTACATTTCAGCCTATCAGTGTCAAAGGGGCGTTGGCTCAATAACATCCAAGGGCTTAATGGCGCGTTCAGACCGTCGACGCTAGAACGCTGACGCCTCACGCACCAAACGCACATTTTCAAATTTTCATACGCAGGGGTGTTTAGACCAGAAGTTCTGGCCTGCGGTGGCGCCCGCCGAAAGTGGCGGCAGTAGCGGGCGGACTTTGATGCTAATGGAGTTTAGCTAGCAGCTTTTTGTGTAGAGTTCTTCTCCAATAATGCAGCGTCTCTGTGTCCAGAGACCGTCCAGGGAATTTATATAATTAATAGTTACCTAATGTAACTTAAGTTCTACGAATAGGTGCGTAGTCCCTTAGGACTTCGCTAGTGGGATATCACTCGTGACCCCCAGGTCACACGCCAGAGAGATCAAAATAATTTGCTCCAATCACCAGCCACCCTCCTCTATAAATGCCCCTGCACAAGGCCGCACCCCCTCTTGAACTCTGCCAAGCCGGGCTGGCCTGATGGGCTCGTAGCTAAGGGACTACGCACCTATTTGTAGAACTTAAGTTACATTAGGTAACTATTAATTCTACGTCATGGTGCTACGTCCCTTAGGACTTCGCTAGTGGGACACAACGCGGAGGCCGTAGGAACATGTACTCCCAGCAGGCCAGCGAAGGGTGATTGGAGCTCCGCCCGAGCAAGACCCTCACACAGTGAGGGGACTCAGGGCAGAAGAAACAATGCGTGTTACAGGGCCACTCCTACCAAGGATACCCCCACGTAACACAGATGTAGGTCATCCGTAGTCACAGGACGCCTCTCCCAAGGGCTCCTGACGTGGACTAACTGACCGACCAAACACACATATATGTACCGCACCTGTAGGATGCCTCTCCCAAGAGCTCCTGAACCAGGGCGGAAAGTAAACCGAAGGCCCCCTCAGAGGAGGGACCTAACGGTCTAACTCAGTCCGCTGCACTCAGCACGGAATGGGCCACCGACCGGTCCGACACATCCAAAGATAAGACCGGACGAAAGAGGAGGACGACGCCCAAGAAGCCGCACGGCAGTCGTCCTCGACCGACACCCCCCCTGAGAAGGGCCGTAGAGGCCGCCATCCCACGCGTGGAATGCAACCTGAAACCCACCGGGAGGGCCAGACCCTGCGTCTGATACGCCCGCCGCACAGCCGTGGCGACCCAGTGCACCAGCCGCTGAGCCGACAGCGGGGCGCCCCTGTTCTTGGGGCCCAGACACACAAACAGCTGACCACCCAACCTGAATGACAACGTCATGGCCAGGTAATGCCTCAGCATTCTGACAGGACACAGAAGGTGCCACGGCTCCTCCTCGGGGGAGGCATGCGGTGGCGGATAGAAAGCCCTAATCCTGATGACTCTCGACCTAAAGGCCGACGTGATGACCTTGGGGAGAAAAGCCGGATTGGGCCACCATACCACCATGCCGTCGCCCTCTCCAAAGGACAGGCAAGACGCATGGACAGAGAGCGCACACAAGTCGCCCGCCCTCTTAGCAGACGCCAACGCCAACGCCAACAAGAGGGCCGTCTTAAAGCGACACACTCGGGACTCGCCTCCGCCGCCGGTTCAAAAGGCGGACCCGACAGCCCCCTAAGGACCACCCTGAGGTCCCAAACCGGGGGCGTTCTCTGGAGCGGGGGCCTCCTCCTGCGTGCCCCCCGCAGAAAACGTTTAACCAACGGATGAGAGCGGGCTGTGAACCCCCCGAATCCGTCGTGACCCGAAGTAATGGCTGCCGCGAACACCGCCAAGGTGGCGACAGCCCTCCCCTTGTCAAAGAGCTCCTGTAGGAATCCCAGGACCCCCTCCAGCGGGCAACGCCTGGGATCCCAGGAACGAAAACCGCACCAGTCGCTGAAGAGCCTCCACCTCGTGGCGTAGGCCCTCACAGTGGACGGCGCCCTCGCCCCCTGAGTGGTCTCCACCACCGCAGGGGGAAGACCCAGGCCTACGAGGTTCCGCCTCTCAGCCTCCAAACCCAGAGCCTGCGGCCGATTATCGGGCGTGAAAACAGGGCTCCTCCCCCCCCGGACTAGAGCCCCGGCTCGTCCGGGAGGGCCCAGGGCTCCATCACCGCCCTGCCCCTCAGGAAGGGGAACCACCGGGCATGCGGACTGTCCGGCGCCACCAGGATCACCGACCTCCTCTCCTGTTCGATCCTCCGCAGCAGGACCGGTAGGAGACGCACTGGTGGGAAAAGCGAACAGCAGGCCCCCTGGCCAGGGGTAATGAGCCAGAGCGTCCACGCCTAAGGGCGGCTCGTCCGCGGCCCTTGAGGCGAACCAGGACGGGCACTGTGCGTTTCCTGCACTGGCGAAAAGGTCGACCACTGGACGGCCGAACCTCCGCCAGATCTCCGCAGCTACCCGTGGGGCCAGGCCCCACTCGTCCTGGAGTGGGCCCCCCCCCTGGACATCCTGTCGGCCCCCACGTTCCGGACCCCCGGGACGTGGCGCGCCCTGAGGACAGGAGGTGAAGCGCCGCCCACAGCAGCGTCACCGTCGCCATGCGATGGAGAGCGGGGGACCTGGTGCCCCCCTGCCTGTTCAGATAGGAGACCACTGTGGTGTTGTCTGAGCGCACCATCACGTGTCTCCCCTGCAGCTGAGGAGCAAAGTGCAGCAGTACCCTGTGCACTGCCTCCATCTCCAGCAGGTTGATGTGACGGGCTGAGTCCGACCAGCAGCCTCCTACAGAACTCTGGCCGAGGACCCCGCCCCATCCTTCGAGCGACGCGTCCGTGAACACCTCCACGTGAGACACGGCGCAGGCCAGAGTCACTCCGTCCCGCAATAGACCCGGAGTGAGCCAGAACCTGATGTTCGATGCTGCCACTTGGGGAACCCAGATCAGCCTCCCCCCGTCCCGGGAGGGGTGAAGCCTGAGGCGTGAGAACCACCTCTGAAAATTCCTCATGTGGAGAAGGCCTAGCCGCACCACAGCATGAGCCGCCGCCATCATTCCCAGCAGGGACCTGAGGCGCCGCGCGGGGACTCTGGGGCCCGCCAGAACCTCCCTGGGTAGACGGGTAGTGTTCATCCGTCTGTCCACGGACAATGCAGCACGGAATGTCACAGAGTCTAGCTGCAGGCCGAGATAGATCATGCGCTGAGCCGGTTGCAGCCTGCTTCTACGTCATGGTGCTACGTCCCTTAGCGGACTTCGCTAGTGGGATAACACGTGCACCTATTCGTAGAACTTAAGTTACATTAGGTAACTAATAATTTTCTCCCTGTTCACCACAAAGCCCAGGCGCTGTATGTGGGACAGGACCCAGTGCGTGTGGCTCACGGCCACTTCTCTGGATGAGGCCAGAATTAACAAGTCGTCTATGTAGATTAAAATTCTTACCCCTGCGCGTCTGAGCGGCTCCAGAGCTGCTTCCACACATTTGGAAAAAGTCCGAGGCGCGAGTGCGTACCCGAAGGGTAGACGGCAGTACTCGTAATTCCTCTCTTCCACTGCGAAGCGCAGAAACCTCCTGTGTTCTGGCACTATGGGCACGTGGAAGTACGCATCTGTCAGGTCTATGGAGCACATCCAGTCTCCCTCCCTGACACACTCGAGGAGCTGCCTTGTGGACAGCATCCGAAACTGCCGTTTGGAAATGCACTCGTTTAACACGCGCAGATCCAGAATGGGACGCACCCCGCCTGACTTCTTTGGCACTAAGAAGTAAGGGGAGTACAGCCCCCTGGTGGCGTCCTGCGGGTCTATCTCCACTGCTGCGCCTCGACTCAGCAGAGAGGAGACCTCCGCTTGCAGTGCCTCTATCGATCCCCGTACCTGAGAGCGTGCTGCCCGTACGCCTCGGAATGGTGGTGGCTTTCGGAAAAATTGCAGTGCGTAACCCCTGCGCAAAGTTTTCTCCAGCCAAATATCTGTCAGTAAGCCCTGCTCCCTCCAGATGCTGTAGAAGTCTGTGAGGGGCGGAACGGGAGCTGGAACACGAGACGTCACGGCCCCGCCCTCTCCTGGTGTTCCTAGCAGGGAGGGGGGGTGGCTGAAAGGGCCGGGGGGGCCCCTGCGTCACACCGTGAGCGCCGGGGGCGGTCACGTGTTCTGCAGGCCCGACGTCATAAGTACGGGACTGCTCACCACACGTGACTCGGCTGCTGTGCCCCCCCCTGGCTCTTGCCTCATGGAGGGGGGGGCGAGCCCCTGGAGTGGGAAACCCCGTGTTAGCCTTGTAGCTCAGAGATGCTAACACGCGTTCGGCCGAAGCACACACACCACTACTCACCAGATCCCTCCGCCTGCCCTCTCTCTGGGAGGGCATAGCATGGATTAGAGGACCGGAGCTCGTAGCTCGCGTAGCGCACTGCACACCCTTTCTCTGGGGGCTGCAGGCCTAGCGAAGCCACGTTATGTGCTCGATAAGTAACACAATCAGAATTCAGATCATTTGACATGTTACATACCCCCAATGAGACTCAGGCAGCGAGTACTGATGAAATGCCGGTCGGCTTTTATTGAAAGAATTCTTCCCACCCCGACCTCCTCTGCCATAGGGAGGTCGGCGGTGGGTGCGTTGGTCCCGCGAGCCTCCCGTGTGTCTGTCTGGACCCGGGGCCTCGTCGAGGGGGGACCATAGGTCATGGAGCGTGGATATGGGCCAGGGAACCTCCCGGGCGAACGCTCCCTGCCTCTGTCTCGGCTCTGCGCTGGTGGGCGGGCCTCGCGCCTCGGCGCTAGGTGCTGGGCTAGGCTAGCCGAGTCCTTGGCTGCGGTCTCCAGTCTAGCCACCAGGGTCTGCATGTCCGGACCGAAAAGGAACGTCTGGGAGATAGGCAGGTCCAGCAGCTGCCTCCTCTCCGCCTCCCTGATATTAGCCAGCCCAAGCCAAGGTGCCTGGCCCCGACTTGGGCTGCTGCCATGGAGCGGCCACTATCCACAGCTAGCGTCTGGCACATGCGCAGAGTCGCCGCCGAGGTGGTCCTCGCCTGTGACAGGAGGTCTCCACTGAGCGCCTGGCCAGAAGAGAGCGACATATCCAGGGCCCCCGTGATGAATGCCATGTTGTTAGTCAATGCGAGGACCTGTGCTGCATTGGCATAACATCTATCCAGCATCGCCAAGACATCCTGTCCCGCTCGGAGGGAAGGAGAGGTCTGGTGCCGGGCCACACGGATGCGGAGGGCTGCAGGGCCATGCGGACTGACTCCTCGATGTCCGGGACACCACCGGTCCAGGACCAGTCCTGCCCGCTGCAGTACATGTCGTACCCCAGAGCAGGCCTCTTGGCTGCTAGGGGCTTAGGCCACTCACGTGTCGCATAATGGACGAAAGGGTCCGTCCGCGGGCACAACGTGGGTTGCATCCTCCTCCTTATTTATTTATTTATTACTGGGACAGTGCATATTAATGAACATTTCTGTAAATATGCCAGAATTAGCCAAACGGCTATTTTTCATCCGTAGTCCCATGTCTCCTGAAAAGATAAAAACATGTTTGCTACACATTTAAAATAATGTGAGATATTTACAATATTTACAAGGACAATACATTAAAACCTTCAGTCACACGTCGTTCAACAAACAACAATACACAATCGCATGGAGACAGACATAGAACACATACAGGCGCACACAGAGCATGCGGCCAGTAGGGGGCAGCGAGAGCAGGCGGAGTCAGTGCTGACAGGTGTGATTATCAATGAGCCAGTGTTTTAACTGTGTTTTGTACGTGAGGTAAGAGGGTGCATTTCTGATAGTTGTGGGTAGGAGGTTCCAATCTGAGGTGGCACGGACAGAGAATGAAGATTGACCAAATGTGCTTTTCCTGAGGGGGGTGATACAGTCCCCTCTCGCTGCCCCCCTGGTCCTGGTGTGGGTGCTGTTTCTGGTATTGATGAACTGACTGAGAGGTGGGGATGAAAGACCATGAAGGATTTTATAGACCAGACAGAGATTGGAGAACATAACACCTTCCTCGAGTGGTGGCACCCACAGAGGTGAAGTCCTCCACCGTCTGGATCCAGCGACGACGTCCGACGCCGGAGGGCAAAGGGAACTCGGACGCACAAGGAAGACATCTCAGAATGAAGTAAGTACTGTGGTAGATCTCAAACGGCGCCAGAGTGAAAGAGGGGGTGCGGCCTTGTGCAGGGGCATTTATAGAGGAGGGTGGCTGGTGATTGGAGCAAATTATTTTGATCTCTCTGGCGTGTGACCTGGGGGTCACGAGTGATATCCCACTAGCGAAGTCCTAAAGGACGTAGCACCATGACGTAGAACAGCAGTATGTGTTGACAGAGGTGCGCCATTGTATTGTATTGTATTGTATGTACTTTATTTGAACAGGGACAGTGTACAGTTAAGCATTAACACAAAAGGAGAGATGCACGTACCAGGTTATAGCAGAGATGCTAATTTCCACCTGTAGTCCCTGGGCAGGCTGGTGTTATGTTCATTTAAACATAAATTAACCATAAGTTAATTTTATCATCAAACGGTATTTCCACATTGGTGAACACGCTCAAAGCTGTTGTCACGGGAGGATGAAAACGCATATGTTCACAAGCACAGAGTTCCCCATTGTCAACCCTGGTTTAGTCCTGGTGTAGCTGGCTGTTCACAAGTATTTTCAGTCTGTTCGCACAGACTGCTAATGTTTTATGTCATAAGAGCAGTTATGACATATGTTATATGTCATAACTGATTTAAAAAACAGCCTACTTATTGTGTATTGCTTTTCCTGCTTTGACGACAGTATTTAAAAACCATTTTAAATACAAAGCAAACGTGCTTATGCGCGTCATATTCGTCATCAGAGTGGTTATCGTCACAGAAGTGGACCCAAGTGTTTCACTGCCTCTCGAGGGTGAAGGAGACAGATCGCTCTCTAAGTAAGGATTGACAGAATCAATGAAAAAACTACTCTGGGCATTTTAACTTTGTACGAGAGCAGAGAATATGGTCAGAACCAAGCGGCTACTCCACCTTGTGTCCTGTCCTGCGCCACCCAGAGGCTACTCCACCTCTGCTGCTGTGACCCATCCTGCTCCAACCGGTGGCTACTCCACATCTGCTCCTGTGATCCGTACTGCTCCACCTAGAGGCTACTCCATCTTTGCTGCTGTGACCAGAAGGGCTGTTGCTGATTATTACTATTGTTAGCTTTTTAGTGATCAATTTGATTTTTGCTGCTACTGGACACCTGAATTTCTCTTACGGGGATTAATAAAGTATTAATCTATGGCTGCTTTTCTACAGTAACGGTACGGTATGGCATGACACGACATGGCGCAATTATTTTGCATTTCCACTAGGGTTGGGCTTGGGATCAAGGTACTTTTTTTTGTACCACCTCGACAGTGGTTCCAAGCGTGCCGAAGCCACACCATAATGTGACGTCAGCCGACTGCCTTACACTGATTGGTCAACGAGTGTCGTCACTGGAAGCAACGTCCGACCCTATGGTAAAAACAACTCAACCCTGCCATCTTTAAAACCGGCTGCTCTGCTATAAATATTAATAATTAATATAAATATAACATGTCACCCTCACACGAGATAAATGGGTCGGTTGAGGTCCACACGTTACTCTCTTTGGGCCGAAGAAAGAATTCAAAGGCAGCTCGAAGGCTCAACACGGAATGAGAAGGGTTTCAGGGAGATGGCCCAGCTCTTGATTTGTGACTAGTCTGTGGTAATCCTGGAAATAACTGGTTAGCTACATATCCCGTTGGCCCAAAGTTCTCACTGAAATGTAATTACTCGTGTAAAAGTTTGATTGTCTGTTGTACACGGTGAGCTAGCTACATTTAGCTATCGATAGATAGCTAAGCTAAAATGTCCTTCTAGTGGGCTGTATCTTGCTCTTTCAAGTGTTGTTATTCTGTTTTGTGCTTGTCGTGTGTATATTTGTTTGTTTGAGGAGATTACCAACGAGCAATAAATAACCACTCGTCCCCTCACATGGTCTTATTCATTTGACTGTACACATGCATAAAAGAGGTTCAAAAGTTCTACCATATACTTTTACTTCTATTTACATTACATACATTATATCTGTCAGTAAATCCGTATAACCTTGGTAAATTTATGAACAAGGATGGAGACATATTTGAAAAATATATAAAGGTTTTTATTTTTGGTCAAAACACAAGGGCACAATAAATGTTTAGGCATATGATTATTATCATATTTTACTTTTTTACTTCTTCTCACTCCTTGTTCGAGTTGATGCTTGGATTTAAATTACACATTTATTTTAAATAACTAGGTTTTGTATTGAACTAAAAAAAAACATTTCATTTCAAATGACAAAAAGCGATGCATCAGACCAATGTTACTAGTTACGCGTTGCGCATAAATTACATGGTCTGACAACCCCACGATGAGCAGATTCTTGGAGGTACCATTCTTAATGGAAAAGCACCCACACTCGCCCGCGCCGTGTCGTGCTGTGCTGTACCGTCACTATGGAAAAGCGGCATATCTATATTGTTACTGTGTTTGAAGTGAGTATGTTTACAGAATGTAAACAGCCCTGTACTGTTTACATCCTGTGCCACCCAGAGGCTACTCCACATGTCACCCTGAAAATTTTGATGCATGCCACAATGTACTAGTGTAGACAAAGATTCTATACATCTATAACTATAGAGATATATCTATAAATATATAGATTATATTTATTACGCACGCACACACATACACACACACACACACACACACACACACACATACAGTATATATAAGCTGGAATCCGGATCTTTCTGAAAATAAATCTACCTCCAGCAAATCTTGCGTTTTTTAGAGTCCATTATAATAATAGACTCATGGTCCATCCTCAGTAGCAAATGACCGAAACGACGCTACCCGAAACAAACGAGCCAACATCCGGTATCAAACACAGAAGTTAGTATTTTCTAGTGCACATGGTCTATTTCAATCTGGAGAGACGAGGAGACAAAATGCATTTGAAGTATTTTATTGAAGGTAGTTTGGCGCCCTAGGCCCCTGTGCGGCGTTCAGTCAGCGAGGCTCCTGCGAGAGTGCGCGCACAATCCCCCGGGACCTAGGCACTGGTGGCGGCATTCGGGCAGCAGGAAGAGGCATGATTGAGGCAGGGTGAGAAAAGGAGGAGGAGGGGAGGCGGTGGTTTGCAAGGCTTCGAGAAGGCCGTAAAGTGGGAGTTTTCTCCGCTTTTAAGTGGCTGGCCTGGCCGGCGTAGGTTGGTTGGAAATGGGCGTTTGCTGTGCGATAGGCTGGGGCTGCGAGGCCGGCCTGGAAGGGGTGGCTTTGCTGACGTCTTCCAAATTGAATTTCCGCGAGGCTGCATTACAGAACTTGCAGAATGATAAGCAGCAACTTTGTTCAAGTGTTTTTAACCCTGCAGCCTATACCTACACTGTAAAAACAACAACTCAAAATTGTTCACCTTACTAAGATTTTTGCATTCACTGACAATAAAATTTCAATTTGGAACTTGAACTGTCTGTTGTGAGCCACTTGAACTCACTTTCAAAAGTTACTGATAAAAAGTTCACCTTATTTTTTAACCTCTTAAGCTCAAAGAAAAAAAAAACATCCACTGGCAATAGCAGATAGCAAGATGTGTTTTTAAATAAGCAAAGACATTTGGGTATGCCAAACTTTTGTGCACGAGCCAAAACAGATGTAGGAGTTTAAGAGGTGTTAAATTAAGTCAATTAATTTTCAACTTAATCAACTACTGAAAGTGAGTTCAAGTGGCTCACAACAGACAGTTCAAGTTCCAACTTGCAATTTTATTGTCAACTCTACTTTATTTCTCTGTTCTCTTTCAGGCCTCTCCACCTCAGTACTACAGCAGCAGACAGACACTGGTGAGCTCTCCCTCCCAGACGCACATACCAGACGACAACATGCAGGTAAGAGCATCATCTGCTATTATCAGAACAAAGCAGCCTTCTATTCTTCAAGGGACCCAACACACACACACACACACACACACACACACTCTACAGCCTCACAATTATGTTGTACAATAGAAACAGTGTGGGCATATCCAACAGACTGTTCTTTACCACCCTGATTTTTTTCTTCTGTAGCCTCATTCCACAAAACCATAAGAATTTCACCCCAAAACCCCAGGGTTCCTAGCCTGGCCTTAGCCATCCGTACACTCCGCTCAATCATCATTTCCCTGCATGTAACATCTGGGTCTGGTCCCCACGTTTGTGATTACAATCGGTTGAATTTTGACCGACAAATCAGCGAGCGTGGGAGGCAGGTGTTGTAGTTAGTTGTGGGTGATGTCAAGAGTTTGCGTCAAATGGGCAGGTTGTAGTTTTGCAATGGCGAAAAATGCGATAGTTAAGTAATCCAGTCTGGTTCTATCAAGAAATTGAAGCCGGAGCAAGGGTAATGTATAGCAAATGTAATCGCTGGAAAAAATTGTGGCGCACCTCCCCACGGGCTCCGTTAGAGGCAAAGGAGATGGCTAGGCTAAATGCTAACAACAGACTCGGGCGCACTACATAAGTCACGGTAAACTCAGATCCAATCGTTTCAATCTGCAAAAGGATTTACCCCTCCCTCCTGTAAACGGAGCTCAATGGAGCACCTCCAGACCTTAGTACGAAATGTAATTTGTACTATGTTGTGGTACGACCAGGCTACAGGGTACCCTTTCTTATTCTGTTTTACTGCCCATTGCACATACTTGGATCAGGTGAAGAAGCTTCTAACTATGGTACACACAAGGGACAAATATGCATAATGACAGTATAACAAGACTGGGTTTTTTGACACGCTGTCTTTTCCTTGATAAAGCAGTCCTTGTAAAACATATCCTTGATAATGTTTTGCCCAATATGGAATTTAAACTTGCCGTAGACTTATTTTGAACTTTGGGCATTTGGGCATCACAGACACATAACAAGAACATGGGTATTTGACATGAGTTCAGTACAGTTCAGTCTTTATTTTAAAGGAACAGTGCACAGTAACATTAAGCTCAAAGACAGATGCTCTACTCTACTTATAGCTACGCAGCTAATTTTCATCTGCATTCCCTGCGGTTAGATGAAAAAATACAATACAATACCAATACGGTATACAATAACATACAAAGCCTCACACTTATATTTTACAGACAATATGTGATGGGTTTGTGGTGTGAATGTAAAATGAAAGTGAAGGTTGTGCCGATTAAAATTACTAAAAAGGAGAGCGACGTTGTTTCCAATAAAACAAACTGGTAAAAGATAAATTTGTATTACAATAAAATGATTTAAAATGTTAAAAGATAATTGAAATAATTAAAACTAAAAACAATGGACGGTCCAGAGAGGGTCCGGATCTCCTTGTTACAGTTTACATAATACCTTATGTATAACCTTTCCGAGTTGTCTCACTTCAACAAGGCATTTCAATATAAGTCAAAAACATGGCTGTGGGAAATTCCCTAGTATATTAACGGCAACAATAGGCATCATACATGTACTATTTATTTTGTCCAATTCTGTCCGTCCTTGCAGTTGCAAGAGGTTCTAAGCACAGTGATGATCCGGGACGTTTATTAACCTTCATGGACATCCGTTATTCCGCTCCCCTGTGGACCAATGGTTCCTATTTGTTGTCCCCCCCCCCTCTGTTCGATCTGTTTGATTCACTCATCTGTTGTTGGTGAATTGACAACTTTGTAAAATCCTCTGAGACGATTGCTGTTGGGAAGTAGGCAAGGCATGTTTTTGTGCATATAGCACAGTTCATACACAAGGCAACTGAAAATGCCTAAATAATTAAGGTTGACCAACGAGCTGTTCATTTCATCTTAAAAAATAATGTATTGCATTTTGAAATATTGGCAGAATTATGCCATATTTTTCTGTAAATGTTTTTTTGGCATTAACATTATTAACATTCTGTTTTCTGTAGTAGACAGTATTTTTTTTATTTAAAAACAAGCAAAAAGAAGGCCTCTTGCTCAGTAACAGAAAACCGTCTACAATCCATTGAAACCCACTCGGCAAGGAACTACTGATTTATTTTCTAATGAGTTCATATAAATTTGTATTACTACACACAAGTTGTATTAACGTCTTAGAACCCGCCGTCCCGCTGAAGGGACGTTTTCATTTTTAAAATGTTCTGCTGGCAATAGCAAGTGTATTTTTAACTTTCTAGCAAGTCATCAGTGGGAGTCATGAGGTGAGCTCGAATCCACAACCTTCAGGCTCAAAGGCCAATGCTCTACCAACTGAGCTACTGTCGCCCCCATGTAAGTTGCCCAACTTTTGTCCACAAGCCAAAATGAGGCGGGTGTTATTAAAATCCATAATTTAATTGAAAAATTGAGCCCATTGATTCAGCTTGTGTATGAATTCAGGCCATAAAAAGTGCTAAGTAGAAACTTTTGCGTGAGGCTCGTTCTCCTCCACTTGCAGAACGAGGGGTGGCGCTGTTGCAACCAGGCCACGCCTCCTCTAGCGCATTGATTTCTCAACCCGACCCACCCGAACCCGCAGACATTAAAACTACTGTTTTGCTTGGCAAAATCAAAGGACAACTCTTTTTCAGATAAAACAACATACAATGTTTAATTGACTGAATAAATAAAGGTAAATTTACAGAATGGATCGGGACATTTTAAACATTTCCTTAAAGATAAAATTTCCATGGGTTCGGAGCAAATAACTGTTAATGTCAGGCTTGTTATTGAAAATATATTTTGCTCACTGGAAAGCGCTTGTGGCCGGGATGCATACAATTATAAACATAGGGTAATCACGTTGGTGATCTTTCCAAAAAGAGAGAATATCGTTATGGCAAGAGAAACTATTGGTAATAAAGACTGAACGTCATCATGTGCCTCAAACAGCTCCGCTGGTGTGTCTGCCCACTCAGCCAAAAGCCGACGCCTTTTCTCTGGCATCCCTAACATTTATAATAAATACTAGGGGTGCAACGGTTTGAAAAAATCACGGTTCGGTTCGTACCTCGGTTCAGAGGCCACGGTTTGGTTCATTTTTCGGTTCATTTTTCAAAAAAAAAGTTTTGTCTTTTTAATAAACACAGCTCATGTGGGCTCGGCACCTGCTCTGACTGCCCCCCCTGACCTAGAAATGAATTAAGGGGAAGGAAATGGATGGATGGATGGATGGCATATTCCATCCATCCAATTATGTCTATTTAACATAATTAATGAAAAACAACACAAAGTGCAACATAAGAAGGCACTTTATGAGGATATTTACCCTCATATATTAAACCACCTTCCTGATTCTCCCGAGGAGGCGGTCCATTCTGGGCCCAGCCTCATTCACTGCATTTATTTATTTTTTGGCATTATCAGTTGTGACTGGGATATTAGTACAGGGCCTTTGTCTTCCATTCCTCCGCTGCTTGTGTCAGTACCTGCGCTGTGTGACTTTGTGACTTTCGTAGAGGGGGCGTGTCTGCAGCGCCAGACTTTTCATCTCCCAGTCTGCGGTGATGAAGTGAGCGGTTCCGCTCATGGATCTATTATAGGTTTCGCGGGACGTCCAAGTGTCAGTCGTGAGCGCAGCTGAGGATGCGCGGGAGCCCGGTCTGACTATGCGTAAAGGAGCTGCTTAAATGCCGCGACAATAAGCGGTCGTTGAGACGCTTTTTTCACTCATGTCTTTCTTGTGCCACAGTACTTACACATCGTGACAGTTTTGTCGAATATTAATTATCATCCATCCATCCATCCATTTTCTTCCCCTTAATCCATTTCTGGGTCGGGGGGGTTGCAGTCAGAGCTGCACCCAGGACACAGCACCAGCCCCTCACTGATCCTCCTACAGGTGGTGAGTCCACAGGAGCGGAGATCTTTCAGTGGGGGCTTTAGGGAAAGTGGGGTTAAGTGTCTTGCCCAAGGACACAACGACAGTAGTCATCAGTGGGAGTTGTGAAGTTGGTCTTACGGTGGGCTTGAACCCACAACCTTCAGGCCCAAAGGCCAATGCTCTACCAACTGAGCTACTGTCATAATATTAATTATCAGTGAAGCCAAAATGCTCTCATACTGGGGATTTAAATGACGCAGGGCTCTCAAGCATCTCCGTTCCTCCGCTCGCAATGACCGCGCAGTCTGTGGACTGAACAACGTGCGCACAACTTTTTTTTCATAAATCAAACCGCGGATTACGTCTGTACCGAACCGAAGACGTTGAACCGAACGGATCACGGATCAGTGATGAACCGTTGCACCTCTAATAAATACATAAATATAATAATCATAATGAAGATGCTTTCAAATAATTTAGCAAGCTGTAAACTATTTTATAACTCCACACGGCTCCTCCCCTGCCAAACTTCTCTCGCTGCTCTCCATCTCCTCCGCAAACCACTAAATAATGAGGAAAAGGGAATATTCACTCAATCTATTTTGAATGTTACGCATACCATATTAATATAGGATAAGCACGCGTAACACCTGTAGCCCGCGTAATTACCATAGATTTTTAAATATTAAAGTAATTACGCACCTGGTTCAGAAGGCCTCTGCTGTGAGGCCCTCACCGTCATCAGTCTACGCGCCTCTGTGTGGATTACACGTCTTTCATCGGGCTGGAGCATTTTGAGGCTTTTAAAGCGGGGAGTGAGGAAGGTGGTGATCCACCCGCTACACCCACTCACTCTGGCCTCTGTCCACTCCCTTATCCAGATGGCCACGGACCTAACGCCTGACGCTTGTCACAATGAATTTTTCGTTTAACAACCTCCCTGCGCGATTGCAAATGTACTCAAGGTATTTGGGACTCCCACACCGTGGCTCACATATATATATTATGTATAGGCCGAACAGGAGCTCTTTGACCTGGCCCACCCGCACCCGACATGACTCATATTTTTGAGGCATCCAACCCACCCGAAACCGCAGCACCCGCGGGTTGACCGCAAGTTTCGAGCCGACCCGCTCATCACTACAATACAGCATAGAAAGCTACTTGGATGCTAGAGAGTTAGCTATTTTTAGACTTTTGGAGAGAGGTTTTACTTCTTGTGTGGTCGGTTGTACGGCCCGCTGGGGACAGATTACGTTTTTTTCGGAAAAGAAAAGCGACCATGGTAAAGTGGTTGCCCTTTTATACTGTTACCTACGGTAAATGTGGAACGGGAAGCCGGGGGAATAAAAATTCATAAACAAATTTAAGTTTTGCAACTACTTTCACTGCACACTTGTTCACTCATTCATTAATTCATAAATGATGATTAATTTTAAACATTGCATTTTGGTTGCTCATCCCCGCGGCTTCCTGTTCCACCTTTACCGTAAGTAACAGCAAAAAGGGGCAACCCACTTTTAATTTGTGGCAAAAGGCCGGGCCACTTTACCGCGGTGAAAATGTGAAAACATTTCACCACGGACCCTTCTTGAGTGAAGGGTCCCGGGTTTTCTACGAAGTAAGAATAAATGTCTCAGAGTCCCAGTCCCAGCAGATCGGTGCCAAGACCAGTGAGTCGGACCAATGTTTTTTCTCATCATCCCAGGTCTCAAATGGGCTTTGAATTTGTTCAGTTCGGTCTCATACACTTATTTTTAGCTTGTCTATATATCTCCTTTGATCTTCTTGCCTTAAAGTGCTTACAGTATATACAGTGCTATTCGCCCACTGAGTCTTTTAAAAGTACTCATCGCATCCATTCTTCAGTTTGTGCCCCTCTGTCTTCTTGCCACCCTGCGAGGGGCGCATGTACACGCGGGTGTAAACAAAGATCCTCCTATAGGCGGGTCATTTGGCAAATTCGTCAAATGCGTTGTTTTTTTAAACACAATTAATACAATTATTTTATTGTATTAATTGTAAAGATCAAGGCTATGCTCACACTCAGAGAGCAGCCGTCCTCCTGTGTGTGTGCAGAGGATCAGTGAGGGGCTGGTGCTATGAGACTTGGGTGGCATCTCTGATTGCCACCCCCCTGACCCAGAAATGGATTAAAGGGTAGAAAATGGATGGATGGATGGATGGATTTTATAAACGTGCTTTAACGCAACCATTTTCACAGCCCTATAAAAAAATTACAATTATCTTTTCTTTTCTTGCATAACCTTAAATCACAACAGTAGTCATCTCAGAGGACTTAACAACCCCTTTGAAATCGCCAACACAGATTAAAAAAAAAGAACACATATGTATTGGTCCATAGGGTGAAACCAATGTCCATGAATGCTGATAAAGTGTCCTGGATCATCACCATAGTCCTTCTTGTTAGACACTGTCCAGCAAACTGACTCCATATACAGCTTGACTGACAACCTAAGATTTTCAGCCTTCCTCATGGTTAGCATATGGTTAGGTCTTACCTACCTACCATATGCTAAATTGAAGAGGACTGTTTTTAGCCTTGCATTGAATGTAGAGACCGTGTCCGACCGAAGGAGAGACAGCAGCAGCAGTTTGTAACAAAGGTTGAAAGATGCAGCGGTTCGCCGTACCAGACGCACGACCTAACCAGACAAACAACCTAACCATATGCTAAATTGAAGAAGCCTGTCCATGAATGTAGAGACCGTGTTTGCTTCCTTAAGCGTGTATACTCACGCGGTGCCGGGTACGGTTGCTGGTACACTCGCGCGTTCCCCTTGCGGAGTTTTGAAGAGAATGTTATAATCCCACACCCAACCACATGATGGAGATCTCACAGGAGTTGCCTGAGAAACCAAAGCGGTCCCATTTGCGCCAGCTACTTTCTCCTATTCAGAACAAAAACATTAGAAAACCAAGTTGTTTGAGCTCATTAAACGTGTATCTAGTGCAGGTTTATGTGATAGTTCTATGGACTCATTATTTCATAAGTCATTTCAACTGTGATGTTGTGAATAAAAGACACAGTTCTTGTTGGAAACATAGTTATTATAAAATTTTATTCAGCACAAGCAGCAAAACAATAAGTGGTAAATATCTGAGACAAAACATGAACGATTTACAAGTGCAGGAGGAATGCAAAAGACGCAATGAGCTACGAGTGCAGATTCAAACAAAGACAGGCGCAGGAACAGTGCAAAAGAAACGACTGTACAGTTTATTAGTTGGATATGGAGGGTGCACCCACTGCACAGGACTGTAGAGGAGCTGAGGAGCTCCTTCAGTGGAAGACTGAGGCACCCTCAGTGTAGGAAGGAGCGCTACCGCAGGGCCTTTATCCCCACCGCTGTCAGACTGTACAATAAGTCACTTTAAATGATCACTGCGTGAAAACCTGCACTACTATTGACACTGTTTCCATTGACACTTGTCACTTTTGTTGTACATAATTATTGTCACTTTTATTGTACATATATATCCTGCATTTAACATGTTTGCACATTTCCTCCTTTTGCACAATCCATGCCAAATGTGACATGTAAATTTCTCCTATGTGAGATAAATAAAGCACATCTTATCTTATCTTATCTTATGCAACAGAATTGAACAGTCCACAGTCTCCGCGTATATCAGGCTCTGAGCCATGAACCCAAACTACTTTTCCTTCGGTTCCTTCGAAGCACGAAGCTATCTGGTCCGAAGTGCCACACGCAAGGGTCTTGCAGATCTCAGCTATAGCTCAAGATCCACGATGCCGTCCTCTTAACCAATCAAGTGCTGCAAGGGCTGTCAATCATTGCGCTCTTGCTCATATATAATTCAAATATTAAATATATATATTTGAACGAATATTAGACAGCCCTTAATACTCGAAGCTGTAATGGGCATTATCTTTTTTAAATGATATATATAAAATAGTTAGTTCCCAAAGGTTTCGCCGTGACGTTGCTAGACCGGACGGGTAACAGCTAGGCAAGCTAGGTTGCTTCAAAACTAAAACTCTCTGGAACTACATGAGAACTGAACAAAGAATTCTGAACATCAGCGGTGAGTGACTCTAATATAAACTCAACCTAAATCCATAATCAGACCCTCTGCAAATGCGTCCTAAAATGTTGTACTAATGTTAATGGTTACTTCCGGGTTTACCGCCATCGCTTTTTTGCGCATTAAAACAGCATTTTTGTCATGAAAACGTTAACAGATCATTCCGAAAACCTTGCGGTTTTGACAATGTATATGTATAATGTATTCTCCGATTAACATTTAAATGTATTGATTGATTGTTATTCATGGTTAAGGAGCGTGGCTATCTCTGATAGCGGGTGCTGAAAGCTCGTTGTGACAAAGTGTACGAACTACTGTCCAGAGTAATCTTAGTATTTTACACACCTGAAGTACAAGCGCAGAGTTAGTTGCAAAGGGCAGTGGCCATTATTGGTTTGAGAGGTCCGTTATTAAGAAATAATGATCAGTAGAACGTTTTGAAATTAAATTCAAATCATAGAGCGTTCTACTGTTGCTGTGATGAACTGTATAACAAATTATAAATATTCAAATATTTAAATAAATCATCTCTCCTCTGGCTTGTGCACGAAAAAGTAGGTGCGGCTTCAAGACCAATTAGAAAGGAAGGGGGAGGGAGCTTGGGTTGTTTTTTTCAAATCGTGTACTCTCTCTCTTTTTTCAGACAAAGTCCAGACAATCACTTTAACTGGATTTGCACATTGTCAGAGTAGAAGCCTACTATGATTTAGGGCTACACAATAATACAATTGAATTAAATTAATTCACTGTCATTTGCAACAGAATGTTTTATTACCATACCTTTTGAAATAAATGTGGCTTATATAAGGCGTATAAGCTGCACCACCTAAACTTTATGTCCACATAGCCAAACTGGAACAGTTGCAGTTTTTCATGTTGTAATGTAGCAGATAGACAACTGTTTTAACTGTTCACAACGATTTAATGAGAAGGTGTTTAACAGCTTAAACGTTATCTTCCGTGCCTGAACTCATTCACCATATTTTGACAATAAACGAGTGTCCTGTAGCTATTTAAACTTGACGGAGTCAAAACAATAAGTCCATAAACTGCTCTGACAACTCTACCACAATAAAAATACAAATATTAGCCTCCTTGCTATACAAACTGCAGGGTTGAAAAAATTGGAAAAAATAGTCCAGAAGTTTGAGTGTGCCCTGTGCCCCCCCCTCAGTCTGGTCAGCTGTTCTACGTGGGCCTGCCCTCCAGCTACAGCCTGGAGGCCCCCATGCCTAGGCTGCCCTCCTATGAGAGCGTGAGGAAGAAGGACCGCCAGAAGCACATCCACAAACTGATCGCCGACCGCTTTGGACTTAGCGGCTCCATGCCAGAGGAGGTGGGTACATTCAGGAGCCTAGGCTTTAAGAGCCACGTCTATCTAATACATTTATCAGTAATTTAATAATTTTCTAAATAATCCTTATCCACTAGTTTGATATACAGGCGGCTGCATATATGAAAAAAAAAAAACACCTAACCCCAAAAAAATTCTAACAAAAGGTTTCTCAGATGTTTTTTGTAGTATTAGGTGTCCTTTATAATATACTAAAAATTTACCAAAGTTTAACCACTAGAAAAGTGTAATTTTCAAGATGGCGTCCAAGATGGGCAGGAAGCCCTTAACATATCCTAACTCCTTCATCAATTTGACCTGTCAAGTAATCTTGGTCTATCCCCATGTTTTCTGGGTCTATGAATCCATTGGACTTGTCTAAATTGCACTGAGATTATTACATACTTATGGAATACATGATTTTGTTATATTACTGTAAGGTTTTATCTTTGGGGTGAACCATTCTGAAGTCCTTCAAGTAATTATAAAAACTATTTGCTTAAAAGGACGGCATCTTCCATGGACTAGCTCTGACTTAATTAATCTTTTTAAACGTCGAGACCAAGCTTGGACTAAATACAGAGAGTTTAAGGACCCTAACGACTGGGAGATCTATAGACAACTCAGGAATCAACTCAAACTAGGAATGCCAAGTCCAATTACTATAAGGAAGCCCTCGGTCTGAACTACAATCATCCTAAACAATTTTGGAAACACCTGGACCAGCTTCTGGGTAGGTCCAAAAGAAACTCAACCAATCATGTTACTGTTAATAATACTACAATTGCTGATCTTAACTTAATCTCTGACTGCTTTAATTAATATTTCTCCTCCATAAGTAGTACACAGAACTCTTACCCAACTTACCTAATCCAATAAATGACGTTGCTCCTGAGACATCATTTTCTTTTAATCAGATTTCACATTTGGATGCAATACAAGCTATAAACGAGCTTAAAACCAACAGTGTGGCTGGTCCAGACGGCTTAGAAGTAAAATACCTTTTATTGGGATCCAGTGTGCTTATCTATCCACTAACCGACCTGCCACTAAGTATGTGCTCTGTCCCTCTCATCTGGAAAACTGCAAGGGTTACTCCCATCTTTAAAGGTGGAGACCACTCCAATGTAAGTATCTATCGGCCCATCTCTATTATATGCACTAAAATTATGTAAAAGTTCCCATGTTATCCAATGGAGACTGTATGGACACACTCACAGATTGTATGTGCAAACAGGAGCACATTTACAAACTCTGATTTGCACTAAACTTGACTCGGTTGTTCAACTCCTGGGCCAAGGTCACATGACAGTGTGAACAATGACATTGGCCCATTAGCGCCCCCTACAGACTGAATAAAGGTTTACATGGGGATAAAGGTATTTAGGTTTTCTACCCACTTAATAAACACAAAAACTCACCAAACTTTGCCAAAAGTTTTTTTCAGGCATAAAGTGTATCATTTAGGCGTTCTTTGGTATAAGACAAAAAATTGAAATTGTAGGGGGCGCTATTGTGCAACATAAATGTCAACATTTGCACATAGAAAGTCCGAATTGCACAAAATTTGAATTGATTTTTCAACTCTTGGGTTTGGGTAAACTGAAAGTGTAAAAGATGAAATTGCAGCAATAGCGCCTCCTACAGACTGAGTCAAGTGTTACATGGGGAGAATGAGGTTTACCTTTTCAATAGAGATACACAATCTCTGATCATAGGAATTCAAAAGGCACAGTGTCACTCCCGTCAGCGCCACCTCCTTTGTGCGGTGCACTGAGGGCCGTTCGGCGCCGCTTGCGGCTTTAATATATAACTGTACTTGTAATCAATTATTTTTCATGCAAATTTAATAATTAGAATATTATATGACCAAACCAGATATCAGACACCAATATTCCTGGTCTAAGAGAAATACAAAGGAGTTATGGTCATTTTAAGGACCTGATGGCCGCCATTTTGAAAATGGTGCCTTTTTTGGAGTCAAACTTTGGTAAACTTTTAATATGTTTTTAAGTACATCTGATACTACTGTAAACCACTGAAAAACCTTTTGTTAGAATTTTTTTGGGGTCAAGGCATATTTGCAACTGACTAATAGTCAAAGTGTTTGTGTGTGTTTTGAAAATTTGGAACCAAATATGCCGTACCCTTTTTCAAACTGTATTTTTGAAAATAAAATACTATGCTATTCTATTATAATACTATAGTATATATTTCATTATTATAATGATATCTTTCATATGACTCTGTACTCTTGATGCATTTACTTTATGTCATAAGCAATACATCAAATTCACACTATACTTCTAAGTCTAAGTTATTTCACTTGGATTTAGAATCAGAATCAGAATAATTTTTATTGCCACGTAAGTAACAGGAAGTCACAGACTTGGAAATTGCTTTGGCTCAGTGCAACAGTCAGAGAGATAATAAAAAATAAAGAATAAAAAACACTTCTAAGGAATACATTTAAATTTAAAATAGAGTTACAGTTACTATTTACAATATACAAGTGCACATGGTGCACACAATTATTGAAGTTGTGGCAAACTTTTCCACAAAACTCTGTCAATTAATTGTAATTATTTATAATTAATGAATTATAATTCTTATATCAGAAGTTAAATTGTTATATAAATCCAACAGGTTTGCATCATTATATTCTGATGAATGCTGTTAAATGGTTATTGACAATGTTATGTTGGATTTAGTTAACACTATTAGTTATGATTTAAAGTAGCATTATGTAATATTTGCATGTCAAGTCATCATTAAATGGCCCCAATATTTCAAAAGGCGTTATTAAATCATGCTCTTTTCGAATACATCTTTAACTGATAACAGTAGTTCAGCCGAGATATAGTTTTATGACCCGTAAAAGTTGTTACTGTTTTCATTAGGATGTCCCACCCTCCGCTGTTTCACAAGTCAGAAAGCCCGAGATCCGGGTTGCCAGAACTCCCGCGTGGAGTATTTTACTCACTGGTAAAATAGCATGTGGCCGCAGAACTGAAAAAGGTCTTATTATGACTAGGGCTGGGTGATATGGCAAAAAAGTAAAATCTCGATTTTATTTCCTGCTTTGGACAATTTCGATTTTAAATCGATTTTCATCAAAGTCACCGAAGACAGACTTTGCCCTTTCCGCTCAATATTCAAGTTTCAAAACTATTTTTTATTTGTTTCCCCCATATGTATTATAAAAGTCCTGTACAGACTCTGCTGATATGGCAAGTATAATTCATGTTCTGCTGGAACTGTCACAATATCCGATTTTCAAATTTTTCACAAATTCGATTTTTTCAAAAGCCGATTAATTGCCTAAATTCGATTTATTGCCCAGCCCTAATTATGACTCTCAAATCATTAATGACAAAACAAAGACTAAAACGAGGATTTATATCGGGACGCCTTTGAAAAATTGAGACAGCGGATAAAAACTTGTGTGATGCAAAACTTGCTGCTTTGAGTACGTTCTTTATTGACAGTTAAAGTACCTTCCCTCGATTTCAACTATTGTTGTATGCAATGGTGGTCTAATGGTTAAGCTATAACGCTGTCACCCCAGTGACCCGGGTTGGAATCCGGGAGGAATCTGTTTGTACTTAATTTAGGGCTGTAAAACGATTAAAATGTTTTAGTTGATTAATCGCATAGTAATGGTGAGTTAACTCACGATGAATCGCATTTTTAAATCCACTCCAATTGAAGTTAAATGAGTTTATCAAATGTAATGACACATTGTCATTCATACCAAATGTGATTAAATCTGTTAGATTTGCTCACAACCTTTTACTTTTGGGCACAACCAAAATGAGCTGTTAATGAAAGGGGAAATTTTACGTACCCCAGCTTTAATTTAGCAGTTTTAGTTTAGTTTCAGGAGGAGACACGGACACTTCTGCGGTGTATTTGCGTGCACAGGTTACGTACAAGTTTTAAAGACAAGCACACAACTTGCAGAGAAAAGTCCTGAGGCGTGTATGGTCTAACCGCGGCACCATTTCCGGTGTAACAACAGAGCGGCCGCAGCTGCCCCCGGGGTGTGCCCGGGGAGGCGGACTTCAGTTCATAGCAAACAGCCCAGTGGTCACGCGCGTATTCTTTTAAAACTTGAATTCCCAGAGGGCCTAGCTGCTCTGTCACCATCACACACACGCAGGTGTCCGCTGCATTTGGGGGGGGTCATTCGGACATGCGTCAAAATTTTTTTAAGCGTTAATGAAAAATGTAATTAACGTGAGTTATTGCGATAATTTTGACAGCCCTAATTTAATTATATAAGAAATATGTTCCAACATCCATTCTTCCCACTCCTATTTTGGACATCAATTGCTTATTTATTGTGCATAATCTATAATTACATATAAAAATGAAACATTCATTCAAAACATTCATTCAACATTAGCACGCCTCATGGCAATGTGAATGGAGACAGACAAACAACTGATACAATAATTCCCTGTGTTTGCTGCTGGATTTGGTGTGTATCTGGCAACCTGAGTCAGGGAGAGTGGGAGAGGACTACAAAATATTGACTGTGACTGCAGTACCACTTTTGGCCAGATTTTTACATATTGTTCCTTTAATTAACACTATTGAATATATATTAGATACCTTTTAATATGAATGTGAAATCAAAACTAGTGTAGTGTAAAATGTAGATAAAATTGTTCTTGTCATCTATGGTCTATTTCAGGGGTCTCCAATCTGTGGAGCTACCAGTAGCTCGCCAGCCACTTTCAGGTAGCTCCCCAAAGGATTTAGAATTTAACACACGATCTTGAATTAATACATACAGCATTGAGTTGCTACAGATCTATTATAAATATAAATATAGGGTTCTACAGTATTATAGTGTATTTTACTCTCCATGTTTGTGTTCTCTCTTATCGTAATTATTACATGGATCTTTATTGTCACTGCAAAAAAGGAGTAGCTGTCTGCATCTTTTGTTGTAAAAAAGTAGCTTTCCGATTGCAGAAGGTCGGAGACCCCTGGTCTAATTAGAGGTTAGATCTTTCATGTCACATCCTCTAGGATCTCATCCTTTAGATCCGAGCTCTAGGATGTGAGATGAAAAGTCCAACCTTTAACTCAGGGCTGTCAAACTCATTTTGGTCTTGGGGCCACATACAACCTTATTGGATCTCAACTGGACCAAAGTATATCAAAAATACCCAAAAACAGTGGAAAGTCCTTTCTTTCCTTTCTTTTTGTGCACATAAAAACATTTCTTTAAAACAGTTTTAACAGTTTTCTTGTTAAGTTCACTTGTGAGTGTGTTTTTTTCCCGCTGGTATCATGTTATTTCATGATAATTTTATGTTATTTCATGATAATTTCATGATAGATTAATATGTTATTCCATGATATAAAACTATATGATATAAAATTATTTCATGATACCAAATTATTATGAAATAACAAGATACGGATCATGTTATTTCATGATACCAAACTATTATGAAATAACAAGATACGGATCATGTTATTTCATGATATAAAAGATCATGTTATTTCATGATATAAAAGATCGCGTTATTTCATGATACCAATTTATTATGAAATGCAGTACTGCACTTTCCTGTAATTGCTCCTTTTCTTTCGTTTTTCATTCATGCAGATTCTTGTAGTATTGTATCATAAAGCAAATTTCCCTTGGGACAATATAGTTTATCTTATCTTATGAAATAACAAGATACTGTAGATAAAGAAGAAGAAGAAAGCTGTAGACGCCAGACCATGCGCCATGCTCAGCGGTGCGCCAGGATCCGGTATGGCTCAGGCAAAGGGTTCGCTTTACGCCTTTCTGCTACAGCGAGGGGTGTCAGAGACATCTTTGTCGCGGATGCAGGAAGATCGAGTAAGTAATCAATGTGAATTAATGAACTGCTATCACCATAATTTCTTATTTAGCACCGTGAGGCTGGCGTGTTAGCTTTTTAGCCTAGCTATGTTTTTCCCATGATGGTCAAGTTAAAGGCTAAATTGTCCTTGCAGACCTTAAATGAAACCGTTGTTTAAGAGATAATGACCAAAAAATAGGATCGGAAGAATTTGATTGTTAGTATATAGTGCTAAACTGTGTGAACAGTAGTAGGCAGTAGTCGTGCATGTTAGCTCTGTTACAAATTGTAATTAATTGTATGATGCTTTTTATTTTACTGTTTACAATCCTTAAATATTATAAATCACTGTGGATATAGATACAACTTATATGCAGTTGTGAACTGAAAGTTTAGGAATACGCTTCTAAGAAGGTGGGAGTCAGGCAGTATGTAACCAGGGTGAAACATAAACAAGATTTTTTTATTAATATTATCACTTAACCATACACAAATATATATTAGCTGGCTGTTCTCTGTAATGTAGCATCCGTTGTTGGGCTGTAGGCCTAAAATCTTAAGATGCACAGCCAGTATTTTCTATTGATTTGTACTGATGTGATCTTTTATTATTATAATACTAACATTTTCATGTATTACAGGTTGATGCTGCTGTAATTGACCTATGGATGATGCCAGTTTTGCTGTCTTCTTGCCAGCAAACGGAGATAGACAAGGCGTTTTTGTTTGGAAAACAGAGAAGAACCAAGTCGAAAAGACTGCAGGAAACATTCCTTACTTGAGAAATTAAAGCACAAGTTGGGTATTGATTGAAAAGAAGATTCAGAAGGAACAGAGGGGTAACCTGTACCAAAGAAAAAAACAATCTCATACCACTAACAACAAATGGGCCAGAAAGAAAACAAGAAAAATAGAGGTAGGATGGTTTCATGAAGGGAAACAAGTGAGAAAAAGAAAAGGTGGAGGGACACAGACCATAGAGGTGCCTAAAGAAACGAACAAAGCAGATCTATTACAATACGCCACAGACTTATTCTTTCCTGGAGGAAAAAACTAATTTGGAAGACTTGAAACTTTTTCATGTGACATTGTTGACTATCAGGAAGAAGCCATCATATATGATGGTGTGACGGTTGGTGATTTGTATGAGACACTGAAAAGGAGCATGCTAAGATTCTATCTGTGGACAAAGAGCCTGCCTGTTGATGAAGATGATACAAACATTGAAGAAGCATCTGAACAAGGCCAAGATGATGTCGACATGGTACAAGATTTTGAAGATGCATTATCAAATACATCTGAAATCATTGTAGGGGCAATAGATGTCCAAGTTGGCGATGCTCAACTTGATGACACTTTAGAATGGTTGCCAGTCCGCAAGTGATCATTACATTTATTATACCTCCAACCACAAGCACTACAAACAATGTAACGGTGACCTCAGCACCTTTAACTATGAGCACTGTGCCGCAACAGTCTTGTGGGGTTGAAATAAGCAATGTTAAGTCTGTTATGGTCAAAATTCACGAGGTCAATATTCTTGCATGAGGAAATGATCTGTCAATTCAAAGTCCCCAAAAGGCTCGATATCCCCCTGAAATATGCTTACATTGATGAGAAGGGAGCTGATGCAGCTGGCATACCACGAGATGTGTATATACAGCCTTTTGGAATGAGCTAATGGAACATGCAGCTGAAGGAGAGGAGCTGAGGGTTCCAATACTTCAACCTAAATGGCAGGAGGAAGAGTGGAAAGCTATTGCTAGGATTCTGATTAAAGGATTCAAAGACTGTGGCTACTTCCCATGTCGCCTTGCTCCTGTTTATACTGTCACCGTCATATTTGGTAAGAAGGAAGTCTCAGATGATATGCTGTTAAAAAACCTTCTCCTGTACATTAACCATTCAGACAGGGATTTGCTAACTAAAGCCTTAAAAAATGAACTTTCAGATGAGGAGAGGGATGACCTACTTGATCTTTTGGATCGGTTAAATGTAACAAGTATTCCGACAAAAAACAACATAGGAGGCATACAGTACTTCTCAGACTAGCTCATAAGTAGGTGCTTCAAAAACCAAGGTATGAAGCAGAGAAGATGTCTTCGCTTCTGTATTCTTTCAAGCTGCTTTTTCGAGCCCTCAAGATGGAGAGGTCTAATGTATGAGGGGAGAAACCAACAGAAAAAAAGTTGATTAAGCTTTTGGATGCATCACCTACAACTCAAGCTGAGAGTTAGAGTCTGCACTTTCTACAGCAGTATATCAGAGGGCTGGACAATACAGGACTCAGAAAGCTTTTGAGATTTGTCACAGGGTCAGATGCGTTGAAAAAGTTGAAATACTCTTCACATCAATTGATGGAGTTGCACGTCGGCCAACATTAGAACTTCCTTGGACCTACATTTCTTACCCGGAGTTGCGAGTTGAAATAGATGGTATACTGTCCAGTGAGACCTCTCTGATGTTTGGTTTTGTTTAGAGGCGCAATGTCTCGTTCTGTTCTATTCCATGGCAAGATGCGCTAAAGCGATTAGAGCCATTTGAAATGCACTGATTCCCCTTATTTTAATGTTTTTAAGCATAATTTACTTTTAAGAGGCACAAGCTCTGGCATTAAGCAGTTTTCTGAAAAATACATACTAGAGCATACTTAGTTTTATTTTTGATAAGTTCTCATAGCAGTCTTACTGCTCTTATCACTGTTGGCAATGCATACTATCTCATGGTAGGTTTTAAGTGTGGTCAAATGCTTAGTCTGTTAGTGTTAAATTTGATTAGACCAAGGTAAAATATGTTCACTATTACAAGGGGTAATGAGCGTGAGGCATTTAGATTTTTTTTTTTTTTATCAAGCAGCGTTTTAACACCATTTCTGAGGTGTGCCATGTTCAGATTATATCATTTTGCCTGATAATTTAGTGAGAAGCATTTCACTTTAAACAATGTTTTACAAACCACTGTTTATAGGTTTTCTAAAATGTCATTTGTATAGTCAGGCAATGTTTTTACAGTTTGAGGTGTGCCTTGTTCAAATGATATTGTAATAAAAAGTAACTTTTTTGCAAACTTTAACACTTGATTCAAAATGTTATATTTTAGTGGAACACAGTAACACAGACATTGGCAAAACAGATTTGGACACAACTGGGTGTTTTTTTTCTAAATAAAGTTCCTCCTTCACAACATAAAACCCATCAATAGCAAAAAATTACCAGAAATCAGATTGATGCCTTGCTCCATAGCCACTCTGCTTGTCAAGTAGTTCAGCAGTTCATTGAGGCAAGTGTCACAGTACAGGAGACCTACTTTATTGAATTATTTTACATTTTTTGATGTATGTATGCTCTCAGAAATAAATACAACTCTATGTATTCATTTGCAGTGGTGGATAGAGTTAGAAAGTTGTCTTCCATTGTAGTGCAACACAAGTCAGAGTATAAGTATATGTATATACTATACTAAGTATACGGTCCTTGCCATAAGCATTCTTCTGTACAAACAGCAACTGCTTCCTGTGACACCGCTTTAAAATGATCCTGCTCACCAAAAAGTTGTGGAATGGTATACATGAGGACTGGGTGTCCTCTAGGTGCCACATCATTTCTGCTTGAGCGAATGGTGTGTGTATTCCATAACTTGGAAAGATCCTGCAGCTCTCTCTGCACATAAAAGAAAAGACCATTAAGTTGTTGAGAACATATTGTACAGTAAAAATTCAATTAGTATGCAACCATACTAATTGACGGACAGAAGATACAGAATTATCACTTTGATGCTGAAAAGTAGTGATGGGCAAACAGCACTAACGCTTTGGAGCTTGCTTTTTTGTACAATTACAATTAATACAACTCATTGTTATCTACCGTTTATGTTTCATGGTGAAATTGTCAATATTACAAGCGGGGATAATCAGAAGCTGCAATGATTACATTTGTCCACTAGGTGTCAGTGTTACAACCTAGCACAGGGGTGTCATTCATACCGCCCCATTTGACACGGCCCGCGGCTCATTTATGTAAAATGATAATAATGATAATAATAAAAATAATGAAAAAATCCGCCATGCGCCGCCACGTTTAGCTCAGCAGCGAGTCGAGTGCGTCTGTAGTGGCTCCCATCAGAGCGTGTTCTGTGACTAACAGTGACACCCTTAGCAAAATGTCTCTGTAAAAAGGCGAAAAGTGTGTCCGGTTTAAAAAAAAAAAAAAGTGGAGTAATTCTTATTTGTTTGCGGAGGTGAATGAAACTATATTTGGTGTCATGCAACAAGTGGCGGTGCAGAAGGAATACGGCACTTTGAGCGAAGAATTGAAAAGACAGAAGATAAACGTGTCTGGCCCTGAAGAAACAGAATTCTGTTTGTGCCCAGAGCGAGAGGTTTGTGATGGTGCTGTAAAGACAAGCTACCTGAGTGCTAACAAATGGCATTAGCATCGCAGCCGCACAGTGAGAGAGAGTTGGTCCAAACTCTCATACAGTCTGTGTCCTGAAAAAAGACACGATTTTACCAACATCATGTTGCCATTGATAGAGACTAATGTTACTGATGTCGCATATTCATTTGTGGTGTTACTGAAACTATCACAGATTAGTTTTGAGCGCTGCTGCTGGTTCTGCTGTTGTTGCTGGTGCGTTAGACAGTGTGGACTGGTCCTACGCTGGTACCGACGGTAAAAGCAGGTGTAGTGACAAAGCTGCAAATGGAGGTGATGATATTTGGACATTTGACTGTATTGTACACAGAGACACTGTGCTGCAGTCGTTAAGAATGGATCACGTTATTGAAGTTGTTTTGTTCATTTCAACTGAAACATGGTCAGTTTGATGCTTTCTCTCTGATAATCAGTGTTGCCAACTCCTCAGTAAGGAAAGTAGCTATTGGCTGTCCCAAAAGTCGCTAGAAGTCGCTAAATGACGTCATCGCCTAATTTGCATAATTTGCCATTTGCAAATAACTGTAACGGACGCTGTAGGAGAGAGGAATAAGGTCGTGGGAGAGACAAAAGTGAGTAAAAACACCCTAAATATGTTTAGAACTACAAATGTACAAAAATAATTTCAACATTAACAACATTTAATGATTTTAATGCTTTGTCTAGATCCACATTACACACATCAGTTTTGTCCTGTATTGTTAAATGTTATAACAGCAAATGTAATCAAAAGATTGTTATGTAGGGTGAAATTTCTAGCTCTACAACCAACCCTCCTCCTTTATCCGGGCTTGGGACCGGCAAAGTGACCCAAAAGACACACTCTGGCAGAGTTACTTAGGTTTATTTTTGTAAGTTTTTTTTTTTTTTTCATAGTTTGGCATAACAAATGATTTAATGTGACCCACTACTGAGAGAAAACAGAGTCACGGACAGAGCTGCCGCGGATGGAGTGGGGGGTAGTGGGGGGTGGCGGTGGTAGGAGTGGCCGGGGAGCTTTGGATGTGTGGTGGTGGTGGAGCTGAAGTTCAGTCTGCAGCAGCCTGAAAACTTCCTGTGCTTTTGAGTCTCCTCTCTCTCTCTCTGCTCCGCCCATAGACTGCAGCTGGGACTGCTGCGCAAGGCTACTGTGAGACTGCAGAACAATACGTGCTTCACGAGTCTCCAAAACACCAGATAAGTCGCCAAAACACCAGATAAGTCGCCAATAACACCAGAAAAAGTCGCTAGATTTGTCGCTAGTCGCTTTTTTGAAAAAAAGTCGCTATAGGGGTCTGAAAAGTCGCTAAATCTAGCGACAAAGTCGCTAAGTTGGCAACACTGCTGATAATAGATGGCTTTCCATCACGTGCTTATTACCCATAATGCTTTGCGTGAACGCCTTAGTGTTTGTCTAGCTTATATTGCACGGATAATTTGTCACGGATCATTTGTCCCCATGTCATCTAAAGCCACAAATTCGGCCAACACTGACCGCGTTAAGTATATTGATACACTGGAGTAATCTGTGGGGCAAGATCCTTGGAGAAATTGAGCGTGATCGTAGATTTGGATCCATATGAAATGCAGCGAGACCAGTGGACTTCGCCAGAAATTTCTTACTTTCACTTAACAGTTTTACAATTAAAAAAATATCATAATGCAATATTTCTTTCAATCAATAATTTATTTTGAACAAAGCAGTTGATATCACAGGCCGTAAATCAATTCTGTCTACCACCCTTTCCACCCCTCCTCCTCCTCCTCCCCCTCTCATTCATTTATGCCGCTTTTCCACAGTATCAGTACGGTACAGTACAGTACGCTTCAGCACGGTTATTTTGTGTTTCCACTAGTGGATGGTATGGGAGATTTGCGTACTTTTCCGTACTGCCTCAGCCGTGGTTCCATCCCCATAGTACCCGTGCCATGACGTCACATCGTGCCACTGCCTTACACTGATTGGTCAACGAGTGTCGTCACTGGAAGCGACATCTGACCCTTTGGGAAAAACAACTCAACCGCCATCTTTAAAACCGGCTGCTCTGCTCGGCTCTGCTTCGGCTACATTACGTCCTCCTCACTCCAGAGAAATGGAATTGCACAGAAATCCCCAAAAGTCCTGGTCGGTGGACGTCCACACTTTCCTCTCTTCAGGCCAAAGAAAGAATTCATAGGCAGCTCGAGGCTCAACACAGTTTTCAGGGAGATCACCCAGCTCTGGATTTGTGACTAGGCTGTGGTAATCCTGGAAATAACTGGTTAAGCCTGGTTCACACGAGACGATTTTAAAATTGTCGGCCGATTTTTATTCGTGTTAGACCCCACACGGGGAGATTAAAAATCCTGCGTCTAACCACTTTGGTCGTGCAGTGTGTGGTGCGTAGCCACACGGCAAGATCACGCAAGCCACAAACATCACACACGAACCGACACCCCCTTCCCAGGTCAGACGGAAATCTCACAAAATCTCTCGAGATCAAGCGTGACTTCAGAGTAAACAGTCATGGCGGACGAAGAGGATGCAGTGGCGATAGTGTGCAGTTTGTTGTTAACAGAGAAGACACGTAATCCAAAGAAAAGGCAATGGTCAAAGCCATGCTGCTGTGTTTTGGTTTTTTTACCGGTGTTTCCTCACCGTCTTGTCACCTCGTCTTCTTATTGGCTACACGCCGTAGTCATGGCAACGCGCTCGCTTGTCCTCGGAGGACACCACACACGACAAGAAATCGGGCCAAAACAATCCAACATGTTGGATATCCCCGATTTGAGATCGGGAGCAGTCCCGATGTCCTTCCGAGCGACGAGTGCAGTCTTAACACACCACACACGGCAGGATAATCTGTAAGATGTTGTTACGGAAATCGGAGCGTTTCTTAAGATTGTCGTAAGGGGTAAATCGGGTCTAAATCGGCCTAAATATCCTGCCGTGTGAACCAGGCTTTAGCTACAAATCCCGTTAAAGCTCTCACTGAAATGTATTTACTGTGTAAATGTCTGTTGTACACAGTGAGCTAGCTACAAATAGCTTCATTTAGCTATCGATAGCAGCTAAGCTAACGTCCTCCCAGTGCTACTTCACGTGTTGTCATTCTGTTTTGTGCTTGTATTTAAGTTGTTGTGTGTATATTTGTATGAGAATCCCTTTACATAAGTGTGGAGATTACCATCGAGTAATGAGTGACTGGAGTATTCTCCTCATCTGGACCTGGTCTGGACCTGGTCTCACACATACGTACTTTTGACTTTGTAAACTGTTGGTTTTGCACTTTACTTTTGTTTTCAATAAATCTGTGATTGTATCCCAAGACTGTGTTTCATTCATTTTTTATTATTGTAGTTGAGGTTTGGGCATCGTTTGTTTGTCTGGTCTCGGAGTCTGCTGTAGTCCGGACCCGAGTCCGGACTAGCCTAGCCTAGCTTAGCCTAGCCTAGCCGCTAACTCGCTTCCCCTATGGCTGCCGCTATCTCTCCCTCGGTCCTTTACTGCTCGAGTCGCCATATGACAAGTTTAAACCCTGGATCTTTCTCTGGGGGTAGTTATAGATGTGTTAAGTGTAGTATAGTAGTAGCTTTGGAATCCAGGGTTAGTAAGTTTAGCTGAGTCTCGAGCTAGCGCTAGCATTAGCTATAGCCTGGCAGTATCTTCGGACATGCAGCCCTCCTCTGCACACAGGCTACACAGGCTGCTGTTTGCTAAAGGTCCCATTCAGATTGTACAGAGCAGTCAGCACCATTGACTTCACAGTTTCCGAGTCATTCTTTTAAGACATAAGCATTTTCAAAAACCACTCGTGCTGTGCTGAATTTCCTATTAAACACTTGCTCTGATATTATAATAAATCCATGCACCGCACCAGTACTAGTTACGCGTCACACGTAAATGACGTGGTCTGATAACGCTGAGGACATACTGGGGGTACTATTTTTGATGGAAAAGCACGCGAACCGGGCCATGGCGCGCCATGTAGAGTCAAAACGTACCGTACTAGGACTGTGGAAAAACGGCATTAGAGGAGATTGCTTGAGGCCCATATATACATTGTATCACAGTCAAATCGCAGCTCTGAATATAGACCACACATGCACTGATTTAGCTAGCTCTTACCTGTTATGAAATGGTCAGAACAGACCTTATAGTGCCGTTTTTCAGGAGGTTAGGGTTGAATCCCTCTCGCCAACTAAAGGGTTCTTTTCTCCGTCATGAGTTGCTCCCCTGGCTCGTAATAACCTTCAGAATGTCCCCACAATCTGCACGGTTATTGCACCCCCAAACGACGCAGGTAGTCGGCACGTTTTAGCGCAAAAAAAGTGATTTGAGCGCTTTGTTTACCTACAACTAGCGGGGGCTAGACAGCCGATATGGCAAACTGCGGAATTGTGGGTAGTGCGTGACGTCAATGGAAAACCATCTATAACCTAACCATGGACCTTACCACACTGAAGATGGTTAAGCTGTGTGTTAAAGTGCTTTTTGTCATCAACCTATTTTAGATCACTAACCCCAATAACATTGAGACAACTAAACAATATGAGCCGTTTGTTCAAAAACTCTCCAGAGAAGCGGTCATTGTCTTTCAGCTCTTGGAAGAGATTCATCCACTGCTGTGCATGATGAGTTCTCAAATAGTACCACCAACTTTCAATCCGCTGGTTATGATTACTGGAGCCCTAGATGAAACAGTGCTGGTCTTGTCCACTTTCACTCCATCTTAGAAACTTCTGCATATCTGCCATTTTTCCATTTTCCGTTCCCAAATCCGAGTGAATCTGAGCAAGAGGGCCTATCTTTTTCTCAACTTCAGCTATAAAGTAGCCAACAATTATATGTGGGTTGCTGTTTGTTGAATATGCATGAAGCCATATGATTAATCTCGAAAATCCATCAGCTCCATTTATACAAACCCCATATGGCTTTAGTTTGTCATACGAGTTGACATGCCACAGATAATTAGGCCCTGGGTTAATATATCTGCGCCTCAATAGTCGATGGTGTCGCCTCTGTTCAACGCCATTCGGGTCCAGAAACTTCAGCAGATTTCTCACTGTATTTTGAGTAACAACAAAACCAGCCTGGAGACAGTTGAGGTGGTGTAATCTGTATCCATATAGTCTTTTATGCCCATCCATCTGATCAATGAGGAACGCAGCAAGTTCCACTGGATCTGACTGATTCTTACGTCTGTATAATCTCAGTCGTTTCAAAATCCGTTTCAGAGTACTCTTACTTATCGTAACATCTTCTACTATCTTCAGTAACAATAAAATTTCAGCTTGTCTCAATCCAAGATTTAAGTAAAACTTGACAAGGTCTGCTTGAGTTTCCATGCTTGGTATTCATTTTCATCCATCTGTAATAAAAGAAAACCATGAATGTAAGAATCATAACTAGGGGTGGGAACCTAAGGGTACCTCACGATACGATACGATACACGATACAAAGCTCACAATAACGATAATATCACGATAACGATATCACGATAAAAAATGTATCACAATATGACGATTATTGATATATTGGTTAGAAATATACAATATGCCAATTTATGGCATAAATAAAAGAAAATATACTCTCTATTTCATGATAAATAGAATGGAGATGCGTAATGTAGCCATATATTAAGTATTGATACCAATTTTTTTTTTTTTTTATTGTAAAAAAAAAAAAAAATGCATATCGATAAATTGATATATCGTCACACCCCTAATCATAATAATAAAAGATCAGATCAGTACAAATCAATAGAAAACAGTGGCTGTGCATTTTAAGATTTTAGGCCTTCAGCCCAACAACGGATGCTACATTACACATAACAGCCTGGTAATATAAATTTGTGTATGATTAAGTGATAATATTAAAGAAGCTATACCCGATTTTTTTTCTAAGTAGTTCATAAAAATGCTTTTTACTACATACAAGTTGTATCATAATACATAATTTAATTGAAAACTTGAGGTCATTGATTCCACTGTGTATGAAATTCAGGCAGTGAAAAGTGCTGAGTATAGTCTGAGCGGGCCGCTCGTTCTCCTCCGCTCACAGAACAAGAAGCGACCAGCCTGCGTCCTCTAGCCTCTACAGCGCTGCTTAACACCAGGGCTTCGACTTCAAAATTCGAATATAATTCTAAAATAAAAAATATATACATATTTGAACAAATATTAGACAACCCTTATAATTAGAAATGTATTTAATGACTGCAAATAAAATAGTTAGCTCCCAAAGGTTTCACCGGGACGTGCTAGGCAGGTAACAGCTAAGCTAGCTAGCTGTTTCATGGTAACTTCCGGGTTTTTCGCGATCGCTTTTTGTCACTTTAAAACAGTATTTTTGTCATGAAAACGTTGACAGCAAATTCTGAAATCGTCCGTGCATGTGTGTTAAGGATGTATCTGTATACTGTATTGTCCGATTGACGTTTAATGGTGTTGATTGATTGATATGTATTTGTTTATTGAGCGTGGCTAGCTCCGCTAGCTTCTCTACACAGACAAGTGTGCAGAAAAACTGCACAGTGTAGTGACAGGCGCTGATAGCTTGTTGTACTTGCAAAGTAATGGCAGTATTTTACACACCTGAATTACAAACAGATTGCATTGGGGCTGCGGTCATTATTGGTTTGAGAGTTCTGTTATCAAGAAAAAATGATCGGAAGAATTGCATTCAAGTCAATGGAGTGTTCTACTGCTGTGAGGAGCTGTATAATAAATTATAATTAAATATTAGAATATATTCTAATGTTTAAATTAATACATCCGGACGCGAAACGTATTCTTTTACTTATATATTGTGTTAGCAGTGCATTGCTTTAGTGCCATTTCATCAGTGATTGTTGCACAGCTTACAAGTTACGCTAATGCTAATGTTAGAATACGTATCAGATCGCAAATAAAACTAGGTGGCTCCGTGTTATGAGAGCGCAGGTGAAATGAGAAGCCTGTGAGCGAGCTGGGGGGCGGTGCTAAACATTCAAACATTGCAGAAACGGGTATAGCGCCTTTAATACTAAAATATTGTTTATGTGTCACCCTGGTTACATGCTGCCTGACTCCCACCTGACCAAAAGCTTCAAAAAGCTTTTGACGTGCTTCAACTGACGCCGGGTTATTTTTGTCATTTTGGTGCTTGAATTGGGTGGCAGTTCTGATTGCCACCCCCCTGACCCAGAAATGGAAAATAAAGGGATGTAAATGAAATGAAATGAAATGAAATGGTGCTTGAAGCTCCTGACGCGAGTGACGCACCTGACCTACTTCACGACTCCCAATGATGACTGCTGTCGTTGTGCAAGACACTTAACCCCACTTTGCCTGAAGCTCCTACTGAAAGATCTCAACTCCTGTGGACTCACCACCTGCAGGAGGATCAGTGAGGGGCTGGTGCTCTGTAAACTGGGTGCAGCTCTGACTGCCACCTCCCCGACCCAGAAATGGATTAAGGGGAAGAAAATGGATGGATGGATGGATGGACGTTTACTACACAGCATATACAATGATTTTGTTACTTATTAAGAACGCTACTACTCATACAAATAATATTACTAATAATAATAATGACAATAAAACAGCAGCAGCAGCTATGACTTCTCTCCATGACAGAGACAGCCCTGCTGCTGCTGCTTCTTCTCGTCTCCTGATTGGTTGAAGCCCGCGTCAAAGCTTCAAAAGCTCATCTTTGCTCAGCTTTGACGTCAAGGGATTGTTTTGAGACGCGAGCGTTACGCGCGTTAAAAGCTTCAAGTGAGCGTTCGCAACTTTTGAAGCTTTTGACGCGCACCAAGTGACCCCTTGGCGTCACCTGACACGCTTCACCATTCACTTTCAATGCAAACCTGACGCTTTTGAAGTCGAAGTTGAAGCCTAGTTTATACTCGCGCGGCGCGGAGCTTACGGAGGTGACGTGACGTCACTTGCGCAACGCGTTGGTCACCGCAAGGCCCTTACGTTGCCTGCCGCGCAGCATCGACATTTTCTAACTACGTAAGGGTCGCCGCAAGGAAGCTCTGCTGTGATTTGTCTGTGTGTGTGTTTTGGAAGGAAGCACGGAGCGGCTGCAGGAGCATGGACGAGGCACTATGGAGCAGACTGCTTCAAGCTTCGAAGGAAACAAAGGAAAAGTAGTTTGGGCTCATGGCAGAGCCTGATATACGCGGAGACTGTGCACTAAGTTCAATTGCATATCTAACTTATATATAACTTATAAACTGTGCAGTCATTTCTTTTGCACTGTTCCTGTCTTTGTTTGAATCTGCACTCGTAGCTTATCGCGTCTGTTCCATTCCTCCTGCACATAAATTGTTCATGTTTGCCTCAGATATTTACCACTTTTATTGTTTTGCTGTTTTTGCTGAATACAATTTAATAATAACTATGTTTCCAACAAGAACTGTGTCTTTATTCACAACATCACAGTTAAAGGAATTAAGAAAAAATGAGTCCATAGAACTATCACATAAACCTACAGTAGAACTACATGTAATGATCTCAAACAGCTCGGTTTGTTCATGTTTTTGTTCTGAAGAGGAGAAAGAAGCAGCGTAAATGAGACCGCTTTGGTATCTCAAGCAACTCCTGTGAGATCACCATCATGTGGTTGATTGTGGGATTACAACATTCTCCTCAAAACTCCACAAGGAGTATAAATTAAATTGTGCTTGCGTAGGTCCACTGCAACCGCTAACGTAAGCAGCGCCGCGCAAGTATACACTTGATTAAGTCCGGTCTGAAAGCGCCTTTAAAAGCGTATGCCTAAACTTTCAGTTCACAACTGCATATAATTTGTATCTATATCCGCAGTGATTTATAATATTTAAGGATTGTAAACAGTAAAATAAAAAGCATCATACAATTAATTACAATTTGTAACAGAGCTAACATGCACGACTACTGCCTACTACTGTTCACGCAGTTTAGCACTATATATACTAACAATCAAATTCTTCCGATCCTATTTTTTGGTCATTATTTCTTCAACAACGGTTTCATTTAAGGTCTGCAAGGACAATTTAGCCTTTAACTTGACCATCATGGGAAAAACATAGCTAGGCTAACAAGCTAACACGCCAGCCTCACGGTGCTAAATATGAAATTATGGTGATAGCAGTTCATTAATTCACATTGATTACTTACTCGATCTTCCTGCATCCGCGACAAAGATGTCTCTGACACCCCTCGCTGTAGCAGAAAGGCGTAAAGCGAACCCTTTGCCTGAGCCATACCGGATCCTGGCGCACCGCTGACCCTGGCGCATGGTCTGGCGTCTACAGCTTTCTTCTTCTTCTGTATCTACATTTATTATTTCATAATAAATTGGTATCATGAAATAACATGACAGTTAGTGTCCAACAGAAAGGATTGGTGATGATCAGGACACTTTAGCATTCTACAACATGTATGGACATTTTCTTCTGTGTGTGCTTTATATTTTTCATGTGTTTTAACTGTTGATTCTCTGACCTGTGTTGGTGATTTCAATGGTTTTGTTAAGTCCTCTGAGATGACTTCTGTTGTGACCTAGGGCTATACAAGAATAAATTGTATTGTAATTGTATTGTAACATGATCCGTATCTTGTTATTTCATAATAATTTGGTATCATGAAATAACAAGATAAATATCATGAAATAACATGATATTTATCTTGTTATTTCATAATAAATGGGTATCATGAAATAACATGATAGTTGTATATCATGAAATACAATATTTATATTGTTATTTCATAATAAATTGGTATCGTGAAATGACATGATATTTTTATATAATGAAATAACATGATCCGTAATTTTCTTGAAATAACATGAAATTATCATGAAATAACACGATACCAGCGAGAAAAAAACACACTCACAAGTGAACCTAACAAGCTTCCGTAGTAATTAACTTAAATGTAACAGTGAGTTTTTCATAGTGCAAATAATGTAAGTATTTACAATATTACATTGTAAATGGCATTTCACAATATTTAGCTTTGAGTGCAGCTTTGTTTTATTAAGGCTCATTACAGAGAAAACTGGCTCACAAAGGTACAGTATGTACATTTAACACAGCACATCAGCTTAACCATTTTACTTCAATGTTGTAAGGTCCATGGTTATGTATTTGTCACAGGGAAAACATCAAACTGACCATGATTCAGTCTGTTAAAATTAACAAATCAACAATGTGATCCATTCTTAACAATTAGCAGCACGGTGTCTCTGTGTAAAATACAGTTAAATGAAACCAAAAATCATCCCCTCCATTTGCGGCTTTGTCCCAACACATGCGTTTACCATCTGTACCAGGCTGAGAGCCTAGTAGTCAGCTGAAAATATGGCTTGACCCCCAAAAAATTCTAACAAAAGGTTTCTCAGTTTTTTACAGTAGTATCAGATGTACTTAAAAAAAAGTTTGACTCCAAAAAAGGCCCCATTTTCAAAATGGCGGCCATCAGGTCCTTAAAATGACCATTACTCCTTTGTATTTCTCCTAGACCAGGAATATTGGTGTCTGATATCTGTTTTGGTCATATAATATTCTAGTTAGTATATTTGCATGAAAAATAAGTGATTACAAGTACAATTATATATTAAAGCAATTGGTTATAAGCATTAGTATGCAAAAAAGAAGTTTTGGTGGTTTCTGTGGTTCATAACCATTATTTTGATTCCAATAAAGAATACATTTATTAGAACTGTCTGGTACTGTAAAATTAGTCAAAACAGGGCTGCGGCATGAAGGCTCAGTACTGCTAACCCCTTGTGTTTTTTTTCTATGAATATTTGTATTTATTTTATAATGTGTTTTGTTTTGTTTTTTTCCTTTTGTTTTTTATATATCGTTTTTATTATGTTATTATTTATGCATATATTTTTCTATTTTCTTTAGTTGTTTCCTCTTATTCAAAGAGCATGTGGGCAGATTTTTTCATGTTTAGTTTTAGCATATTTTTGAGCCACTTTTGAATTGAATGAAAGTTTGCACCTGGCAGACGACATCAGCATATAGATGAGTCTGGCAATGACTACACACTTGGGGTAAGTCATTTATGAAGATAGAAAATAAAAGAGGTCCAAGGGTTGAGCCCTGAGGTACCCCTTTTTCCATGATAGTCCAGTTTGAGAACCATTAAGAACTACAAACTGTCGTCTATTGTGAAGATAAGCATTGAACCATAAAAGAGCGTTTCTACTGAGACCTATTGAGTAAAGTTTGTCCAAAAGTAAATAGTGGTCTACTAGATCAAAAGCCTTGGAGAGATCAAGAAAAATGCTACCTGTGTACTGGTTATTATCAAAGGAAGGGAAAAGGAAGGGACAACATGTTGGTGCGGATGCTTCCATCTCCCTGGCTGAAGTCACAAAGGTGGTTGGCAGCCTCCTTGGTGGCAAGGCTCCGGGAGTGGATGAGATCCGTCCTGACGATCTGAAGTCTCTGGATGTTGTATCGCATGGCGCTCGGGGGCGGTACCAATGGAGTGGCAGACTGGGGTGGTGGCCCCTCTCTACAAAAAGGGGGACCGGACTGGAGGGTATGTTCCAATTATCGTGGGATCACACTCCTCAGCCTCCCAGGTAAGGTCTACTCCAAGGTACTGGAGAGGAGACTTCGACTGATGGTTGAATCTCGAATTCAGGAGGAGCAGTGTGGTTTTTGTCCCGGCCGCGGAACACTGAAGCAGCTCTTTACTTTCTGTCGGATACTCGAGGGTTCATGGGAGTTCGCCCAACCTGTCCACATGTGCTTTGTGGATCTGGAGAAGGCGTGCAACCGTGTTCCCCGGGGTGTCCTTTGAGGGGTTCTCCGGAGGTACGGGGTCCTCTGCTGAGGGCCGTCCGGTCCCTGTATGACCGAAGCCAGAGCTGCATTCGCATTGCCGGCAGTAAGTCAGACCTGTTCCCGGTGCATGTTGGCCTCCGCCAAGGCTGCCCTTTGTCACTGGTTCTGTTCACTGTCTTTATGAACAGAATTTCTAGGCGCAGCAAGGGGTCGGAGGGGGTCCGGTTCGGAGACCACAGGATTTCCTCTCTGCTGTTTGTGGATGGTGTTGTCCTGTTGGCTCCAACGGACCAGGACCTGCAACATGCACTGGGACGGTTTGCAGCGTGTGAAGTGTTTTGGATGAGAATCAGCACCTCAAAATCCGAGGCCATGGTGCTCTACCGGAAAAAGGTACCGTGCCCTCTCCAAGTGAGTGGAGATGTTCTTGTCCAAGTATCACGGGGTCTCGTTCACGAGTGAGGGAAGGATGGAGCGTGAGATTGACAGGCGGATCGGTGCAGCGTTCGCAGTGATGCGGTCGCTGTATCGGACCGTTGGGATAAAGAGGGAGCTGAGCCGAAAGGCAAAGCTCTCGATTTACCGGTCTATCTTTGTTCCCTCCCTCACCTATGGTCATGAGCTTTGGGTAATGACCGAAAGAACGAGATCGCGGATACAAGCGGTCGAAATGAGCTTCCTCCGCAGAGTGACTGGGCACTCCCTTAGAGATAGGGTGAGGAGTAGAGCCGCTGCTTCTCCACATCAAGAGGAACCAGTTGAGGTGGCTTGGGCATCTGTTCCGGATGCCTCCTGGACGCCTCCCTGGGGAGGTGTTTCGGGCGCGTCCCACCGGGAGGAGGCCCCTGGGAAGACATGCACACCTTGGGGTCCCCCCAGATGAGCTGGAGGAAGTGTGTGTGGAAAGGGAAGTCTGGGCATCTCTGCTTAGATTGCTGCCCCCACAACCAGGGAACGGATGAAGTGGAAGAAAAAGGATGGATGGGAAAACATCATTTGTAAATTTAAGTAGTGCCTTAGTAGTTGAGTAGCCAGACTGGAAGCCTGACTGATGGGGAGATAAGATGTTAAAGTTACAGTTGGCAGAAAATGATATTTTCCATTATTTTAGTGATAGTACATATAATGGAGATAGGCCGATAGTTACTTACATTGGAGTGGTCTCCACCTTTAAAGATGGGAGTAACCCTTGCAGTTTTCCAGATGAGAAGGACAGAGCACGTACTTAGTGACAGGTTAAATAGGTTGGTTAGTGGATAGATAAGCACACTGGATCCCAATAAAAGTATTTTACTTCTAAGCCGTCTGGACCAGCCGCACTATTAGTTTTAAGCTTGTTTATAGCTTGTATTGCATCCAAATGTGAACTCTGATTAAAATAAAATGATGTCTCAGGAGCAACGTCATTTATTGGATTAGGTAAGTTAGGTAAGAGTTCTGTGTACTACTTATGGAGGAGAAATATTAAAGCTGCACTAACTGACTTTGGGATTTTGAAGCCGCGGACCCGCTGGCCTCTCTCTTTCTGCTCCCCTCCCCGCACCCACGAAGCTATCGCCCCCCACACACACTCACTGTTGGGACGGAGCTAGTGTCTCCCAATATGGATAATACATGAATATGGATTTGCACGTGGATGGCGTGACCATAAAACGATAGAACCGGGAAGCGCGGAGGAACGGGACTTTCTTTTGGATGGCTGTTTCGCTAAGTAAGCAGTAACCGGTGATGAAGACACGAAGCTTCAGGTTAGCTCCTCGGCTTGTTGTGCTAACTCAGCCGTCTATGCTAACGGACCTGTAGATTTCTCACGAAAGTGGGGGCTATTGGTCCGCTGTGATTGGTCACAATCAGCGACCCGAAACACATTCTCTTCCTTGTTTCATCAAAACTCGATCTAAAATATAATGTCGCGCCAGCACAAATCTGCGCTAATTATTCTTCAAAAGGACGTATATCCCAATGCACTACATGGACATGGATAGCATTTTCGTAATGAATACGAAAATAAAGTCAGTCAGTGCAGCTTTAATTAAAGCAGTCAGAGATTAAGTTAAGATCAGCAATTGTAGTATTATTAACAGTAACATGATTGTTTAAGTTTCTTTTGGACCTACCCAGAAGCTGGTCCAGGTGTTTCCAAAAGTTTAGGATTATTGTAGTTCAGACTGAGGTCATCATTATAGTAATTGGACTTGGCATTCCTAGTTTGGGTTTTGGATTGATTCCTGAGTTAGATCTCCCAGTCGTCCTTAGATTCTCTGTATTTAGTAAAAGCTTGGTCTCGACGTTTAAAAAGATTAAATGGGGAATGTTTATCAATTACTTTAAGGACTTCAGAATGGTTCACCCCAAAAATAAAACCTTGCAGTAATATCACAAAATCATGTATTCCATAAGTATGTAATAATCTCAGTGCAATTTAGACAAGTCCAATGGATTCATAGACCCAGAAAACATGGGGTTAGACACCAAGATTACTAGAAAGGTGTAATTTTCAAGATGGGCAGGAAGCCCTTAACATTTCCTAACTCTATACTCAATACTCCAAAAAACATCTGAGAAACCTTTTGTGAGAATTTTTTTAGGGTTAGGTTTTTTTTTTATATATGCAGCCGCCTATAGGACCAGTTCACACTGTTCAACGCACCAGCACCGGCAACAGCACTGATGGTGTCCTCAGCTGTTGTGGTATCCAAAACAGGCACCAACGCTAAAATCTCCTCTGTTATAGTTAAAGTTTCAGTAACACCAATGGCAACAGAAAATGCCACACACGACTTCCATCTGTGGCTAGTTCTGAAATCCTTTCTGCTGCACCTGGAAAGGCTGATGTTGGTAAAAGCGTGTCGTTTTTCAGGACACACCATTTCTGCAGACTGTATGAGAGGTTTGAAAAACTGTACGGCTGTGATGATAATAGCACTCAGGTAGCTTGCCTTTACAGTGGCATCGCTAACCTCTCGCTCTGGGCACAAACAGGGTCAGACATGTTTAGCTTCTGTCTTCTAAATTCTCTGCTCAAATTGCCGTATTTTCCGCTGAGTCTCGTGGTTTAATAATAATAATAATAATACATTTTATTTATAATGCACTTTACATTTCAGGGAAACCTCAGAGTGCTAAGATGATATTCCTTCAGCACCGCCACTTGTTGCATGCACACCGAGCATACAGGTGTTTAATTCACCTCCGCAAACAAATAAGAAAAAGTCCACTTTTCTTGAAAATCCCGACACTTTTTGTCACTTTTCAGAAATTTTGCTGACGCTGTCACTGTGAGTCACAGAGCACGCTCTGGTGGGAGCCATTACATAGGCAATGCTAAGGTAAGCGTCGCAGACGGGATTTAAATCAATATATATATATATATATATAAATAATTTTACATAAATGAGCCGCAGGCCGTATCAAATCTCTTGGCGGGCCGCATAATTGACACTCCTGCTCTAACTAAATAGACAGCTGAAGAACCTTGATCTACTTTCATACATAAACATTAACAATTAAACACACAATAACCTTGCTCTATAATGGAAACATCTCGACTGAGCATATACAAATACACAATTGTGTTGCATTTACAATTTTATTTTATAAGTGACAAATGGAATACATTAAGTGCGTTACATAAGATCTTATAAATTTTATCGATCTGCTGTAGATTTGCAGAGTTCATACACCGTTGGTACCGCTCAATCTGTTAAGAGGATCAAAACATTTAATATTGTTCAATTAAGTGGAAAATGGGCTTATTTGTTCTGCAAAGGCTATCTGGTCTGCAGATTACCCACATCTTACTAATGGTAAACTACTACAAAAATCTGCATACCAGAGACACTGCAAATTTACCACAGCAGATTCTGTGTATTTTTTTGAAGAATCAATTATAAACATAATTAAGCGGCATCAAATGGCCCTTGCCGCACTGTGCAAAGAAGGTGGCGCTGACACGCCATCTTCCTACAGCCCTGATGGGAGTGACACTGCATTTTGAATGCCTAAAAATTATTATAATTAGTGATTTTGTGTGCAAATCGGACTTGGTATGTGCAAACCGGGGCATTTACTTTAAACAATAGCGCCCCCTACAAATTATTTTTTTCGTGTTATACCAAAGAACACCAAAATAATAAAAACATTTTTACTTTGGGATGATATGGAGGGTATTTTATTCGGAAATACTGTCTATAAATGTTTTTTCGTAGTTGATAGCTGGCTTAAAATCTTTTTTATGTTGTTCTCAGTGAATATATTGTACTTATATGGCAGTAAATGGCAATCTGTATAGTTCGAAAACATTTGCAACAAACTCTGCTCTTTTGGCTCCTTCTCTAACTCCTGCTCTGATAAGCAGCTCCAATTGTTCAGAGCGCGGCCGAGCCACTCTGTACATGTGCATGAGAGCCACATACGTGTATTTGGCGCGACGCATCTCTCGGTCTAATCTCTCGGTTCCCAATGGGTGCACATGCGCCACTGAGCATCAGCCACTGATTTGAATAGGATGCCATCTTGGAACGCCGGGGCTTGATTCAAAATAGTTTTATCACATAGCAACAACAGTTTTTGAACTTCCATCCATCCATCCATTTTCTACCCCTTAATCCGTTTCTGGGTCGGGGGGGTGGCCAGAGATGTCCCCCAGTACACATAGCACCAGCCCCTCACTGATCCTCCTGCAGGTGGTGAGTCCACCGGAGGAGGGCAGCTCTATGGCATGGCCTTGATCTTTCAGCGGGGGCTTCAGGCAAAGTGGGGTTAAGTGTCTTGCCCAACGACACAACGACAGCAGTCATCAGTGGGTGGAGAAGGTCTCACGGTGGGCTTGAACCCACGACCTTCAGGCTCAAAGGATAATTCTCTACCAACTGAGCCACTGTCGCCCCAATTTTTTAACTTAAATAAATCAGATGAAATATTATTAATTACAACCCCAAAAATTAACAATGATATCAACATTGAAGAGAAAAGCATTAATTATCAGCCCCTATGTTTGTTTCAAATGCCTTATTTTTATTTGTACATCTATCGCATGATGATATCTCTGTATAAGCCCACCAGGCTCATGTCATTACGAGTAGATCAATATTTTAAGAGGAGCCTGTTCAAAGATGGCCGTGTAGCCTTATCAACCTGTTTGATGCACGCTTCTGCATTGTGACTGAAGTGTTTATCTTTCTCTGCAGAAATGGCAAACAAACAACATTAGATAAGGACAATCAAATAGTGAAAACAGTGGCTCGGAGCACTATTGTATTTTTTCTTCTGTGTCTGGACTTTTCCATTCATCACAAAGCCTACCAGTGTTTATAGAAGAGCAGTTTTGTGTTATTTTGTTGGGTCATTTGGACAGACAGTGGCCCCTATATTTCCTTTCCCTGTCTCAAAGCCTGGGGCGGCTAAGTTCTGGGGCTGTTGCTGCTGCTTGAAGGGTCCTTAACTTAACTACTGCAATGAAATGCAGTCTTTATTTGATGCATGTTTGGGAAGGGTCATGCTTCTTCAAAAATACACACAAGTACAAAATCACACAAAATACGCCTCTGTAATTGGTTGAATTTCATTTGTCAGTTACTCTTTTTGTGAGCTACCTGCATATGAAAGCCAGATCCTGACAGACCTCTAAAGTTAAGCAGGGTAGGGTCTGGTTAGTACTGTGTCGGGAGTCCTCCGGAACAGCAGGTGCCACAGTGGGACTGATGCGGCAGTAAAGAACAAATAAGAATCAGAATAATTCTGATGTATGAATGGTTGGTGGTGGTAGTAGCTGCCGCTGGCTCATACTGATTGTCTCACTTCTGCAATTCTGGCTACAGTAGTAGTTTATCACCACTGTGTATGAAGTGGAAGATAAATGCCATGTGTCTTTGAGTGTCATTATCATTTATGATAATGACGCTAATCAAATTCATTATTCGATTAGTTTTGCTCCGAACAACTAATTTATTATTTGAAAGAATAGTGCCGGATTCATTAGTTATAAAACAATCATTAGTGACAGCACTACATGAAAGTCATTTTTCTTTTTCAATGTTTTTTTTCTTTTCATTACTTTCCTTAGGGCCGTACACATTTCCATCAAGCCATGTCAACAATTGCCAAAATCTAATGCCATTGAGATAGAAAATGAGGGGGCTACTACATCTTGTAAAGATTACTTTTCAGTGGCCCTTAGCCCCGCCAGGAGGAGCCTTGTTCATAGCACCCAATTGTTCACATGTAATGATTATCTGTTCAGCTGGGATCCCCACAAACAATGAACCAGGCATTAGTAGATAAACTGAAGGTAGAATTAGATTATAATTTACTGCTTTCATTGTGTTAAAACTTTAATGTATTTATTGAGTAATGTATGCAGTGCCTTTATCATGGATGTACAGTATGTGAATGAGACTGTCAATCAGAGGGTGTGTATTCTATATAACATTTGATATTCAAACCAATCATAAAATCTTTCATTTTTTCTCCTCAAGCCTCCTCCATCCTATGAGGAAAGTGTGGGGCGTTCTGTGGAGGTCCTGCACAGCTCCGATCAGTTGTGTTCGGACACAGCAGATCCACATATGAGCTTCACCAACGGCGGATTCAACAATTATGAGGATCCTCCGGCTGCTCCCTGTGACCCCAGCAATGGGCTTTCACCTTTGTGACATTAGCTTGGGCCCACTGAACCAAAGAAGAACCAAAGACATCAGACTTTCACTCTGGGATGGACTCAACTCAATACTTAATGTTTACTTATGTTGTTCCTTCTGAAGAAAGTTTAAGAATGTGCTTCAAAGCTCGCCTTAAAAGCATAATGATTAATGAGACCCTGGGAGAGACTAGAGTTGTGGGTGAAAACATGCTGAAGGACCATGTAATGTGGTGGGTTTGCTGAAATGACCCACTGTTTTGAGGGACATGCTGTTTTATGTATCATAACTTGGAAAAGCACAACACTGTTAATAGTTTTGCAATTAAACTACTTGAATTAATCACAAGTAAGTCACAATTGTCAGATTTCTACTGTATTTCTGTGTTTAATTTCTGATGTGTCATTAAGAATACTGTTTTCTATCTTCTTTTGTGTAAAAACGGCACCACTTACAATAGTATCTGGATTTGTTATCTCACTAAAAGATTTCTAATGAATGTGTATTCTATTTTTACACGAGTCTCTCAAATCACTGACTCACCTTTGGCACTTTATTTTTTGTCTTATTTAAATTACACTACAGTTTATAGAGTTATTGCCATATTGTCCCACCGGGAGGAGACTCCTGGAAAGACCCAGGACACAATGAGGGAACTACACTATGGTCTGTCCTGGATAAAGATCACATGTCTCTTGTTAAATCAATGTTTGAACTGCCTGAGTGTTTAAGTACTTAAAAAAAATATATAATAATTGTATTGTTAAAATTGACGGATACATTTTTTCATTAGCAAAGTTTCCAAATGTGACAGAATGTTGAAGTTGCATATAAAGTGCAAATCATTAATTTATGAAAAGCAATGATTTCTCATTTATTCTTATATTTCACTTTTATTGTTGCTCTGTAGTTTTCAGCAATAATCTCTATCTATTGTGCATGCTCAAACTACCAGGAGCATGCAAATGTAAGTATGACAATTAAACAATTCTACAATGATATTTGAATATGTAAAGCTAATTAGTGGCCTAGAAGGCTGTAAAGACTATTACTCTCAATTATTTGAATACAGATATTGTATATAGCTTGTACACAATTTATAAATCCATATACATTGTATTAAATATACCATCGATGTCACCTTGGGTAAAAAGTTGAAATCTTTAATAATAATAATTATTAATACTATTATCAAAACCCAGGAAGTAACATCCTGAACTTCACTGCAATATCCAACTAAGGGAATCAAATCATGTTTTAACGAAAGGCGTTGTCTTTCGCCACTGACGCACTTAGACGTCACTTACGGAAACTGACGGAGAATCCCGATTAGCCGAAGAGCAGTCTGGTTTGTAAACAAGGTCAGACACTGCAGCACTACCTGAGAGCAGACTTTAGCACAGACAGACGCAACCAGGACCAAACGACTTCGGTAAACTTCCACACACAGGTAAGTCATCTCTATGCAAACTACTGCTCTGTTCTAACCACAGCAGGAACATCAGCGGACCGTGCTTTTGAAGATCACCGCACGACGCAGATTTTTACTGCAAGATTAATAGTATTGTGCATTTTCCTAAACATGCAATAAAGTCACCAGTTGTTATCTACTAATCTACTATATTATACACACTAATATGTATATATAACACTTTGATACATAATCACATTGCAAGTTTAGCTCCTGCGCAGTTGCTGTAAGTGGGTCGCGGGGGGAAATGCATTGTCATGTTTTCCCACGCTATAAAGCTCTGATCAGCTGGTCTTGACTGTCCTGGGCCTGCTGCAGTCATTCACTCCCCAAACCAGATGTTTATGGATGCAGGTGAAATAATGATATGTAATAAACTCACAATAATGTGTTTTTATTGGTTATTTTTTAATGACTCAATTTGGCTGAGCAGCAAAAGCACATATAGTATAGAGCTGTGCCTATTTAGTTAGTAAGTTATGTTTATTTATTTAGCGCATTTTACAGACCAAGGTCATCAAATGGGCTTTACAATGTTCAGAGTTAATTGATAATAGTTATAAATATATAATATTTTTTGTATTTTGCGTTTACAGAGGATAGAGGAGACTGAATTAGCCATTATACGTGCAGTTGTTTCTCAGATAAACAAGGATGATGTGGGTTGAGTTATGTAAGTGTCACCTTGAAGTGAAAAAGTTGAAACATGTTTTGAACTGTCTGTAGAGAGACCTTCCCACCAGTCAAGATGATGCAGTGCTTTCATTTCATGGTCGAACCAGTTAAGAATGTGACGGCAAAGATTAAGGTATGATAAACTATACTCATACAATTTAGGTTTTAACATACTATATCATTCCAGCAGTTTGCAGAAGGAATGCATGTATTATTTTTCCAGAAATAAAAATACATTTAGTGTTTATTACCGTTCTTTGAAAGTAATATTTTTAAAATGATAATAATAATAATATTTATTATTATTATTAATAATAATAATATCTACATGGAGAAAAGCTTCAAATAATAATGATATTTACAACCAATATGTATTATTGTTCTGTTGGCTCATTCTAGTGATATACTGCTATACTATATACTACTACTATAAACCACTATATGCTAATTATGCTGAAGCAATAGTTCTGAAATGTTTTTGCCCATGGTTTTTTGAAATGCTAGGAGACAAATTTCTGCAAAATCTTTTAACCATATTACAACATTGTTCCTCATATCTGAAGTTGTTTTTAGATCCATCAACACTAACAAATATGTAACTCCACCCCTTCTATCTAAAAGTTTCTGTCTCAGTCCTGTAACAGCATGATGTCATTGTACCACTTTGACCTCACACACTGAGCAGTTTTCTGCCTTCTAAAACAAAAGTATTGTCATAAAATAGTTTTGGTAATTTCTCAGGTGAAATTTTGTTCTTTGCAATAACATGCCAAGTTTGCAGACAGTAAATTTCAAATTTGTCATTAAAAAAAATGAAACAAACTCATATTCTTAACCAGTAAGTATACCTTTTTCACGTCTCCTCACCTCAAGTTGAAAATAAATACAGTTGAACCTTCAACCTTGAACCAAAAGTGTTGATACTGGAGAAAATACACATAAACAGTATGTGTGATATTCACAGACGTGTTTTAATGATTCCAAAAAATCAGAACTAGCATTAAACATTCTGGAGCTATTAAATAGTGATATTTATTTAATTATTGAATATGGACATAACAAATAACTACAAACAACTTGTAACAAACCAGAGGTATTGTTACAACACTAGTTTTATTATGTATGATTAATTATGTTAACAATTGCAGATCTTTGTCTAAATAACTTTCTATTGCCTATTTCTCAACCACCACAACATGCATAACATTCTCCTTATTAAGGCTGAACTGAATTGTTCTGAGCATTCTAGGAAATGGGAGCCCTTTTTTGTTGCTGTAGACAGGAGCAGAGCCTGTGGTGCATTCTGATGAACCTTAAGGATCAGCAGGAGCATCAGTGACTAATATTTCTGTTCAACAGGAGGTGCACAAGAAAAACAAAAAGGACAAGACCGAGCCCTTGGATGAGGATCAATTATTCATTGGGGAGTTAGCCAAAGAGATCAACCGAGTCTGTCAGGTACAAGATCATGGATGAAATGTGGTTAGTTGTGTGTGTGTATTTTTGTGTGGGTCTCGTTCTAAACAAGCCTGGGTCCCCTACTTGATGTCATTGACTAGAGCTTTGCCATTGCCTCTCGTGATTTAAGATGATGTCATAACATTTTAAAGGCGTTGAGAATATCTGATATTTTCAAAGAGAGTTTTAGCAATAGCAGATGCAGCTTTTAACGTTAACAGCATTCAATTCCCAACATTGCCAGATACAATGATTTACTTTAGTCTTTGTCAAAGAGGTTAGTGCCATATGAACTATCTAGGACTCTGAGGAGCAGAGACCCTGGCCTGCTTGGACATTGAGGAGCACAAGGACACATTTATTCAGCTAAAATAAAAATAAAAAGTCTTAAAAGTAGGTTTATCTAGTCCAGAAAGTACTGGAGCCTATATAAAACCAATACATTATCAACTTTATTATAATAATCATTACGTACATTCATACAAAGCAAGTTCATATCCATAATTTCATTTTCAAACAGATTTTTGGACAGTGATTTCAATACTACTTTGTGTTACAATTGTACAAAAAAACAAGATTTAGCTAATAAAAACAGTTGAATGCAAGGTCAGGGTTAGGGTAGGTTCAACATAATTCAACTCAATTCAATTCAATTTAATCTTGTTTAGCCCTAAATCACAACAGCAGATATCCTGAAGGACTTATCAAAACTGTTGAATCATCACCACAGTCCTTTTTGTTACACCCACAAACATTCTACAGACTCTGAACTCTGAAACCCAATACATGAGAAGATTTTTCTTAAATATATATATTTTTTCATTATTATTACTATAATAATAATAAATCTCATAAAAAAAAATAAAAAAAATAATTATATATATATATATATATATATATATATATATATATATATATATATATATATATAAACGGTGGTATTGACGATGTTGAGAGTGTATTCCATCATGACTATCCATTCATCCATTTTCTTCCCCTTAGTCAATTTCTGGGTCGGGAGGGTGTCAGTCAGAGCTGCACCCAGTACACATTGCACCAGCCCCCATCATGACTAATAAACATAATAAACGGTTGTGGATTTCAATTCAGTCCATTTTCCCCATTGCAGAGGTCTGAAGTTCTAGAGCACATCTGGAACCATGATGACACCTGGTCTGCACTCCTCTGCCGCTTCACCATTTTAGAGTGGGCGACCATCCTGGAGCAGAAGGTAAAAGTAACACCAATAAAAAAGGTGGTAACATAGGGAGTTACAGGTCCTTAGCATTAGTTACCCTGCATACTTCTTTATAGTTTTCAACTGAATATATTTTTTCACATTCTAAAACATAAAATACCAAAGCAAGTAGTCTCATAATAATTTTCAATGGCCAAAAATGATGCCTGATCATTTTTATTGAATGTATTTTTCAGAAACGTATGCAGAGTGATGGATGGCCAGAGATGAATGACACAAGCGAGTATGATCTCTACAATGAGCAGAACGTGCAACAAGCCAAGGCTGTCATTCTTAACTGGGTCAAAGATCTGAAAGCACAGCCTGAGGTTAACCTTTGTACATGAATGTCGTGTCTTTTTTTCTACAAACCCTAAAATTTGTTTTTTTATGGGTTATATTGTAGCAAAGCGTGTGGCCTGGAGAACCCGTGGCGAAGACTTTGGAAGACCTGAAGTCAGCCTGGCGCTGGGGACGTGTGCCCAGTCTGGTGTCAGCCTTGGAGCTGCTCATGTGGACTCTGGTGCTGCAAAGTCCAGACAAGGTATATACAACACAAACATTTTTGATAGCAGTATTGTGGTTACAACCTTAAATACAATTCTAACAGTGGATACATTCATTTTGTTGTTTCAATTAGGATTATCTACCTCAGCAGTGGCTTCTATGGAAACAGAAGACCCAGAAAATAGGTGTGTTCACAAAATGTTCCAGGAGAAAATCACAAAGTGAACATGCACACTCCAGCCACTTGGGGGCAGTCCAAAACTAAATGTCCATCCTCATAGCAGAACTCTTTCCTTGGTTAAATTGAGGATTTTATAAATATTCTCACATTTAATTAAAAATGTTGATGCTTTTAGGTTTGAATGTGGAGGGCTGGATAAAAATATGTTATGCATTTTGGGCCTTAAAGCCGAAGCATGCAACCTCAAAACCACAAAGAAATTACTATGTAATGAAATGTATCTAAGTAGTTCTTAGGTATCGAAACGGGTTAGTATTCTAAATATAAAGAGTTAATCAAGTCTTCTCTATGTTTAAGACTTACAAAGTTTGTCTAGTAGTATGACAAAAGTGTAAAGAAACTAGTACAGCTTAATTACCTTGGGGGAGTGTTGGTTAGTTTTCACTTGCATGTATTTTTTGCCTCTAACACATCCTTGGATGAGCCCTCCCTCACTAATCAGCTCTCAGTATGTAAGATATAGAACATTTTCTATTAAGATATTATGTTGTAGTCTGATTTATTTACTAAATGTTCCTTAAATAAAACAAGCAAGATACTCCATCTTTAAGTTATTTCATCATATTGTAGTTCCATACTATTTTCATATAATAACCAGTATAAAAACATTATGAAAAGCACAGTGAGGTTTAGGTAATGTGCCTGGCTCACACTCAATCCTGTCATTAATCTCCCTTCAGGTGCCATTCCCTATGTTCCTCAGCCAGGTAAATATTGGACACTTAATGTTTGACTTGACACTTGTCTTATTGTCAAAAGTTTCAAAACAATATATCTCTTGTGGTTTTCAGTGTGGGATTGGATCTCTGACACTGCAGGTAAACTGCACAAGTGTGTTGTAACGATAATAAGTCTATATAACAAAGTCCACAAGTGACACCCTCTTTTCCTGCAGTGGACATAACTCTGGACTTGGACACTGCCAATCCGGATTTACTGATTACAGGAGACAAGCGTCTGCGCTGTGGCTTTGACAGAAAAGACGTACCAAACTACCACCAGAGGTTTGATGGCTGGTGGTGTGCCGTGGCCATGGAGGGCTTTGGCTCCGGCCGCCACTACTGGGAGGTGGAAGTGGGTGAGCGTGACTGGCGTCTGGGCGTGGCCAATGAGTCATCCTTGAGGAAAGGATTTAAGTCTCTGAACACTGACACTGGATATCTGACGCTGCGCCTAGAGAGAGGCACAGAGCTGAAGGCCCTGACCGTGCCCTTCACCGCTCTGCCCCCAGGGCTCATCTCCCGCAAAGTGGGCATCTACCTCGACTATGAGCACGGCCAGTTGTCCTTCTATGACGTCGACAGGCGCTTCCACATTTACACATACAATGAGTGCTTCACAGAGAAGCTCTTCCCACTGTTTGGAACAGTGGAGATCCTCAATGATTTAGTAATCAGAGCTCCAGTGGTTAAGACCCAATACCTCTGCCCAGGCTCCTGCCTGTGGGCCTGAGGTTACTGTAAAGCACTTGCACATGATACAACTAAAGGAGTTCAGATCAAGTGAAATAATTATCCTCATATATAAGACCATCATTATGCAACGAAATCTGCTGTGTTACTCCTGTATGCTGCTGCTACTATTGTAAGTGATTCAAGCACTTTTTCTGCTCTGTACATTTGCTTTGTAAAAGAAAATACCTATTAGTATTGCTAAAGAGCCTATGAATTTACTGTGCAATATAAATCTAGTATTTTGTCCTTTCATTTCTTTATGAATCAATAAATGAACAAATCAATGCCTTGTCTCATTAAAGACTACAAATAATGCCATGTTATTGTATTGCTATTAAAAGTTTATATCAGTGCACTCATTCAAAATCACCAATGTATAAACTTGCCCATGAAAATGCCATGATATAAACATTTAAGCAGATAATATTGCAGGACTTTCTCACCAAGGCAGTGATGATGTCATCGGTGTGCGACGGCACTGTGGTGATTTCTCCAGAACATGACAGCTGCTTTAAAACAAGCTTTAAAAGCTCATTTTGGCTTTGACGACTTTAGATCAAAACTACAGGAAGATGTGGTTAAATCGATCATCAAACGTGAGTCCTGGAATCGTTATATTTATTTCCGGATGCTAACTAGCCCTAGAGACTGTCTACTTAGCATTGGTTAGCTGGTGTGTCTTCCACAATAGCGAGCGATAGTCATTGTGTGAACGTTTATTCCATACTGCTAAGTTTCTCTTCTTTAGAGTGCAGTATAACTGCAGCAAAGGCTTATCTTAATTGTGTGTATATGTTATCTGTAACAGGATTGTGTGTATGTGTGTGTCCAGGTGACAATGATGTGTTTGTGTGTATGCCCACTGGAGCTGGAAAATCCCTGTGTTACCAGCTCCCTGCTCTGCTGACAGAAGGCATCACACTGGTCATATCTCCACTGATCGCACTGATCCAGGTGGGCTCCAGGGCTGCTCATGGTGGATGAATGTCATATTCATATATATATAACACTTTCCTATTCTTTAAGGACCAAGTTGACCGGCTGAAAAGCTTAAATATTCCAGCATGTTCGATCAACTCCAAGTTGCCCGCTGCAGAGCGTCGCCTGGTCTTTGCAGACTTGCAGAGCAGCAGTCCAAAGCTCAAGCTGCTGTACATTACTCCAGAGATGGTGGCCTCTCCGTCCTTCCAGCCATGCCTCTCTGAGCTGTGCTCCCGTGGCCTGCTGTCCTACCTGGCTGTGGATGAGGCTCACTGCGTCTCTCAGTGGGGACATGACTTCAGACCGGACTACCTCAAACTGGGGGATCTGAGGGCTAAGTTACCTGGTGTGCCTTGTCTTGCCCTAACTGCTACAGCCCCCAAGAATGTACAGGAAGACATAGTGCAGTCTCTCCGGCTGCAGCAGCCGCTGTCCTTTGTCATACCCGTATTCCGCAGTAACTTGCACTACGACGTCATCTTCAGGGAACTACTGCCAAATGCTTTCGTGCACCTACATTCCTTTATCAAACAAGCTCTCACGCCGGTCAATGGCACCACGGAACAGGTCAAAAATATATATATCCTTGTAATAATACTTCTTTATTGGATAATTTAGATCATCTTAAATCTTTGTATTGCTTTCTAAAAAATGTTTCTCTAATTTTTTTTTAGCTGATAAGCCTTTATGGGGCTTATCGGCTGTCCTGCTGAACACACTTAAGTCTGAACATTTCTTTTCTCTAAACAGGGCTGTGGAATCGTATACTGCCGAACCAGAGAGGGCTGTGAAACTGTTGCCCACCAATTAACTAAGCTAGGCATGTCTGCTAAACCCTATCATGCAGGTAGATCTACCTTATTGTCTCTTAGTGAGCATATTTAAATTGTTTAATTTGTTTTAATTTTGTGTGCTATTCTACAGGGTTAAATGCGGGAGATCGCACAGAGGCTCAGAATGACTGGATGCAGGGTAAAGTTGTAGTTATTGTCGCCACTATCAGCTTTGGGATGGGTGTGGACAAGGCCAATGTCAGGTAATTTCAGGACACATTACCAGTGGTAATACTCTGCACGCTCAATGAATGCCGCCCACCTCTTGGTGGCCAAACATGCTTGCGGAAATTTGATATATTGATGGACAAGGAGTGAGGTGCAGCTGCCCCTGCCCCTGAAAGCACTAGGGAGGACAGAACTTCTGTATACAATTCAAAGTCTTGTCTTCACTGTCCTTGTGGGCTGCTATGGTCAGATGTGTGATTTATTTTTTTTGATAGAAAATTACGTGTGTCATAGGCATGTGATGCTATGTTTTTTTTTTTTTTTTTTTTTGGCTTTCATTCATAAACAATGCAACATATTAATTTTCCCCACAGATTTGTAGCTCATTGGAACCTTGCTAAGTCCCTGGGCAGTTACTACCAGGAGTCTGGTCGAGCTGGCAGAGATGGCCTCCCATCCTCCTGTCGAACCTACTACTCCGCTAAAGACAAGGAACAAATTTACTTTCTCATTCAACAAGAAGTCAGTCGGCGACAGGTCAATAAAGCTCATATGTTAATAATATGGGGATTCAAGATGCTACAATGTTATCAACCCAACATTTATATGAATTATTTCTAAATCCCTGCATCTAAATGCAGGGATTTGTAAATATTAACTATACGTATAATTTAATTTGTATGATAGAAACTCTTTTTTTATTTTGATGGCAGACAATTCAAATGAGTATACTGCTAGTTCGCAAAAATTTGTCAATTTATCTTTAATGTCCTCACAGAAAAAAAGAGGGTCCATGAAAGAGTCTGATAAAGCCGCGATAAAGGATTTTGAAGCCATGGTGAAGTTCTGTGAGCAGGAGGGGTAAGAAAAACACACTTACAAATAATACATTTTTATTTACATTTGATTTTAACTAGAGTTTAACACAAAAAATAATGTATAATGATAATAATAATAAGGCATATTATGACACATTCCCGTGCACATTCAATTGCTACATGGATTCACATGCATGTAGCAATTGTGTATTTCCTGAGTGGGCTTGGAAACTCTTAAGTATGGCTGGTTCTTCCACTAATGTGATGTAATGAGGAAATATTTATAGCTTGGCGTTGTGTGTTCTAACACTTGCAACCACCATGTGTTTGGGGACATGGCCACACACTTAATACAGAAGTAACCATTAACAATTATAAAACATTTTAGGACGCATTTGCAGAGGATTTAATGGACTTAGGTTGAAGATAGCGTTATATATATGGGTCACTCAATGCTCAGTTTTCATGTAGTTCAAGAAAGTTCTAGTTTTGAAGTAGCTAGCCTAACTTGTTAGTCGCCTAGCCACAGCATGGCAAAACCTTTGGGAACTATTTTATTTGGAGTCTTTAAATATATCTTTTGGCATTCATAAAAGTGGACTGAAGTTTATTTTGTGTGTTCAGTTGGCACAAAGCCATATAATAAGCGGGACCTTCAGGGCGGGCGCAAACCCTGTCCACCCTGTCGATACTTATTTTCCGATAATGACCTCCGTTCTTTGCATTAATCCTTACTTAATTTACGTACAGTTGTTTCATTGTTGTAGTTTAAAAGTTACGCACCCCAGCTTTAAAGAGCCCAGTTTGAGAACCACTGCTACAAACAATCTTTACAAACTATACAAAAGTGTGAAGTTTATATGAAGAACACCTTCTATTGAACCTGTGTTTAAACCGACGTTGGACGGGGTCCTCTCTCCACACGGCACAGGACTGCTTTGCGCAGTGGTTTAGTTGGATTCTTTTCTGGTTTTGTCACTGTGTCCATGTAGTGCATGCAGACACACCCAAGACGGCTCGCAACCTCATGTGCACCTGCCACTTTAAATAGACTCGCTGGAAATCCATAAAACATGCCACTTCCTATGGTACTTTGAGAGCTTCTTCCATGGCGTTCTCTCAAATATTAGATGAGCTTTTTGTCCTGGCATTACGGCAACAGCAGCAAATCGCACAGGAGAATATCATCATGCTTAAGACCAACACTGGAAACACATAAAACAACAAATTTGAAAATGTAAGTTAATGTGATCATCAACATTATAACAAAATAATGACTATATCATACATTAGTTGCACATTTTAAATTCTTACATAAATAAATAGACATTTTTGGCGGTACTGTGGTGCAGTGGTTAGCACTTGTTTCACAGCAAGAAGGTCCTGGGTTTGATCTACCTCTTGAATTTGATTATGACTGAACTCAATCAATTATTATTTGTATTTCAAACATGTGAGTGTATATATATTCCATATGATATAAAATAAACCAGTGGGTTAAACAGTCAGTTTGAGAATAAGACAGTACTTTACAGTGAGTAGGACTGTGTTACAACATGAGACATGTTGTGTGGCCTAATAAATGTTTAATTGAGTTGCAGCATTGGTGTTTCAAATAGACTGGAATAGAGTAGACTAATTATTTGACAAGTTGCAAGATTTCTGGCCAATTATTATTTATGTTTAAGGATTGAGGTCAGTATTGGTGCGAATAATGCCCTTGTATTCATGCAACTTACACATGAACATCAGGAGAATGAAGAAGGCTCCCAGTTCTATGGGGCTAGCGTTGGGAAGGTTCTGTAACTTGAGCCAGAGCTTGTTAAGGAGATTGAGCGACTCTTCGGCTGGATCCATTCTGTCCAAAACATAAAAGTATTGTTTGCACAATTAGCGTGAAGGCAACAGTACAGAGAAAGGCAGCAGGATGTGGTGCGCATAGCATCCGTGTCTTTGTGTTGATTGTGATGGATGATAAGCTTTGAATTAAGCCCTGTTTCCACCAGCCCTACTAGGTCCTACTCTACTATACTCTGCTCTACGCTAACCCGATTTGGAGGAAAAAATACCAAAAATTTGAACATACCACTTTATGAATTTTCTTTGATACTGATATTTCATTGTCTTGTGATTTGTGTTTTCTTTTTTTTTTTTAGAGGAACTTTGGTGATAAAGCTGTTCTAAAATATTTCTGAAAAACATTATCTATTTTTTTTTCCATACAGCCTCTTGTTTACCTCGCCATGCACGACATGCGTTTGGCCTTAAGTGGGAGGATCTGCCAGAGAGTGAAAGGCCACACTAATTTAAAGCATGTGGATTTTGGGCTGCATGGAATTTTTACAATGCGAGTGGGTTTTAAAAACATACGTTTTTTGTTGAATATAAGACCTGACACGTAAAGAAAACATGTCTGCCCTGGGTGGAACAATATCTGCCTGTTTACTCCTGTGCACTGAGGTGTGGTAGAGCAAGTTTGAGCATTACACATACACTTTTTAGCAAACGTACAATAATTACATAAAGCATCTTATAGTTTCTTCATTGAGATGCTCTTAATAGTACTTTGCCCTGTTTTAAAGCTGGGGTACATAATTTTTGGGTTAAGGTTAAAATGTTGTGTACAAATCAGACAACAGTGATTCAGAATGATTAGAAAACGTTTATGTTGTCTTTTGCACACCTGTTAGTAAGAGCCTTGTAAGTCACTATTTGACACATTGGGCTGAGAGCTGATTTGCATGTGGAAACCAATTATACAACCAATCTGTTTTGAACAAGGGACAGAAAGTACATATTTAGCTAATGTAAGAAAGAACCCTGAAAACCAGCAAGTTATGGTCTGGTCTGTCCTTCAGATTTTGACTTGGGACTTCAGTTGGGTTAAATATGTAATATTCATGGGATAATGTTGGTTACTCCAGCTTTAACATTTTTATAATATCTAATTTCCCTCACTTTTGCACATTTTCCACACCACTTTCCAATGCTAGAACGTAATTTACCATTTGGGAACAATCTGCATCCAATTTACATATTTCAGCTTTGAACACTCTATGTAACAACTTTTCAACGTAAAAAGGGTAACCTAGATCTGCACCACTATATCGGCTGTTTCTTTGGGCACATACTTCAAATTCCTCCCTTTTTTTAAGACTTTCATTTGCTCACCTTTCGCCTCTTTCCCACACACCCAAGACTCAAAGCCCAAATCCACAAACGTGAAAGTTTTCTCTGCTGATTTTGTTGAGGTCAGTGCGTCAGGCCGAGCAGGAGTCCAAAGGCTAAGATGTAGGGCAGCTTCAGCCGGGGCAACACTGAAGCAGGTGCAGATGTGTGCAGAGGAAAATAACAGTTCTATGGGGTTTGGAAGGACGTGTAAACATACTGTGCAAGTGGGTGTGTGTGTGGGTGTGGGAGTGACTATTTTCACTCTCTCCTCCTCTTTTGGCTGTGAACTTGCCCCTCCTGTAAACATTTAGGTGGTGAGGTGGCCACTCCAGAAATGTCACTTTGGTTTGTATTATAAAGCATTCCCAAGTGATTTATTCAACAGTCTAAATAATGTATAATACATTTTTAAAGGGATTCTATGTTATATTTTCTTTAAAATTACAGTTATATTTGTATATGAAGGCGAAAGAACATTGCTGACCTTATGTCCTATAAGTTCACAAGTTCATATTTGACCTTTTCTCAACAATAGTTTTAATCTGATTTATGCTTAACTCATTGTCTGCCATTGTCATCCAATTAAATAGTATGGCTGTGTGCCATTGCATGTTAAAACGTCAAATGCGGTTTTCACTTTTTTCATGTTCCCAGATGTCTATTATATCCAATATGTAAAGCATATTTTATCGAGCCAGCAGGTGGCACCAGCGCTGCCTCTGTATGTTTTGAAAACGGGATGCACTTGTTGCGCCTCTTTTTCTCAGGTTTTTGTGACTTTTGATTTCAGTAAAACTTACCTATTCTCGACTGGGGATTACAGGTGAACGAAACAAGCTTGAAACAAAATTCTTTTTTCTGATGAAAGTAGAAAGTCTATTCTTTCAGAATCCGGTTTCGGATGTCATAGTACACAATATTCTGTGGGTCTTGAAAAATAAATAAAAATCATCAGAAACTGCTGGCAATATGGGAGTACCTGTTCTGAAATGTGCTGGCAGGCAGTGAGTTTGTTGAAAATACAATGGGCATGATGAACAAAATATTTATGTTTACGATTCTTAAGCTGATTATCCAATCAGAGGCCGGAATGAGGCTCTCATTTTGGGTGCCACATTTATTTGCTTTTGGCTCTTTTTTTTCAAATATGAATGAAAGCAGATGCAACAATAAGTAGTCAAAATGCTTAGGAGGCAGGAACATTCTGATAACTCGAGTGTGATTGCAATTGATGACTTTATTAGACTTACATTCCACTTTGTGAAAACGAGGCAATGTCATGGACCTTGTTATAGTACGGCCCATGAGGGTTTTGGACTGACTAATATTAAGCTAAAAAAAATCATTTCACCTCTCTTGTGGTAGCTTAGAGACATTCATGCTTATGTCATCATATATTTTCTATTGAATATTTACAATCCAATGACAAAGTAAATGGTCTCATTATACGGGTAATTTTTAACGGCCAAAAATAATGTTTTAATACTGACTCGTATCCCACATCTGCCTCTGCAGATGTCGCCATGCCACCGTCTCAAAGTTCTTCGGGGACCAGCCTCCCAAGTGTGCTGGCTCATGCGACTTCTGCGTGAATCCCAAAGCGGTGCGTGCCCAGATTGCCCGAGCCGCGGTCCTCAGCACGCGCACCCATGCCACCCATGAGAAGCCGGCCGGTCCCTTCGGCTTCATTGCAGGCCAGTATGAAGGGGGCCGGAAGGGCTATGGCTTTGAGAGGTATGAGAACACTTTGATTGGTGTGGGAGGGGAAATTATAAAAATAATCAATAATAATGTTAGGTTGTTTAACTTTATTTTACAGTTCTTCAAAACATCATAATTGCGCAAAACATTATACTGACCAGTTGTCAGTTAAAGTTTATTACAATGAAATAAGTTTGTTTTTTATATATATTTTTTTCAAAATTGTATAATTGGTTACTTGGGAATAAAAGGGATTATACAGAGGCTTTCCTCTACCCAGTTTTTTCACCAACCTCTAATTTGTTTTATGCTTTCCCTGTTTTCTTCAAAAACGGGAAACCTTGTAAGTGCGAAACAAAATCTGCTCAAGTTAGACTGCGGCCACCAGATAAATCGATGCACACATGTGAATTCTCATCACAAACTGTTATATTTCAAAGACACGATGAAGACGAAAGTGACGAGGATGATAAGGAAAGTTTGCTGAGGAAGAAGGAGTTTTCAGATCTCTACAAGAAGCAGATGAACATGAGAAAGGTAAATGAGATGCCTTTAGCTCTGTCTGTAAACTGGTAAAGATGGGCTCTGCCGGGGCCTCTGTAAGGGCCTGTGCACGAGAAAAATGACTTCCACATGTCCAGCTGGCACAGAGAAATGCATGTTTGAAAAGAAGGGAAAACTTTGAGTGTGTTCATAATCTGACGTTAGAATGGATGGCAGGTCTATATGGTGGAATGTACCTTGTACATTTTGGATATAAGGAAAATTAATGTTTTTTTTGTCTTTGGATAAATTGGTTTTTCAGCAGTTTTTCCAACATATCACAAGCTCTGTGAAGGGATTGCAGGAGTGCTGCACTGGATCAAACGATAGTAAAAACACTTACAGATGCTCATTCAACTCATGGGTTAGAGAAAACTGTTTGCAATAAAAGAAATGGAGAATTTTATTGCATTTTACAATGAGTGTTGCAGCTGACACTGTGCTGATTTTAAGGTGTCATGGGTACACCATGAGACCATGCAATATTTACAAAATACATACATACATTAAAATACAATAAATTAAATTGAATACCAGAGCAACAAAATAAGTCAGAAGTTTGTGTATCAATGACAACATACCCTCCTAACCCAAAACGGGTAAACAAAAAAGATAATTGTAATGAATAGGTGAGACTTGATAGTTACCTAATGTAACTCAAGTTCTACGAATGGTGCGTAGCCCCTTAGGCTTCGCTATGGGTATACTCCAGAAGCACCTAGCTTCCCGCCAGAGAGAACTAAATGCTCCAATCACATGCCAGTCCCATCTATAAATAGCCCTGGTGAAACCATTCTACGGCCTACGGCCCGTACCAACCACTTTGAACTCAGCCAAAGCCATGCTGGACTGACTGATGGGCCCGTAGCTAAGGCTTCTTCCCTTTTCCTACCACTTTTTCAATGTTTTGCATCTTTGCCTTCGAAACTATATCAGGCAACTTAACTCGAAAAGGTACAAAGAGGTGCACATAGGTTTAATGAAAATGGAGGAAAGTGCATTTTTATACTCTAATTAGGGGGGAAGGGGGGCGTGTGTGTGTGGGGGTTGTCGTGGTGGTCACTTCCTGAGGGTTCCGGTCGCTCTCTCCTCCCCTCCTCTCATTCCCATCCATCGCCCCGGGCTCTGTTTGGGTGCAGCGGGGGAAGAAACGGGCCACATCAAGCGGTTCCCGATGGCTCCGGCCCGGGTACGATGGAGGAGTTGAGTCCGGATGATGACGAGCCATGGTACCGACCAGCGGGATCTTATTGAGCAAGGTGCGGCGGGTGCATGAAAATGGCTGTTATCTTGTACAAAAAAAATCAATGGTATATATTCGCCTTTTCGTATTCTGCACTTGGTGTCAGTGCTTGCAATTGTAAATACCATGCATGACTAGCTACTTTTTTCTGTGCTGTGCTACATATTTTGAGCTCTTGTCAGCAGGGGGCCAGGCTTTCACACGTAATGAAGCCCATCTCGCATCTGAGATAAGTAGCCAGCTCTGTGTCGCTCTTTCAGCACAAAAGGCCCCCAAATCAAAAATTTTTAGATCTTTTGAATATATAGCCTCGGTATTTTCTATTTGACTGGCTCCCGTTTAATACCAACTTCAATGGCATAACACTATGTAATTAGCCCTATTTACTTGTATAGCAAACATTTAGACGATAGGGTTATATCCTAGATCAACTTTTCATTGTTTTAATATATAATATTACTTGAAGCATGCTTGCAACGGAAAATCTACCTCCTTGGGGAATCTCCTTGGTTTTAGTAGCAACTTTTTCATCAAACTGCATCTGTTATTAATGTCTACATTAAAAAAAAATATAAAAAAAAATTACTGTTAGTATTTCTTCAAGGACATAGGTGAACTATTACAGAGGTTAATTAGGGTGCCAACATGTTTAGGACTATTCCTAAGATATTTAATACTTCTAACATATTAGTAGAATAGGAAGAACTGAATACTATGCCACAGTCAGACTCATTTTTATCAACAGTTTGGTTTTTTTTAGATCAATGCGCTTGTTCGTTATCATATCATATTAATTTTATTTCAACAAATTAACCCACCCTGTGTAATTTTAGAGTTGCGTCCATATGAAAAAAAAAATACATGTTTACCAATAAACACAATGTGACCTTTTTAAGATTATTTACCTCTCAATGTTTAAAAAAATAAATAAAATCATCTTAGAATTATAATGTCCATGAGGCAGAGTATATCCATGTCACGCGGCATCTTGAAATACTGTGGTGGATAAGGGACCAAAAAGACGCGCGAATTGCGTTCGTTCACAGAGTGCGATGTTATAGTTGCGCTGTCACTGCAGTCCTCACAGTTTGAAGGAAGAATTCCATGAAGGATACAGTATGTAAAAAAAACCCATGTAGGAACACAGTTAGTATAACAAGATCAATGGAGGGCCACAGTTATGTAAAAGAACCTATGGAGGACCACTGTAATGTAAAAGAAACCATGGAGGACCAAGTTATGTAAAAGAACCATGGAGGTACAGTTATGTAAAGAACCATGCGAGGTCACACTAGTTATGTAAAAGAACCAATGGAGGTCCACAAGTTATGTATAAAGAACCCCACTCAACATGGAGGGACCACAGTTTATAAAGTATGACCCTAATCAACAATCTTTTTGAAAAGTAATTATGCACAAAGATCCCGGCCTCAGAGCTTTTACAGTGTTCAACATCGCAAACCACACGCACTGAACGGCAGGAGTTTTAAACAACAGGAGGCATAATTGTGTAGTTTGTACTAAACAGACTCACACGTAAACAATACATAACTTTCTTCACACTGACAGTATTTGTCTTCACACCAACGAGTAATGGACAGAGGCAGACTCTGCAGGGTTAGGGATGTTTCTGACCCGAATCCGAGGTCAATATAGACTATTTCCTTGGCCTCTGGAACCATCGTGGAGTTTTAAGTCGTTATCCTTCATGCGTCTCTTCTTCTTCACTACGCGTCGTTTGGTAAAAATATTAATAATCACTAGTCCATGGGTAAAAACTCAAAGAACCCTCTGCTGCCGCAGGTGCCGCTTTTTTCATAACGCTGTCGTTGCTTAGAGGTTGCCTCCACGACGACTATGTCAAGAGGGCAATCACCATGTGGAGAGAGATCCTGTCATTTAGCAAAATAAGGATTCTTTCCTTGCAGTCCAGTGAATGACTGAGATTTGAGTGACGCACTGTCAATGACGACATACTGTCTATCAAAGGTGCTAGATGCGTATAAAAATTACACTGTACCTTTTGAGGTTTATACTATGGCAAATTCGATGTTTTACCTGATTTAAGTATAGCCTATATAGAATTTGATTGGCCGAGATTTAAAAAGTTCTTGTTATCCCCACACTGACCCCAGCGCTACCATCCATCCATCCATCTCCATTTCCTAATGAATTAAATGATCCGTGACCATTGTCCAAGTCTGTGACTTCCTCCTACTTATGTGGCACTAAAAAGATGATTCTGTATTTGAGCTGATTCAGGTATGATGTCATGTAGCCACATTCCAGATAAGCAATACAAGCTACAGTCCTGGTAGATGCAACATGGTGAAGTGAGTTGCATTCCCCATTATTATGATGGTGACGAATAGTATGTTACGGTACCTCCGTTGACTTCTTCTGTAGCTCGGTGACATCCTCCGAAGGCTTCTTGACTTCTCCAGAGGGGATCGGATGCTCTTCATCCAATGGGCTTCGTCGTCGCAAAAGGAGTCATTTTATGAAATCCATACACTCCATGTGCAGTTTTTGAAACATATTTATTCCATCAAACTGAATTACACCTGAGATTTCTTCTTTCGAACATGCAATCCAAGTTCACACACCCTAGTAGCGAGTGGAGGGTTCAAAACACAAAAAACTCATCTATGGTTTTGAAAGTACATCAGTTGACAGCCACTATATTGAGATATTTGTGGCTTAGGTTCAGTTGTAATATTAACAATTATCTCAGTGTTTGTAAACATAAAGTGAATGAGAATTGTGGTTTGTAAACTATTTGCTATAAGACAGCAATGAAAAAATGTCAATGAAATACAACCATTAGTTACTCTTCATATTAATGTCAAAACAAAATATCATATAACTCAGAGTATACCTTTGAAGTTACCTAAAGTCTGAGAAAACTTTCTGTGACTTGTTGTTGTGCCACTGCAGTTATTAGGTCGGAGGACTAGTGTTGGTGTTTCTGGCAGATGTATTTTTATATGTACATGCACAGTTGTTTGACAAGTTGCAAGGCAGCGTTCAGGACCTGCAAACAAATAGGTTTGCTATTCTGACATCGCAATTAAAGCAGTCGTGACTTGGGGGCGTTAGAAGAGGTGTGGTGTATGGGGTTTTACAGCGTTAAAACATAAGAGTGGACCTACCCGGATTCGCTTATTTGGGGGGGTGGGAGGTTATTTTTGTGTAACCCCCACAATAAAACGACGACCTTTTTATTTATTTATTTATTTATGTCATCGTTGTTGGGCCGCAGTACTGCTACTTTGCATCCGTCGTCACAACGTTCGCACTCACAATCACACTACACATGTCATTCACCCTGAACGGCAGTTACCCCAGAGGAAATATCCCAGGGCAGGGGGGTCCCCGAGAACATGCAAAAACTCCACTCTGAAGAAACGCCCTGTCTCCCGCCTTCACTGTCCACTCCCCTTCCTCCAGCAGTCGGGGGACCCAAGGCGACTTGTTCCTAAGGTCAGCTGAGAGACATAGTCCCTCCGCGTGTTCTGGGTCTTCCCGGGTGGGATCTGCCCGGACACCTCCCCAGGGAGACGTTCATCGGGGGCATCCGAACAGATACCCGAGACACCTCAACTGGTTCTTCTGGACAAACTTCTGTCCCATAAAGACAGTGAAACAGATCAGGTTGAACAAAGGGGCGCCGTGGCGGAGCCCAACTTGCACCGGGAACAGGTCTGACTCATCAGCGATGCCGAAGCTCTGGCTCGGGTCATCTCCGGACGGCCCTCAGCAGAAGACCCCCCCAATGGACACCCGGGGAACAGGGTAGAACACCCTCCAAATACAAAGAAGGGGGACGGTGGGGGGCGAGTGTGATCCCCGATAGAATTGGACACACACCCTCGAAGTCTCCTCTCTTACCCTTGTGGAGGTGTGAGATCCCCGATAATTGGAACCACCATCCTCCGGTCTGCCACTCCATTGGCACCACCCCCGATTGCCACGCGATGTTGTAGAGAGTGTCAGCCATGACAGTCCTACAACATCCAGAGACTTTAGATTGTCGTGAGGACGTGACGGGGTATTGAGGAGAACCTCGAAGTATTCTTCCACCCGCCCGACACTATCCCCAGTCAAGGTCAGCAGCTCTCCACTGCACCGTACACGGTGTTGGCAACCTCCTGAGGCGCCGGAACAACTTTCCAGAATCTCTTCGAGGTTCGACCGATAGTCATGCTCCATGGGACTCTCGGAACTCCTCCCAGTCCACCGGTTTTTGCCTCTGCAACAGCCCGGGCTGCGGCACGCTTGGCCTGCCAGTACTCTGGACAGCTGCTTCAGCTGTCCCACGACACCATCATTGCTTGAAGGGACTCGTTCTTCAGCCTGACGGCATTCATTACCGCCGGTGTCCACCACCGGGTTGCCGCCCGGAACAGCACCAGAGACCTTAAGACCACAGCAACGAGCTTGCTGCAATGGCGATAGAGGTGGAGAACATGTGACTAGCACAGAAGTCCCACAACTGAACACCGCTCGGGTTCAGATCAGAGGGGGGCGTTCTTCCCAATCACCCCTCTCCAGGTGTCAGTGGCGTTTCCCACATGGCCGTTGAAGTCCCCCAGGAGAATAACTGAGTCCCCAGTCGGTGCCCCTCCCAGGGACTTCAAGAAGGCCGGGTACTCTGCACTGCTGTTAGCCCCGTAGGTTGTCACAAACAGTGAGAGACTTGTCCCCCACCCGAAGGCGGAGGGTGGGGGACAGGGAAGAACTCCAACACGTGGCGGCTGAGATGGGGGGGCAATAAGTATGGCCACCCCTGCTCGCTACCTCTCCCAAACTTGGGCGGGTTTGGAAATAAAGAGTCCAAGCCCACCCAAGGAGCTGGGTTCCAGAGCCCAACCTGTGTGTGGAGGTGAGGCCGACTATATATCTAGCCGGTATCTCTCAACCTCCCCCACGAGCTCGGGCTTCTTCCCCCTTAATTATAAATGTTTTTTGTTTTTATCCTGTCTTTTCTCACCTTACTACACACATACACGTTTTTGTTACCTGGTGGGTCCCTTTGACAGGGCCGTTCAGAATGGGACCCATAGACATAATCTTTTTTACTGGGACTACTTTAAGTAATACAAAACAGTCAATAGAAAAACTCTTTTAAAGGAATTTTATTTTAGATTTTTTTTTCGAATTGCAGTGATTCTATTTTTGACATAGAATTTAATGCCACTCCATGTCCGATGTCTAAGGTCATCTGGTGAGGCATTAATGCAGGCCAGGCAGTGAGACTTCCCAGGGACTTTTCCAGTCTGTATGAAAGACGTCATGGTCTTCTCCACAGCCTTCACCTCAGATGCAGACCATGGCTTTCTTACACGTTCTAGGGAGAGAAATAAAAATATATTAGCAATATACACTCCCAGGGTTAGGACCAAGCAGCCTGGCTGTAATCCCCCACCTGGTACACTTACCAGAAGGGGCACTGCCACTACCATGGGGTGCATCTGGATGAATGGTTGAAGGTTCTCTGCTTGAAGTTTCTTTTAGCCCGTCCGTTTGTGAGAGGATCTCTACTGCTCTCCCTGTCGCACAGAAAATAAAAATACAAGTGGCCTTTAGGGGAAAAAAATTATACATATTTTAATAATATCAAGAATTACCTTCAGGCTCAATTTGTATCTGGTCGAGGCTCTTTCCTTTGAATTCCGTCACTCTTCCCTGCTCCATGGCCATTAACACTTTGCTGATTTTGGCCAGCTCCAGTGTCCCCTCTGGTAGTCTGTAATATTGTCTGTGGATGTGAATGTCATGGCCGAGGAAGTTGGCTAGTATGTCCATTTCATTCTCTTTCATATTGAGAACTGTAGACATAGTAGCTATGTGCTTTCTAAGTTTGGTTGAGGATAGCATCTCTGGATGCACCGCACCACATTCTTTGGCTACCTGCCGTAGGGAGTCTGATCCCCTGATGGGGGTGTCTGCGCCCGGGCGGGAGAAGAAGTATGGGTCAGAGATGGAACAGGCCCTTCTGTTCTCCACCAGCACCTCCATCGAAGCAATCATTTCAGGAGTCAAAAGAACCGGCACTTTCCGACTTCTTTTCCCTTTAATTTCAATGTGTTGAAAATGCTGACACAGCTTTTTCTCAAGTTCGGACAGTCCCAGAGCAATGTCAGAATGGATCCCAGTCTTACTTCTTAAGGTAAACGCTGTCAGTGGCATCTTTGAAACCTCACCTTCCCTTCTTCAATTGAAAATAATGACCTCACAAAGAGTCAAAACTGCCAGTTTAGACCAATGCTTAGAGGTTGGCTCACTTATTAGGGTTTGCACATATTCAGGTCGACATACCTCAATATGTGCATGCATGGCTCTAACGTCCTCAGTCAGAGGGAGCAGGTCCGGAGTGTTCCACTTGGCTTGCCGAGGGTCTGTAGGGCAGCAGAAGAAACACAGACGTCCCACCTCTTCTCAAAAAGCAGCCGGCTTGGTTGGAGGTTTTTAATAAATAGTTAATCAACACAATGCTCCATTTTTGAGTCACATTCAAGAATATCTGCTAACTTTCTGAGGCTATGGCCGAGTTTGAGGGCCAAGGATGGAGTCTTGTATTGATTTGTTTCCTTATCATATCCAGCCACAGACTTGACTGCATAAATCACATGGTTAAAGTTGGAAGGAATAAAGAAATCCTTCATTGTTTTCAGTTTCCCTGCCGTTTTTGCTTCGTTAATTAACCTACTTTAAACTTCTCCACAACAGTATCTCGGACCTGCCTGGTGTGTTCCTTTGTCTTCATGGTTCTCTCTTCGCTTTAAACAGAACCCTGAGACTATCAAAGAGCAGGTGCATTTATACGGAGACTTGTTTACACACAGGTGCATTCTATTTATCATCATCAGTCATTTAGGACAACATTGGATCATTCAAAGATCCTCACTGAACTTCTGGAGTGAGTTTGCTGCACTGAAAGTAAAGGGGCCGAATAATATTGCACGCCCCATTTTTCAGGTTTTTTTTTTAAGTTTAAATTATTCAATAAATTTCATTCCACTTCACGATTGTGTCCCACTTGTTGTTGATTCATGACAAAAAATTAAAATTTTATATCTTTATGTTTGAAGACTGAAATGTGGCAAAATGTTGAAAGGTTCAAGGGGGCCGAATACTTTCGCAAGGCACTGTAAATGCACACAGACATACAATCCTCTCACACTGCTTACATAACAGTAAGGATGTGTGTTGTCGGGATCTCAGGGACGCTGCGGTGTGGGACCGACTCATTATCACCCACAATCCTTAGCGTTCTCTGTGCAGACCACAGACAGCATGTGAGTAATGGCCTTGCTCACTGTGCAGCGCTCAACATGCATCAGCTAATTACTGAAAGCACTAGCTTAGAGAATATTGGTTAGTGTTTTATTTGGGTCAGAGGAGCAGTTGCATCCACTAAGTAACATTAGATTTATTTCCTTATTTTGAAGAATAGGCAGTAAGCAATTCATCAAACCATATTTCAATTGATATCTGTTTCATACAGTACACAACCTTCAATTTATTGTTTTATTACTATTATTTATTATAAAAAGTGAGCTCATGAATTATGTAGTTTCTTCCCTGCAAAGCAGCTTCACTGTTGGAGCTGATGCTGCAGATGTACCCTGTTCACAGTTCTTATTCCACACACAATGAACTATAATGCCTTCAATACATAATTGGACAACAACTTATAGATGTAATTTTATATTTTTCCTCCAAACGTTTGTTCTAATTACACAACATTGCTTTCATTCCAAGGAGAATGATGGGCAAAACTATAAACCTTAATCTGGATTATCCCAGTTAATTTGTTCAAACATATTGTTGCATTTGTTCAATATGCTTACTACGCAAAAATAAGGCCATGTGAAAGCGTATCAACACTGGTCAACCCAACAAGTACTGAACCTACATCGGACTAGAATTGTACTAGTACCGGACTTAAAGTGATAGTCTGGAGTTTGTCAGAAAAAAGAAAGAGGTACATGATTTGAAAAAAAAAAAAAAACACCCAAGCTCCCTCCCCCTTCCTTTCTGATTTGGTCGTGAAACCACGCCTTCTTTTCCATGCACGCGCCAGAGGAGAGATTATTAATTTTAATATTTGAATATTTAATCATAATTTGTTTTACAGCTCCTCACAGCAGCAGTAGAACGCTCCATTGATTTGAATGTAATTTCAGAACGTTCTACAGATCATTATTTCTTGATAACGGACCTCTCAAAACAATAATGACGGCTGCCCTTTGGCAACGCACTTTGTGCTTGTAATTTCAGGTGTGTAAAATACTAAGATTACTCTGGACAGTACGTTCTTTCAGCGTCTGTCACTTTATTATTATTATTTCTGTGAGAGAAGCTATCGAAGCTAGCCACGCTCAATAACACAAATATTAATCAATCAACACATTCAAATGTTAATCGGAGAATACATTATATATATACATTCTTAACACACGTGCACGGAGGTTTTCAGAATTATCTGTTAACAATTTCATGACAAAAATACTGTTAATGTGACCAAAAACGTGATAAACCCCGAAGTAACCATTAACATTAGTAGAACATTTTAGGACACACTTGTTCACTTTTCATGTAGTTCCAGAGAGTTCTGGTTAGTTAGATGTTACCCTTCTAGCCACGTCACGGGGACACCTTTAGGAACTAACTATTTTATATACAGTGCCTTGCGAAAGTATTCGGCCCCCTTGAACCTTTCAACATTTTGCCGCATTTCAGGCTTCAAACATAAAGATATAAAATTTTTATTTTTTGTCATGAATCAACAACAAGTGGGACACAATCGTGAAGTGGAACGAAATTTATTGGATAATTTAAACTTTTTTAACAAATAAAAAACTGAAAAGTGGGGCGTGCAATATTATTCGGCCCCTTTACTTTCAGTGCAGAAAACTCAGTCCAGAAGTTCAGTGAGGATCTTTGAATGATCCAATGTTGTCCTAAATGACTGATGATGATAAATAGAATGCACCTGTGTGTAATCAAGTCTCCGTATAAATGCACCTGCTCTTGATCAGGGTTCTGTTTAAAGCGCAGAGAGAACCATGAAGACAAAGGAACACACCAGGCAGGTCCGAGATACTATTGTGGAGAAGTTTAAAGCTGGATTTGGATACAAAAAGATTTCCCAAGCTTTAAACATCTCAAGGAGCACTGTGCAAGCATCCATCCATCCATCCATTTTCCATCCTTTAATCCATTTCTGGGTCAGGGGGGTGGCAGTCAGAGATGCCACCCAACTCTCATAGCACCAGCCCCTCACTGACCCTCTGCAGGTGGTGAGTCCACAGGAGGACGGCTGCTCTCTGAGTGTGAGCATAGCCTTGATCTTTCAGTTGGGGCTTTTGGGCAAAGTGGGGTTAAGTGTCTTGCCCAAGGACACAACGACAGCAGTCATCAGTGGGAGTCAATGGAGAAGGTGCAGAGGTGGGAATTGAACCCACGACCTTCTGGCCTTAAGGCCAATGCTCTACCAACTGAGCTACTGTCACCCCACTGTGCAAGCAATTATATTGAAATGGAAGGAGTATCAGACCACTGCAAATCTACCAAGACCCGGCCGTCCCTCCAAACTTTCATCTCAAACAAGGAGAAGACTGATCAGAGATGCAGTCAAGAGGCCCACGATCACTCTGGATGAACTGCAGATAACTACAGCTGAGGTGGGAGAGTCTGTCCATAGGACAACAATTAGTCGTGCACTGCACAAATCTGGCCTTTATGGAAGAGTGGCAAGAAGAAAGCCATTTCTCAAAGATATCCATAAAAAGTCTTGTTTAAAGTTTGCCACAAGCCACCTGGGAGACACACCAAACATGTGGAAGAAGGTGCTCTGGTCAGATGAAACCAAAATCGAACTTTTTGGCCACAATGCAAAACGATATGTTTGGCATAAAAGCAACACAGCTCATCACCCTGAACACACCATCCCTACTGTCAAACATGGTGGTGGCAGCATCATGCTTTGGGCCTGCTTTTCTTCAGCAGGGACAGGGAAGATGGCTAAAATTGATGGGAAGAGGGATGGAGCCAAATACAGGACCATTCTGGAAGAAAACCTGTTGGAGTCTGCAAAAGACCTGAGACTGGGACGGAGATTTATCTTCCAACAGGACAATGATCCAAAACATAAAGCCAAATCTACAATGGAATGGTTCACAAATAGACGTATCCAGGTGTTAGAATGGCCAAGTCAAAGTCCAGACCTGAATCCAATCGAGAATCTGTGGAAAGAGCTGAAGACTGCTGTTCACAAATGCTCTCCATCCAACCTCACTGAGCTCGAGCTGTTTTGCAAGGAAGAATGGGCAAGAAGTCCAGTCTCTCGATGTGCAAAACTGATCATACCCCAAGCGACTTGCAGCTGGAATTGCAGCAAAATGAGGAGCTACAAAGTATTAGCGCAAGGGGGCCGAATAATATTGCACGCCCCACTTTTCAGGTTTTTTTTTGTTAAAAAAGTTTAAATTATCCAATAAATTTTGTTCCACTTCACGATTATGTCCCACTTGTTGTTGATTCTTGACAAAAACATTTTTTATTTATATCTTTATGTTTGAAGCCTGAAATGTGGCGAAATGTTGAAAGGTTAAAGGGGGGAATACTTTCGCAAGGCACTGTATATCATTTAAAAAAGATAATACAGGGAATACATAATCTATATATATTTAATATATGAATTCTATACGAGCACGAGTGCGATGATTGACAGCCCTTGCCATTACTTGATTGGTTAAAGTGGACGGCATCGTGGATTATGAGCTATAGCTAAGAGAAGGGAAGGCGGTGTTTACCCGTAATATTATAACTCATAAAATAAGTCATTTTATATAAACATTTAAGGCCAGGTGGTCAATTTAATACAATTCTTAAAATGTGTAATTCATTTAGAGAATCAGACTATCACTTTAAGGCATGACCAAGCTCGAAATAAAGATTCTTGAATTTTAAAAAAATGGGATCAATGCAGAATAAAGCAACAACTAAACATTTGTTTCATATTTAGAGAATATTTATTTTCCCCCTTGGATGAAAATTCATGCATGCACTAAGCTGACTTGCTACAGCTCCAATGATTTAACACATAAACACATATTGCAAACAATATACTTGATTGTGTCCAAACAGTGCATAATTTCTGGGGCTAACACATCATGTATCATGGTCTGCCAGTAGCAGTGCTGGCCACTGTGTAGTATTGTTGTGTTTCTGGTCTAAAGCAGCCTTGGACTCTCCTCCAATGAAAAGTTTGTTTACAGTTTGGTGTCCTTGTCCCCATCCTCTCTGGGCCCCCCTCTCCACTCATCCTCATTCCCCTCTGGTCCCCCCTTTCTCCTCCTCAGACCTGCACCTGGCAGCAGAGCTGGGTAAAACTCTTCTGGAACGCAACAAGGAGCTGGAGGACTCTCTGCAGCAAATGTACGGCAACAACGAGGAGCAAGTGCAAGAGATCGAGGTACACAAGCACACACAAGATTTATTTATTTACATAAGACTTTATTTATTTTATTTTTGTTACAATATCTGTGCCATAATCGAGTCAACGATTAGGATGAAAAGTTAAATACTGGAAGTAGCACTGAACTATCAATACATACAAAAATCCATACATCCCGCTGTATGTGAATTGACCAACCACCTGACTTGTATGTAATCACAGTAAATATGTAGTTGTAAGGATCTGACTGCTGGCTCTCACTCTCCAGGGGTCATGAATGCCAGCCTATTTCAGAACAGGTACTCCCACAGTGCCAGCCATTTCTGATGATTTTTACTGATTTTTCAAGACCCACAGAATATTGTGTACTATGACTATCTGAAATCCAGATTCTAAAAGAATGGACTGTCTACTTTCCTCAGCAAAAAGAATTTTGTTTATAGCTTTTTTCGTTCCCCTGTAATCCTCCGTTGAGTAGAGGGAAGTTTTACTGAAATCACCAGAAATCACCAGAAAGTTGAGAAAAAAGAGGCACAACATGTGCACCTACATGTTTTCAAACCATTCAGAGAGAAATGCTGCCACCTGCTGGCTCGATAAAATATGGTCTCAAGTCATCCCCATACATATTAGATACAATAGACATCTGGGAACGTGAAAATAGCAAAAAAGACATTCGATGTATTAATGCGTCAATGGCACACGACGTTACTATTTGCTTTGACGTATTTGTGCGTCAATGGGACACAATGAGTTAACTGGGTGGATTTCCTTGATACGTGGTCTTGTATGGAGACCCACCCAATTATAGACCCGCTCGTAAAAGAGATGATTAATCTCAAGGGGAAATCCTCAATAAATGTATTAGGGCTGTCAAAATTATTGCTTTAACCCACGTTAATAAAGAATTTCATTAACGCGTACAAAAAAATATTGCATGTCCAAATGACCCGCCCATTTATCCATAATATCACTCAGAGCCGCGGACACATGCGTGTGTGAGATGACAACAGAGCAGGTAGGCCCTCGGGGAATCCAAGTTTTAAAAGAATACGCGCGATACCGCAGGGCTGTTGTTTGCTTAGAACTGAAGTCTGCCTCCCGTCTTAATGTTGTCATATAAGACCATACACACAACGGACTATTCACTGTGTGCGTGTCTATGCAACCTGTGCACGCAAATACACCACGGAAGTATTAAATTTGTCACATGCTTATTGAGTACTCTCTGCGTTCACCTCATCCGCAGTACTTGTCGAAGCAGCTGGAGATGTTGCGCGACATGAACGAGCAGCATGCCAAAGTGTACGAGCAGCTGGACGTGACCGCGCGAGAGCTGGAGATCACCAACGAGAAACTGGTGCTGGAGAGCAAGGCCTCGCAGCAGAAGATCGACAGGTGAATCTCTGGTACACTCATTCATCATCCAATCTTGCTCAAAAGGCTTCATAAAGAGGACATGATGATCTTTCCAAATGTGGGGCTCAAAATGACATGAGACATATTGTTCTGTGATATTGTTTCTTTCTTGACTTTGTTCCTCATCAAAAATAGATTTGAAGTTGTTTTTCTTTTGTGTTCTCATCTGTCTAAAAGCTCCTGTCCCAGTCCTGTAAGAGTTTGATCTCATTATGCTACTACAACACCACGTTCAGAACTGTCCCTACGTGGGATTCATCAATTCATTCTTTAGCCGCTGAATGGTTCGCAGCCATTCTCTTAGGTTGATGAATGCCATCTCCTTGTAAGTAGAGCGCGTGTGACAGGTGAGTCCATAGACCATAGACTGGAGAGACCAGTACGGACCCGAGGAGAGACCAGCGAGGACCCGAGGAGAGTCCATAGACTGGAGAGACCAGCGAGGACCAGAGGAGGGACCATAGACAGGAGAGATCAGGGAGGAGAGACCATCGCAGACCAGAGGAGGGACCATAGACTGGAGAGACCAGCGTGGACCCAAGGAGGGACCATAGACAGGAGAGATCAGGGCGGAGAGACCAGCGCGGACCCGAGGAGAGACCAGCACGAACCCCGCAACCTCCTGCAGCAGCAATTTATATGCCATTGTTTTGTGGCACGTGTATAGAGAAATGCACCTTATAATTAGGGTGAGGTCACTAATTGACGGCATGATTTCCAAATTTTTCAGAAAGGGTTGGCACATTAAAATAGAATTAAAAAACAGGCTAAATTACCACAAATAATGAAATGAGTAAATACATACATCAATACGATGGACAAATCACTGTAATTTTGTATTTCATTGAACTTAACAAAAGAAAACACCAGCATGCCGGTACTAAAATGTGCTAAAGAGTGCTCCTGAGTATTCGTAGGATTTGTTCTTACCTAGGAGAAATACTGGATAAGCGAAAAATTCATGAATGCCACCATCTTCGTAAAATCTTTGTAAGAATAAATTTGTTCTGAAGAACAGCTCGTGAAGGAGAGGCCCATTGTCTCAAAGTTGACCTGAAGTAGCCTGGTCGTACCACACCATAGTACAAATTACATTTCGTACTAAGGTCTGGAGGTGCTCCATTGAGCTCTGTTTACAGGTGGGAGGGGTTAACGTTGAAACGATTGGATCTGAGTTTACCGTGACGTATGTATAGCGCCCGAGTGAGTTGTTAGCATTTAGCATTTAGCCTAGCCTCTCCTTTGCTGCTAACGGAGCCTGTGGGGAGTAGCGCCACAATTTTTTCTAGCGATTCCATTTGCTAAACATTCCTATTGCTCCGGCTTCAATTTCTTGATAGAACCAGACTGGATTACTTTACCATTGCATTTTTCGCCATTGCCAAACTACGACCTTCCCGTTTGACGCAAACTATTGACGTCAACCACAACTAACTACAACACCTGCCTCCCACGCTCGCTGAATGGTCGTTCAAAATTCAAGTGATTGTAATCGCCAAGCCAGGGACCAGACCCAGACGTTACATGCAGTGAAATGATGATTGAGCGGAGTGTACGGATGGCTAAGGCCAGGCTTGACATGAAGCACAGACGCGTGTTTACTGTCTATGGACTCTCCGAGTCCAGCGTCAATCACCTCTTGGAGGCGGGCTTTTGATGTCACGAATTGGTTCACATCATAATTTAAAATGGCTTGTTTTGTGCCTCTCGAGAATGAAAGATAAAGATTGCTCGAATAAATGAAAAAACTACTCTGGGCATGTGTATGAAGGCCAAATAGCACTGTAATCATGTTTAAACCAGAGAAAAGTAAAAAAGCGTATAATGGTCAGCGTCAAGCAGAAAGGTAAGTGCAATTCTTTTTACTTTCATGTACAGTATTTCATAAAACCAAAATTGTTTTTATCATTTGAGATATTTACACAAAGATATTATAAGAGAGGACAACAGCCCTAATCACATAATAACAAGTCCTGCATTTCCTCATGCACAGCGGAGAGTCTGCTCTCTCCGCTGTGCACACAAACATCTGATATAGACAGGGTTTATTAGTTTATTAGTCTTGCAATTACGGTAATCATTTGAACTGTTTTCTGTGGAACAGTGCAGAGACACCCATGTTTCTGGCAAGATCATTTATATTGTGAGAGAAAAATAAAATGCTAAAACATGCAGTCATAATATAAACAACAACAAAAATGCCTGCTTGAAAAAGAGAACTATGCAGACACAAAACTTGTCATTAAACTCAACCTGGACTGAAGTAATATAGGTTGAAATAGATTATAGTAAAACCTCCAAAGTGAAAGCCCTACTGTACGTGTCATCAGTTGGGGCAGCACCACCCGTTGAGAACCCTATCCTTACATAACGTCAGCAAAGCCGTACTGACCAGAATCCATGCACTTTCAGATATAATCCTGCAAAGCTTATTTAGTCATATTAGTTGGTGAATGCTGCCCTTTGTTCAGCTTTATGTTGTAACAGTGCAGTGTTGGGCGATTGGGTTTGCGAGTCCGGAAAGAGTATAAATAATGATGTGTTGTAACCACGATATTTAAGATCACACATGGTGATTGAAGGTGACTGACATTGAGCCTCATTCATGAACCGTTCTTAAAAACAAATTTTTTTGTAAATCCTACTTACAAGGATTTCACGAAGATTGTGGCATTCATGAATTTTTCCCTTACCTAGGATTTCTCTGAGGTAAGAACAAATTCTACGAATACTCAGGAGCACTCTTAAGATAATTCAGTGCCAACATGTTGGCATGCTGGTGTTGTTTTCTTTTGTTAAGGTCAATAAAACACAACATTACAGTGATATGTCCGTCATATTGATGTATGTATTTATTCATTTCAATTTCTATGGTAATTTAGCCTATTTTTAAATTCTTTTTTAAATTAAATGTGCCAACGCTTTATGAAATACATTGGAAATCCTGCCGTCTATTAGTGACCCCATCCTATTTATAGGGTGCATTTCTCCCTCCACGGCCCACAAAACAATGGCATATACAGTGTCTTGCGAAAGTATTTGGCCCCCTTGAACCTTTCAACATTTCGCCATATTTCAGTCTTCAAACATAAAGATATAAAATTTTAATTTTTTGTCATGAATCAACAACAAGTGGGACACAATCGTGAAGTGGAACGAAATTTATTGGATAATTTAAACTTTTTTAACAAATCAAAAACTGAAAAGTGGGGCGTGCAATATTATTCGGCCCCTGTACTTTCAGTGCAGCAAACTCACTCCAGAAGTTCAGTGAGGATCTTTGAATGATCCAATGTTGTCCTAAATGACTGATGATGATAAATAGAATGCACCTGTGTGTGATCAAGTCTCCGTATAAATGCACCTGCTCTTTGATAGTCTCAGGGTTCTGTTTAAAGCGCAGAGAGAACCATGAAGACAAAGGAACACACCAGGCAGGTCCGAGATACTGTTGTGGAGAAGTTTAAAGCCTGATTTGGATACAAAAAGATTTCCCAAGCGTTAAACATCTCAAGGAGCACTGTGCAAGCAGTTATATTGAAATGGAAGGAGTATCAGATCACTGCAAATCTGCCAAGACCCGGCCGTCCCTCCAAACTTTCATCTCAAACAAGAAGACTGATCAGAGATGCAGCCAAGAGGCCCATGATCACTCTGGATGAACTGCAGATAACTACAGCTGAGGTGGGGATGGTGTGTTCAGGGTGATGAGCTGTGTTGCTTTTACGCCAAACATATCGTTTTGCATTGTGGCCAAAAAGTTTGATTTTGGTTTCATCTGACCAGAGCACCTTCTTCCACATGTTTGGTGTGTCTCCCAGGTGGCTTGTGGCAAACTTTAAGAGACTTTTTATGGATATCTTTGAGAAATGGCCACTCTTCCATAAAGGCCAGATTTGTGCAGTGCACGACTGATTGTTGTCCTATGGACAGACTCTCCCACCTCAGCTGTAGTTATCTGCAGTTCATCCAGAGCGATCATGGGCCTCTTGGCTGCATCTCTGATCAGTCTTTTCCTTGTTTGAGATGAAAGTTTGGAGGGACGGCCGGGTCTTGGTAGATTTGCAGTGGTCTGATACTCCTTCCATTTCAATACTGTATACTGCTGCTGCAGGAGGTTGCGGGGTCTCTGCGCCGAGTCTCTGCGCTGGTCTCTGCCATGGATCTATACGGGTCCGCGCTGGTCTCTCCCATGGATCTATTATAGGTCCGCGCTGGTCTCTCCCATGGATCTACACGGGTCCGCGCTGGTCTCTCCAGTCTACGGTCTCTCCTCGTGTTTGCGCTGGTCTCTCCGGTCTATGGTCTCTCCTTTGGTCTGTATTGGTCTCAGCGCTGCTCCACGCTGGATCTCCTCCCAGGGTCCAAAATATTTTGAGATTAATCTCATAATATTTTGAGATTAATCTCATAATGTATTTAATCTCAAAATATTATGAGATTAATCTCATAATTTTTCTAGTTCGACTTTATTCTCATAATATTTTGACATTAGAGCTGCATTGCCTGACTTTATTTTTGTATTCATTACAAAAATTATTTCCATATCCATGCAGTGCATTGGGATATACGTCCTTTTGAAGAAATAGTGCCGATTTGTGCTGGCGTGTCATTTTATTTTAGATCGAGTTTTCGTGAAACAAGGAAGAGGATGTGTTTTGGGTCCAGATTGTGACCAATCTGGACCCAAGGTCTCTTGTTAGCACAGACAGCTGAGGTAAACAACCGGCGGAGGCTAACCTGAAGCTTCCCGTGTCTTTGTTACCGGTTACTGCTTACACAGCAAAACAGCCATCCAAAAGAAAGTCTCGTCCTCTCTGCGCTTGCCGGTTCTATCATTCTATGGTCACGCCATCCACGTTCATATGTGCGATCCATATTGTGAGACGTGAGCTCCGTATACATTTATAATATGAGCACAGGCTGAAGGGGAGGGGGGCAGTGGGGGGCGAAAGCTTCGTGGGTGCAGGGAGGGCGAGCAAAAAGAGCAGTCAAAGTCTCAAAGTCAGTTAGTGCAGCTTTAAAGTCAAAATTTTATTACTTTAATCTCAGTCTGGCAAAAGAAGAAAAAGGGTGACTCTTTGGCTCCGTCATAACTCTTTGCTTTAGGCACGTAGCTGGCCTGCAGTCCCTTTTATGGTCATTAATGGGTGGTTACCTATGCTAAGTACCTACGCTAATGACTGTTACGGCCGGCTCAGAGCCATAACAAATAGGGAGACGAAACGGGGGTAAAAAGTGCAAAAAGTATATTTAATAATAAAAAAAGACGAATATAACATTAACAAAAACAAGGTATGAGGTGTGAGCATGTAGTAATCAGTAGTGTGGTGCAGGTGTGTGTGGTGTGCAGTGGATGTGGTGCATAAAACAAAAGACAAACTCAAATGTGCACAAAAGGAACGGGCATGGTGGCTACAGGTAGAACCCACCAGGACAGGACCCAACCAAGAGAGCAAGACAGGAGAGAGTGAGCAGCTCTCAGCTCCCAGCTGAAAAGGTCCACTGATGAGGGGCGTGGCATGGTGCAGGTGTGTACCTGCACAGAGGAGGAGACTGCAGAGAAGGCAGGCGAACCCCAGACAGCTCCCTCTCCTGGACACTAAGGGCCTGGCCCGTAACATGACTCACCCGCGCGCTCAATTTACGAGGAATTGGCATTCATCAATCTAAGAGAACAGCTGCAAACAATTCAGCGGTTTACGAGCGTGTTAATGAATCCCACGTGGATTTATTCTATTTCTATTCTGAACACATGTAGGAAAAAGAGTGGTGCCCACTGCACACAGCAAGTGAGGGAAGGAAGTGTGGGGTCAGGGAGGGTTTTGTCTGAGTGAGTGTCTGTGTGTGTGAAGCGTCTGCTCCATCCAACCCTATTTATTTATCCTATTTATTGTGTTTTTGTCTTTTATACATTGTTTGTACAAAAAAAGTAAAATAAAAAGTGAAAAACCTCAGGGAGGACCCCATTGAGAAAGAAATCTGCTCCCACAGATGGACAAGGCCATAGATCCAGGTCTCTGGCTGTACAACCAGGACCGGGGCTGTATGGTACAGGACATGTATCAGACTATAGACCAGTTTTCACTAGTGCTTTGAAAACACACTCTTTGATTTACGCTTTCAATTATAGCATTCTAACAAGCTCTTAAATGGATATTTTCTCCTCTCTTCTTGTTGTACATTTGTGATGAATTGTATTTTGTCAGGCTGACATGCAACATGGAGACTCTGCAGGCCCAGGTGGAGAGTCTGAGTGCTCGGCTGGAGGAGTTACGTACGCTGGAGGAGCTGCGAGTGCACAGGGAGAAGAAGGAGCGACGCAAGACCCTCCACTCCTTCCCCTGCCTCAAAGAGCTCTGCACCGCGCCACGGTAACACCTCACCACTCTCAACCACACTCCTTTGCTTCCATTGCATGGTAGTCATTAGGGCTGGTTGATATGAACGGTATAAGCGGTATGCGATAAAAATTTGGCCAACGAAAGATTTTTGTAATACCAGGATATTGCGATAGGTCATTATGTCATCAAATTGAAACACGCTTAGCTGCTGGGACCGGCAACAACCACGAGGAGTGTCGCTGCTGGATTCGTCCCGGAAACCGAATTTGTCCAGAAGTTCAGTTTGCGCTTGTCAAAAAGTGTAAATAAACATGTAAACAGTTTGTGTTGTTATATACAGATTATATTATTGATTTGTGCTCGTATGTTTCAAGGTTTACTACAAGAAATGGTGGAAAAAAAGCTAAAAAAAATTAAATACTTTTAGTAGCCGCAAAGCTAGCGCCCAGATGCGCTCAAAGGCACACGGAAATGAGGCAAACACTGAGACAGTTTAATTCTTGTTTATATTCACTGTCCTTTACTTGTTTAACTAATAAATAAATGTGTTCTAGACTTGACTCTGTATGTATGAATTTACAATAACGGGATACATTATTGCAATTGTTTATTGCAACAATGGATGGTTTTATGGCGCCCTCTCTAGGTCACAAACTAAATGTCAAGGAAATGCTAAAAGTATCAAATAAATAACCATTATCCAGCTCTAAAATTGAAATTTTAAATAAGTAACAATCTTGACTATTTTATGCAAGAACCTGCTAGACCTATATTCAAATTCACACACCAAACTATACCGCAATATGTACCGTTTACTGTCTGTGTCCCAAATTATACCGCAATATGAATTTTAGGCCATATCGCCCACCCCTAGTAGTCATTGTGCTTGGACCAAATCAATTTATTTATATTATCACAATAGTCCTCATGGTTCCAAAAAATAAGATAAACTATGAAAACTATCCCTGTCCCCTGGCACTGCATCTACTGCACGACAATCTGCCTCCCAGGCCTTTTTATTTGTGTTGGTGCAACCTGCACTAAGGCTGCTAAATATGATTTCTTCCTCCTAGTGATATCCTGCTGTAGAACTTCCAGTTCTGGACTGCTAAAGTTTTTTTTTACTCATGCTTTAGGAATGTTGCCGTTTCCTCCGAGTGGCTTCTGCACACGGCCCTGCAGTCCCTTTTATGGGAATTAATAAGCAGATACCTGTGCTAATGACTCACCTGGCACGCACGTTCAGTTTACGTAGAGATGGCATTCATAAATCTAAGAACAGCTGCGAACAATTCAGCGGCGTAAGAACGCGTTGATGAATCCGACGTAGGCTCTTCTTAGAAATCTTCTTAAGAATGACTTAATAAGAAATTGAAGAAGATTCTTAGGAAGATATTGGTGAATGAGGCCCAATCTTACTAGCCCCTTCCTTCGACCCTCAAAACAACAGTTCATGGCCTGTCTTTAAATTTAAGAAATTGAATGGAATTAAAGATGAATACAGCTGACACAAAAGTAGTTACTATTGCCACATCAGAAGCCATGTCACAGTTCCAAAAAAGTAATTTTACTGGTGGCAACTGCAGAAAAAGTTTATTTCAGACAATTCCGGGGATTTAGTTTATGAACAAAATAGAATAGAATGTAAAGAGTCACTTCATTGTCTGTAATAAGGAATGATTTAGTAAATTTATTTTTTGATTGAAATATTTGATACAATCAACATGTGAAACACTTCAACATTTATAGCCAAGGCTAATTTGCAATGTCCTCATCATAATTTAACGACACAGACATATAACATATCAATGCATGATTATTAAATAGCAATTAATGGTATCGAAATGGGGATCAAAAAGATTACATTATTTTGGAACTTCATCTGAGAGAAAAATGACTTCACAACGAAATAATTTAATTGTCTTATAAGCTGTTAGTTGTGCCCACTGTTGATGCAGCTTGTGTCTGATCAGGTACGAGGACGGCTTCTTGCTGGCCAACCCCGGCAGTGTGGATCTGGCCGACAAGCGCCCTCTGGACGAGGAGAACGAGCGCCTCAGAGATGTGGTGGCGTCTCTGCGCACTGCCATGTCCACAGAGCGATGCAAACGTGAGAGCGCAGAGCGCGAGTGCACCAGTGTGCTGCAGGAGTACGAGCGTCTGGAACAGCGCCTCCTGGGGGCTGAGGGCTGTCATCTCCGTGTGCAAGAGCTGGAGGCAGAGCTGCAGGAGATGCAAGAACTCAGGAAGTCCCGCCCCTGTCTCCTCTCCGCAGAGGATGGCCTGGAGAGCCTTCTCAACAGCACCCCTGAGACTGACACCCCAGAGGGGAGCATGGGGCAAGAGGAGGGAGGCCAGGGCACGACTGGAGAGCAGGGCGTCCCAGTGCGGAAGAGCTGCAGTGACACAGCTCTGAACGCCATGTCAAGCCGTGACAACTCGGGCCGCAGGCAGGGCAGCTACGCCATGCATGCCAATGGGGTGCGCAAGCGTGGCATGTCCATCTTGCGCGAGGTGGACGAGCAATACCACGCACTGCTGGAGAAATACGAGGAGCTGCTTGGCAAGTGCCGGCGCCACGAGGAGAGCCTGTGCCACGCCGAAGTGCAGACATCCAGGCCCGTGTCTAGAGACCCCTCCATCAAAGACTACAGCCTGGTCAGCGCCCCGGGACCCTCCAGCAGAGACACCTACAGCTCAACCGCCCCAGGACCCTCTTCTTCGACCGAACCACAGACCCCCTCCACCCCTGAGGCGCTGGAGGGTATTAGCCGCCAGGTGGAGCAGGTGGACAAGCGCCTGAGCCAGAACACGCCGGAGTACAAGGCGCTCTTCAAAGAGATCTTCTCCCGCCTCCAAAAGACTAAGAGCAACATCAATGCCACCAAGGGCGAGCGGCGGGGCAAGAGGAAGGGACGCAAGTGATCTCCTTCAAACTGACCTCGAAGCAACTTGAACTTTACTTTAAAAACGCAGTATGAGTCATTCATTGAGGTTTGGAGATTAACTGAACGATAAACATGCTATTATTAACACCAAGCTACAATAGGCAATACACCATAAGTCTAGAATAACAGCTAATGTCAATACAAAATTATTTGACTGTAATTGTTGCGTGCAAAAAGGCATATTTTAATTGAAATTGCCTATTTAAAATGCCTTGTCTTTATTTCTTATCTCCTTGTTGAATAATGCCTTCACCGCGTTACACTTGTATTTGAATGGGCTTAATTGCAACCCCTGCAAAATCCCTCTCCTCAAATCTTTGGTTGTTACAATGTTTATGAAGCCTTTTTTGGAACAATCAACATATGGACACATACTACGGATGCAAACATGATTTATAAAGTTTTAATTTTATGGGCTAACACAATAACAATAGATAATATATTAGGGTAAGTACATAACTAAAGCCGCCTTTTGGAAAACGTTATAATGTGGTTTCCTTCTATGCCAAAGCCTATACGGTCGTGTTGTTTCTCCAGAGGACTTTTCAGAGAGTTGCCTTGTGTCCTGTTTACGCCATGACGTGAAAGAATCCTCACTGTGCTTCTGTAATGTTGTGTAGATTATTTAAATTGTAAATAAAAGGTCTTGCCAATAGTTTTGGTCTTTTTGGTGATTTACAATGTTTTCACACTGATGACTTGTGCCAAAGTGTCATGTAGCAACACACATGGGAAGCACAACTTTCCAGAGCATTTCTGTGTGATTGTGCACAATTTAAAATGTGTGAAATGACTTCTGGTTTAAAACTAAATTATAAAAGGACAGGGGCTCAGTTGGTACCCTACTCTGCCTGAAGCCCCCACTAAAATAAGGCCATGCTCTCAGAGCAGCCTTCCTCCTGTGTATATACTGTATATATTTTGTAATTAGTTTCTCTCAGATGCTTTGGTGCATTTCTCACATCATTCTTCACATTTATACAACAGTTTGTACTAATTGTTCTGAGAAATGCACTAACTGCACAACCTCGTGGATAACCTGCAAAAGTGCGTCACTTTCTCAAAATGAAAAGTGAATTCCTCAAAAGCAAGTCTTCATGTCAACTGTCTGTGTCTCAAAATAATAAGTCCTAACACCAGTGTTTATGAACAACACAGTCAAATGGTTTAGTCATGTTTTCAGTGTGACACTTTACTCTCTGATACTGCTTCACACACTCTTGGCATTCTCTTGATGAGCTTCAAGAGGACCTGAAATGGTCTTCAACAGTCTTGAAGGAGTTCCCAGAAGTGCTTGGCACTTGTTGGCCCTTCACTCTGTGGTCCAGCCCCAAAACCATCTGGATTGTGGAGGCCAGGTCATCTGGCAAAGCACCAATCACTCTCCTCTTTGGTCAAATAGCCCTTACACAGCCTGGGAGTGAATCTACAGTCAATAGTCATGAAAAACTCATTGAATGAGAAAGTTTGTCCAAACGTTTGGTGTGTGTGTATTTCACATATTTAGGGCATATGCTCTTTGCAATTCTACAGCATTGTGCAACAAAGTCGTGAAGTAGGTCTTATGGTGGGCTCGAACTCACAACCTTCGGGCCCTAATGCCATTGCTCTACCAACTGAGCATTGGAGCAAAAAGATAAAGACAATATGGCAAAATGATTCAAATACTGTAATTACAATGATATGGATTACAATATTACTGGGTTTGAATCCCGGTCGGAACAGGGCTTTTCTGAGTGGAGTTTGCATTGAATTTTTCAGGATAGGTCAAATGCAGAGGATTATCCTTTACTTAAATAAAAGAATAATTGGATGAAGACTGCATGTTGAGGTCTTTACTTTTGGAACAAAAAAAAGACTAACATGAATGAGTGAACAATGAGGATAAGACTGCAGGCCTGGTTCGAACACTTTATTATGAATACAGGAAATCAGTAAACTGCCGACAATACAATTAGCGAACCCAGCCCAAACACATCCGGCCAGAGCATGTGCGCTTGTTCACTTCTGGGACTCAACAACACCTTAAACCCAGCCTACAAATCTCAACAGCAGCGGAAGGCACAGTCAGTGTTGGTGATAATAAGAAATATTCGATTATGCATCAACTGTGACATGATTTCTGAACTCTGACCACGTGAATACATCTGTACAGCATTTTACATTGCTCCAAATTGTGTGAAAATGTGTTAAAAAGGCTCGGCTCTTACTGACTAGATTAGAAATTCCCTATATAAAAACAAGGCCACGCAGATGCTTTATCAAATACCCTGATCATGATCCCGGCGTTTGGAGGTAATGCGGTCCTGTTTTGACCCTCTTCCAGAGTGAGGCCAGTGTCTGAAACAATGATTGCCACAGACAGAATTACTGCTTCCTGTACAATACTTTTTGTATAAGGCAGAATCATGGTAACGATTTAAAAAAGAAGGGGGGAAAAAATGGTGGAAATAACAGTAGAAGCAGTTTGGGGAGGATAAGCGCTCTGGGGCAGGAGGTTTGTCATTACATTTTATTATTTCAAACAAACCAATAATTCTGGATCGAGTCATAATAGAATAATTAAATTAATAAAGATAATTACTAGGATCTGGAAAGGGGTGGTAAGCGCAATGCAAAAAAGTTGCAATGAGTAGAGGAGATTTTTTGTTCTAGCTAAATAACATTTTTAACCTTTTACCATTTTAATTATTTTAGTCTTTTAAAGAAAACTCCTTTGACTATGTTTATAATGTATCTTAAATTATTGGAAATCATATAATTTGAAAAATGGGAAAACATTTTAAACCTAGGTCAGCAAAACAAGATTTATAAAAAAGGATAACTGATTCCAAGTCATTCCAACGCCTTACAACTTCCACTGATTGCGCTGCAAAAATGTCATGTTGGATTGCCATTAACTTAATTTGAGTAGATTTAACAAGTAAAACAAGATTTATTTCGCAAATTGAGAAAAAGCTCACAATTCAAGTCGTTCTAAGTCACCTAGGTTTTGCAGCGTACAAATAGGGAAAGTAAAAAAATGATCCACAATCCAGAAATGGCTCGGTGGAGGAATGATGGAGTGACATGGGGGAAACACACAAAGACAGTAGAAACTGATCAATTTTCCCACTCCTTCTTGATGGACAGGCACCAATCCCAGGACAGGTGGTCATGATTGTCGTCGTCCGTGAACTTGGACTTGATGGTGTAGGTGCCCCGGGCTATCAGGCCTGTGGGGGCCTCCTCCAGCGGAGTGAGGAACTCGTACTCCTCTTTTGGTCGTGGCCCGTAGCTTCCCACCATGTAGTCCGACTTGTCCACTGCAGGAAACGAGGGAAACACACAACATTCTCAGAACAATCTAGACCACTGATCTATACATTCTAGATATGACATTTTGACAAAAAAATAATCATGCAAGAACAAAGAAATAGACCTAAAAAGAGATTTTTTTGTGTGAAATCTAAATGATTTCCGGCTTTTGTCAGGACTACAAGCTGTGCACACATAAAAAAGGACAACGTTTTGCCAATTCATCTTGACGAAACAACAGTTCTGTCTGATTAGATGCAACAGCAGTTTTACAGTCTTTCCACAACTATTCAAATTCAAAGTCCAGACCTAAATCTAACACATGAGCCGGGTTATAAAATTACGTTTTATTGCAGCATAGATTAAATTACTAGGAGGATATTTTCATGGCTTTCTTCTTGCCAGTCATCTATAAAGGCCAGCTTTAGATTTTGTTAGCTTGTTAGTTTAGGTAGACCGTCATGTCTTGGTAAATTTGCAGTGGTGCCATATTCTTTCAGTGATGGGAACAATGGATAAACGATGCTCAGAGATGTTCAAAGCTTGAGAAATCGTTGTAAAACTTAAAACTGCTTTAAAGACATTTAAAGCAGTTTTTTCCTGTTATTCACTCCTTACTTTTAAAAAGGAGCAATATGTAAAAATCTGGCCAAAAGTGGTACTGCAGTTACAGTCAATATTTTGTAGTCCTCTCCCACTCTCCCTGACTCAGGTTGCCAGATACTCCAAATACTACCAAATCCAGCAGCAAACACAGGGAATTATTTTATCAGTTGTTTGTCTGTCTCTCACATTGCCATGATAGCCGTGCTAATGTTGAATGAATGTTTTGATTAATGTTTTTTTAATTATTATTATTTGGACATATGAGATAAAAAAACAAAATAAAATCAATTTAATTATACATTGATTATGCCAAATAAATAAGCAATTAATGTCCAAAATAGGAGTGGGAAGAATGGATGTTGGGACATATTTCTTCAGCGTATCAACATCAAGGTTTCCCCCCAGAGGACATCACCCTTCAATTTCATTTATTCCCTATTTTTTTAGATATGTATATGTCCCACATCAAAAAGATGTGGGACATCGAAGGGCGACAGTAGCTCAGTTGGTAGAGCATTGGCCTTCAGGCCTGAAGGTCGTGGGTTCAATTCCCACCTCTACACCTTCTCCACCGACTCCCACTGATGACTGCTGTCGTTGTGTCCTTGGGCAAGACACTTAACCCCACTTTGCCCAAAGCCCCCACTGAAAGATCAAGGCTATGCTCACACTCAGAGAGCAGCCGTCCTCCTGTGGACTCACCACCTGCAGAGGGTCAGTGAGGGGCTGGTGCTATGAGTCAGAGATGCCACCCCCCTGACCCAGAAATTGATTAAAGGGTAGAAAATGGATGGATGGATGGATAATTGGGGTACATGTGGTCTCAAATTATTCTTTTTACAAAGAAGCTATAATCTGCAAAAAACATAGTTTTGCGGCCACAAGTTATTTAACCAGTGAGATTAGCCGCACGGAGTTCTGGCAACCTGATCACGGACTTCCACGGGACTTCCTGATTTGCGAGGGCAGGCCGCCAAAATGAAAACAATAACAACTTTTACGGGTCATAAAACAAATTTTGATATTCAAATATCTCGGCTGAACTACTGTTATCAGTTAAAGATGTATTCGAAAAGAGCATGATTTAATAATGCCTTTTGAAATATTGGGGCCATTTAATGATGACATGACATGCAAATATTACATACTGCTCCTTTAATACCAAATCTAAATACTTTCTAAAAATGGGTCAGTTACTTTTGCAGAAGACAAAAAAAATGAAAAGGATTTGTTGTATTCTGTTTGACAAACAAACAATTTAATATATTTACATAATATAGTGCATACAAAACTTGTACCATTTTTATTCCAGTAATAAGTCCCCAAAACCAGTACTTTAGCCACCCTGATAACAGAATGTTATCTGTGTGTGTGAAGTCAACTGTAAAATGTACATAAATATACAGTAGACATGTGTACATGTTGTGCTTTGCTCATGTACTGGGACAATGTTTGATTTGAGAACTACATTTGGAGACATTAGGTTAGTGCACCTACATGGCCATATTAAAAAAACAAAATACTATTTAAAAAAAATCACCTCTCATTCCTTTCCTGAACGTTTGTTGGTTGTACCGGAGTCCAGACACTATTTCTCTGTTCACCTTTAAGACACAGACAAGTCCATAATGTCACGTGTAAAAACCAGTAAAAGCCATGTTCATAGGTTCTCTGGCTAACCTTGAAGCTGATCTTGATCTTGTATTCCACACCTTCTTTCAAGACAATGGGATTCTTCTTAAAGTTTTCCAGATCTCCTACAATGACATATACACATATGTTCATGTTTACAACAGGCAGGCAGCAGTAACAGTGACATCCAACAGGGGGAGCCCCCATGCAAGGATCCTGTCAGCAGAAGGCGCTTCATTACACTGAGCAGACTGTTTCATATCAAGCAGGCTGCACAAAAGGAACGGTTCAAATCTAATGTACAACCTGAAAATCTAAATTATAGTTTGGAGACAGTTAATGTATATAAGAAGGACTATTTAACAGTTTCAAACCATTTAAATTGAAAATGAAAGGAAACATATCAGACTCAATATAATTTGAGAACCGTTTGGAAAAAGTTATATTTTGTAGTGCTTGCGGGATCACTTTTTGCATTTCATACTTGTTGATTTATTTCTAAACATTTGAAAATTTTCTTTTCATACAAAACATATCCAGCCCTTTCTAAATGTTCATAATCATAATAATAACACCATAATATACAGTAGATTATAATGAGGTTTGTGTCATTAATTGTATATATATTATTTTTTTGGTAATTAATATATACATGAGTTTCCAATGACTTAAAAGGAAAATACTCCTTTAAATACATTAATATTACCTAGTAGTTTTTCTCAATAACATGTGTAAAAATGTAGCACAAGACTTTAAGATATAGAAGATATATCTGGACAAGCCCAAATCATTCCAGAGGAAGGTTTCTTTACCTTGGAGGTCGAGAACCAGTGGTTTTGACGCAGAGGTACACACAAGGGTCATCTTTGTCACCTGGACATTTTTAACATTTGGATCTGAAGAAGACAAATCACAATCAATATACAACTAATTATCCATCCATCATACCATTTAGGACAGACCTCAGTTTCTCCTGAGGGCCACTTCAGAATATCCGCATGCCGTGGGGTACTGAAGATGTTTTATACTTTATTCTATACGTTACAAAAACTACTAAAGGATGTTGATGCTCAGTAAACACCTGTTAAAAGCTGACTGCTGAGAGGCAGAATTCTATCTATCGGCTTGCTGAACTACATTAGGGCTCCGATTGGCCCTATGTTTATTGCTCGGTCTCATGTGAGGGTTCCTCATATACAATACCGCTTCAAGTGAACAAAGCAGTAACGTCACCTTCTACGACCTCTGGATTGGAGCATCCTAGCAGGGCCTCCTTGTACTTGCGCAGGCTCTCGTCCTCCTTGTCTAGCTCTTGGATCTCCTTCAGGGTCTTCTGGGCCGGAGCCTTGTAGTTCAATGATTTTTCCTCTTCATTATCTTGAGCGATGGCCGCCAGCTGCTCGGGGGTGGGGTCCTGTTCTGCCATGGTGTGGGTCCTGCACTGAGCAGGGGACAGGGGAAGGTGTCATTTAGGCATTTCATGAAAAAAATACTTAATTTAAAAGCATGGGAACAATCTCTATTATGGCAAAGAAAATATGCAGACAATAAATATTGTGAGCCTCAAAATATATTGTTCTATTCATCATTTTTATTAAATTTAGTCCATAGCAATTGCTTTTAGCTCCAACAAGAAGATTCTTAATCTTTTGGCACATCAGCATCATATTATTATAAGTATTAGAAATGTTAAAAGAATATGCAAGAAAATGCAGAAAGATGAGAAATGAGAAAAGAACCAGATGACTTGGAGGACGTCGCTGCTTTTGTGGATTATGGCCATTGTCGCTCACACAGATGCCCTTCCCCTTCATGAAAACAGTCACAACCCATTTTTGTCAAAATCTTGTCATAAAAAGCCATGAATTTGTACAAAGCCTTGGGGCCAGCAGGAATGAGGAAGCAGTTTTTTTTCGGCCACATCAGCACAAAACCTACATATTTGAGAACATCGCCTCCTGGTCCAAAAGGTCACCAGGTGTTGATGCAAAACAACACAACTTTAACCACAGCATAAACACAGGCTGCTTCTCAAGCTAGATCTGGACCAGTTCAGTCTGACGTTTCAGTTAGTTCACCGTTCACAACAACAGTGAGACTAAGTGTGTTGGCATTTGTCATTAGCCTATCAGGATCCGAGCGCGGACTGAACAGGACGTATTTAATGTCAGCACACAATTCAGATAACATTGTGTAGCTTTCAAATGTACTTATTGAACAAAGACTCAATATAGTAATTATTGTGACAGGCATGTTAGCCTGACTCTCGCCAGACCCTTGTAGATTCTCACAAGGGTCTGGGTCTACTCCATAGCGGATACATTTCAGAAGGCGGGGCCTTGTTAAAAAGATCCTTGTATGTGATTGGATAAACCACTTGTCTGTTATCTTGAATGACGCGTTCCTTCAACCACTCACATTGAAGCACATGATTTAGCACACGACTCCCATGGGTTGCTAAGTGCTGGCAAGATTTTCCAGCCCAAAACCTGCGAGAATGCCCAAAACAAAAACACCCAGAGTGATTTTTTTTGTTAAAAACATCAACTTGGGCAATCATGATTCTGTTTGTCTGTTTGTTTATGACCTACAAATCTCTTGATAAAATAAGTAGGCGGGAAACCACCCAACCTGGCAACCCTGCTGCGTAGTGTTGTAAACAGGTACACTTTAACCAGTACTTAAACCAAACTTTACACAAACATTTGACTCTTAAAACACACATATAATATTATGGAACCAACAAGATTTCGCCTCATATTGCAATAAAAGTGACATCCGCGTCGTAACTCATTGACTGCCATTGACGTATGTATCTTCTGTCAAACTTCCCTCTCTTCGACCGGAGATTACAGGACAACAAAACTGGGCGATAAAACGATAACGATATATATCGCGATAGACATGTGTTCGATATCAATAGAGAATGGGGTCGATAGAATGTTCGATAGTTTAACTTAACTCCGTCAGGAAAAACAGGAAGAAAACACCGGAAGTAAAGCCGACTCATAAGCGCATGGCATTGTGGGGGATGTAGGCGGAGGCTTCTCGACCAATAACAGCCGAGCAGGAACCGCAAAACTTTGTGGGAAATGCAAAAACAACAACAACCGCAGCATGCGTGGCGTCCATGGATCTATAGCTCGTGTTTCAATGCCGTGTCAATGGTTATGCACGTACGTGCGCGGAATAACATGTGCGGCGGCAGAGGCAGTGGACAGACCCGATGTATTCGGCGAAAGCAAGAGATTAACTTTTTCCTCGGGAAGCATGTGCGGCACAGAGAGCCGCACGGAGCGGCCACGGGGACACAAGACTCTCAAACAGCTAAACCAGGAATAAAAAACCAGGATTAAACCAGGACTAACAACGAGGGACACAGTGTGAACATATTTCTCCAGCCTCATCGCCCCGTGACTGTAAACAAGGCTGCTAAGGTTGGTTAGCCCACACGACAAATATATTTATTTAGGTAAAAAAAAAAAACTCAATATATATCGTTATCGACCGATATGAATGACTTATATCGTGATATAGTTTTCAGCCATATCGCCCAGCCCTACTAGAAACCAAGTTTTTTTTGCTGATGAAAGTAGACAGATCAATCTTTCAGAATCTGGTTTCATATCTCACATAATCACTGCACACAATATTCTGTGGGTCTTGAAAATCAGTCAAAAACAGCTGGCAGTCACTGAGTTAATTTGTTCGTATTTATACTTTTTTTATTTTTATTCACAGACTTTATGTCCGCCATCTTTGATTTACTTTGCTGCCGCGTGAGACACGCGTGAGAAGGCGGTGCAAACCCGGCTATCCTCATTGGCCGATTATTTTTTGATCTGCTATATGTAAACTGATAAAATAAAAGTCAAAAAGGTTTTAAGAATAAATCTACTTGTAATATTGCTAAAGTCAAAGATAACAGAACTGGGAGAGAAAAGGCAACAAATGTTAACTATCGTATCATACTGAATTTCAATCAGCACTAAACGTCAAATAGTGACTCCATGGGCTTCCTCTTACAAGTATGCTTTTGCTATTAAGAAGACAGTATGTTGCGGTTGGATTTGTTCACAACATTTTACTTTTAGCAGAAGAAGTTGGGGAAAAGTCATTCAATAATTTAGGGGGATAAATAAGTTTTGTACCCCAGCTTTTAATCAATAACAAATTAAAAAACTTCTTTCAGACCTAGCTGGGTGCATCCTCTGGACATCACCTCCTTCCTGATGAATGTGAACACACATTCTTGATGGATGATGAGGCCAGAACAGGAGAATGCTGGGCCAAAACACTACTTTGTATCTGCAGCTGAAACCTCTCCACCGCTTTCACCTGCCGCAAGATAATCCCACTGTTTGACTGGGATAGGAGCCGCACTGCCACAACACCGCCACGGCTTAGCAGACGCTTGGCAAAATAAATGCCAAGATTAGAGAGAGAGTGGGATTAGGGAAGGCTAGGCATTGCAGAACATTAACAGAACATTGATTGAGCAGTTCTTTGGGGAATTAAAATAAAAGTAATGAAAATTATGATTGTAATTTTTACACCTTTTCTCCCACTGGGTTTTTGAGTCTCTCCCTGCCGATGCTGCTGCTGTTGTGAATTAAGGCTATAAAAAAAAAAAAAATTAATCTATTGAACTGTACTGTAGCGAAGAAAATATTTATGTATTTCCCATTTTGATATTTCTCTCTGTGTACAAACTATCAAATACAGTTGAAACAAGCTAATACATCAGAGCAAAACAATAGCGCTAACTAATTTTGTAATCAAGTAATCGTTTTTTGAACGATTGCTGAGGTTTTATGAATCCGAATTATATGACAATATAACAATATAATGACAATAAAAGTATTTCTATCATCTACTCTCTATGAAAATGTTCTCGAGTGACATTGCTTTAACTATGTATGTCAAATTCTTTTGAAAAAAAAGCCTATATTCGATGGATTTAAACTTAGACATTCTGTGCAAGCTACTGTGGCAACGCAATTTCCCTTGTGGATCAATAAAGTAAACAACTCTAAACAACTAAGATGGAATTGAAGAGCAGTATCGGCCAACTAATCAATCTAAATAATTGTTAAATACAGTGCTACTATCAAGTGCATCTGATAAAGCAACCATCTGATGCAAAAAAATTACAAAAGCATTAGAAGAATGCCAAAATCCAGAAATGAGAGGTCAGATATGCACTGCAGGGGAATTGATTAAAACAGTGAACATAGGAAGTTAAATATGTTGCCACAAACACTACAAAACACATGTACACTCCATTTCAGGGGAATGGGGAAGGAGCCTAATGCAATGAGTTATGTAACAAAAACTAGATTTATTTAGACAGTCAAACGCTAGGGTACAAAATATTTTCATAATAATTACATGTCACATGTCCTAACAAAAAGTCTTCTAAAAGTATTTGCTGTGTTCATTTTCTGACAAAACATATTACAATTTGCATGTTTGTAATCAAAGCATTGGCCTTTAAACCTGAAGGTCGTGGGTTCGAGCCCACCTCAAGACCTACTTCACGACTCCCACTGATTTTCATCAGTTAGATGGATATTACTATAGTTGTAATTGCATTGAAAGTTAGGTGCCCCAGTTTTAACTTCAAAAGCTCAATACAACCCAATTCAGAATTGTGATGCTAGTATTCAAATCCAGCGTTGCTAATAACAAAAACGTAAAATTTCCCTATCAATATGGGTGAGAAAAAAAATTCAGATACACACATTATACATGCCGCTCTTACACAGCCATAGTAGTAGTAGTAATAGTGCACAAAAGTAGTCTTTTGTCTTCTGCAAACTTCCTTTTTCGGCATCTGTGATTCACATCCTTTAGCTGCCAGTGCACAAACCACACGATCTGATGCGCAAGACTTTAGCGTTGTATCCTTCTCAGCGTAGCCAACCTAGTGTAGTTTATAGTGCATTTTTGGCATGCTGTTACAAAGAAGCAGTAGAAGTTTGGAATAGCTCGGAGCAAGACAGGACAGGTCCTGCGAGAGTGAGGAGTGACGTGCAAGGGGCAGAGAATAGGGGGAAGTTACAAAAACAATGAAGTGGACGAACAAAAAAAAAAAAGTGGAATGCAAATCTAGACTATGAGTACTTGGAGGATTATAAAGACACTACTTTTTTCAAGTTCTTTGAATCCTTTGGAAAACGTTCCCTCTAAGCTGCGTGCATGCGTAATCGCGCACTGCTCGCACATTCTCAGCGTACAAGAAAACCTATGCCGCGCATAAAACAAGATTCAACAAACGCCCTTGGCCAAAGCAGGACTCTCACATAAAATATACTACAAATCTCTTGAACAACAAGATTTGTCTTTTTCATTTTAAGTGGGCCAAATTACTTATCAAAAGTAAACCAATGCAAATTGCTGCTGTAATTTGATTCTTTTAAAGTGGTTCTCACCCCCGCTCCTCGGAGCTTACGTTACTCACATTTCCTGTTCAAATCTTCCTCTAAATGGGCGTAGCCTGGAGGACTGAAGGGGGCGTGAACAAGACTGGGCCGTTTACATTACTCTGGGCGGGGGGCTGCTGACGTCAGGTCTTGCTTCAGACGTCAGGTCTTGCTGCCGCGCCAGTGTTGGCACCAGATTCAAAATTCAAATGTAGTAATACAGGTCGCCAGCAGATGGCGCCTCACAGACGGTTTTAGGCAGAAAGTTTAACTTTCAACTAATTTGCACCAAAGTGACAAGATTATGACCAGGATATGTAGACAACACTATTGGACACTCATTTATACCGTTTATCAGCAAAAAAAAGTGGATTTGAGGGTGAGTTGTCCTTTAAAAAGCCATGTAACTTGCTATGATGCAAGGTTTAGAGCAGGTGTGATACTGGTGTTTGGCCACAGTGTGCACATCTGATGTTGCTCACAGTGGTCCTCAGTGTGCTCAGGGAGCTTGTGTGTATGCCCAGACACATGAAAAATTAGAGGGAACATTGCTTTTGGCCATTGTATGTATATTAAATCTTGGAAACCTATATTCAAGTGTGGGCTATATTTGGCCAAAAATATAATGGCCTTATATAGTTTCTATACAGATTAATACTCCAGAAAGTACTGTATCCTGAATGCCAGAGTTGTGTAATATTTTTTGAAAGTGGGATTTCTGTAGGGATAGTAAATCAATTAATCACTACTACAGTAATCAATTATTTCATTTGGTGTGAACTAATTTTGTAAAGGTTTTTTTTAACCTTTAACAGACTTATACATGATACGGTTTTTACTCTAAGGATTCTAGACTGTAAACTTGTTGAGCTTTCAGGAGCTAAACAATTCTCAAATATTTCTAAATATACATTAGTAGAATTCTGTTTTCTCAAGACAAATTTTGTAGGCTTACTCCACTTTATACTCGTGTTCATTTTTATTTAACATTATCCAAGTTTCATTAATGTCATCTGTGTATCTTCTTTGCCATGTGTACGGTAGTTTGAAATAGCTACTAGTAAGAAGTTTTGAGAAGGGGGGAGCGCTTGAACAATGCACTATAGACCAGGAAGAAGAGGAACAAATAGGAAGCTGTAAAAATAGTTGATGAGAAATCTGGGTTGATTGTTGCAGGAAGCCAGGAGTGAATGGGCTTGTGGAAGGGCCGTCTAAAAGGTTGAACATATTCTCACTCCGCGGGTCCTTTGAGAAGTGACTGAGGTAATGCCCAGATTGAGTCAGCCTCTCTGCACCATAGCAGTAATGCAGACTGTGCAGTGGCTTTATAGAGTAGAATAACAGGCATGTTCAGTTCATGTGACCATGATGAATTGTGGTTTTCCAAATTTCCTTTTACATTGGAAACAAGCATGTAACCTCACTTGGCTACAATACAAGTTAGTAAGGGCTGTCTATAGGCGACTTATCGGTCAATGGTGTCCAAGTCCACCAAAATTAATTTTACTTCACTATTTAGAAGTATCTATATGGAAAAACTGCAGATGAGCTGAGGATTTTGGCATCAACTTTGAATTGAGAAGTTTGAATGACTTAATGATCAATTAAGCCATTTGAACTTCTAAATTCAGTGAGTTAGGGTTAGTTATAATTAAACTTGATGGTTAATGTGGTAATCATTTTTATTTACTATCTATTTAAGGACAGTGATGATCCAGGACATTTTGTAAAATTAATGTACTTTGATCAGCCCGCTCCCTGGACCAATTGCCCCCGTGTGTTCATTATAATTGCATTTGCCGTTTGATTCTCAACAAAGTTGTCAATTCACCAACAAGCCCTCCAAGATGACTGCTGTTGTGATCTAGTCAATACAAAAACATAACTAAGTCTTATGAGGCCAGTTTAGGTCAAAATACATAAATGTTTTTGAAATATTTAGCTGTGGCCCCGTTTCAGTCCACAAATTACAGTTGTAACGACATGGTAAAGAAATTCTTGGATGACAACAGCTCTACAAGTTATATCTGTGGAGACCCAAGACATCTGACTGATAACCACTTTTTTAAAGCACTAAAATCATCCTTGATAATGAGGAATAAGGAGAGTACATGTTTTAAACCAAAGAAAGAACGTTTATCACAAGAACAAGATATCGGCCCGCTTGACAAAATTCGAGTCCCTTCAATTAAATTACTCAGATACACATTTCACTTCTGAATGAGAGTTGAAACATTTCATTGAAAACAACTTGATGACGATTTTTGAAACTTTTTTTTCCACCATAGAAGACTGTATAGAAGGCACAACTGAGAGAATACAGACTTAAAAAGACAAAAATGTGGAACGTTCCCCTGCAACGGTGAAATCACAAATGTGAACTGGCTCTTCATTCTTACTAAATGGAGGACTCGTTCTTGATATTCATACAGAATGTTCCAAAATCCTCTAAACTCATTAACTAATGCACTTGACACTGCTCAGTGATGATGTGAAGGGTCGCTACGTTCAACAAGTCAAAATGGAGGAACATTGAGGTGTGTGCAGTGAGGAGAATATGAAAAGTTGACATCCAGGAAGTACTGGAGAAAAGTGAACAAGAAAGTCGTATCAATGACAAACTGAGTTTATTGTATACAAACTTAATCGGGGACTGTAATCTTGTCTTGACCTGGATTGTGTAAATCGGTGAAATCAATTATGTCCTGCGGAATGGATTAGTTAATAACGGCGCGCAGCAGCAGATCACGCTCAACACCCGGAAATGAGTCGGTGGAGAGTTCTGTGAGAAAGCGATATACGAAAAAAATTAGCAAGAAATGGCCAGACATAAGGCGCATTTTTTAACGCTGGACACCGATCGGCCATGCCAAACACTAATTCATTTATGTTGTTTGTGAATAGACCTACATTCCCCACACACGTTTCCCGCTGGGTTACAAAGTTCAGAGCTAACGTGAAAGTTTCCAAACAATGATTGGTTCTGAATGAACATGATAAAACGGGTAAGATTAATGGGTAAGGGAGAGTTTCTAGTCGCTCTTACCGTAAAAGCAGAGAAAAGCAAGTCTCCTTTGAGCACGGAGTGAATGCTGCGTGAGACGGAGAACAGTGGTGTCTGCGCAAGGCTCCTGGGCAAGACCGGAAACTATCCCGGAAATACGTGCGGCTTTCACAAGAAAAGACTTAGGTTCCATGAACTATATGATCTCCATGATTACCCTAGCCGTGTCCTTATTTTAATGACGTGTCTTCCAAAACACACCATTTAATAGATATATTACTAGAAAAGTAATAGCTCTACAGTTAAATATATTGATCTACACAGGGGTCTCAATACCATCCATTGGGAAGCATTGCCTTAGTGTTACATGCAAGCGCAAACTCATTCAGTAATCCAAATTGACAGTCAAACCAGGCGATTTAAACAAATGTATTAATAGTCCAAGCTTGGTTAATATATCAGACTGCTTCAAAATCTTTGATGGAACTTTATCAGTAGGCCAAGGCTTAGTCACCTTGGTTAATATTAATATCAGTTGGCAAACATTGTAAAGACAAAAGATTTGGCAATTCAGCAGGTTTTTATTACAAGTCTTTCACTACAGGGTGAGGAGAATCAGCTTCAAATTTACCTACTGCCAAAACATGTGAGAAACAAAAATACTGGTAAAAAACACTTTGGAGCATTTAAAAGAAGAGGTCGGAACAATTGCAATCACACCAGACAACCATGTGTAAAATATTCTGCACATTTTATAAAGCCTCCCATCGTGCAGAGGGGACAACCACAGGAGAAGCACAGCTTAACTCGTTTCCATCTGCAAAAAACAAATAAGTTAGTCTCAGTTCTGCAGTGTAAATGCAATTTCCATTCCAACTCACTCTGGCATTGTAGGCATCTAACTGAGCGTCAAGTTCTTCTGCAGACAGCTGTTGTCGGTTAGGTCCACCACCACCGCGTCCACCCCTCCCACGTCCCCTAGGACCACTGGCCCCCCTGCCTCGGCCCCTTGGTCTGTTTTGCATTCCACCAAATCCACCACGACTTTTGTTCATCATGCCACCACCACCACCTCCACCTCCTCCTCCTCCTCCTCGACTGACCCTTCAAGGAAACAACAGTTTACTGCAAAGTCCATACATAATATGGAATTCTCAACAAGAACATGAACTTACCCCTGCATTGGCCGCCTCTGTGTGTCGATCTGTGACGTGACAAGCTGTATATTCATAGGCCGGCCTGTCATGAAACCATGCAATAAGCAAACAAGAAAAAAGGACAAGGAAAAGATCATTTCTGCCTTTCTTACCATCGAGTGGGATTCCATTGTACTGCTTCATTGCCTTTAAAGCATCTGCCCTTCTTTCAAAGTGAACATCTGCTGTTCCCAAGCTTCTTCCGGAACGGTCGTAATGGACTGCAGCCTTTTTTAATGTACCAAATTCTGCAAAAAGTTCCTTTGGATGAAAAAGAAAAAAGGACATTGGAACACACACACAGGTCAAAGTCCCCTCCTCTACCGTACAAAACATACCTGAATGTCTGCGTCTGACACACCGAAGTCGAGATTGGAGACCAGAAGTTTTCCACCAGTTTCAACACCAGCTCCGCCACCCCCAGCTGCTCCGTTGAATCCACCAAAGCTGTTGTCATACATGTCGTGCTGCCATTTGTCTGGAAGCTGTTTAGGCTGCAACAGATGAAAGAACGCACCTGCTGACTTCAGGATCCCCTTGTGCCTGTCATTCACAGAGTCCACACGGCTGGGTGTTTGGGCAAGCAGGGGCTCCACATCCAACAGGACTAGGGTGCTCACTCAGATCCCAAAGACACGACCCCAATATTCCCACTGCCCACCCCCCCCACAAGTGACAAGACAGAAGGAACACATACAAAATGACAAAGGCGAATGTCGTACATAGGTATCAGGATAATTATTACTATTACATAAATGCTTGGCAATGGCCCGTACTTAATCAAAACCCAAATGCCCACCCACTGTACTCTTGCCATTTGCACCTCCAACAAAGACCCTCCAGAACTGATCTCCAGGTACAGGGCGTCCCGTCTGATCAGCGTCGGCTCCAGCGGTGCACCGGCCCTTTTCCAGATCACAGTCCATTCCAAAGCCACACAAGGGCCATGATGGAGAAATGTCCAAAACTGACGACGGGAGACCAGTAACACGGCCAGCTATCCTTATACGAAGATTATCTCAGCGTCCATTTTGAGCAAACGCCATTTTGCCTTTGTTACTTAGCAGAAGCACTCAGCTGAATTTCATTTGGGAAATTGCCTTATTTGAATGCTATGAAGGAGTTGGAGTCCACTCGTACATCCTCCCGTAAGACTGTAGTTGAAAAGCCAAAGTGTAGGGAAACATGCCCGCCACTCCCGAACAAAAGGGCGCTTGGTCGCACACCGAGAAAAGGACTAACGACTGTCCAAACGCAGAGCCAAAAAGCCTGTGGTTGTTGAAGTGGTCTGGATACCAAACAGACACTTGTGTAAAATCAAAAACACCACTAGTGCTTGGCTCTTTTATTCAAGGGTTGGTTTCAAAATGGCGCTGTGAAGGCCTCCCTCCGCGTTCCACCTTTAGCTACCGTGGTTAGCCGCTAGCGCATTAGCACTCTTCAAAGGCCCCTCTCAAAAGGATGTTGCTCGGTTGTTGTAGAAGGCAGATTACTCGAACCATTTGTTATTGCACAATTAAACCCTCAGTGGCGAGGGTTTGGGCAGTTAGTGACATATTGGCATAACCAGCACGCTGGCTACAGGTTAGCTAGCAAGCCTATTAGAGAACAGAAGGCATTGAGGTCTGCCTTTGCTTCTCCATACTCTGCCCATTCCTTTATTTTTCCATACCCTGCTATAAGGTGTCGGTCTGCCCCGGGCTCGGCTCAGGTTCTGTCGGCTCCTCATGGGGCCCGATCCGCCGCCTCGTCCTCCAAATCCTCCTCCACCGCCAGGACGCCCAGCACCGCGGCCTCCTACAGAGCCTCCGCGGCCCCTGCCTCTGCCACCACGGCCTCCTCCTCCGCGCCTGTTCTGCTTGATAATGTCGTCTAAAGACATATCCATCTTATCAACCATTATTGCCGCTGAACAAGGTTAAACTTCAAAACAAGCTATATCTCGCTGGTCCCTTTCTCGACTTCGGCGCCTGACGCTGATCACACTGCAATATGACGACGACACAAACAACAGGGCGCAAGCCTTTATAAAGACAAGATCACGTAAGAAACTACGTCACCACGTACTGCGGTGGGCAATTGTTTGTCAGCCCACCATACATAACGTATGGGCCAAAATTGTACAAGGCCATGCAAAGAAGTCATCTCCATATCCTTTTAATTTGTTTTTTGTATTTAATTATTCATCTTAAATTAATTTTTTTGTTTCTTGTCTTAGCAATGTTTGACTCTCATGTTATATTATACAATATGATAGTGATATTTGCTGCCAGTAATGAGTCCAGAACAGTATTATAAATCTACTATACACTCATATCAAAGGTCATGGGTTCAAACCCACCACAGGGCCTACTCCAACTGCTGTTGTGTCCTTGGGCAAGACACTTAACCCCACATTGTCTGAAGCTACCACTGGAACACCAAGGCTGTGGCACCACTGATGTAGCAGCCATCTTCCTGTGGACTCACCACCTGCAGAGGATCAGCGAGGGACTGGTGCTATGAGCACTGGGTGGTAGCTCTCATTGCCACCGCCACCCCCCCCCCCGACTCAGAAATGGACTAATAAAAAGGACAGAAAATAAATATACTCGTATGTAAAAGAACATAAACATGATAGTGTAAAAATGTTTATTCAATTCTGTTCCAAGAATCAGGGTCATTAATCAAATACTCATTAAATTCTTGAAAATAAAATAATTTTTTTAGCAGGAAAAAAATGCTTATAATAATAAAAACAATGGCATTTTATAGGGTGCATTTGGCTTCAAAATTTTCTTATATCCAAAGTGGCCTTTAAAATATCCACCATGGCCTTATGAAATATGAAACAAACTAATGTTCAAATAAACAAAAAGTCAGCCCTTTGTATTTCTTCCAAGGTCATGCAAGTAGCAAAAGGAAATGTTTAAAGTGAAGTCTTGTCCCATTGCAATGTGAGATTGTTGTTCAACATTCGATAGTCCATCTTAAAAATGTTTTAAAAATAAAACAAAAATGGAATCCATAAAATCCATGTTTTTTCAGACAGGGCAGCTGTGGTCCAAAGATAAAATACTGACTGCATGACCGTGAGGGCTTACTTTTGGGATGACAAAGACCGATCAAATTCAAGAAAAATAGTTGGGGAAAACATCTCAAATGTCATGGGATTAGGATTTCTTGGAGTCTTGTGTATTGCGTTTCTTGAGATCACTTAGGTCCACTGGCGTAAAAGCTAAGGAGTGAAAATAAAGAACATTGACCATAAGCCACTTAAAGACCTTATGCCGGGTTTAAAAAAAAAAAAAATTGTGGATATCAGAATTGCATGACAATGTCAATCTGAAAGAGATTCCGGCAAAAAAAATCCTATATTTTATAAAAAGAACGTGTTTTTCATGAATTTAAGTTGTCTATGCTCTAACCTGTATGTAACGTCATAGCGGGTAACGCCCATGCATTGAAAACCATAGATCTATGCCACAGGACTGCCTTTTCTCTCTTCTCTCCACTGATGCCCAACACAATACTGCACTCTACAGGTGACAATTGCTCACTACACATAAATTGCCGTTTTGAGAGTGAAAATGTGTCTGAGCTGGGATTTGAACCCCAGTATCTAGCTTGGCAGTGCATCGACACAACCACTGGACTATCTCAGTGACAACAAAGTCTTACAATCTGGTATTTATGTCACACTCGCTGTACACGGCCTTGTCATCTTGAATATCCGCGAAAAAAGAACGAATACCAAATTGTAAACAACTTACAGCGTTGAAATGTACCCACTCTGACGTCACCAAGGGCTGTGAAGTTTTTTCGTTTCTAAGGGCGTTGCTATGGGGTTATTTCGATTTGGGGGGGATCAGACAAAAAAAACAACTGATTTTGAAACCTTTAGAAGTTCTCTTCTAATATAAAATGGTATTAAAACTGTATTTCTAAATAAATCAAACCCGGCATAAGGTCTTTAAATAAAAATCAGTACTTGACAACTTTTGCAGATAAATATGTATAAACTTACAATGCAGACTTGGATTTGGATTCTTTTCAACATATTCTTGCGGTCCACGGTCATTGCGTTCACTATTTTGTGTTGATCGAATATCTCTGAGCACACACTGCCAAGCTGTAAAAAAGAAAAGAAAACAGTTACAAGACCATTGTATGCAGTATGAGAGTGGCAATGCCTTTTATGTTACAGGAAAACCAAACTTCATATGAAGTAAGAACCTTTGTTGCACCTCAAACTGTAAGGAGAAAATTAAGTAACTTGAGTGCTTTTATTTTCTCCTTTTATTCTGCTATAATGTGCACCACGATGACATTGAAATTCCCCACTGTGGGACAAATAAAGGTCTATCTTATCTTTAAACACACTTCTAAAATGCAAGAACTTTGCCAATTCCAACCAATCACTTCCGGTGCAAGATTCAGAAAATTCTGATATATATATATATACACACACACACAAAGATGGTAATTCGAATTTGGTTGTTTATTTGAATTATATGTCCCATTCCTATACATTTTGAAAATAGCATGAAGCTATTAATGTATTACTTTTAAGTAACAATAAGTGTACAGTCTGACAGCCGAAAGAACAAAGGATCTCTCTCTTCTCTTTCGGCAGTACATTGATATAAGCCTGTTGCTACGAATACTGCTCTGAGCGGCCATAGTGTCATGCAAAGGGTGTCTGGAGTTGCCTCGGATTCCCTGCATTAGAGCCCTCATCCTTCATTCCAGCAGAGCTCCCACTGAGTCCACACTTCTATGAAGTATACCTTGGCCATATAGGATGTCAAAAGTACTAAAACTAGTATAAAAACTAGATACTAATTTGAAATCTTACTTTAAAAGATTGGCAAACAACTTAATAGTTGGGGTGCTTAAAATAAGATTGTGGGAATCACCAGACTACCTATTGATAAGAAACACTGTACTTTCAGCGATTACTTTTTAGTCGAATCTCTTTCCAGTACTACTCTAAATAGTCGACTTACTATCATGGATGAATCGCACATTTTCCTCATGTGCTGGAGTGAATAGTTCTCCGGTGTTGGTAGGAGATCGAGGGCTTGAGGTCCGCTTGTAACTGTTCACCATCCTGGGAGCAGATGAGCTTTCCAAGCATAAAACACACAGATCATTATTTTCCCTTATTACAAATAGAGCAACAAATATCTTTTAACCACAAACAAGATGAAGTGTTCTGTCCCACCTGGTCATTCTGTTTTCACTGTGTACTCACTCTTCGCTCCTTTATGGCGGATGGATGTGGTGAATAAGAAGTGAACAGTTGAAGTCTGCTCAAAGAGGAAAAAAAACGCATGGAAATACAAAATCATACTAAGTAAGTCAACTTTTCTTGTTTTAACAGAACAATATTAATAATGGTAAGACTGACGTCAGCAAAAAAATGTCCAGCAAAACGTTTTGGTTGACCGTGACACTAATGTTCACTTTGGATGGATCTATTCGAAGTAACAACTACCTGGATGCATTTGTTTACGTGTTATGCTAAAAAAGCTAACTAGCCTAAACAATGACAACAATACACGTAACCTAGCGTTAGATTGCAACAAAACAAACGACAAACCAAGCTCACGTTTTGACAGTGTAAATTTCAAGATTAGAGTACCATTAACTCTTATGCTCAAACGCTAACAATAGATTTGCTGACACAAACATTCAAGCCTGCTGTAGCTTCTGTGCTAATGCAGCTTCACATTGTTTAGCTTAGCATTACCCAGCTAATGTTTATCTGTCCCTATTCTCAGTGTATTGCTATTGAGTTTATGAATGTACACTTAGCATACTAAAGGACATCGGTGCTGGATAATCAAGCCTACCCTCGATCCGCAGGTTTTCTTGGTTTATTCAGAGGCTCAGCTCTAAAAGCCGTAAAACCTGGCTAAACGTTGCCAATGCCAACCAATCACTTCCGGTGCAAGACAATTATGATACAAAGCAATATATAATATTATATATAATGTGTATAAAAGGTGATTATTACTTAGTTGTTTATTTAAATGATATATCCCATTCCTATACATTTTGAAAATAGCGTGAAGCTATTCGTTTCAAGTAACATTAAGTCATATTCACTGCAGTGAAGGCTTTTCTCATCCTCCTACGCCCCCTCGCGCAAACTCTTGAATCCGTGTTTTATAAAAGTAAATAATATTGTATTTGAAGGTAATATTTTTTTGTCTGACATTGTGGTTGGTCATTTTGGGCTCTACCAGAATTAAAGATGGTGCTATTAAAACTTTACGCTGGTAGGGTTATGGATAAGTAGAGTTAATTTGCAAAGACAGATATATTTTTACGTAGTTCATTCCTCACTAAATCACAGCGCCAAATAACGGTTCCTTTCTTTACAGCTAGTGTATACTTGCGCGGCGCTGTTTACGTTAGCGGTTGCGGTGGACCTCCGCAAGCACAATTTAATTTATACTCCTTGTGGAGTTTTGAGGAGAATGTTGTAATCCCACAATCAACCACATGATGGCGATCTCACAGGAGTTGCTTGAGATACCAGAGCAGTCTCATTTACGCTGCTTCTTTCTCCTCTTCAGAACAAAAACATGAACAAACCGAGCTGTTTGAGATCATTACATGTAGTTCTACTGTAGGTTTATGTGATAGTTCTATGGACTAATTTTTCTTAATTCCTTTAACTGTGATGTTGTGAATAAAATACACAGTTCTTGTTGGAAACATAGTTATTATTAAATTGTATTCATCACAAACAGCAAACAAAAATATCTGAGGCAAACATGAACAATTTATAAGTGCAGGAGGAATGGAACAGACGCGATAAGCTACGAGTGCAGATTCAAACAAAGACAGGAACAGTGCAAAAGAAACGACTGCACAGTTTATAAGTTATATATAAGTTAGATATGCAACAGAACTCTAGTCCACAGTCTCCGCGTATATCAGGCTCTGCCATGAGCCCAAACTACTTTTCCTTTGGTTCCTTCGAAGCTTGAAGCAGTCTACTCCATAGTGTACAGGGGGGTGAATATTTCAAATGTAAACGTGGTCGATGTTGCGCTTTCGGATCATTTTTGTGTATTTTTTGACATGTGTTTCACTAACAAACCACCAGTGGACTCTGCAACTGTACGAAGAAGACACATAAATGAAAATACGGGTGAACTATTTATGGGAATGATAAACTTTGAGAATGCATCGTATTCTACTGTAGATGAACTGTTTAACTCTGTCACCTCTAGTGTTTTGAATGTTCTGGACACCATCGCTCCTGTGAAGGTTAAAACAGTGAAAAATAAGCAGAAGGCGCCGTGGGCTAAAGCAGACTCGGTCAGGGCACAAAAGAGAGAGTGCCGGAGGGCCGAGCGGAAGTGGCGCAAGTCCAACCTCCAGGTTGACTACGAGATCTTCAAAGATAAGTTGTGCGAGTTTAACCAGGTGCTACGTAGTACGAGAGAAAGGTATTTTTCTGAAATGATTGAAGGCTGCAGCAACAATCTGCGTGTTCTGTTTTCAACAGTTAATAGATTAACAAACCCCCCTGTTCAGATGCCATTAGAGCTAACTTCCAAACGTAAATGTAATGAGTTTGCACATTTTTTCAATGACAAGGTTCAAGGCATCAAAAACGCCATTGTCTCCAATCCACAGATAACCATCCAACAGCCTAAAAGGCTCTTTGAGCTAACTTACTTTGCACCTGTAAATGATCAAACTGTCCAAGAGATAATCTCCAGTCTGAGCGCCTCCACATGTAGCCTGGATGTACTACCCACTAGATTTCTAAAGTCTGTTTTGAGCAGTCTGTTACCTTCACTCACACAGATAGTAAACATGTCCCTTCATTCTGGAATATTCCCAAAGGCCCTGAAAACTGCAGTCATCAGGCCCCTGCTTAAAAAGAGCAGTCTAGATGCTACGGTACTTAACAACTACCGTCCCATCTCAAATCTGCCATTTATGGGGAAAGTCCTTGAAAAAGTTGTCTACCAACAGCTAAATAGATTTCTTATAATTAACAACTCATTTGATATGTTTCAGTCCGGCTTTAGACCCCACCACAGCACTGAGACTGCTCTCGTCAAGGTTACAAACGATATCCGGCTAAACACTGACGCAGGCAAAGTCTCAATCCTAATCCTGTTAGATCTGAGTGCTGCCTTTGACACTGTCGACCATGAGATCCTCTTACAGAGACTAGAGAACTGGGTTGGCGTCGCTGGCACCGCCCTAAGTTGGTTTAGGTCTTACCTTGAAGACAGGAAGTACTTTGTGGAGATTGGAAACTGTGTCTCAGATCATATGGCCCTGACCTGTGGAGTACCACAGGGGTCGATCCTGGGACCTCTTCTTTTCAATCTCTACATGCTGCCGTTAGGTCAGTTAATACGCAGAAACAAAGTTTCCTATCATAACTATGCAGACGACACTCAGATCTATGTCTCACTGACTGCAGGAGAACATGGACCAGTGGACTCACTCCTTCACTGTATCCAACAGATCAGTGAGTGGATGCAAAACAACTTCCTTCAGCTAAACGCAGACAAAACTGAAATGATTGTCTTTGGTCCCCAGAAACAAAGAGAGAGCGTCATCTGTCATCTACAGTCTCTCTCCCTAAAACCTTCAAACAAGGTCAGAAATCTAGGGGTAATACTGGACTCAGACTTAAATTTTAATAGCCACATCAAATCAGTAACATCAGCAGCTTTTTACCATCTAAAAAACATTGCCAGGATCAAAAACATAGTGTCTAAAGCAGACCTGGAGATTCTTATCCATGCATTTGTCTCCAGTAGGTTAGACTACTGCAATGGCCTGCTCACAGGTCTGTCCAAACAGGCTGTAAAACAGCTGCAGTACATTCAAAATGCAGCAGCTCGAGTCCTGACTAGAACCAGGAAGTACGACCACATTAGTCCAGTTCTCAGGTCTCTGCACTGGCTTCCTGTGGCTCAGAGAATAGACTTTAAAACAGCTCTGCTTGTGTACAAGTCTCTCCATGGCCTCGCACCAAAATATATTAGCGACATGTTAGTCCCATATGAACCAGCCCGGACTCTGAGGAGCACAGGGACTGGACTCCTGTTAGTGCCCAGAGTCAGAACTAAACATGGGGAGGCTGCTTTTCAGATTCAGGCTGCTAAAATCTGGAACAATCTTCCTGAAGATGTGAGACAGGCCTCCTCTCTGACAATGTTTAAAACCAGGTTAAAAACGGTGCTGTTTAGCTGTGCATACAACTGAGGGATTTTATATTTTTATCGTTTGTTTTAATGTTCTGTAATTATTTATGATTTTAATGCATCTTGTTCAGCACTTTGAGTTGCCTTGTGTATGAATTGTGCTATACAAATAAACTTGCCTTGCCTTGCCTTGCCTAGTGCCTCGTCCATGCTCCTGCAGCCGCTCCGTGCTTCCTTCCAATACACACACGGACCAATCACAGCGGAGCTTCCTTAAATTTCGATGCTGCGCGGCAGGCAACGTAAGGGCCTTGCGGTGACCAACGCGTTGCGCAAGTGACGTCACGGCACCACCGTAAGCTCCGCGCCGCGCGAGTATACACTAGGCTGGTGAACATGGAATCAATCATACAATACATTTAGAGTTACGTTATCAAACATGAATGTGCTCAGAAGACTAGCAAAGCAGCCACAATCTGCCAAGAACTATAATAAGAACTGGATAGGGTATTACTAGCTTATAGCTGTCCCACCCGCGGGCACAGGGGGCGCCCGTGGTACTGCAGACAAAATTCACGCGGGCTACCCAGAAAAAAGTTCTACGGAACTCAATGTAAATTAAAACAGCTCGACCTCAGCTGACAGAGAACCTACAGCTTTCATAAAGATCGGGTTTTGTGGGGATTTTAGTGTCCCCTGTCATCCTGAACTTTTTTTCTTCATAAATCCTTTTCTTTAAATCCACACTTTACTGCCACAAACTCTGTTCGTCAGGCTCTCGCTCTAACTCCCGTTCTACCACTGCTCTGATAAGCAGCGCTGATTGGTCAAAGCGCGGCTGACCCCCTCTGTGCATGTGCATGAAAGCCACACATGCTTAGAACCGGGAGGACAAGACGATGCCTAAATATAGGTGAGTTTCGCTAATCTTTCAGTCCTCCTGTAAGTCCCATGCGCTACTGAGCACAAGCCATTCATTTGAATAGGGCGCCATCTTGGATCACTGGGGCTCGGAACTATATCACTTTCTGAACAATAAAACCCCAATCTTGGCAGATATATTTGTTTTTCTAGTTTCTAGATTCTAGTTAGAATCTTCAACATTTTTTGTTATTGGCAGAAAATTTGAAAAAAGTTGTTCAAAAAGGGGCGACACTTTACTTGTATACCACTAAAATGTATTTGGCCAAAAAAAACTTGGTACAATTGTTTCAGATATTTTTCTAATGACACTTTAGATAGTTAATTTTTGCAAATTAAATATCCATATACTTTCATTTTTGCTGTAGGGAAATTTGTTCGCTGCAATTGATCCATCCTTCAATGTCATTATGCAATTATGAAATTATGCATAATGGCAATGAACTATTATGCATTATGTATGGAGCAGTGGTAGCCGCAGTGCGGAGTCCGAGGACCCATTTCCAGGATTTGAACCCCGGACCATCTTGCTGAGAAGATCACTTTCCAACCATTCCAAGGGATTGATTATATCACAAACTAATGATTTATACTGGACTTCTAAATAAACAGAAAAAAAAAACCAAATGTTGATAAACCCCTCCTTGCCCGCCTGTTACTGAAGCCTTTCTTACTGAATTAAATACAGTATGTAGGCTATATAGGACATACTTAGGACATCTCGACTCTTGACTTGACTTGAATGGTGCAGCTTTTCCTGGAATGTTCTACAATCTACTCCTCATTTAATCCATCCACCATATGCATGATATAACAGGTCTTACCATACTTACAATACAAAATATTGTGTCTTATGAATGCGAAAAGGCCTCAAAATGTTATCATGAAACACAAACCTAAAACATTCCAGGCATTCCCTCCCAAACAGATGAGTTTTACATACATTGCATTTACGTATATTTGCCTGCAAATTAATTATTACATAATATACAAATATCTCTTTTAAAATGAATCACTTTATTTATGAAAACGTACAAAAATATATATTGCACTGGAAATCATAAGACTTTAAACAAGCAATTTTTTTGACTGTACAGCTGCATTGACAAAGAAGTTTTTGTGTTCTTTACGTACAAACTACCAATAAAGTGTCAGTAAAACTTTCCTCTTTCTGCCCAGCAGAAAGAGGAACTTTTTGTTGTAAGACGACATGGCTCAAAATCCGGTATCATAGACAGAACATAAAAACAAATTACTTGGTCGGCAAAAGAGTCAATTCAACTATATTTCTGTACAACCAACATGTCACCCAAGTTTTTAACTTGGTACACTTTTCAAACAAGCAAAAACAATATAACTGCAGTGTCTGTGACCTTGTGACATATTGTCTCATTTCACGCGCACCCTGTTTCAAACAGTTGTGCCAGCTCTTTGCACTCCGGGTCAATAAGATCAGCCGGCTTCTCCCCGCTTTCATTCTCTGCCTCTGTGCTGGCCCCCATTGCCAACAGATACCTACATGACAAAAATGACAAAAACACATGAAAAACAACCAAATTTAACTAATGACCAAAATAATCATTTAAACCTTACCTGGCAATAGCCGGATAACCGTCACTGCATGCCATATGCAGAGGTGTCCAACCATCTTCGTCTCTTTGGTGCACATCAGCTCCATACTTCACCAGCAGTTTCACCACATCAAGGTTTCCTGTCAGCACCGCCTCGTGCAGTGCTGCCATTCCTGTACACAAGTCCAACTATTAACTCAACAACTTGACAATTGCCCTAAAAAATAAATTCCATTCCGAGATCTCTTACCTGAGTGGAACAGAGTATCTACACGGACCTTCTTTGCTCTCATGAACCTTCCAATTTGCTCCATGTCTCCTCTCCGTACAATATCCTGGAAGATGATGTCGTTTGGAAAATGCACTGTCCGTTTTGTCGGCGTCTCTGGTACAATAACTGGTGCTTCGGGCTTCTCTTGAACTTGGGCACGCCGCGACGATGTATACCGCAAAGTCTTGGTTGCATAGGAAGGGACATAGGTGGAAGCAGACTTGTAGCTGGAGGAGTAGCTGGGCGGTATATAATGCGATGCGCTGTATTGTGTTGGTGAATACTTCGTCAAAGAGGTGTACGAAGATGTGGTCAAGCTTGGTGTGTAATATGAAGGGGTGTAGTGGCTCGCAGAGTGATAACTCGGCGTATACTGAGACGCCCTGGTGTACAAAGGCGTAGTTATGTGGTAGTTGTACTTCATCTTTGACTCAATGGTTAGGCTTCCCCCTTCAAATAAATGTCCAGGAGGTGAAAAAATGTATGGTTTAAAAGCTCCAACAATCCCGTATAAGAATCCTTTAGTCCGTTTCTGTAGCTGTGCCTCCGGATTACCCACACAACATCGTGAATAGTTTTAAATCCAAGTCGAGTACAATTCCAACTTCGAGTTGTGGCACTTGTCTTCCATTTGTGTCTGAAGTCTAGCTTTGCAGTTGCACATAAGTGAAGTGGCCGGCAGACAGGGGGGTTCTATATACCCTCTGCTGGGGCTATTTTGAGGGGGGATCCAGTGACTTCAGCTTCGAGATGAGTGGCCAAAGCCCAGACCCTCCCTGTCACTGGGGGGTCACATGTTCAATGACATGACAGCACTGCTTGGCCATAAAAATGTTGACAACTGAGGTGTTCTCTGTGAATGTGCATAGCTGAAAGTCTATGACAAACAATATCAAGGTCACTATAGTTTATGTTGTTCTTGTGGAACAACATGTTGCTATTGCAAGATCAAATTATCAGTAGGTAAATCTGATGCTGTAGTTTACATATTTGACCAAGTCAATATTTGATATCGAAGTTTAGACTCTATCTATATGCTATTTCTTTTTCTCAATGCGTCACTTTAAGATTGTATAGATCAATCAAAAATGATGAAACTGAAGTTTTGTTGTTGCAGATGTGATTGTGACTTCAGAATAAGCACAAACTGAAATCACAGATGTGAAGTGAAACACAATAAGTGCCTGTAATGGGCCTTGTTTGTTTTGGTTTTTCCTGTTTATTCACAGCGGTGTCTTTGACCCGTGGTTTGTCATGTGAATTCATCATTCTTGACCTTTAGACCTGAACTGTATCCTTCAGTAAAAGTGAAAGGGTCAGTCCAAGGGAAGGACTAGGAGGAGTCAGGAGAGAGGATATCTGAGCTTCAGTTTGAGCTCTGAGTTTGACCTGCTATTTTATTTCATTGCAGTATTCAATTAATGATTTGTACAGATTATAGAACAATATAACATAGTAGAAATTACTTGAATTGTCTATTTTTTATTTTACCTTTATTTAAGCAGGAAAGTCCCATTGAAATTAAGAACCTCTTTTTCAAGCGAGGCCTGGACAGGAGGGGAGTTCTAGACAGTCAGGTGGTTGTTTTTAGTTTTTTTTTTTTTTTTACTGTGTAAAAGAATATCACACGCAGGATAATTAACTAATGCTTAAATGTTTGGGCTGCGACCTGTAGATAGTTGTGAGTAATCAACAGTGACCGCGACCCGTTTTTCAAAGCACAAAGGCTTGCAACCAGACTCACGTTCCCCTACAGCAGCCATTCCCAAACTCAGTAACACCGAGGCCCCCTTAAAAATCTGACGGGTCTGAGTGGCCCCCCAAAATAATAACCAAGAAGACAACATTAAGAATAGGCTCTTCTGGTTATTTTATTTTGGGGAAATAGCCTCTGCTACAAACATTGTAATACAAAAATTATTACAGTGGATTATTCAAGTCAAATAATGAACACAAATATTTTAATATTACAAACAAAACATTATAAATTTAACATTAAATAATTATATATATATATATTTTTTTTATGACCTCCCGCGGCCCCCCTGCAGTACCCTCGCGGCCCACCAGGGGGCCGCGGACCCTACTTTGGGAGACACTGCCCTACAGACTGCACAACCGAAAGAGCAATTTTGGAGCCAATATATCGCTCCAAAAAAGATCTTCAGGTCGTCAGCTAATATCTTTATCTTTGACCATCCACTGGAAATCATATCAGCATGCCTTGCACCAGCTTACATCAATAACTTAAAGTGCCATTTGAATTGGGTGTAGCTCCCCCCACCCCCTGACCCAGAAATGGATTAAGGGAAAGAAAATGGATGGATGGATGGCAGAAGTCCATTCTATTTATTGAGTAATTGTGAGAGCTTGTAGGTTTTTGATATCATGTTCCCTGTTTGGTGAGGGAGAAATAGGCCTGCAGCCCACCCCCTTATAGTTCATAACATAATTAAGATATTAAATTATACTTACAGTGGACACATTTGGATATTAAGACTGGACTGAGCTGGTCTGTTATAAACTGGACATGACTGAACTTCAGACTTCACAATCTCAAAATGGCTGGATGGTTTTGGTCCCTGTGTCTGGTTCTGATGCGGAATTCTCATCAATTAAGAATAATCATGTTAACATTTAATCTTTCAAATTTTTCGTACTTTTGTATGTAATTTAATCATAATATCATCGTTGACTAACAAAACACTTAAACACTGTTCTGCACTAAAGCCTATAAAAGAGGGCTTTTCAACTTATTCTTCCCGAGGGCCCAATTGTTTGGACGGCGATGTGCTCTGGACTAAAGCACTTAAAGCACCAAGAATAAATAAAAATGTGCGGCGGGGGTGGCTGAGTGGATAGCACTCTCACCTCTCAGCAAGAAGGTCCTGGGTTTGAATCCCGGTCAATAAAGGACCTCTCTGAGTGGAGTGGAGTGGAGTTTGTATATTCTCCCTGTGTCTGTGTAGGTTTCCTCCGGGTGCTCCGGTCTCCCCTACCACTAAAAATATGCTCAATAGGTAAAATCCTCCAGGTAGCTCTGACCAAGCAAAGCATCATTACATCACCATAACAAATCCAACCAGCTTTAGCCAGCTTTAAAGATAGCAAATTTGTGTACAATTTTGAACACAAAAATAGGTTGAATTAGGTTGTAGATTAAGTGTGATTTTATGTCAGGTTCCATTCGTGAGTCTACTTTTTTTCTCTCAAAAATATTCTTGAATCGTTTGATTTGCAGTTGATTTAGGCTGAGAGCTGCATTAGATTGTTCGCAGGGCGTGATCCTGCTATTATAGTTCGGACTGGCAGTGGTGATGTGAACCGTACTGTTTGTAGGCACGTTTATTTTTTTAATTTAGTGCACAACGTGCTTAACAATTATTGTGGATACCCACTATTACCCACATTCCACACTGATGTCGCCAAACAGGAGATGCAACTACATTTTCAGTGGTAGGGAAACCAGGAGAATATGCAAACTTGACACAGAAAGGCCCCGTCTCTAGAAATAATCTAAGGACACAATCCCCTGCACCACAGCATACCACCCATATTGTCATCATATATCAAAAGGCTAATCACAGTGTATAGTGCTGTGGTGTTACTGCTGAGTTATCACTGACTCTTAAATGATGATGAAGAAATAGCCCTGGCATTCTCACTCTTATTTTCAGACCCATATTAAACTCAAGAGTGTGCCCTTTAATTTAGTCTCAAATTAGACACAAAATCGGCAGTGGGATTCAAATAAAACGCTGGTTAAAAAAAACTGCATGTCTGTGCTGTTATTAGTTAAAGAGGGCGGAGAAGTCGAGACAAATGAAAGTCTTTGGGAGATAGAGCGATGGGCAAGCAGTGGTCAGATTTCAGCATCTTACATGGCCCTGAGGAATGCCATGACAATGCACGCAACTATACCACAGCAAGTCATTGGCGTGGTAAATATTTGTTTGTTAGCACCTCGCTCCGGGGCCTAGTTTGGATAAATACCAAGGATGGCTTGTATGCTCTAGGCCTAAGTCTATTCGTGGCCCCTGGACCTCCACACTCGCCCCTTTAGGTCAATGCTGCAGTCTGACACATTAGTTGGGGGACATAGATGTGTGTAATTCTGAGCAAAATTTGCATTGAGGTTTATAGGCTGGCCAACCATGGACTATCAGGAATGAGTCATATTTAGAGCCAATCCGCTTTCAGAATAATCACTGGTGGACAAAGTGTACAATTTTGTTGTTTGAAGATACAAGACCAAGTATATGTTTTGAAGCACCGTTATTAAATGAAGTACTACAATTTTGAGATTATGTGATATTTGATATAAATATTTGAATATTTGATATCACAATAGTAATAAAATGCAACAGCACTTTAGTTTCTTACAGATGCAGGAGGGTCTAAGGACAGTGATGATCCGGGGTATATAAGGACATTTACTAACATTTATGGACAGTGGTCATCCCACTCTCTAAGGACCAATAGATTCTTTGTTTTTATTATTTATTATTACATGTGCATGAACTGTTTTATACTCAGATTTTTCTACTTTATTACTTATTTCCATATGTGTGAAATTTCAGCGTGACTTTGACAAAAGTCAGACTTCAGAAAGTTTTTTTGACTAGAGGACAAACAGGAATGTAATTTTGATTTTTTTGAAGGCTATACATAAATCTTAAACAGGTCAATGTGACTTCTTCTTCCTTCTCGACTGAAGAAAAACTAATAACTTTTGAGTCTCAGGTATAATGCAGTTAACAAGGGTCAAAAATTGACTTTCAAATATTTTTATGAAAAAGTTTTACTGTTGCTTTAATCTAAAGGTTGCTTGTCTGAGCAGTTAAAAAGCGTTAAAATCTAACAATTTTGAAACATTTGAATAGTATCATCCAGTGGTGTGGCACTCATCTAAGATAAGATGAGAGTTCCTTTATTCGTCCCACAGTGGGGAAATTTCGATGTTGCAGCGCACAGACAGGACAGTAGTAAGAGCACACAGGGAGCACACAATATATACAAAATAAGTAGTAGCTTTATTACTTAACTATCGGTTAATGCTGTAAATGCTTCGATACCAGTCTTTCAAAATAATATATATATATGTAGTAGTGCAGAGTTATATACTGTACATATAGTGCAGGATAATAGGCAGATAAGTAAAATGACATTGTTCCGTGACATTCTGAAGGAGCAGTATTGCACATTGCACATGATTTAGTATTTACTTATTTACAGATAGAAGACATCTTAATAACCACATGAATACTTTAAATCCAGTTCCATCAAAATCCAGACACACAGGCTCTGTGGGAGAGGTGCAGGCCCCTCCTCTCATGCTGGGAAATTTGTCCGCTGCATTCGACCCATCCTGATGCCACAGTACAGCGCGCAAGATCTCCAGACGCTTGTGCTCGGCTTGGTCAGGACAACCTGAGCTAGAGGATTTTAACCAATGTTGCTTTTTTTTAGTGGTAGGGGAAACCGGAGCATGCACCGGTCAGCCACAGTTTGGCAATACATCAATCAATCAATCAAGTCTTTTATTTTATCCATATACATTTGTTTTATTATGCCTTGTATTTAGGAGGCTCTACAGATTTGACCTGTTTCCACATCTATGATAATGTCATCTCTACAGAGAAACGTGATTACTATTTGTGAAGATAAATGTGACATTGGAGGAGACTAACGTTGACCACCGTCACACTGTTTGGCAGTCTGTGCAGAGGTTTGTTTGGACCTCAGGCCCAAAGAATGGCAATCTGACACTGACCTGCAGCCGAGGATTATGGGATAGCAAAAGACGCTTCATATTCCAAGAGCTTCACGTGATGCAGGTATGTGGTAGGTGACAGCTTTGTTCGCTAAAATACACCTAAAAGCATCCTATCCCTAGCCTGACTCTCGCCAGACCCTTGTAGTTCCGCCATGCTCCACCAGAGGCGTTTCGCTTCACACATAAAAGTCTGGAATCGAGCGCATAGCAAACTCCTTCAGGAGATAAAAAAATAATAGGCCAATCAGGATTGCCGGTCTTACGTCGGGTTCGCACCGCCCTCTGTGCGTGTGGCAGGCGGCAGTGAAAGCATCCCAAGATGGTGGACAAATTAAGACCATGGATCTATTATAATAACTGGATGGGGTATTACTAGCTTGTAGCTGAATAACTTATGTGCTCGGGGGATTCTCGCGGTACTGCAGACTGAACCAGACTAAATTCACGTGGGCTACCCAGAAATTTTCTCCATGGAACTCAATGCATATTAAAACAGCTCAACCTCAGCTGACAGAGAACCTACAGCTTTCATAAAGGTCGGATTTTGTGGGGATTTTAGTGTCCCTTGTCATCCTGAACTTTTTTTCTTCTTAAATCCTTCGGTTTTGTTTAAACCCACACTTTAGTGCCACAAACTCTGCTCGTCTGGCTCTCGCTCTAACTCCCTCTCTGATGAACTGCTCTGATTGGTCAGAGCGCGGCCGAGCCCCTCTGTGCACATGCGTGAGACCTGGTGTGAGACCCACACACGCGTGTTTGGCGCAATGCATCATGGGAGATCATCCACTGCGCAGAACCGGGAGGACGATGCCAAAATACAGGCGAGTTTCCCATAGATCTTTGTGAGTTTCCCATGGATCTTTGCAAGTTCCAGGCGACTTCCGCTAATCTTTCAGCCCCCATGCCGTCACAAAGCGCTGTCACTCCCGTATTCGTCCCGGAAACCGGATTTGTCCGGAAGTTCAGTTTGATCCAATGAGCATACGCAGCAGTAGATTACGTCACGGAATCTGGACGGAAGCGGAAGTAAACATAAAAAACTACCTATTCATGCCTAAACTTAACCAGCCATTCCCATAAGATAACCCCAACCCAGCCTTAATGCCTAAACTTAACCAGTCACCACTTAAGGACTTATTACACTTTTTGACATGCGCAAACTGAACTTCCGGACGAATACGGGAGTGACAAGCGCCACTGAGCACAACCATTCATTTGAATAAGGCGCCATCTTGGATCGCCGGGGCTTGATTAAGACACGAAAGTCACTTTTAATGCAATATGAGGTGAGATGTTGATGGTTCCATCTTGTTATATGTGTGTTTTAAGAGTCAAATGTTCCTGTAAAGTTTGGTTTAGATACTGGTTTTAGTGTTCTTGTTTACAACACTAGGCAGCAGGGTTGCCAGGTTGGGTGGTTTCCCGCATACTTTTTTTCCAAGAGACTTGTAGGTAATAAATAAACAGAAAGATTATAAACAGAATCATGATAGCCCAAGTTGATTATATTACGTTTTTAGCCAAAAAATTACTCTGGGTGTTTTTGCTTTGGGCATTCTCGCTGGTTTGGGCTGGAAAATCTTGCCAGCCCTTGGCAACCCATGGGAGTTGTGTGCTAAATCATCTGCTTCAATGTGAGTGGTTGAAGGAACACGTCATTCAAGATAACAGAAAAGTGGTTTATCCAATCACATACAAGGATTTTTTTTTACAAGGCTCGCCTTCTGAAATTTATCCGCCATGGAGTAGACCCAGACCCATGTGAGAAGCGCAGCGATCTACAAGAGTCTGGCGAGAGTCAGGCAATCCTATCCCTGTAAAGGGCTTGAGGAGTTCAGCTCATGTGAAAAAATACATAAATAAAGGATGTTGCAGTTAAATGAAAGGCAAGGCAAGTTCATTTGTAAGGCACATTTCATACACAAGGTAAATCAAAGTGCTTAACAAAACAAAACAAAAATAAAAGGCATTCAAATAATAAAATATAAATAATATAGAAATACAATAAAGAATCACATTAAAAAGAGTGAAAAAACAATCCTTCAGCTGAATGCACAGCTAAACAGATAATTTTTTTAACCTGGAGTTGAACATGGGAGAAGCCTGTCTCATATTTTCAGGAAGACTGAACCAGATTTTAGTAACATAAATCTGGATCACTGCCTCCCCATGTCTAGCCCTGTTAAACTATTTCACTATAGGAGCCCTTTTCATCCTTTTTCTTTTCCTTTTTAACATTTTTGCATTACATTTCGTACAAAGGTCCGGAGGTGCTCCGTTGAGCTCCGTTAACAGGTGGGAGGTGTTAACTCCTTTTGCAGATTGAAACGATTGGATCTGCGTTTACCGTGACGTATGTTTTGCGCCCAAGTGAGTCGTTAGCATTTAGTCATCTCCTTTGCCACTAACAAAGGGAGTAGCGCCACAATCTTTCCCAGCAATTACATTTGGTAAACATTCCTCTTGCTCCGGCTTCAATTTCTTCATAGAACCAGACCGGATTACTTTACTGTTGCATTCTTCGCCATTGCTAAACTACAACCTGCCCGTTCGGCGCCAGCTCTTTATTTATTTATTTATTTATTTATTTATTTATTTATTTAGAGGATAAGCCCCTTGAGATGAATCATCTCGTTTTCGAGGGGGTCCTCAAGATTTCACAAGGACAGATACAGCAAAACAGATGCAAATAAGACAAAAGAAAATCATTAAAAAAAATAAAAAAATAAAAAAATAAAAAAAAACACAAAACAAATAGTAATAATAAAAAAATAAAAATAAAAAAGCAACCATAACAAATACACACACAATCACTCACACACACACACACATCGTGACTGTACTGATGTTACACAAAATATGGATAATACTATTAATATTGATGGAAATAACAATAATCGGGAGACAAGACAAGTTTAGGTCTCATAAACTAAGATCAAAACATTGACATGAATACCGGAGATATTGTATCAAAGCAGATTTTAACAGAGGCAGAGAAGTTAGAGAGCGAATAGACAGCGGCAAACACTTGACGCCATACACATCTAACTACAACACCTGCCTCCCGCGCTTGCTGATTGGTCGGATGGAATTCAACTGATGTAATCGCAAACACAGGGACCAGACCCAGACGTTACATGCAGTGAAATGATGATTGACCGGAGTGTACGGATGGCTAAGGCCAGGCTAGTCCTGACCAAGCTGAGCATCAACATCTGGAAATGGTGACAGCGACACAGTGACGTTGAAGGATGGATCAAATGCAGAGGACATTTTTCCCTTACAAAGATGAACAACTAACTTTTCTTCTTACCAGTTTCTGGAACAAAATGTTGTCAATTTTTAAACATAAAAATATAAACCCAGGTACTGAGGTATAGAATTTGTGTGGTGTTGTGTTGAGCTACTAGGGAGAGTGTGGAGGCCTGCAGACCAAAACAACATTCCAAACAGAGCTGATTTAGTTATAAGCAATAAATGTTGAGAGTATTACTCTCTAGCGCTATAGCTATTGGGATCAGGTCCTTTAACGTCCACTATGTTGTATAAATAGTGGATGACACAAGTTCTTTTGCAGTCGGGAAATAAACAAACAAAAATATTAATAGAGTGCAGTCTTTTGGTAAAATGCTTGTTTGTGTTGTATTCAGGTAAAATAAAATGGTGTTGGTCCTGCTCTTGAGATATGAATGTACGTGTGCATGAATGTATACAAATGCTTTGACTTGTTATTAACTGTTGCTAACAGACATCAAACCCTGGTGAAAAACAGAAACCCTCAGGAGGAAGTTATTAATGGAAGTGGAATACAGAGATTAGCCTTAACATTTTGATAGCTTTGCTTACGTTTTTAAGATTTATATGATTCAGTTTAGAGTTGTGAATATGTAAAACAGACCTGGAGAACTATTCTTCCTGTTAACAGCCCTGAGCCTCAGAGTCTACTCCATGTGTCAGAGGTGGATTTATTTAATAATTTATTTTCATAAAGGAACAGTGCACATTAATGCAAACATCAAACAATGTAAATGTATCTGAGTTAGCTGATTGGAGCTAACTTACATAGTTAGTACCAAAATGGCCAATATGTTTCCTTCAGCAATTTGAGCTGGAACGCCCAGATTTCCCTATGCTCACCTCCTTCAGCTCAGAGAAACGCGTCGGAAAAAGACGCTAAAAAATTGCTTCAGCTTGATACCCTCTCTGTGGCTGAAACTCATTAATACTGCTGGTGTCCTTTCAGTAATTACCTGAGGGCCCACGAGGTCCCATGTGGCTTACTGTATGTCCTAAAGAGACCAACACTGTGGGTCAGCCCCGTGTGCAGAAATAAACTGAGCTGTGGTTGAAGACAGGGATAGCAACCATTTTACAAAAGGTGACATACAAATAAACTTTCCTGGTTTTAATAGGTTGTATGAGGAAAATACAAGTATTCACACGCATGAATTTTTGGCCACTATTGCACAACCACAGCAGTTTTTCCACATGCAGGGTGCCAGTCAGAGCTGCACCAGTACACTTAACACCAGCCCCTCACTGATCCTCCTGCAGGCGGTGAGTCCACAGGAGCTGAGATCTTTCACTGGGGGCTTTTAGGAAAAGTGGGATTAAGTGTCTTGCCCAGGGACACAACGACAGCAGTCATCAGTGGGAGTCGTGAAGTACAGTAGGTCTTACGGTGGGCTCGAACCCACGACCTTCAGGCCTAAAGGCCAATGCTCTACCAGCTGAGCTACTGTCGCCCAGCTGTGATGAATATTATCATTGAATATACATCATTATAAATGTAGTATTCTAATGACCTGGCCGTCCCCATGCTAAAGGGTGCTATATCCTATTGACTGAAGTTCAGTTACATATGTGTACAAGGGGCAAACACCGGCAGAGGAGCGGTGCACTGAGCCTGGGTAAGGGGAGCTCTGTGTGCGTGCCATCTGGAGCACATTCACGGGCATGGTCCCCGCGTTTGTAGAGCCTCGGCCCCAAAGAACTGCAGCCACGCGCTCAGCCACATACTTTCCAACTGCTCCATATTCATTACCACTGAGCCAGGGATATTTTTATGGATTTTACACAATTCTATTCACATACAAACAACAGAATCTGAAAAGTGAAGTAATATAATGTATGTATAAAAACACCCAAATCTGTGTTGTTTGAAAAAACAAAACAAAACAGCTAAGTTCGGTTATTAATTTAACCCACATTTTGGGTTATTTCTTCTACTCTGCTGATTTGACCCCAAAAAAAGGGTCAGTAATTCACAATAAAAAGGCACGCATTAGAAACATTTGTGTTTTCTAAAAAAAAAGTTTCAGTTTCAGATTTGAAGAAGTCTGAATTTTATTATCCAAACATAGAAAGTTGTCCAATTTACTATTTGTTCTGTTGCCGCAAGTTTGTTAATTTATTTTTCTCTGGAGTGAAGTATTCGAGTTGTGTTTTACAAGGAAACAAAATATTGTCATTGTTATGTGATATGTCAAATGGTTGACATATAATAGACGCATAATGCGTCTCCATAGTGCAATTGTGAGTCAACAGAAGCTCTTACACTGTCAAGAAACAAAAGTAGTCAGCTTACTGGAGCTAAAAATGAATATACAATTACAAATGTGTAAATATACTGTATTTACAAAACACATCTGTATCTAGTTTAACACTGGTGACCAGTAACAGTTACAGATCACAGTTGGGAACATAAAGACAGAAACACTACAAACTGTATAACTCAAAAGGCTGCGTCAATCAGGTGAGAGGCTGGAAAATGAAATCACCCAACCAGTTTACGTAGCATTATAATTAAGGGTTAAAAAAATAACCAATTTCTGTAAAAATAATCCTGCAGGACCAACCCAGCAGTTGCACTAAAATATAAATCCAGAATTGTTTGTGCGTTATAATGTAGAAGATGATTAAATTAAGATGGGACTATATATACAGTATTAAAAAGATGTTAGGTTTTTGATTGAGGTATTCAGCAAATTATGTTTCATGTTCAGATGTGTTGAATGAAAGTTCCATCCATCCATCCATCCATTTTCATTCCGCTTCATCCGTTGCTGGGTCGCGGGGGCAGCAGTCTAAGCAGAGACGCCCAGACTTCCCTATCCACAAACACTTCATCCACCGGTAAATTTTGGCTCAGCTCCTTCTTCACCACAACGGTCCGATACAGCGACCGCATTACTGTGCATGCTGCACCGATCAGCTTGTCAATCTCATGCTCCATGCTTACCTGACTCGTGAACGAGACCCCGAGATACATGAACTCCTCCACTTGAGGAAGGTCCTCTCCACCCACTTGGAGGGCAAGGCAACTTTTTTCGGTCGAGCACCATGGCCCTAGATTTGGAGGTGCTGATTCTCATCCCAGCCGCTTCACAATCGGCTGCAAACCGTCCCAGTGCATGTTGCAGGTCCTGATTTGTTGGAGCCAACAGCACAAAATCGTACGCAAACAGCAGAGATGAAATCCTGAGGTCCCCAAACGGCGCCTTGAAATTCTGTCCATAAAGATAGTGAACAGAACCTGTGACAAAGGGCAGACTTGGCGGAGGCCATCAGGCACCGGGAACAGGTCTGACTTACTGCCGGCGATGCAAACGCAGCTCTGGCTCCGGTCATACAGGGACCGGACAGCCCTCATCAGAGGACCCCGCACCCCATAATCCCGGAGAACTCCTTTGGGGAGTTGACGATCGAACGCCTTCTCCAAATCCACAAAGCACATGTGGCCCGGTTGGGCAAACTCCCATGAACCCTCGAGTATCCGATGGAGAGTATAGAGCTGGTCCAGTGTTCCACGACCGGGACGAAAACCACACTGCTCCTCCTGAAACCGAGATTCGTTCATCGGTCGTAGTCTCCTCTCCAGTACCTTGGATTAGACCTTACCAGGGAGGCTAAGGAGTGTGATACCATGATAATTGGAACACATCTTCCGGTCCCGCTTCTTGCAGAGGGGGACCACCACCCCGGTCTGCCACTCCATTGGCACCGCCCCCGATCGCCACGCGATGTTGCAGAGACGTGTCAGCCAAGACAGTCCTACAACATCCAGAGACTTAAAATAGTCAGGACAGATCTCATCCACTCCCAGTGACCTCAGCCAGGGAGATGGAAGTATCCGCCCCAACATCTTCAGTCTCTGCCTCCGAAACGGAGGACGGGACAGGGGGATTGAGGAGAACCTCAAAGTATTCCTTCCACCGCTCGACAATATCCCCAGTCGAGGTCAGCAGCTCGCCACCCACACTGACACGGTGTTGGCAAAGAACTGCTTCCCTCTCCTGAGGTGCCGTATGGTTTGCCAGAATCTCTTTGAGGCCCACCGATAGTCATGGTCTATGGACTCTCCGAACTCCTCCCAGTCCCGGGTTTTTGCCTCTGCAAAAGCTCGGGCTGTGGCACGGTGCCTCAGGAGTCCCAAGAACCATAATGGCTCATTAGAACTCCTTCTTCAGCCTGACGGCATCCCTTACTACTGGTGTCCACAACCGGGTTCGGGGGTTGCCGCCGGGACCAGCATCAGAGACCTTGCGACCACAGTTATGAGCTGCTGCATCGGCGATAGAGGCGAAGAACATCCTCCTTGGAGGTGTGAGTTGAAGGTCCGTGTGACAAGGGGCTCAGCGAGACGTTCCCAGCAGACCCAAGCACGTAGTGAGGCTACGTGCTTGGGTCTGCCAGGTCTGACCGGCTTCCTTCCCTGCCAGCGGATCCAACTCCAAACCAGGTGGTTATCAGTTCCTGGGGGACTTCCTCTCCCAGGGGCTCCAAGAAGGCCGGGTACTCTGCACTGCTGTTAGGCCCGTAGGCCGTCAAAACAGTGAGAGACTTGTCCCCCACCCGAAGGCGGACGGACGCAACCCTCTCATTCACCGGGGAGAACTCCAACACGTGGTGGCTGAGATGGGGGGCAATGAGAATGGCCACCCCCGCTTGTCGCCTCTCCTTCCAAGAAGCACCAGAAAAGTGGAGCATCCAATCACTCTCAAGGAGTTGGGTTCCAGAGCCCAAGCTGTGTGTGGAGGTGAGGCCGACTATCTCTAGTCGGTATCTCTCAACCTCTCCCAAAAGCACGGGCTCCTTCCCCCGAGGTGATGTTCCACGTCCCACGAGCCAGATGTTGTGTGTTTGGACTGGGTCGCTCAGGTCTCTGCCTTCGTAATTCTATTTAAGTTAAGACCAAAACTGTCAAAAATAATAAACAAATGTCACAATCTGCAAATATTTACGAAAATAACACTATAAATTATGAGAGTTAAAATGATTGTCTGCAGTTTGTCAGAAAAAAAGAGAGAGGGGTACTTGATTTGAAAAAAACTACGCAAGCTCCCTCCCCCTTCCTTTCTGATTGGTCTGTGCCTACGTTTCCGTGACACATTTAAATGTTAATCAGAGAACACATAATATATATACACATTATTAATACACATGCACGGAGGTTTTCAGAATTTTACAAAAAAGCGATCGCGGCAAACCTGGAAGTAGGTATTATCATGAATTGCACATTATATGACACATCTGCAGAGGATTGGATTATGGAGATAGGTTCAATATATAAATGGGTAACTGTTCAGAATTCTTTGTTCAGTTTTCATGTCGTTTCAGAGCCTAATGGAGGCTTGATTCGGAGGCTCCGTGAAAACAAACAACTGAGCATGCGCGCAGCTAAGACCAGCAGCGCCGATGATTGACAGCCCTTGGCATGACTCGTTTGGTTAACCTCGACGGCATTGTGGATTCTGAGCTATAGCTAAGAGAAGGGAAGGCGGGACTTGCCCGTAATATTAGAATTGATAAAATGACTTAATTATATATCAATATTTAAGGCCAGGAGGTCAATTTAATACAATTCTTAAATTGTAATTCATATCAATTTAATAAATATGTTATTGTTCAACGTTTTCAAAAATATATAATAAAGCTAATATAATAATTATTTTCTGTCTGCATTTATTCATTTCCTTGTTCATTCAAAGGTTAAGATTTTAAATACATGTTGTATCATTATTTTACTGCAGTTTTGTGCCCAAATTAAATCCTCATTATTTTATTTCTGTGGGTATTTATTTTCTTCATATGTTTTGTTGTTGTATGTTCTGTTTAGGTATTTCACAACTCATTATTCTTTTCTTGTGTGTTGCAAAGTAAAGCAAATGAAGAGGGAGGAGCTACAGAAAGTTAGACCAAAGCAGTCGTATCATCAGCTCCATTCCCCACAGTTTGACGAGGTGCCGGTACTTCTTTTTTTTTGCCCAGTGGAATGTTTGCATTTTTTGAATGCAGGAGAATGCACTTAATATTGTTTAGGCACAGGCTCGAGCTATAGAAAGAGCGACTGAAAAATGAGACATTCTGTGCAAATGTTTTTACCTAGAAAAGGCTGCAGCATGTTTTGGGCTCCACTTTCCTTACACTTCACAGGTTGTGGATACTGCACTTCTCCTCCCAGTATCAGCCGTGTCTGCAAATATATGCATTAAACTAATCTAAGGGTGGTCTTTGCATTCATTTAAGGAAGTTAATGTCGAGGGAGTTTCATTTGCCTGCGTCTGACCTGCAGCAATCTCTTTCTGGCTTAAGAGGCGTCAGCGAGTCCTCTGTAACAGCCCGTACATAACAAGAGCATACACACCACACGCCGATGCGCAGACGAGCGCTGCAGCGTGCAGCTCCACACACCGAGTTGACGTTTGTGCTAGCGTTGTTGACATTAAAACCACACGCACACACAAACACAGCACTTGCATTTTACCAGGAGGACTGGCAGGTGTGACAGTGATTCTGGATTAGTGTTAATTTCGAGGCCAAAATATTATTACACTGGTTGTGCCAGCTGTGAACAGAAGCTATTGCAAACACAAACCACAACACCACTCATGTCAAGCTTGTAAAGTATCCATTGGTGATGAAAAGAACAAGAAAATGTCCACGTCTCCCATGGCAGACAGGTCTCAGGTGACGGGTCAGACGAAGAGCGGTCCAAAAACCTCCATGAACAGCACTAAAACAAGAACAGTGACGTCGCCCGGCATGGCGCAACCGGGGCCCCGCCCTGGAGCCAGGCCTGGGGTCGGGGCTTGTATGCGAGCGCCTGGTGGCCGGGCTTTAGCCCACGGGGCCTGGCTGGGCTCAGCCCGAAGGGATGACGTGGGCAGTCCCTCCTGTGGGCCCACCACCTGCAGAGGGGTCCGTGGTGGCGCGGTGCTGAGAGGACTGGGCGGCAGTCGAAGGCGGAGACCTCGGCGACCCAGTCCGCACACACGAGTGAGGGAAGAATGGAGCGTGAGATTGACAGGCAGATCGGTGCAGCGTGCGCAGTGATGCGGTCGCTGTATTGGACCGTTGTGGTGAAGAGGGAGCTGAGCCGAAAGGCGAAGCTTTCGATTTACCGGTCAATCTTCGTTCCCTCCCTCTCCACGTCGAGAGGAACCAGTTGAGGTGGCTCGGGCATCTGAACAGGATGCCTCCTGGACGCCTCCCAGGGTAGGTGTTCCGGGCTCGTCCCACCGGAAGGAGGCCCCGGGGAAGACCTAGGACACGCTGGAGGGACTATGTCTCTCAGCTGGCCTGGGAACGCCTTGGGGTCCCCCCGGACGAGCTGGAGGAAGTGTGTGTGGATAGGGAAGTCTGGGCGTCTCTGCTTAGACTGCTGCCCCCGCGACCCGGCAACGGATAAAGCGAAGAAAATGGATGGATGGATAAATAGCACACACATTCAGTGCCTTGCGAAAGTATTCGGCCCCCTTGAACCTTTCAACATTTGGAGAATGAACAAGAATGAACAACATTCAAGAATCAACAAGTGGAACGAAATTTATTGGATGATTTAAACTTTTTTAACAAATAAAAAACTGAAAAGTGGGGCTTGCAATATTATTCGACCCCCTTGCGCTAATACTTTGTAGCGCCACCTTTTGCTGCAATTACAGCTGCAAGTCGCTTGGGGTATCAGTTTTGCACATCGAGAGACTGGAATTCTTGCCCATTCTTCCTTGCAAAACAGCTCGAGCTCAGTGAGGTTGGATGGAGAGCGTTTGTGAACAGCAGTCTTCATTTCTTTCCACAGATTCTCGATTAGATTCAGGTCTGACTTGGCCATTCTAACACCTGGATACGTCTATTTGTGAACCATTCCATTGTAGATTTGGCTTTATGTTTTGGATCATTGTCCTGTTGGAAGATAAATCTCCGTCCCAGTCTCAGGTCTTTTGCAGACTCCAACAGGTTTTCTTCCAGAATGGTCCTGTATTTGGCTCCATCCATCTTCCCATCAATTTTAGCCATCTTCCCTATCCCTGCTGAAGAAAAGCAGGCCCAAACTATGATGCTGCCACCACCATGTTTGACAGTGGGGATGGTGTGTTCAGGGTGAAAAATCGAAAAAGTTCGATTTTGGTTTCATCTGACCAGAGCACCTTCTTCCACATGTTTGGTGTGTCTCCCAGGTGGCTTGTGGCAAACTTTAAACAAGACTTTTTATGGATATCTTTGAGAAATTGCTTTCTTCTTGCCACTCTTCCATAAAGGCCAGATTTGTGCAGTGCACGACTGATTGTTGTCCTATGGACAGACTCTCCCACCTCAGCTGTAGTTATCTGCAGTTCATCCAGAGTGATCATGGGCCTCTTGACTACATCTCTGATCAGTCTTCTCCTTGTTTGAGATGAAAGTTTGGAGGGACGGCCGGGTCTTGGTAGATTTGCAGTGGTCTGATACTCCTTCCATTTCAATATAATTGCTTGCACAGTGCTCCTTGAGATGTTTAAAGCTTGGGAAATCTTTTTGTATCCAAATCCGGCTTTTAACGTATCTCGTACCTGCCTGGTGTGTTCCTTTGTCTTCATGGTTCTCTCTGCGCTTTAAACAGAACCCTGAGACTATCGAAGAGCAGGTGCATTTATACGGAGACTTGATTACACACAGGTGCATTCTATTTATCATCATCAGTCATTTAGGACAACATTGGATCATTCAAAGATCCTCACTGAACTTCTGGAGTGAGTTGCTGCACTGAAAGTAAAGGGGCCGAATAATATTGCACGCCCCACTTTTCAGTTTTTTATTTGTTAAAAAAGTTTAAATTATCCAATAAATGTTGTTCCACTTCATGATTGTGTCCCACTTGTTGATTCATGACAAAAAATTTAAATTTTATATCTTTATGTTTGAAGCCTGAAATGTGGCAAAATGTTGAAAGGTTCAAGGGAGCCGAATACTTTCGCAAGGCACTGTACGTGTAATACATTACTAAACACTAAATGATCAAGAAGAAATCAAGCCCGGGTGAATATAGCTAGCTGACACCGTATCCTCTGGAGAGACCTGCGGGGGCGGGACCGCCTCGGACTACATTTGGACCCAAAACTAGCGGTAATTTTTCAGTTATATATTTTGTTAGCAGTGCATTGCTTTTTGTACCATTTCATCAGTGATTGTTGTACAGCTTAATTAAGTTGCGCTAATGCTAATGTTTTCACATGAATCTGATCGCAAATAAAACTAGATGGCTTCGTGGGAGGAGAGCGTAGGGAAAATGAGAAGCCTATGAGCAAGTTGGGGGGCGGTGCCTTTGAAACATCTACAGGTTATCTACAATATTATATTATATAAAAACTAGATTTCTCAGTATAACATAGTTTTCCTATCACTTCAAGATCAAGATAGTTTATTTTTGTCTCCTTCAGGGGAGATTTGGTTTGGGCCGATGGGTCTGCTACATTTCAACACAAAAAATACATACACAAAGACACCAACACGTGCTATACAGTTCACACACACATCATCTCATCATGTCCTTATTTAACTGATTCACTGAAACGATTATGAATGAGTTCTTATAACGATTGAGTCGGCACTGAGGCACCTCCTCCCAAAGTTCAAAAGCTCATATTCAGCGGGTCATTCAGAAGTTTTAGATCCAGATTTCCTCTGTATATTTCTTTTCAAACAAACATGAACAAACTTAACGCTGTGAATGTGAAAGCTATGTCCACATTCAGGGGACATTCAGGGCCTTCCTGGATTGACCTGCAGTCTATGGAGTAGATATAAAATATCCATGGGTAGACCACGGGCTGTGAAACCAGAGGTGAATCTGGGTCAATAGAATACTGGTGTGTGTGTTTGTGTGTTTCCGCGCGCTTGTGTGTGTGTGGTCACCTCTACACAGTGTCATTTGTTTAGTGTAGTGAGGTCTTTGACGACTATCGGACATTGCTGGTCTGCTGCCCTGATCCTCCACATGATCTTTGTCAGCTCTAGAGACACCTTTACTAGTGTTATGTGAGATTTCATAACACTTTGAAGCAACTATGGTTAAAGTTCTGACTCTTCATTCTTACGTATGCAGAAGCCAGTACTTTTCCACTTGATGTTTTGGTTATTTCAAGGTTGAAGCTACTGGCACCGTGGCAGCTGCTGATAGGAGGTCTACGTTTCTCCTGCTGTATATTACCACTTGCAGTTTGTAACATCTTTTGTTCGTGCTGTCTCTACCATTGACAATAAAACATGTCTTCTGTCTGAATTAAAGACACAATCCCAGACTTTGGCTGATTCCCAACAGTTGACATAGATCATACACTGCAAAAAATGATCAAATATAAGATCATAATTGCTAGATTCGAGTTTTTTTTAACTTGACTTAAGTTCATTCTGATTGTCTTAAAATGAGATTTGCCAATGAGACCAGAAATTTTGACTTGATTCAAGAACTATTGCTTTATTTTCTCATTCCAAGAGAAAAATATCTTGTATCTTTTTAAAACAAGACAATTTTTCTTGTTCCACTGACAAATCTTGTTTTAAGGCAGTCAAAATGTGCTCATATTTAGATACATTTAGCCAAATTTGAGCATTTTTTTGTCTTTAATTCTGTCATCTTTTGCAGTGTACGTATCTCTGTCAACTCTAAATGGGCGGCACGGTGGCTGAGTGATTAGAACTCGCTTCCCCGTGTCTGCGTAGGTTTCCTCTGGGTCCTCCGGTTTCCCCATGTACAATAGATCTGGCATTCGCCTCCTGTTTGGCGACCTCGCTCCCATCTGTGTGGAGTGAGAGACAAATGCCCACAACAATGTAAAGTGCTTTGTGATTCTGGTCTGTGAAAGACTCTATATAAATAAAGACTACTTACTACATGTACACACAAGACACACAACACAACATAACATAACGCAATGAAAAGCCCGCCGACAGATGCATAACTAACAGGCAAGACAAAAAAACAAAATAAAAAACTAAAGTAAATAAGACTACTTACTTACTTACTCTAGTTCCTTTTAGTTTTACCTCCGTGCCTCGCTTTGCGTCTCTCTCATAGACTGTATATGTCTCTCTATCTGCACCATAGACTGATCCGAACATGGCTCTCAGTGTGCAAGCTTAGACACAATATGTAACTTTTCATCACACAGACTATAATGAGAACGAGGGAGAATCTGCAACTCGGGTCTCAGGATGTTCTGACCCGCTCCGAGTCCAACTACTATGTCACAAGTTTCAACAAAACTTATTTAATTTCATTTTTTTATTTGTTCTCATAACATTACAGTCACATAAAGAACAGTAGGATGAAGAGTCTTTTTCCAACCCCTACCCCAATCTTATGACAGTGAGACAACGAACCCAGATGGCTTCAACTAATACAAATACAATATTATTTATCTCTTCATTTAACATAGGAATTGATCATGTTTTTGTTTACATTTAAACTTACCTTGTAATATATTTGAACATGCTTTCAATTCATTGTCCACAGAGTTCCATAGTTTTACACCAGCATATTTGATGGACATTTGTTTGAGTGTTGCTCTTCCAAAAGGCATTTTAAAGTCCAGATTCCTTCTGCTGATTTAATTGTTTACTGAGAAGAACATTTGAAGGCCACAGGGCAATAAATAATGTTGTGCTCTGGACATAATAACTGCAATACAATTAAATCTTCCCTTTTTAACAGTTATTGTTTTAAAAAATGACGTGTTCAAAATCCCTTATAAAGATGACCAAGATTCAGAAAGTTAAATTCAAAAAGGTTTATTTCCCTAATACAAAAATAATCTAAAACAGCTGTTCGGACCAAAAGTAACTATCCCTTATTCTCTATATAAAGTATAAAAGTATAACTTTGAGTGGGCGCTCCACATCAAGTCACACACTGTCCCTGGTCCGGTAAAAAACTAACTTCACACATTCAAACTATCCACTTTAAGTAAAATGTGCATGGGGAAGAAGGGGCGTGGTATCAGGCAGTTTCCGGGTCCCGTGATCCGCCTTCCCCCATCTGGTCTTCTCGTCTCCAGTCCGCACCTAAAAAAGGATTCATGCTTTTCTAACCTAACACTCCACGCAGCTGTCACTTGGTCTGAGATCCATCTCTGTTGTCTAAACAACTCCCCTAATTAATCTCAACAGCCCGCTTTCCTAAAAAACAAACCTATTGCAGTACAACACATCACACTAATTAACCTAATATCTAAGTACATGGAATCACCTAAAATATGAAGTAAATATATGTTAAGAAAGGTTATGTGTCTTATCATATGTCAAATGGGTAGACGGGCAGACTCCAGTCGTCAACCCACTCTTGATGGAGTGGGTTGAATAGTGCAGACGTCAGCAGGGGCCAAGGCTAGGGGGACAAAATCCAAACAGCAGAACCCATCTGTTATTTAGCTGGTCCCCCAAGAAGACCCCTAAAATTAAATAAAAAGGACTGGCCTGCCACTCAGAGGTCGATAGATCATAAAACACATGGTTTTAGAATGTCACTTATTTATAAATACAACCTTTCCCTCTCTTGGCCGCTATTAAAAAAAGGCCACACATTTCAATAACCTTCCTCGGGCGACGGGACGGGGGAATCCTCAACCAATCCTCAACCAATCCTCAACCACCATTTGACCTCTCAGTCCAGGGTTAACAGCGGTGTCTATAGCTTTAACACAAAGAGAACGTATACAAGGTATACAGCAGCATCCTACAACCATTATTATTGCAAAGATGGCCGCAAGGCTTGTGATAACAGACAAAATTACATGCTTCCACCTCCCCAAGATGCTGTCCAGCCACGCCTCCAGTGGGTTCTCCGTGACTCCAGAAACGTCATGCATTTGCTCTGACAGCATTTTGAGACCTGCCAGAGCCCTGGAAACTGATCCATCTGGATGTGTGTTATTTGGAATGTATACACAACATTCTGTACCAAATAGACTGCAGACCCCCCCTCTCTCTGCTAATAGCATGTCTAGAGCCACTCTGTTTTGAAATGCTACCAGAGAGGTGGCCCCAAGCTGCTCCGCCAATCCCTCTATTGCGTCCCTGGTGTGATTGGCAAGCCTGAGCATAGTATACCAAATGAAATTAATTCTATCTACATTTTTGTTTGGCGTAATAGGGAAAATAGCTGAAATTATTGGAATATTTTCAAAACCTGTTGCAATTTGATCTACCAGTTTGAATTCCTGAGGGACTCCACGTGGAACACCTATAGAGTCCATGTAAGTTGGATTATCTTTCCCAGTATCTAGGAATGGGATTGCCCTTTTAAATCTATGCTGTGGGTGGGGACTGTCTAGGGATGGCTTATGGCCAATTATGGAAATGGGCATCATTAATCGCACCATTGCACAACTACCGGTAAAAATTTTTATTAGTCTATGTCTAAGTTTTAAATCTCCACACAACCAATACAAATCACCTCTGGTCCGGGTCATGTGGACCGGACTGGGCAGGGTGACGTTGTTGACACACCAGTCTGCTGGAAGGAACCCCCACTGGAGATGCGGCCTCGTCCCTCCATTGAGTGAGTGGAAACAGGTGTAATTGCTTCTCCTGTGGGAAAACATAGGGGGCTGAATTTCTGAATCCAATTCTGGAAACAATACTTCAAACATTGAACAATTACTAGGGGCTGTCTTTGTCTCCTCAGTCAGGTCTTTTTCTTGCCAAAACAACTTTATCATACAATTATAACCATCTACATCTTCTGGGAAAAGTGGAGCAGGGGCTGTATACAAAGTGGGACGTGCAGTGGAGCACACAACACAATCGTCAAAGCCAGCAGCCGCTGACATGTGTTCCACGGTCCACAACCAAGCGTTTCTATCCCCATATCCAGTTGCTTGTTTTAAGAATTCAGAAACAGTCCAGTCAGCCGTCACCTGTACGTTCTGTTTGTCTTGCCATACTTCACTATCTATGGCCTCCTTGTCTAGCTCCTTGTCCTCGGGTATGGCAATTGAAATCCATTGTCTAATGTCTCCTGGATAATGTCCAATAACGTAAGTCCCATTCACATCAATCCCACAATTTTTCACAGTGACTAGCACCGTTGTTTGTGAGTGGTCTGTAGTCAGAATCACTCGTCCCTTCAATCTGTGTTCCTTATTATAACCCCAATCCGGACCTGTATTGGATATAACATACTCCCAAGCATCACAGGTGCAGTCCACCGATGCTCTAAAGCTTTTTCCATGTCTCTCATATTTACATGTAGACGGAGTGTAACACAGGTAGAGTGTGTAGTCAGGTCGAAAGGATAATGGAAAGATTGTTGCCATTGGTATGTGGGCTGTAATTGTCGCACCCACCGGGCATTTTACTGTCACAATCGTAGGTAGAGAGTCTCTAACGCTGTCTTCTCCTATGGATCTTTTGTTTCTGTCAGTCTTATTGGACCAAAGACTGGATTGTGTTACAAGTCTGGCCCTGTCTCTTAGTTGTGTGTTTTCTAACACTTCCCATGTTAAAATTCCCAATACCACGACCAAACCAACTGCAGCGATAGCCCATAGGATGGCTTTCCCTCTCTTGGTCGTGGGCCAGGGCTCCCTGTCCCAAGGCAACATATTAAGAGGGAGTGTAAACGTGTGTGTGAGTCACTGTCCAACCCGTGAGCGTGGTTACGAGGGTGGGTCAGATGGTCTCGTATGAGAGAGATGAAACCACTTGTTCCCGTGTCCCTTCAGTTGAACAGCTTTGCGAGTGCGGGCCACCACTTCAAAGGGTCCGGTCCAGCGGGGCTCGTTCCACTTCCTTTTGAACACCTTCACACGGACCCAGGCTGGTGGATCCTCCGAGGCCTCCTTCTCGCAGAGGTCGAGACTTCCTTCAACCTGATGGGAAAAACTAGACAACATTTCTCTCAATTGTTCCCAGTACACCCGCACTGGGGGTGTTGGGGAGTCGTCTTTTGTGAAAGGCACCACCCTGTTTCCTGGTCCTGGCATAGGCCTCCCTGTTAACAGCTCGTATGGGGAGAAATGGTGAATGCGGTTAACAGAGTGCCTTGCTGACAACAGGGCAATAGGCAATGCCTGTAGCCAATTCAATTTACTCGTTGCCAGGATTTTAGAGAGTTTACTTTTCAGGGTCTGATTCATCCTTTCAACTTGGCCCTGGGATTGAGGATGGTAGACTGTTCCAAATTTATGTTTTAGCCCCAGATGTTTTTCTACCAATTGCAAGTGTTTGTTCCTGAAATGCGTCCTATTGTCAGACCTTATTAACTGGGGAAAGCCATGCGTTGGGATGTAATGTTGAATTAAGGCTTTGATTACAGAGGCAGCATCCTCCTTTGCAGCAGGATATGCCTCAGGCCATCCCGTAAAGGTGTCAGTGATGACCAACAGGTACCGCTTTCCTGCGCACCTGTTAATCATATCTGTGAAGTCCATCACAACATGTGCTCCAGGCCAAGCAGCAGGTGTGAATTTTCCTGGGGAAACAGCTGAGCAGGGCGATGGGTTATAATTTTGACATATTTGACAGGACCTAGTATAATCTTGGATCATGTTTGTCTTAAAGGGATGCCACCATTGTGACATATTCCTGAGCATCTGTACCTGACCCACATGGGCTAGCCCATGTGCCTCAGATAAAGCCGCTCGTGAGAGGTCCCCCATGGGCAGGGCGGGGCGGCCATCAGGGCCGTACCAGATGCCAGTATCTGGATCCTTCTTTGCCCATTTTTTAACCCACATGGATATTTCTTCAGGAGCTGCTTTTGTTTGGGCTTCAGCTAAAACTTGAAGGGATAGATCGGGCAGGCAGTCTGCCAGGTCTGGCCCCTCGTCCCGAACCACAAACACTCCTGGAGTACTGACCTTGTAGTTGGCAGCTTTCTTTGCGGCCTCATCCGCCGCCTCGTTTCCCCTGGCCTCAAAGTTGTCTGACTTGGAGTGCCCTTGGCACTTGATGACGCTTACCTGTTTTGGAAGCTGGAGAGCGCTGTCCAGCCTCTCCACCAGGGCTCTATGTGAGATGGGTCGGCCTTTAGCAGTCAAGAAGCCGTTTCTTTTCCACTCGGAGAGGTTGAAATGGACAGCCTTGTGAGGGGAAGTGGGTCCTCAGACTCCAGCCAAGTTAACTCACGAGGGGCAGAAGACAGCGGGGTTGGAAAGTTCTCCCTTAGTGCTTCATACCAGGCATTTGCATACTGGCCAAATCTGGAAGAATCACAAACATCAGCAGTACCAGCTTGTCTTTCAATAGCATCTCTCTCCCATGGTTTACTGCATGCTGCCAACACTGCCCGGACGTCACCCATCGCCACATCCTGACCTGTAAACCATGTGTTGAGACTGGAAATCCAGTTTCCAGCTCCCTGGCACAATGGAGGCATTTTGTCTTTTATAGTCTGCATGTCACTTACAGAAAAAGGATGGTACTCCCCAGCTGCGCCTCGTCCTGGTCTCAGAGGGAACATGAATTTTGTCTGAGACCTGGTTCTGCTTGCAACTGGTCTATTTCCCTCAGGCTCCTGGTCTCTGTCATCACTACTATCGTCAGAAGAGAATTTAGCTCCTTTTTTAGCCTGTTTAGCTTTAAGTACTGGTGGGGCCATGGCACGTCTCCCTTGTCACTTTCACTGTCCGTCCTAGTCATGGCTCTGCGTGCGGCTTTATTAATTAATTTTGCATTCTCCTGTCTAGCGGTCTCGTAATCATGGGTCCTACTTGGGGTTTCTTCTCTCTCAACTCTGTCTGTGGCGCATTCAAAGGTCGGTTTCCTAGCTCTAATATTTCTGAGAGAGTGCAGGAGGAGCTCCTGCACCTCTTGAATGGGTGGGGGTTGGTGAGGGGTGTGTGGGAGCTGTGGCGGGAGGCTGACAGCTGGATTTTGACTCGGATCTCTAGTGTCCCCCACAGACTCCTGTTCTGTCCCTTCGTCAAATTCACTGTCTACAAAGTCATTGTCCCCTCTCTTTCCTACCGCCACTTCTCCTGAAAATGTATATTGTTGCAATATTAGATTTGGCTTACCTGGTTCTAAACCCAGAGAATACTTTGGTGGAGCCATGGGTAGGGATGGGTATATATTACTCACCGGCATTGCTCCGTTTTCTGTTTCCTTGTCTTTACTTACCATAGGTAATTTTGCCAACGCCGTGGCAGCCAGAGCAAAGTTGTGTACCTTGGTCCTCAGTTTCTCAGCCTTTTTTAGTTCCTTCTTAATTTTTCCAACTCTCTCCCTGCTTTCCCTCGAGCTCTTTTTTCTCCTGTTTTAAATTATTTTCCTCTTCCCGCAATATCTTAGCTAATGCGGACGCTGTCATATACTCAGGTATGACCCTTTTGTTCTGTATTTTTTCCCATGCTTTCACAGCCTTTCGTTTTGCCTTGTTCCTATGTTCTTTATCCAGACCACTCAAAATCTGAGCCTCTATTTCTCTATAGAGCTGCTCGATTGGAATGCCTGTCTCCATTTTTCGGGGGGCCCAAAATTCCCCAGGCTCCAATGGGTTAAACCTAACTTGTGTGTTGACGCGTCCGTCAACCACGCTAGTCACAGCGGGCTTTCCTGTTTCTGGCAAGGCTTCTCAAAAAATCTTTACTTTTAATGTATTCTCGCAGGGTTCTAACTACTTAGACTCCTATTTTATTTTATTTTAACGTATTTTTGCAAGGCTCTCACTACTTTTTAGGCTTTTACTATTTTTACTTTTTGAATTAGCTCCTCCGTGGACAGAACTTCTCTCCCCTTGATTTGGTTTAGTCCAATATGCAGATTTTTAATTAGTCAAAAGGTATCTGCTTACCTTCAGTTCAGCGGCCGCTTGAGGAGAGACGTAGAGTCCAGGGGGAGATTGAGAGTCATCAAGGGATCACGTCGGGGTCACCAATTATCGTATTAAAAAATGACGTGTTCAAAATCCCTTATAAAGATGACCAAGATTCAGAAAGTTAAATTCAAAAAGGTGTATTTCCCTAATACAAAAATAATCTAAAACAGCTGTTCGGACCAAAAGTAACTATCCCTTATTCTCTATATAAAGTATAAAAGTATATCTTTGAGTGGGCGCTCCACATCAAGTCACACACTGTCCCTGGTCCGGTAAAAAACTAACTTCACACATTCAAACTATCCACTTTAAGTAAAATGTGCATGGGGAAGAAGGGGCGTGGTATCAGGCAGTTTCCGGGTCCCGTGATCCGCCTTCCCCCATCTGGTCTTCTCGTCTCCAGTCCGCACCTAAAAAAGGATTCATGCTTTTCTAACCTAACACTCCACGCAGCTGTCACTTGGTCTGAGATCCATCTCTGTTGTCTAAACAACTCCCCTAATTAATCTCAACAGCCCGCTTTCCTAAAAAACAAACCTATTGTAGTACAACACATCACACTAATTAACCTAATATCTAAGTACATGGAATCACCTAAAATATGAAGTAAATATATGTTAAGAAAGGTTATGTGTCTTATCATATGTCAAATGGGTAGACGGGCAGACTCCAGTCGTCAACCCACTCTTGATGGAGTGGGTTGAATAGTGCAGACGTCAGCAGGGGCCAAGGCTAGGGGGACAAAATCCAAACAGCAGAACCCATCTGTTATTTAGCTGGTCCCCCAAGAAGACCCCTAAAATTAAATAAAAAGGACTGGCCTGCCACTCAGAGGTCGATAGATCATAAAACACATGGTTTTAGAATGTCACTTATTTATAAATACAACACAGTCCTTACTTCAAAAATAGTTCATTTGTGTGTTCTCTTGGCGCAGTTGTGTGTATTATTCGTAAAGCTCTTTTTTGTAGAATGACTAGAGGTATTAAATTAGTGTTATAGGAGTTGCCTCAGACTACAAGACGATACATTTAATATGGGAGGATCAAAGAACAGTATAGAGTTCGCATTGCCCTGTAGTTTAAACAGATACTTTACTTTACTCAATATTGCAAGATTCTTACAGATTTTATTTTTTGTTGAAGCAACGTGTTGCTTCCATTTTAACATTTCATCAATAATGACTCTTAAAAAACTGATTTTGGAAACCCTTTCAATTTAAACACCATTAAAATATTATTTAATATCTTTGAATGGTGAACAACATAAACTTGGTTTTGCCTACATTTAAGGAGAGTTTTTCAGTTTATTCAGGGGACAAGCCTCAAATATGCAAAACACACAGAATCCCGCAAAACAATTGGCAGAATATCAACAGTGTGAGTTTGAATGTTCTGTTTTCTTATCGTGATGCAGATGCAGCGCCTCTGCGCCTAATCTGAGCTTTTAGCCGCAGTACTGCCGCGGCTGTGGCATGGCAATGTCCTGCTTCTTGAATCATTGTGGTTTTAAGCTTTCCTCAGCTTCCCATTTCTCCATGGGGGCTGTCAAACGATTACGTTTTTTAATCAAGTTAATTACAGCTTAAACATTTATTAATTGTAATTGATCGCATTTCGAACTATTTTTCTGTAAATAGTTGTTTGAATGAAAAGATAAATGACAACATAGTGTACATATGTACTGTATTTGTTTATTATAACAGCAATAAATCCACATAAAATCTCATTAACATTATTAACATTCTGTCTTTCTGTAGTAGACTCAGACCAAAACTTGTTTGTTACAGGGATGAGGGACATTTCAAAACGCATTTCTGAAATGCAGAATGTCATTAAATCGGTTTGATTTGCTCACAACATTTTACTTTTGGGCACAACCAACATGAACTGGTAGTGGAAGGGAAAAAATTAGGTTAGGGTGTAGTTACAATACATCCATCCATCCATCCATTTTCTTCCGCTTTATCCGTTGCCGGGTCGCGGGGGCAGCAGTCTAAGTCTAAGTTATACGGGACTCTTCACCCCCATGCCAGGTGTGTTAAAGTGATCATTTTGACAGCCCTAGTCTAAATATTAACCTTCTGATTCTGAGCAAATTCTGGCTACTTATCTCCATGACCCAAACTATTGCCTGCATCCACCCTACGTTGCATTGAACCTACAGAATCAAATTGAGTAAGACATTTGCAAGATGTTAAGACACATTTCTCCTATTCCCCTCCGTCACTGCACCCACCATCTCTTGTGCATCTCAACCTGGCATTCACCCGGTTTTGCCTTTCGTCTCAGCTGTGAATATCTAACCATCGGAGACTCCCCAAGTGTTTTTAGCCGCACTTGGATAAGTTATTGACGCGTAATTCTGAGTGGCGATGCCCACGGAGCTGATGAAGAATGGGCCCATGGGTAAACAAGGCCCTCAGCTGTTCGAGAGGGGAGTGATAGAGTTACATCAGCAGAAAGCAAATCTGGGCTGGGATTGCACAATGAAATAACTACTCCAGTCAATGTTTTATCACAAATTTTATATTTTAATTACTATGAACATAATTATTGCCTAAATGTTCTGTTTAAATGTTTTTGTAACGAATCAAGGCAAAAGAACCCAAGAGCAGACTCTGAAATCCTTCATATAGAACTTTATTTAATCAGGTGTGGAGCTAGATGGGGTAGAGCCAGGGCAGGACGGACTGAAGCCAGGGCAGGACAGAGCAGGATGGAGCAGACCCAGGGCGGGACGGAGCAAAACCGGGGCAAGGCAGGACAGAGACGGAAAAGCAGGTGGCCGGAGAACTAGAAAATGAGGCAAAAAAACTGGTTTGAATGTAATAATTTGAGGTAGTCAAAAATAGCGCTAGAAAGGTAACACTGACTGGCAGAGTTTTACAATCTGGCACAGCTGAGCTCACTGCAGTGGCCTTTGAGGCCCTGTCCACACAAAGTCAAGCTCAGGCCTAAACGCAAAAATACTTTATCAATCCAGTGTATCGTCCATACGAGGCCGGCGTTTTGGGGGGGTGTAAACGAACATTTTTGAAACTAGGTCCCAGAGTGGAAAGATTTCAAAACTCCGTATATGCCGCTCCGTGGTTACTGCCTCTCCGCAATGTATCAACAACAACAATGTAGCTTGTTGGTTTTGTAATCCAGTGTGACCCGAAGCAACAGTTCAACCTCATCGTCCGTCCATACTAATGTAGTACCAGCTCGCCCACTCGCCATGTTGTCTGTTTACAAAATTCCGCGCATGCCCACGGAAGTTTGGGCTTGATCCCGTCATTGCGTCACAGCGCCACCAACAGGTCTGGCATAGTTTCACAGCGTTTTCAGGCGTATTGACTACATTCATATGGACGCACACATTTACTGAGCTAACTCCGTGTTTACAGAAAAAGTTTCTGAAATTATAAGCGTTTTGTCCTCCAGCACACCTGTTCACATCCTGCAACAGAAAGGGAGGGGGAGGGAAGGCCAGCCTCTCAGGGAGTGGCTGAAGTGGCCAGAGGTGCTGGAAGGGCTGTGACAGTTTTAGTACATTTGAACTTCCTTAGCATCATGCTCCAACGCATCTTTGAAATATAAGTTCAGTTTATTGGCTGAACAACATTGTCTCCCTCCAGTCTGGTAGTTGTAAGACTGGTGCCGCAATAGGACCTATGCCGTGGTACAGGACCTATTGCTTCGCCCAGGCAATCCTTGCTGAAGCTGTCATACATTCATCAGACGGAAGCCCAGACATTCATCTCCCAAGCTTAACGTCACGTGCCCAAACACTTTTACATTGAAATTGGCTTGTTCTGCGTTCTCCAACACTATGGTGACGTAAGCAGTTGGTCCACTTCTATTGTACAGTACATAATTTTACACCCCCGTGCCTGCTATGCCCCTATGATTTTCACTTTTGCAAAAAAGAACTGACAGATTGAAAGTGTGTCCCAGTGTGAAGCATTTTAGTTTCACTCACAAAAACACAGCAAGTTTTTTGTGTGGAAAAATCAAGTTTTAAAACCTCTATATTGCTCCATATGGACGATAAACTTGCTGTAGTCCATTACAGTGCAATTCCTTGGGGTACCCTGGGGTAACATTAGAAGACTTTGAAAGTGGACGTTTTTTTATATTGAAAAGTCAACACCCGTCCAAACAACACGCCGACCTTTCTCACATGCTGTCCTGGGTCGACACAGTATATATATATTTTTTTTTTAAACAAAGCCTTATAATGCTGACATGTGCACTAATCACACTCCAAGTTATTTACAATTGTTATTTAGAGTAGTTTTATCAGCCACGAAACAGGTTCAGAAATAATTAACACTGCGTTCTAAAAAGGAATTGCTCTGTATTCCAACTCATCGCACATTAATCATTGTAATAATTAGAAAAGCTTTGGGCCTTGTTTACTCAGTTGCTTGGTGACTCTAAACTATAAACACAATACTGAGCCAAATTTCAGGCCGTTCAACTGTCGTGTGTTATTCCCCCCAGTGCAATACAAACCAAAAAATAAAATGTTATATATATATATATATTGCAGCCCAGATTGGTTTTTAGTATTATTTTTTGCTATTTCTCTGGTCATTACTAAACAACAAGAATACAAACAAAACAAGAAATGAAGGCTGGAGGAGGTGGAGGTTTACTGCCTAAACCTAATAGCAAAATAGTAAAACCCAATCAAACTATGAAGAGTATACACTCACCACCCACTTTATTAGGTACACCATGCTAGTACCGGGTTGGACCCCCTTTTGCCTTCATAACTGTCTTAATCCTTCGTGGCATAGATTCAACAAGGTACTAGACACATTCCTTAGAGAGTTTGGTCCATATTTGATCAGTTTCTTCAGATTTTTCAGCTGCCAAAGTTGCTCTATAGGATTGAGATCTGGTGACTGTGGAGGCCAGGAGTACAGTGAACTTATTGTCATGTTCAAGAAATCAGACTGTGATGATTTGAGATTTATGACAAGGTGTTTTATCCTGCTGGAAGTAGCCATCAGAAGATTGGTACACTGTGGTCATAAAGGGATAGACATGGTCAGCAACAATACTCAGGTGGTCTGTGTATGTTGTCCAAGAGTGGCACCCGGTGTGGTCTTCTGCTGCTGTAGCCCATCTCAAGGTTTGACGTGCTCTGGGTTCAGAGAGGCTCTTTTACCTTTGTTGTAATGTGTGGTTATTTGAGTTACTGTTGCCTTTCTATATTTTCTCTTTTTCAGACCACTTTTTGTAAACCCTAGAGATGGTTATGTGTGAAAATCTCAGTAGATCAGAAGTGTCTGAAAGTGTCTGGCACCAACAACCATGCCACGTTCAAAGTCACTTAAAATCACCTTTCTTCCCCATTCTGATGCTTGGTTTGAACTGCAGCAGATCGTCTTGACCTTGTCTACATGCCTAAATTCATTGAGTTGCTGCCATGTGATTGACTGATAAGGAATTTGCATTAAAGTGGGGTTGGACAGGTGTACCTAATAAAGTGGCCGGTGAGTGTATACACTGCATAAAGTAAACAGGTGAAATTTAGAATTTGTGCAGGAGCAGAGAAAAAAATTGTATCGATGCTTTCCCACTTTTGCAAAGAAATTTTAAACACAGGACAACTGCTCCTGATGTAAGCCCTAGTGTAAGTAAGTAGGTAATCTTTATTTATATACCGCCTTTCACAGACCAGAGTCACAAAGCGGTTTACAATTGTGGGCACTTGCTCACTCCACACAGAGGTGGGAGTGAGGTCACCAGTACAGGAGGTACATGTTTTTAGTGGTAGGGGAAACCGGAGCAACCGGAGGAAACCTACGCAGACACGGGGAGACCATGCAAACTCCACTCAGAAAGGACATGTTCCGACCGGGATTCGAACCCAGGACCTTCTTGCTGAGAAGCGAGAGTGCTACCCGCTCAGCCACCGTGCTGCCCAGGATGGGTCAAATGCAGAGGATGAATTGCCAGGGATAAATAAAGCGCTCCTTTAACTACATACGTTTACTTTTTGAGGCTTTTAACCATATCATGATACTGTTCACTCTTCAATGCCAGACCATGTGTGTGGCAAGGGACATGGCCTGCTTCATCGGTGTGCTGCAGACAAGACACTTTACGCTTACTCTGTATATCAAGACCACTCTGTTCACCACTTCTCTTCCATCTCAGTAGCTAATGCAACACTTGTGTTATTTAGATTACTTACCTACTGCTTTATGTCTCTTCAGATTTGGTTGTATCTCATCTCCAGTCAGCTCTCGGTCTCCTGTCTATGCTCCAGCTAAGTCGGTAAACCTCTACATATTAAATCTACAAAGTTAATATGTCTTCTTATGTTTAAAGATACACTAAAACATTTATCCAGACGCAATTTTTAAAACACTGCTCCCTGTGTATGCATAGGTTTCCTCCAGGTGCTCCGGTTTCCCCAACCACTAAAAACATGGACAACAGGTAAAATCCTCCAGCTCAGGGCCTGATCAAGCCGAGCATCAACATCTGGAGATGGGTTCAAGGACACTCTACTACAGAGACCACTCCTCCTGACAGTGAAGTTGCCTTAAGTGTAAACCAAGTGGTTTACACTTGGTTTAGCAACTTCAGCTCAGCCTGCTTGCCTTATTTACATGACAAAGTTTGCCATTCACAGGTGATTTAGTTTGTCAGCTAAAATCCTTGGAGTCAATTGGCACCGCGGTGGGTTTTTTAGGTAGAAGTCCCAAATGGCACCTCCACGGGACTTCTAGTTTTAAAGTGACTTATTGTACAGTCTGACAGCGGTGGAGATAAGGTTAGGGGGTGTCTCAGCCTTCCACTGAAGGAGCTCCTCAGTGCAGTGGGTGGGAGGTGTTGTCCATGATGGAGGTGACTTTGACCAGCAACCTCCTGTCCCTCACCTCCTCCAGAGTCCAGGGGGTAGTCTAGAGCGGAGCTAAGCCCTCCTGACCAGCTTGTTGAGTCTACTCCTGTCCCGCTCTGTGCTGCCCGGGGCCCAGCACACGGGACTTTGGCCCTTCTTGTACAGGGCATAACACTTGGTGTTATGGGATCAGTCCAGTTTATTGTTTATGTGAACACCCAGGTACTTGTAGCTTTCCACCAGCTCAATGTCCTCCCCCTGGATGACCATCTCCTTGGTCTTACTGGTGTTGAAGCACAAGTGGTTGCGCTCACACCAGTCGACAAAGTCTATGATAACCGACCTGTATTCCAGTTCGTTCCCCTCAGACACACAGCCCATGATGGCGGAGTCGTCGGAGAACTTCTGCAGGTGACAGCTGTGTGTGTGAAGTCTGAAGAGTAGATGGTGAAGAGAAATGTTGAGAGGACAGTGCCCTGAGGGGGGCCCCCAGTACTGCAGACTACCACCTCAGACTCACAGATGCAAAGCCCTACATACTGTGGTCGAACCGAGAGGTAGTCGATGGTCCATGGTGAGGTGACTGACCATCTTCCCCGCAGCAGTGCCGGTCTGATGGTGTTGAAATCACTGGAAAAGTCAAAAAACATGACCCTGACAGCGCTCCCGGCGGGCTCCAGGTGGGAGAGCGTCCGCTGCAGTAAGTAGATGACGGCAGTGTTGTGCGTGAACGAGTTCAAAAGAACGCGTTCATTGAACACGCTCAATTTTCCGTGAACAATGAACTGAACACATTTTTAAAAAAAGAACTTGAACGTGAATTAGTTCATTTTATGTGTCATGAACGGCAGACATTACTATGAACGTTGGAATCTGTTTTCTCTTTTGAAACGCAACAAGAGAATGTTCCTCCCTCCTCTATTATCGCACTTTTTCCGCCGAAAACTAAAAATTCCCACGGTTTCCACCGTCTGTGAATGCACCCCGTCTCCGTGTTGTGGTGCGGCGCTTGAGCTGGTGCTTTTCACATGTGCCCGAGTCATGATGAAAACACAGGGTGAGTCCGCGACAGTTTACACCGTTTACATTTGACATAAAGTATAGACACACGCACTGCAGCGCATTACTGTTTGTAGTTTATGAGCAGAGATGGGGCAACTCAGTTTTGCTCCCATTTTGTACAGGGAGATTATATATATATATATATATATATATATATATATATATATATATATATATATATATATATATATATATAGCTCGTAGTGTGATAAAAAGTATTTATTTGACTATTTCACCAAAAAAGTAAAATGAACTGAACTTTGAAGTAGTTCAGAATTAAAATTGAGAACTTTGAACGTGAACTGTGCACTTTGAGCATGTATGAACTGAACTTGTGCCAGTTCACAGCTTTTCTGAACTAGTTCAACACTGGATGACGGCGTCCTCTACTCCGATGTTGGGCCTTTAGGCGAACTGCAGTGGGTCCAGGGTGGGGCTGACCACAGAGCAGAGATGGGTGAGGATGAGCTGCTCCATGGTCAGGGAGGTCATTGCGACTCATCTGTAGTGAGCCGGTTCCTTCGTGTGCACTTTTTTAGGAACCGGGATCACACGGGAGGTCTTCCACAGGACAGGGACCTTCTCCAGGCTGCGGCTCAGGTTGTAGATATAGCTGAGCCAGGGACTGATTCCGTCCGGTCCTGCGGATTTCCTCTGCTTCAGTCGCTTGAGCTCCCTCCTCACCTGGTCCGGTGTGATGGAGAGGGGGGAGTGGGGGGACCGGGTGTACTGTCAGAGGTGGGGGCTGGGGATATGGGGGCAGCCGAAAGCAGTGTCCACTGGGCGGTGTCCACTGGGCTGGAGATGTGTGAAGAGGTAGAGGTGGGATGAGGGGCAGATGGAGAGGGGGGAGAATCAAACCGGTTGAAATATTGGTTCAAATCCTCTTCCCCGCGCTGGTCTCCATCCGCTGTCCCTCTGGCACTCTGTCCGAATCCGAAGATGTTCTTTAGACCCCTCCACACGTCACAGGCATTTCCCTGCACCAGCTTCTGCTCCAGCTTTTTCACATAGTCTTTCTTGGCCTTCCTGATCCTCCACTGGAGCCTGTGCTGGATCCTCTCTTCTTTGTCCCCTGAGAGGATATATTTTGTATTTTAGAGCGCATTTCAGCCTGCAGGCCATACCAGGGCTGGACTGGTACCATAAAACGGCCCAGGGATTTTTGCCTCTTCAACGACCTGGCCCGGTCTGTTGTCACAATTTTTTTAAAGGGTTATTTATACGGTATGCAGAAGCACATACTGTAGAGGATTTATGCAGTTTCAACAATTAAAATAAAGTGCAATAGTCTATGTTACAAGAGATTTAACATGTCACTACAGTGAGGGTACAGTACCAAAACTATTGTTTGTTACAGGGATGAGAATGGGACATTTCCAAAAAAGTCTGAAATACATAATGTCAGCCAATGGCTGTCTTTAAATCTGTTAGTAAATTGCTGTGAACAAACAATCGGCACAATGTTGTAGAAATCTAATTGGGATTATAAATCAATTTAATTTAAGAATGAATCTAGTAATAAATGATGTACTCTGGGACAAAGGTCAAGCTAACTATCTGTTGTTCTGTAGAAACGTTGAGGCCAAGGACGGGAGAGAGGCAGATGCTAGCTTGATATCTGGACCGAGGAGCGCGGTGTCCGGTCATACTGATTACTCTTCGTAATATCAGAGACGTATCAGAGTAAGACGTCAGAAGAGAGGGGGTTTGAGCGACAGCTATCACTTAAACTCAGACTAAGAGACGCCATAGATAGACTCTTTTTTTTTTATTTATTCCATCCTATAAATACCGGAGAGAGTGAGCATTAGACAGCATATTTACCCGGGACCTGCCACGCGGTTGACGGTTGTATTTTGTGTATATGTATACATTTACTGAAATAATAAACCAAACTTTGATTGTATTACAGCTCTTGGTTGTTTATTTTATAAAGGACCAAGAGCTGAAGGATAGGGTGCTGTCGAGGATGATATTAATAAATAAACTGAAACTGAACTGAACTTGACATTCCTTGAGTGCTTCAATTATGTGTTCTTTTATCTTCTCTTCTTGTTCTGTGACAGTATTGAGACATTCAAACAGTGTTCTGACAACGCATAGTTTGTGTGAAATGGGATGTTCATAAATAATTAAGTAAATAGTGATCGTGTGTGTTGGTTTCCTGTATACTGTAGTTGTAGCCATCCTGTTGGTGGTGAATGTTTAAGTACAGGAATGGTCTGCAGCCCTCCTTCTCCTCTTTGTATGTGAATTGTATGTGGTATGGTTGCGTAGCATTTAGAAGATCCGTGAAATACTGTGTGTGTCCTGTTTCTGCCTTTTCAAAAATGTCATCCACGTATCGTTTCCATTGTGTTGGTCAGTATTGCGGGGGAGCTGTAGGGAGGGCTTTACCCATTATTGCAGATAGTAGATCCCCCATGACAAATCCCTACTTTTGTCTGTAAAGTTTGTCCTGGTATTGAAATGTGGATTTGGCTCTGAAAGTTAAAAGTTGGGTTATGTCTGTGGCTGTGAGGTTAGTGACTAAATAGATAGATAGATACTTTATTGATCCCCGTAGGCGAAATTCAGGTGTCCAGAAGCAGCAAAAAATAAAAATAAAATTGGCCATTCTAAAAAGCTAATCAGCAACAGCCCTTCAGGTCACAGCAGCAGATGTGGAGTAGCCACTGGGTGGAGCGGGACTGGTCACAGCAGCAGATGTGGAGTAGGTGTCAGGTGTGGAACAACCAATAACTGTTTAAAAATGAATATAAACAGGCTTAGACTTCAGATACTTTTATTAATAAATATGATTATAAAATGCCCTATGGCGCTAATTAAAATGGCCAATTAAGAGTTAAAATAAGACTAAGGGTCTTAAGGTCTGGTCAAAATAAAAGGTTAAGGAGGAGCTCTCTGCTGGGGCCGCTCTCTGCTGGGGCCGCTCTCTGCTGGGGCTTGGGCTGGGCCTGGCGCGCGCTGCTCCGCTCTGCTGGGGCTTGGGCTGGGCCTGGCGCGCGCTGCTCCGCTCTGCTGGGGCTCGGGCTGGGCCTGGCGCACTGCTCCGCTCTGCTGGGGCCGCTCTCTGCTGGGCCGGGTCTGCTGCTCCACTGGGGCTTGGTGCGCCACACCAGGGTAGCTGCTGAGAGAGCAAGCAATCAGGCGCCGGTCTCACGCGCACGCACACACACACAGAGTCTGGGGCAGCTTGTTCACGTCCCTGTAAGTACTCAGCTCGTCTGGCGTTATATACAGTGCTCCCCTGAGCTGGATCCGCTGGGCCGGGTCCGCTGCTCCGCTGGGCCGGGTCCGCTGCTCCTTGGGCTGGGGCCTGATGCGCCACGCCAATGCAGCTGCGGAGAGAGTGGGCAATCACGCTCCGGTCTCACGCGCACGCACACACACCAACTGAGGCTGCTTGATCACGTCCCTGTATACTCAGCTTTACGGGGCGTTGTATGTGGGCTCTGCAGGTCTCTCCTTGGGGCGTGCTGCTCCTCGTGCGTGCTGCTCCGCGTGCGTGCCGGTCCTGGTGCGTGCTGGTCCTTGTTTCCCCTTGTCCTCTGTCCTCGTCCCCCGTAACGCTTCCGATTTCCTTCCTCCTCTCAGTCCCTCTGTCCGGGTTTTAAAAAGGGGAAAGTCCTCCAGTCCGACCAATCAATCATGAGGGGAGGGCTATCAATCAGGACTGTCCCAGGCTCAAGCCAAAGTCAGTATATAGAACTACTAAAAACAAGGTCACACTAAAAACACTACACTCAAATAACACTGGCTTTAGATTTGGAGTCCCAGGCTAAAATCTATGTTTGATATTTACCCCCCACCTCTATAGTTGGTCGTCCCGGCCAATTACCTTTGATACCGAACAGGGGGCCTGCCAATATTTGACCGGTGGGAACGTCTCACAGGGGGAACTGGGCCATTTCTTGGGTCAGGTGGGCTTACTGGCTGGGGTGCTTCGTTGCGGGGGAGCTCTGGTTGCGCCAGCCTTGGGAGCCAAAGTGTGGGGGGGGGCAACTCATCAGCTTGGTGTCCAATTGATAGTTGGGGTGCTGCCGGTCGCTGCCTTTCCTCAGGCTTAAGGGGTCCGAGTGTTTTCCACTGCAGAAGCTGGGCAAGATCTGAATCTTCGCTCTGGTACTCCTCCCAGGTTCCCTCATTGGAGACCACAGCACCCACAGCTTGTACAAGTGCTTCCTCTGGCCTCTTTTCATGGAGCCTGGAAAGTGCATCAGCATTTTTATTCTCTGTGCCTGGGCGGTATTTGATTGTATACCTGAAGTTGGCCAACTGGGCCACCCATCTCTGTTCAGTGGCCCCTAGGCGCGCAGTCTCGAGATGCACCAGGGGGTTATTGTCAGTGAAGATTGTGAACTCTGACCCGTACAGATAATCCTTGAACTTTTCAGTTACCGCCCACTTCAAGGCCAGCAGTTCCAATTTAAAAGAACTATAGTTTTGGTCATTTCGTTCAGAGGCTTGGAGACTTCTGCTGGCATAAGCAACTACCCTTTCCTTCCCATCCTGGATTTGGGCTAGCACTGCCCCGAGCCCATCAAAACTTGCATCGGTATACAACCTAAATGGCTGAGTAAAGTCTGCGTATGCCAAAATGGGAGCGTCCAGCAGGGCAAGTTTAAGGGAATCGAAAGCTTCTTGGCATTCATTAGTCCACACCACCTGTGTGGATTTCCTCTCTAATGCAGTGTTACGGGTCAGGGCATGGAGAGGCCTAGCAATCTTTGAAAAGCCCGGGATAAACCTGCGGTAGTATCCTGCAAAGCCCAGAAATGACTTTACTTGCCTTACTGTTTGTGGTATGCGCCAGTCTCGAACAGTGTCAGTCTTGGCTGGGTCAGTAGCCACCCCGTTCTCACTGATAACGTGGCCCAAATAGGTTACGTGTCGTCTGAACAGGTGGAACTTCTTGGGTTGTAGTTTGAGGCCATGTTGGTTCAACCTTTGGAAAACGTCCTCCAGGTGCTGCATGTGGCTCTGAAAATCTGGGGAAAACACCACGACATCATCAAGGTAGATTAGGAGAAAGTCATTAACAAGGTTACCCAGGCACCGCTGCATGAGCCGCTGAAAGGTGGCAGGGGCATTGCATAGTCCAAACGGCATCCGCTCGAACTCGTACAGTCCAAACGGGGTCGTGAATGCAGTCTTCTCCTGATCTGCAGCATCCACCTCCACCTGCCAGTATCCACTTGCCAAATCCAGTGTAGAGTACCACCTGGCTGCTTTTAGCCCGGTGAGCGACTCTTCAATGCGAGGCAGGGGATATGCGTCTTTGTGGGTGAGGGCGTTGAGCCTCCTATAGTCGACGCAGAACCTCCAGCTGTCATCCTTTTTGCGCACCAATACAATTGGGGCTGCCCATGGGCTGGAGCTCTCTTTTACCACTCTGCTGTCCAGCATATTCTTAAGGAGGGTCTGAAGTTCCTTGTACAGGCTAGGTGGAACTGGGCGGTACCGTTCACGGCTGGGGGCAGCAGAACCGGTGGGGATTTGATGTTTTATCACCCCCGTCCGTCCAAAATCCTCCTCATGAGAGGAGAATACATGTCTCCATGCATTTAGCATTTGTGTCATTTTGTCTTGCTGTTCAGGCGTAAGGCCTTCACCCTGAAGTGTCAGGACTGGGTGGGGGGCCTCATCTTGTGTGACCGCCGTTCCCACATGCCTCACAGCTACTTCCACTACGTCAGGGGCCACCGGGTTAAGCACCAGCTCATTCTGTCCCTGTACGTCAGCGCCATCTATTTCAGTGACTCTGGCAAGGGGCCGCCGCTGGGGTACTTCCACCGGGTATGGATTAGGGTTACAGACCCGGCACGGAACGCTTCCCCCAGTCACGGTCGCTAAGGTCCTTCCAACTTGCCACTCACACTCGCCGTCCGATACGGGTTCTAGAAGAACATCACAAGACGAATTAGGGGGGCTGTTTGTTACCTGCATCCACAACACGATTTCAGATTGTGGTGGAATGACGACTGGGGACTGGTGTGGCAGCTTAGCGACTCCTTCGTAGCGTGGGGCTCGGCATTTGGCTGTGACCCGCTGGCAGTCAACAAAGGCTCTGGACCAGACTCTCCCCTCCGTTGTTGGCATGGTGGTCTGGAATGCCAGGAGACCCGGGTGGCTGCCCTGTGTGAGAGTGGACCAGACTGACCTGATTATGTTCATTCCCAATATCCCCTTATTTGGGCCTAGACAATAATCCTTCACAATTACTATGCCTTTCCCTGGTACCACCATACTTCCTATCACACAGTCCACAATGGCATAGCCAATGTATGGGATTTCTAACCCGTTTGCGGCCTGGAGAGTCAGCCATGGCACAGTGTCTGCACTACTCACACCTGTGCCTTTAAGGTATTTTTCGAACATTGTCTGGCTGACCAAGGTGACCTGGGATCCCGTGTCTAGAACAAAAGGGATAGTCTGGTTATTAATCTTAATCAAAACATCAGGGCACTCACCAATTAGGGCAGACTTTGAGGCCGGTGGAGCACTGGCTTCAGGTTCTGCCCCCAACTGAACTGCCCCCACTGCTTGGCCCTCAGCAGCAGGGAGAGTCAAAAATCCTGAGACCTCTGAAGCCTCTGGGGACACCACCGCTGAGTGTGTCCAGCCCCCCCACAGTTCACACAAATGGGCCTACCCTCTGGGTCCCACTTAAAGGGTGTGCCTACAGACCGGCTTTGGGGTCTTGCTCTTTGGCCAGTTGGAGTCCCAGCAGACTGTTGGTGGTTGGAAAATTGTGCCTTAATTTCTGATATAAGGCCAGAAGAGAGAGTTTTAAGTTGTTCTTCCATCTCGATTTTAATGTCCTTAAAAAGTTCTTCCTTCAGCTCAGCCTTTATCAGAGTCTTTAAATGTTCATGGTCAAAATTTACTCTTTGTTGTGGAGCGTAAGTTACCCTATTAGACTGTAAAGCATCTTCTTCATCGTACTCAGATTCCAGTGCCCTAACCTCTTTACAAGCATTTTTAAAAGTCATATGTCCCTCTCGGCGCATTTGCCTGCTCAGTTCTTGTTTAATGAGGCCCTTTTTTAAACCTACCATTAATTGGTCAAGCAGCAAATCGTCCTCGTCTGCAGCCTCCGCCCCATCCTGTTCTTGCCATTTCTTAAACTGCTCACGGAGGCGTAAGATGTAAGCGTCTACACCTTCATCATTTCTTTGTTTACAGTTAAAAAAATGGCTTCGCAATTGAGCTTTGCTTACTGGTTTTGCATAAAGCGATTATAATAGATCAAATACCTTTTGGCTGGAATTCTTCTCTCTGTGACTGATGAGAAGCAGCTCTCTCTTGGCATCTCCTTCAAGGGCTGACAGAATGAAATCTGCTGCTTGTTGTATGCCCAGTCCTTGTGCTCTCAGCATAGCTTCTATTTGAGCTTTCCATGGTTCGAATTTGTTGGTCTCGCCGTCAAACTTTGGGATAAAGGCGGCCCCCATAAACCATGGCATCGTAAATTGGGCTGTAATGGCCGGGCCCGTACCTTGCTGGCCAGAATTCATTCTCAAACAGTTTTTTTTTGGTTGTCCTTCCAAGCAACGCCAAATTGTGTCAGGTGTGGAACAACCAATAACTGTTTAGAAATGAATATAAACAGGCTTAGACTTCAGATACTTTTATTAATAAATATGATTATAAAATGCCCTATGGCGCTAATTAAAATGGCCAATTAAGAGTTAAAATAAGACTAAGGGTCTTAAGGTCTGGTCAAAATAAAAGGTTAAGGAGGAGCTCTCTGCTGGGGCCGCTCTCTGCTGGGGCCGCTCTCTGCTGGGGCCGCTCTCTGCTGGGGCCGCTCTCTGCTGGGGCCGCTCTCTGCTGGGGCCGCTCTCTGCTGGGGCTCGGGCTGGGCCTGGCGCGCGCTGCTCCGCTCTGCTGGGGCTCGGGCTGGGCCTGGCGCGCGCTGCTCCGCTCTGCTGGGGCTCGGGCTGGGCCTGGCGCACTGCTCCGCTCTGCTGGGGCCGCTCTCTGCTGGGCCGGGTCTGCTGCTCCACTGGGGCTTGGTGCGCCACACCAGGGTAGCTGCTGAGAGAGCAAGCAATCAGGCGCCGGTCTCACGCGCACGCACACACACACAGAGTCTGGGGCAGCTTGTTCACGTTCCTGTAAGTACTCAGCTCGTCTGGCGTTATATACAGTGCTCCCCTGAGCTGGATCCGCTGGGCCGGGTCCGCTGCTCCGCTGGGCCGGGTCCGCTGCTCCGGGTCCGCTGCTCCTTGGGCTGGGGCCTGATGCGCCACGCCAATGCAGCTGCGGAGAGAGTGGGCAATCACGCTCCGGTCTCACGCGCACGCACACACACCAACTGAGGCTGCTTGATCACGTCCCTGTATACTCAGCTTTACGGGGCGTTGTATGTGGGCTCTGCAGGTCTCTCCTTGGGGCGTGCTGCTCCTCGTGCGTGCTGCTCCGCGTGCGTGCCGGTCCTGGTGCGTGCTGGTCCTTGTTTCCCCTTGTCCTCTGTCCTCGTCCCCCGTAACGCTTCCGATTTCCTTCCTCTTCTCAGTCCCTCTGTCCGGGTTTTAAAAAGGGGAAAGTCCTCCAGTCCGACCAATCAATCATGAGGGGGAGGGCTATCAATCAGGACTGTCCCAGGCTCAAGCCAAAGTCAGTATATAGAACTACTAAAAACAAGGTCACACTAAAAACACTACACTCAAATAACACTGGCTTTAGATTTGGAGTCCCAGGCTAAAATCTATGTTTGACATAGGCACAGGAAAATCTAAAATCAGCAATATCTGACCACTACAAAAGATAAAATCACATAATGGACAGGGACAGTTGGCTGAAGGAGTCCTATCTAGCCATGATGGATCATGAGACTCCACATTTCATCAAGATAGGCCGACAATGCTGTCCAGTTGGCTCCAATGAACTAGGACCTGCAACATGCACTGGGACAGTTTGCAGCCAATTGTGAAGCAGCTGAGATGAGAATCAGCACCTCAAAATTTGAGGCCATGGTGTTCGACCGGAAAAAGGTGGGTGGAGAGGTCCTTCATCAAATGGCGGAGTCCAAGTATCTTAGGGTCTTGTTCACAAATGAGGGAATGATATAGCGCAAGATTGACAGGCGGATCGATTCAGCACGTGCAGTCACTACATTGTACCGTTGTGGTAAAGAGGGAGCTGAGTGGAAAGGAACAGCTCTCGGTTTACCGGTCAATCTTCGTTCCCAACCTCACCTATGATCATGAGCTCTGTGCAATGACAGAAAGGACTAGATTGCGGATAAAAGTGGTTGAAATGAGCTTCCTCAAACTGGCTGGACGCTGCCTTAGAGATAGTGTGTGGAGTAGAGCCGCTGCTTCCTCACATCCAGTTGAGGTGGCTCAGGCATCTGTTCTGGATAACTCCTGGACACCTCCCTGGAGAGGAATTCCAGGTATGTCCCACCGGGAGGAGACCCCGCGGAAGGCCCAGGACAAGTTGGAAGGATCATGTCTCTCAGCTGGCTTGGGAACACCTTGGGGTCCCCCCAGACCCCCCGATGAGCAGGAGGAGGTGTGTGTGGATAGGGAAGTCTGGTCATCTCTGCTTAGACTGCTGCCCAAGCCCTGCCCGGCAATGGATAAAGAGGAAGAAAATGGATGAATGGATGGACATCACAGCTGCATTGTTGAGGTCTACAATATTGTGTCATTTTACTGTTTTTGATTCAATAAAAAGTGCATTTTCAGATTGCTTAAATAAGCCATACCCAATTCTTTGATGAGTTCATAAAAATGCATATTACTACATACAAGTTGTATTATATTCCGTAATTTTATTGAAAACTTGAGCTCATTGATTCAGCTTGTGTATGAATTCAGGCCGTAAAAAGTGCTGAGTAGAGACTTAGCGTGACGCTGCTCTCTGCCACTCACAGAACGAAGAGCGGTGCTGTTACGAACAGGCTGCCTCCTCTAGTCTACAGTGCAGGTAAACAAGAGCAGCATGGAACTGATAGTGGCTATACCTCCTCTTGCTGTAACTGCAGACACAACAAAACAGCCCAAACGATGCAACAGTGAGGAAGAGAAGAGGGAACTAAAGGGAAAAAAAGGAAAATAAATCAAACCTATTGAACATAGCTATCCCACATCGTATCCTCTGGAGAGACCTGCAGGTGCGGGACAGCCTCGGACCATCGATGCTCGGACTACATTTGGACGCAAAACTAGCAGTAATCTTTCAGTTACATATTGTGTTAGCAGTGCGCTGATTTTGTACCATTTCATCAGTAATTGCTCTACAGCTTACAAGAAGTTGCGCTAATGCTATTGTTTGCATATGTGTCAGATCGCAAATACAACTAGAGGGCTTTGTGGCAGGAGAGCGTAGGGAAAATGAGAAGCCTGTAGCGAGTTAGGGGGCGGTGCTAAACATTCAAACTGAAAAAAACCTTGCAGAAACAGGTATAGCTCCTTTAATGCAACTAAGAATGTAACTTTTTCACTGATCTTTTATAACACACATTTCTATAATTTTCCAAGAACCACAGCTGCCTGTCTGCTCTTGTGAATATGACGCAGTACAGTTTGTTGAGCTGGCACAAGAGGACGAGGCTGCTGTGGTGAATGGACTTTGCGGACAGATTAAACTATTACAGAGGAATAGTGATGAACAGGTGTGGAGTCTAAATGTGAGTTCTACTCAGCAGAGGGAGGACAATGGAGGATCGCATTCTAACAGGCAAAGCAACACACTGGGCGAACCTGAGGCCTGCGAATGACGAAGGTCCGATAAGCGGGCTCTGAGCTGGGTGGACTTTGTCATGTGGGAGTGTGAAATAGTGTCAAGGGCAGCCATGAAAGGGCACATACACAGGCTGTTATAGTGGAAGTGTGTGAAGTAGTAAGATTTGAAATTAAGCCATATTTGAAAGAGGTTAAACAAAAGAAGTTGTTTGTGGTTGTGTGCATTCTGTTTTCAATTCAATTCAATGTATTCTTGTTTAGCCCTAAATCACAACAAAAGTTATATCAGAGGACTTAGCAAAATTGTTGAATTCTCGCCAGATCAGAGAATCGAACAGTTCAAACGCAGAGAATAGAACACACATAAGTATTGGTCCATAGGGGGGAGTTTACCAATGTACAAGTGTTGATATATATTATAGAATGTTGAGTGTCCTGGATCATCACCACAGTCCTTTTTGTTAGACGCTCTTAACAGTCCAACAGACCCTCTTGCATCTGCAAGGAACAACTCTAAAACCCAGTGGGGAAAGATCTGAGAAACCTCATTGAGAGAAGGATCTATTGCACATGGACTGATGGGCTATAGATCCAGGACTCAAGCTACAGAACGAGGACCAAGGCGGCGCAGGACTCAGGTTGTAGAGTGAGGATAGGTACGATGCAGGACTGAAGCAGCTCCCAGGTGAGGAGGGGGTGCAGCCCATAAGACAGGTCACGCAGGGCTGCACCGGCAGTGTGCAAACATGTTAAATGCAGAATATATTATGTACAATAGAAGTGGGAATTAAGAAACAGTGGCAATAGTAGTGCAGGGTTTTTTTTTTTCAGTCCTAGTGCAAGTGACTTAAATTACTTTGACTAGCACCCTCCTGTCCCTCACCTCCTCCAAAGAGTCCAGGGGTAAGCCCAGAGTGGAGCTGGTCCTCCTGACCAGCTTGTTCAGTCTACCCCTGTCCCGCTCTGTGCTGCCCGTAGCTCATGTGAAATGAAAATGCGATTCTCGCATTGTTTTTGTCCCTTATACACCACTGTTGTTCAAGATGGCGCATTGACACCAAGAGGACTCCTCTCTCATGGACATTTTATAAGTTGTTTATAAGTTGTTGTTAGTTAACATGTTTTTTCATATGGAGCATCTGTAAAAATTACACTTTAAGTATATCTTTTGAAACAAAAGCCAGACCTATGTGTCTTAGGCTGCGGTCACAGCCTAAAGTCCGGTTAAAGTGGGCCTAAGCCCACTTCGCGATTAGATCCGGGCTTTAGTTGCTATGTGATCGCGGCAACTGGGCTTGGGCACGGTTGCTGCAAGTGGGCCTGAGCATGGTTGAGAGAGGTGGGCCAGGGCACGCTTCTAAAGCCCAGATGAGGGGGGTCAGTATGGCGGGTGGTGGGGAATGGGGACTTGATATTGTGCGTCACATTACGTCCTCCGTTGTGACGCGCATTTTCACACACGTCTCTCCCTGCACTTTTGTATTCTCTGCTTGTGTTAAACCTTTCATATAAGCCCTGGGACCGTGGTCGAGGGGCGCTGGGGAGTGTGTCGCTCCAGGGCCGAAGGGATGCGTTTCCTACGGGAATAGCTCCCTTCTGTCCTTCAGACCCTCGCTGTCACAATGTGGTGCTATTGCAATAACACTTTAGACATTCAAGAATCAGACTATATTTAATCGCCTGAACACACTTGTATCCTGCCGGGCTCCGGTGGCTCTGCTCGAATGCCACACTTTTCATTCTGTCATTCTCATTCATTAGTTTCTCAGCGCTCTTACGCTCGTTACTAAAGAGGCTCACCCCCGTGTCCGCGGCGCACACACACGTTACCCACTGAACTGCTGCACTTTGCATCAGAGCAATGTGAAAATGTGTTTCTTTCCCTAAACAACGCGATCCGTGCTTGAGCTATTAGCGTTACAGTAGCAGAATGTAAACAGGAAGAGAAATGGAAACTTAACTAAGACAACGAGTTCGTCGCTGAAGTTAGTATTAGTGCCACCAGCTGGACCAAGCATTGTACTACAGCGCATTTGGTAGCAGTATAATGCTTGGTCCTCTTGCCAATTGGCAAGAGGTCCACTTACTTACCAATAGATTAGGGTCCGGACATCGTACAGAAACCCTTCAAAAAACACAACTAAAGGAGTAATAACTATAAAAAATAATGCAAATATAGGTGTATGTAATTCAAACATTAATCAAACATTTTGTTGAAGTGCTTCTGTCCATCAGATAACGTTTCTGTAATTGCCTCCATACTCTGACCACAACAAGACTTTTATGCCCAAAATCCACTGCACTCGCAGAGGGCGCTGAAGCTTGGCATGCGCTGTTTACTAATGCTTTTATAATATGTGTACATATACATTTTGATGTGTACTTTTGGACAAAACATCGGCAATAACAGCACACACACCTCTGTCTGCTCCTCCTCCTCTGCTCACACACCTCTGTCTGCTCCTCCTCCTCTGCTCACACACAGAAGACGCGAGTGTCCTTCTCTCGGTACACGGCGCTCACTCCCGTCTCTTTCTTCGTCATAAACACTGCTATAGTTATAGCCGTACAGGTCCGTAAAGTTTTCTCCAAAGGACCCCGCTGCGCACATAGCCGCCCTCGCGCCTGCCTGTTTTCAAATTGCTTTCGGTAAAAATGTGACATACTTGTAATAATGTACTTTTGAACAAAATAATCACGGAGGTCTAGAGAAAAGGGACCTGGACCGTGGTCCACCATTTGGGGACCCCTGCATTAGAGCTTACTTCCAAACGTAAATGTAATGAGTTTGCAAATTTTTTCAATGACAAGGTTCAAGGCATCAAATACGCCATTGTCTCCAATCCACAGATAACTTCCTGACAGCCAGAAAGGCTCTCTGAGCTGACTCACTGAGATGATAAAACTGTCCAAGAGATAATCCCCAGTTTGAGCTCCTCCACATGCAGCATGGATGTACTACCCACTAGATTTCTAAAGTATGTACTGAGCAGTCTGTTACTTTCACTCACACAGATAGTAAACATGTCCCTTCATTCTGGAATATTCCCAAAGACCCTGAAAACTGCAGCCGTCAGGCCCCTGCTAAAAAAGAGCAGTCTGGATGCCACGGTACTTAACAACTATCGTCCCATCTCAAATCTGCAATTTATGGGGAAAGTCCTTGAAAAAGTTGTCTACCAACAGCTCACTAGATTGCTTGTGATCAACAACTCATTTGATTTGTTTCAGTCCGGCTTTAGACCCCTCCACAGCACTGAGACTGCTCTCGTCAAGGAAACAAATGATATCCGGCTGGATATTGACGCAGGGAAAGTCTCAATCTTAATCTAAGTGCTGCCTTTGACGCCGTCGACCATGAGATCCTCTTACAGAGACTAGAGGGCTGGGTTGGCGTCGCTGGCACCGCCCTGAGTTCGTATAAGTCTTACCTTGAGGACAGGAAATACTTTGTGGAGATTGGAAACTGTGTCTCAGATCATATAGCCCTGACCTGTGGATTCCCACAGGGGTCGATCCTGGGACCTCTTTTGTTCAATCTCTACATGCTGCCGTTAGGTCAGTTAATACGCAGAAACAAAGTGTCCTATCACAACTATGCAGACGACACTCAGATCTATGTCTCACTGACTGCAGGAGAACATGGACCAGTTGACTCACTCCTTCACTGTATCCAACAGATCAGTGAGTGGATGCAAAACAACTTCCTTCAGCTAAACCCTGACAAAACTGAAATTATTGTCTTTGGTCCCCAGAAACAAAGAGAGAGCGTCATCTGTCATCTACAGTCTCTCTCCCTAAAACCCTCAAACAAGGTCAGAAATCTAGGGGTAATACTGGACTCAGACTTAAATTTTAAAGCAACACTAACTGACTTTGAGACATTTTTGAATGAGAACGCCGAGCTCGCTCTCTCTGCACGCCCTTCCCGCATGGAGCTTTCGCCCACCACTGCCCCCCTCTCCCTTAGCTTGCGCTCACATACTAATTGTAAATACGGAGCTCGCGTCTCACAATATGGACATTTGAACGTGGATGGCATGACCATAGAATGATTGAACCGGGAAATGCGGAGGAACGAGACTTTCTTTTGAATGGCTGTTTCGCTGTGAATTTTTGTAATGAATACAAAAATAAAGTCAGGTAACGCAGCTTTAATAGCCACAACAAATCAGTAGCATCAGCATCTTTTTACCACCTACAAAACATTGCCAGGACCAAAAACTTAGTGTCTAAAGCAGACTTGGAGACTCTTATCCATGCATTTGACTCCAGTAGGTTAGACTACTGCAATGGCCTGCTTACAGGTCTCTCCAAACAGGCTGTAAAACAGCTGCAGTACATTCAAAACGCAGCAGCCTGAGTCCTGACTAGAACTAGGAAGTATGATAACATTAGTCCAGTCCCCAGGTCTCTGTACTGGCTTCCTGTGGCTCAGGTGTCTCCATGGCCTTGCACCAAGGTACATAGGTGACATTTTAGTGCCATATGAACCCGGCCCGGACTCTGAGGAGCACAGGGAATGGACTCCTGTTAGTGCCCAGAGTCAGAACTAAAAATGGGGAGGCTGCATTTCAGATTCATCCTGCTAAAATCTGGAACAATCTTCCTGAAAATGTGAGACAGGCCTCCTCTCTGACAATATTTAAAACCAGATGAAAGACAATTCTGTTTAGCTGTGCATACAACTGAGCGATTTCATATTTTTTCTTTATTTTTAATGTACTGTGATTATTTATGATTTTAATGCTATCTTGTCTTGTTCAGAACTTTGAGTTGCCTTGTGTATGAATTGTGCTATACAAATAAACCTGCCTTGCCTTGCCAATGAATTTGTGTGAACAGGGATTACTGTAAATTGAAGCCTGCCATTTTGTTGCAGAAGACACAGAAGCGCCACCTGCCCACACAATCATAAAAGTGACATAAAACCATATGAACCTGATGCAACATGTGGCAGAGTGTCCTCATGCAGCAGAACGTCTTCACAGTGACCTCAAATCTGTCTATCAACCACAGGCCCCATAAGGCCAAAAACAAGATATGTTCCCAGAATGCATTGCACATGGGTCGGTCAGCTAATTTTATCCACGTGGCCAATAGGAGCTGCTCCAGATCTGAAACTGGCGTAGAGTTACAGGCTGTCTGCACCAGCGCTGTACGTGCACTTAGAGCAGGGCCATTCCCCCAAGTTTTCCTCAAGGCATACTGAGACATTTAAACCGAACTTAAAACCACAAAAGATTACTATGTAAAAAAAGCCCATGTCAGTTGCTTGCTCTTATAACAGTTTGGCTCTATCACTAGTTTCGATTAGTGGGCTCTGAACTGGGTGGACTGTATTTGTCGTGTGGGAGAGTGTGAAATAGTGTCAAGGGCAGCCATGAAAGGGGGAAACACACACAGGCTGTTACAGTGGAAGTGTGTGAAGCAGTAAGAGTTTATAATAAGCCATTTTTGAAATAGGTTAAATTAGGGAAGTTGTTTGTGGTTGTGTGCTTTCTGTTTTCAAGGCTCCCAAAGAGTCTGAGGGCACCACAAAGTGTGGAGGCCTTTAAAAAAGGCCTGAAAACAATCTTTTTTATCAGACATACATATGACTTTTGGACATTTTATGTACTTCTTATGCTTTTGCTTTGTTTTGTTTATTGGTGGTATTGTATTTTAATCTTTAGCACTTTATTAATTGTGCAAAAGATAACATGATTTTCAATCAGATGATTTATTTGTTCAACATATTTTTTTTCTGTTGGCACAATGTATTTGTGAAGAAAAGTTAGGTATCCCAGCTTTTTATTGTGTATTATTTTTCATTTACTTCACTATATGCAGCAATACAGTAGTCCCAGAGTGGTTCTGGGAAATAATAATCAAAATCTGCTAGATAGATATATGTGTTAAGACTGTAAAACCTGTCACCCTAGACTTTATACACTTTTCTTATTCTTTTGGGAATGCATGGCAGTGTTCGACAGTACAGTAGCTGTTATCTAACCCAGTACTAAATCATATGAGCCGGAACAAGTAAATGAACATGATATTTCTGAAAGGTTTCATATTTTGTCATTTTCATACAGTAATTTCTATCTTGACATTTACAAATGAGAATGAACAAGATGTTCCTCTAGGTAACCCTCCCCCATACTCCCCCTGCGCTCCCAAAAATACAGTGAAAATGTACCAAATTAGCCAAAAGAAAGATAAATGAACACACAATGTGCTTGAATGGGTGCCATACCTCCTCATATTTCATTGCAACCCCTAAAAGTTCATTTTAATCTTTCATTTTATTAAGCAGTATGTTGTGAAAGATCATTGAAATGTTTGAAACCAGCCTCATATTTCTATTACTAGTACATGCAGACAAATGCTTAAGTGAAAGCACACCACACAGCTTTCTATTAAAACTTCACGCAGTCCTTTCTGGGCCAAGAGAGTTATGCAAATGTCCGTCTTGGCTCATCAGAATACGCTGTTCCCAAGTGTCAACAGCGTCTGCGGTTAAGTGAGACTGTATGATGAGGAGAGCAGGCTGCATGTGCACTGTGCAGGCAAGTGACATATCCGCTTTGACTTTTACAGTAAAAAGGACTACAGATTTCTGTGTGTGCAGGTATTGAAGACAGATGTAAAAGGTTTCTTTACTTAAAGTCAGTTTATTAGGGAAAAATGCCCAAAGCATTTGGGAGCAAAACATATTGGAACATATTGACCCATGATTTATTGGCGCTATCACTCTTGCCTCTCATAACTCAATTAACACCAGTGTTATACCTCAATTGCTTTCTCTATGTATTGGGTATTTACATCTACAGGGACAAAAACCTAATTTTGTCATAATAACAAGTTCACACATATATATTTCTGTTTCAAATTCTACCACCCCTCAAAGCTAATCTTTGACATTTAGACACAGACAATTCAATTATCTGGTTTCATATGACATTGGGGCAGTGGCGCGAATGACATACGTGAGACAGCCGACCGGACCGGACGTGACGTACCCTAGTGTAACAGGTAAAAGTATTGTATTCCACTTGTTATAGACACTGTATTATAGTGGAACAGCGCCCTCTTGGGGTGACAATTCCTTTAAGTCTTGGGGAAAAATTTGCTCGCCGCCATTTTCACTATAAGCAAGCCGAGGTAAGGTCACAAATTTGGTGTGTCTGCTAAAGTTACATTTGTATGTTTATTTTTCAATTGTATGACTGTGTGGGATGCTTGTAAACTTGAAAATGTCAATGTTTAGTTAAATTAGATTGCAGTTCAGTAGATATAGGAATGTTAACCTTTTAAAATGTATACCCCACTAGCTGCTGCTCGCTTGCGGTGTCCCAGGTCCAAGGCTGACCAGCTATTTTGTATGTTGCACAGATAAAGAACTTTTTATACTACCCTGTCTCCTGGCGGTTACTCTACTCACAACACAACGCAGAGTCAACCACGTTACACTAGCGGTGCAGTCTGCCAGGTATATACACAGACATATAGAAGAAGAAGCACTGTCAAAATGCTATATTTTTGTGTGCGGTGTATGGTTGTAGCAACCGTGTGAATAGAGAGAAAGTTTCTTCCGTGTTCCAACTGTGGTCTCAAATAGAGAAGTATATTTTGAAAAAATCACTCAAATGAGGCGGGTGAGGTGGATCAAGGCTTTAGCAGATAAGCAACCCCTGCAGGCCACCCGAATGGAACTGTTAGTATTAGATAGCAATATGGCCTACGTGCAGGACTGTACAAGGACTCTACAAGGACTCCATGTTATGACTATGATTTGACTGTCTCTTTGTGACACGTATGTCTTTCGATGTGTGACGTGACAATGACTATATAAACTGTGTACTGCCTTTATTCTGTCTGAGAGAAAGAAACAAAGTAAACCAGTGGAACTTGAGAGAAACATAAATAAACTTCCAGAGTTTGGCGCACCACGATCCGTCTCTGTCTGCTGAATCCTCGACAGATTTGGTGGAGGATGTGCGGCTCAGTGTGTGCCATTCTCTGGATTGTTTTGAGGGAGTTTCCCTTGTTTTCTTTTTCTCGCCGTGGGAGAGCTGAGAGTATCGGGGGCCTGGGAGCAGTCCAGCAGGCTGGAGAGGCGACCGGCTCCGGGACTTTTTGCTCTCTCACTATATTTTTTTGTGTCCTGTTTTTTGGACTGAGCGTTTAAAATTGTTTTCCCATGTCCACATTCCGGGGATTTTTGACAATTGGTCTCTGCCGATGGAAACTAGTTCCCGGTACTAGTGAGCGCTGGTTCATGATCTGGAGACCCGGTTGGACGTGGAAAAGCTGATATTTGGTGGGCTTCTGACGGTGCCTGGGCCCTGTTCGACAAAAGGTAAGAGCGGACACCTGTTTATGCTAATTGAGTGAACTAAATTATGGTCTGTTTTGAGGTCCACCAAATGTCGTATATCTATATAGATCGGATTAGGTAAGATTCAGGTCCGCCACCTCGATAAAATGGCAGTGTAATTGATCATCAGGTCCGCCACCTCGATAAAATGGCAGTTTAAATGATCATCAGGTAAGCCACCTCGATAAAATGGTAGTGTAATTGATCATCAGGTCCGCCACCTCGATAAAATGGCAGTTTAAATGATCATCAGGTAAGCCACCTCGATAAAATGGCAGTGTAATTGATCATCAGGTCCGCCACCTCGATAAAATGGCAGTTTAAATGATCAAAACAGGTCGCTACCTCGATAAAATAGCAGTTACAGCCAGAATAGTTAGTGAAACCATGGTGTAAACATAAAAGCAGTAAAAAGGGAAATGTGTTAGAGGCCTTTGTTACAAAAGCTTTGAAATTGACGAATTTCAGGCTGATAAATGACAAAAGTACATAAGCAACAATATTTCAGTGATCACGGTTTAAATTACATACAGAAAAAGGGAGTTTTTTGTTTTTTAGTTTGCTTTCGGCGTGAACAGAGTTTACCGGAGAATGCAGAGTTTTATCTAAAGTTGAGCTATGAGAGCTTTCGTGAGATATTTACATTTTTTGCCGAGTTTTATCTACAGTTAAGCTATGAGAGGGTTGTATCCAACAGTTGTTTTTGTTTTTTAGAAAGAGATTTTGAGTTTAAACTAGTTTGCTACCTCGATAAAATAGAAGGAAACGTTAAAGACAACAGTGCCTTTTGTTACAAGTGTGGAAAGTGATCACTTCTAGACTTGGATGACAAAAGTATAAAGAACAACATCAGTTATATTAGCTTAAAAAAGTAATTTTGAAAGTTCTTCTTCTGTATCTTTCTGCCTGTGTGTGCGCAGCTCTATCTTGCTGCCGTTGTCAGGGAAACGGCCCCCTCCTTCGCTACTCCGGCTCTGAATCAGAGCAAAGCTACTGCTTTAGGATTTCTGGCTTTTCATAGTTTTTATTCCGTTAAATTTGCTAAATTTGCAATTGAACATTGTGTTATGACACAGTTAAACATTTTTAAACACCATTAGGGAATAGAAGTTTTGAATTAGTATGTTTTTGAAACCCAAAGATTAGTACAAAAAGCTTTTCTTTTCTTTTTAAATCTGCTGCTTATTTCTTAACTTTTTGTGAGTTGTGTTTGTTTTTATGTTTTTATTTTAGTTACAAAAGCCGTTTTTCAAACATTTAAATTAGAATCTGTGTTAAAAGTGATTATTGATCATATAGACTTCGTATAAAAAGAAAGAGGGAATTAGGATTAGCTGTAAAAGTATTATATTATTAAGTTGAAAACTACCCAATTCACATTCAAGCGCTGACTTATTTGTTTTGACTACACGCCTGACCTTGCTGCTCCTGCTAATGCACACAGCAGAGGAGCCTGGTCTGAAATGTGCTCCAATTCACATTGACTTAATTTGAAAATGCTGCAATTATTTTAAATTAGTAGAATATATGCTGAGATAAATGTTCAAGATAATTAAACACACAGTACAAAATAGAATAAATTTTTTAAAGTTTAAAAGGTTGTTTGTTTTGAGTATAATTGTTGTTTTTATAACTTATTTTTTTTCTGGTCCTAAAAATGTCATCATTAGTAAGATAATAAGTAATCTTTATTTACATAGCGCATGTTGAAAACCCAAGAGCGCTCCAAAATTGTTTAGACTTTAGAGAGAAAAACAATCTCACTCACATACTGATATCTGCTGTTTTGATTTTGACTATAAGGTTGTGTTCCAGGACCAAGGGCACACACTGTACAGGGCCACTGGACTGCGGGAGTGGACACAGAGCTCAGACCACAGGAGCCCAGAGTAGACCCACCCAGAGCAGGCCACAGAGCTAAGAGCAAAAGGGCAACAATGCCACCTCTACGCCCCTCCCCCCACTACAGAAGTAAGTGGGAGTGAGACCGGGGCCATGAAAGTGGAGGTTTCTGGAGGCAGTGATGGGTGGAGGCCTCAGGTAGAGACCTAGAGACAGTTGAAAGTGTGTCCACGTGGTTACATCACCACAGTGTGACCTTTGAGACCTACAGGTGGTTCGAGGAGTCTGGAGACACAACCCCAAAATTCACACCCTACACACACACACACACACACACACACACACACACACACACACACACACATACATTCATACACTCACACATTCACATTTACATATAGATACATAGAAAAGCAGAACATGAGAAAAAAGCATTTTAAAAGTTTACTCCAATGTAAACACACATTTTTAATTGTCTATCACTTGAATCTTTATTTGAATCAGTATTTTTGAGACCAGAAATGTTCATTTGAATTCTATATTGTCATGGACATAATTGACCTCTGTCCTGACACTTTTGATTTGTTGATTTTGTACTGTGTGAAGTAATTACATTGATTAGAATTAGATCTGATAAAAACACAAATTAGAGAAGTACTGTAAACTGAATCATTGCGCTTGCTTTTGTCTGAGGGACATTAGCAACAGCATGAATAGAAATTGTCTTTAAAGTAGAATCAAAGTGACTAACCATAGAGAGTAACTACTGCATAGCAAGCTGTGTACAGGAACTGTGACACTGCACCATTGACCAGAAGTGCATCGCAAATGACCTGATGTGCGCTTCAAGTGAAAAGACTGTATCTGGAGATCCTGATGTCCAACTGGAGAGACCAAAACCATGGCTTGGACCCTACTGATGTCCAAGATGACATCTCTCGAAATATGACCTGACCTGATGAGGACTGAGATTCACCCTCAGAGGATCTGAGGACCTGAGGACCTGGGGACCTGAGGACCTGAGAGAAAAACTGGGGAGTGATGTTTATATTTTTAAAATCATACATTGATGAGTGCTAAATGAGACAGATACTCATGATTCTTTCTTTTGTTTTTGTTTGTCCCTAGCTTCTGGACATCTGATGATCTATTGGACACAGCATTTGCAGAACAAGAACCAGCCAATGAAAAAACGTCTATTGCCGATGCTCTTGCTACAACCAGAACCACAACTGTGACAAATGCAATATACATGTTAAGTATTCAGACATCTGACAGACAAAAACTTTGAAAATGATAAAGTATGAGTATTGTAGCGTTTTAGTAGATGTTAAATAGTAGAATTTGACTTCCTTTGTTGTTCATAAACACATTTCCACGTAAGAGTTAAAATAGTAGCATACAATGTTATCCTTTTGATAGAGCAGCTAAAATATTAGAATCAGAATAATGTTAGAGCTATTAAAAGTGATAGAAGTCACAAACTAGAAATATGACTTGGCTCAAGCTGCAGCCGAGCTTTAGAGTCACAATAGTGTAAAAATAGAGATAGATAAATGCATCAACCATAGATGCTTTCAAAAATAGAGATTATTTGTAGCCAGTGCTAATATCAAATGGTAAAGGGACCATTTCACAAACATTTACTTCAGAAGTAAATAAAGTTCATTACAGTTTATGTACAGTTTTATTAGATACTTGTCAAATTCAGTTGTGTTCAAACATCTGTGAATGTTGACAATGCAAAAAGTTCATGAGTGTAGCCTAGATTAATGCCTAGATCAATGAGATAGATTAGCACCAACAGAGATTCAAAAGCATTTAAAAGCATTTTGATGTATTTGTGTATAGCACAAAAACAAAAAGTAGACATTTAGATATTGAGAAGTTTCCAGCACAGATTAGAGAATCAAACACCATTGTAGAATAACTGACCCCAACCCCACACCTGCTAAAATAGATTAGCTCTTGTAAGGATAATACTAATTTGATTAAAGATGTACATCCCTCCCAAACTGCCTGACAATAATATCTTTAGATAATAAAAAGTAATAAATCACTGACCACTATAGAAGTGTAAATGTTGACCATTTGCTGTGTTCACAGTTTTATTCCTGAGAATGTAGAATAGACATTGAGCAAAATTCCACTGATAATAAGCCACTGATAATGAGAGTATAATACAGTATAGAGAGATTTATTAGATTAAAATGTATGTTTAAGAATATGGCTCAATATAAGCAAATATACAAACATATTTGTAAATAGATTAGAAAGTCTAAGATTGAAAAGTGAAAATAATACAGTGAAATAAGTGTAGTGTAAACAATCAGCATTAGAATAAAAGTATAGAGTAAGAAAAGTGAAATTAGCTTCAAATTTGAGACTCAGCTCGTTTTTGTCTGTGTTTTGACTGAATCTGCTGAGTTCTTGTGTGTCCAATAGTGTGTTTGTTTGTTTTTATTTTTGATTTGTTTTTGTTTGTTTATTTGTTTTGTTTTTTTCCCAGGATAGAGGATAAAATCCACTGATATTGATTTTGATGATTATGAGTTTAATGCATACATTTTCTTTGTTTTTTAATAATTTTTTTAAGTTTTTTTTTTAGATTTTTTTTTTCTTTTTCCACTTTATTGATTGATCGATTTGAGTGATCACATGTGATTATGTGATCAAAGGGGAGGGTGTTAGTATTAGATAGCAATATGGCCTACGTGCAGGACTGTACAAGGACTCTACAAGGACTCCATGTTGTGACTATGATTTGACTGTCTCTTTGTGACACGTATGTCTTTCGATGTGTGACGTGACAATGACTATATAAACTGTGTACTGCCTTTATTCTGTCTGAGAGAAAGAAACAAAGTAAACCATTGGAACTTGAGAGAAACTTAAATAAACTTCCAGAGTTTGGTGCACCACGATCCGTCTCTGTCTGCTTCATCCCTGACAGATTGCAGCAGTTTCTTCTGTTATTTTATCCAAAAATTCCAGAAATCAGGACTCTTTTGAGAAATATTTTTTTGTATTCCCTTAGAATTGAGTGTCCCCCTCCCGATTAAGACTGTTACAACAACCGTACACTGCACAGGATGAGAGCCTTTTGACTCCAAAACAGACTTACATTTAGATTTACATGGTTTTCAATGGGAGCAAAACTGAGTTGTCCCATCTCTGCTCATTCGCCCCAACAGGCCAGGTTCATGAAACCCAAGAATTAAAGTTATTGTTGTATAGCCCTAAATCACAACAACAATCGTCTCGGAGGACTTTACAAAGTTGTTGATTCACCAACATCAGATCAAAGAATCTAACAGTTGGAACAGAGGTAATACAATAACAACAAACACAAAGGACTCCCATGGACAGACCGCGGGCCGTATGCCTTAAGATTCTGAGAGTCCTCTCAGGAGTCTTAGCTTAAAAGTTAATCCACTCTCAGAGAAGAATGTTAGGAGAATGCAAGGAATTTCTTCTTCTTCTTCTGATTATTTCCGGCAGGCTGTGCGCCGGCATGGCGCAATGCTGCCCTCTACCATCGGCTCACCCAACATAATAGAGACAAAATTCTCGAAACTAGGTCTGTAAAGAGCAGATATTCTAACATGACTATCTACTAAACGTGAAACCCGCAATTCTGCGAATATACTCGCCACTGAAAAAGCTTTAAAACCCAGGTCACTTAATTCACACAGCATCCTCTCTCTCTCCGCTGCATACTTCTTACACTCCAATAGAACATGCTTAACGCTCTCGAGCTGGCCACATTGACAATACCATCTGAATGTTTTCCTATAATCTTTAAGCAGGCAGCAGGCCCACAGTGCCCCAGTCTTGGCCTCAAGATAATGACCTGTCTTGTTGTTAAATACTCCCTATTGTTTTTAACCAAAGGTTGACTCCTGAAATGATGATTTCCTCTGGTTATTCGTTCACTCCATACGCGGTAGGTAAACTACTACTGTAGCCACAGCTGCCCTGGGGCACACTGACAGAAGCGAGGCAACCAGTATGTGCCATCGGCCCCTCTGACCACCACCAACCATTGACACACACACCAGACTCATTCTAGGCAATGGGGGTGAAGTGTCTTGCCAAGGACACAACGACAGCAGACATCAGTGGGAGTCGGTGGAGAAGGTCCCGTGGTGGGCTCGAACCCCGGACCTTCAGGCTCAAAAGCCAATGCTCTACCAACTGAGATATTGTCGCCACACTATGACAACATAGGGTACATACAGTATGCACTGTATTTGTTAATTCTAACAATAAATCCATATAAAACAGCATTAACATTATTCACATTTGGTCTTTCTGTAGTAGACAGTGTTTCTTCTAAGTTGCATTAAAACCCGTAATCTAATTGAAAAGTTGAGCTCATGATTCAGCCGTGTATGCATTCAGGCCATAAAAAGTGCCCTGGAAGTACCTAGGACTAGGTCCAAACACTGGGGAGACCGGTCCTTCTCAGTCGCTGGACCCAGACTCTGGAACAAGCTGCACCCTGACATGCGCGTCCTCACTGATTTTGGCCTTTTTAAATCGAGGCTCAAAACATATTTATTCAGACTGACTTTTAACACTTTGATCACTCATTAGCACGGTGACACTTTTTAAATGTTTTTTAACTGTTTTATTGTTTTGATGCATAAATGTTTTAATGGATTTTATTTATTTTTATTGTGAAGTACTTTGGTCGCCTTGAGTGTTGTAAAGGGCTCTATAAATAAAATTGATTGGTTGATTGAGTAGAAACTTTGCGTGACACTCGTTCTTCTAGGCCACGCCCCCTCTAGCGTCTGCAGCGCATGTAAACAACAGCAGCATGGTAGGAGAAGGTGGCTATTGACCAGATGCATCAACGTCATCCAGTCACATGATTGTGAATGAGCTTACAGCGGAAGTATTGGAAACTAGCATTGCGGCGAGAGCAAAACGGACACAACTCTTAAAAACTGAGCTTCCTCTCTTAAATTGAGAAGTGGCTGCTTCAAGCAATGTTCGATTACGTTATAGGTGGAAGTAGGACATCAGGTCAGGGCTCACAAAGAGTGGTATTTGGAGAAGTTAAGGATTGCCTAACTGGATGTTGACCCGTACCTTCTCCCCCCAGTCAATTTTATCGATTAAATAAAATGTCTATTTTTGCCCGAATTCACCTTACATGATCTTTATCGTTAACAAAGCATCCCCTTACACTGGAGCAGATTTATATGTACATTTTGCTGGTAGCATTAGAAATAGTCCACTTTTCTGTGGCTTTTCTGTCTACAGCCAAACATGATACGTTCTGACGGAGAGGAAAATAGTGAAACACGCAATTGACTTAAAAGATAAAAATGTCAATGTTGCTGCGCACATACAGGACAGTAGTAAGAGACATGTTTGACGTGTGTCATTAATGGAAATAAAATAAATACAAACTTGTGATTGCTTTATCTTGTAAAAAGTGTTCACTGCATATTAGGGAGTACTTGGATGGGTCCCAGTCCTTTTGGTTGATTGCCGCTGGCCATCGTCGTCTTCTGTCTTAATGACGAGCAGGTATCAGATAAAAAGACACATTTGGCTTATGTCCTTGCCTGTTAGTATAATCAACCGCACTGCAAAATGTCACAGTTTTGGCTGTAATGCGCTGAAACAGGTTGTTTTGGTCAGGTGTCCGTAGGCAGGTGTCATAGAGAGTGGGCATGGCCGGGACGTCACATGGTCAATACCTCCTCCGGCTGTAACTGCATACACAGCTGTAAAACAGCTCAAAAGACAAAACAGTCAGGAGGAGAAGAGGGAACTAAAGCGAAAAAATTACCAAAGAAGAAATCAAGCCCGGGTCAATATAGCTAGCTTACATCGTATCTTCTGGAGAGACTTGCGGGTGTGGATCGCCTCGGAATAACTTTGGACGCGAAACTAGCGGTTTAATCTTTCTCCGTTATTGTAATGTATATTTTGTTGGCAGTGCGTTGCTTTTGTACCATTTCATCAGAGATTGTTGTACAGCTTGTAAGAAGTTGTGCTAATGCTAACTAATGCCTACCTGCTCTGTTGCCATCTCACACACATGTGTCCGTGTCACTTCTGAGTAAGTAAGTAATCTTTATTTATATACCGCCTTTCACAGACCAGAGTCACAAAGCGGTTTACAATTGTTATTTTTTGGGCACTTGTCCTCTCACTCCACACAGAGATGGGAGTGGGGTCGCCAGTACAGAAGGCATATTTTTAGTGGTAGGGGAAACCGGAGTACCTGGAGGAAACCTACGCAGACACGGGGAGAACATGCAAACTCAAGTGCATATTATTGTGAATGTCACTATTGCATAACTAAGTATACCACAGACTAAGCTAAGCTGTAGCAACCACGCTAGTTTTACCATTACCAGCAGAGACCTGTGCATCTTTCATAACGGTATACCCATATAAATATAGAATCAAATCCTCACTGTTTTATTTAGTTTTTTTAGGAGGCAATAACTAAATAAGCTTGACAAGATTGGGAGACTGCAAACTTTCCAAATTGCCTTACGCAACGGCATTGATCAAAGTGTACGACAATGTGACAAAGATAAATATAGGCATTGAGGTGGTGAGTGTATGTGACGGGACCGGATGGTGTGTAATTGGTGACAGGCTGCAGGACTTTGCACCACGAGGCAACCGATACACAGGATCTGATCTCCCATGGTAACCCAGACGGCTAGTAAACTGGGTGAACCCAATGTATGTTGTCGCTACGATAACAGGAAGCTATAGGCCTATAGTGGATCAGAGTAAGAGTATGTGAGTTGAATGAATGCCTGGTAATATAAAGTAAATGTAGTTAAGACTTAGTACCAAACGTGAACAGCTTGAAAAACAACCAGAAAAATGGAAGTTTTCATGAGAAAACTGAGGTTCTTCAATGTGAGCAGTCAGCTGTTGAACATATTTTACCAGTCTGTGGTACCTAGTGCCATGTTCTTTGGGGTCACGTGACATTCTGTACTCCACTTCCCGTGGAGTACAGAATGAAATTTAAATTCCTTTTTTCAACATACAAAGCCATAAATGGCTTGGCTCCTTCTAATCTTCAAGACGCGCGAGTATCATACCAACCAAACTTTGTTACTTACGTGGCAATAAAAATGATTCTGATTCTGAAACCGAGCACTGCGCTCGCAAAACGCCAGACGTCTGGTGGTTCCTAAGGTCGCAAAAATCACTGTTGGCGGCAGAGCATTTAGCTACTGTACCAAGCTCCTTTACTGTGCAATCAGCTTCCCATCCATGTTAAGGAAGCAGACACAGGCTCTACATCCAAGGCCAGGCTTAAAACATTCTTCTTGGAGGACCACAGTTATATAAAAGAACCATGGAGGACCACAGTTAAAGGCACACCGCGGACTTTGAGACCTAAAGAGTTGACACATATGAGTTATTTTATATGAATACTTGGGCCAATATACAGCGCTTGACACTTGCAATGCTCCGAGCGGGGCTGCCCTCTTGAAATACCGCCCATGTAAGTTTAGAGCAGACGCACCGTCGTTTACCAGGTCACGTGACTTGGAAGAAAGATTTGCTTTACGGCTACAGGCGCTGATATACTCATGGAGCTAAGGCTTTTGCTACTCATTTTTCACCTGCTCGACTCCTGGTCATGGCTGAGGCAAGGAAAAAGTTTAAACCTTCGGAGGAGGCTAAAAAGAGGAAACGCGAAAGGGATCGTGCTCGAGGAAAAACAAGGGTCGATCTGGGAAAGGAGTTTGCTCGTTGGCGCAGGTTGAAAGAAGAAGCTGGATGTAAATCTGATTCTGTTTTTTCAACTTCGTTATTAGACTGGTAAGTGAAGTCTTTGCTCCTAGTATACAGTAAAATGTCTTTGTCATTATTTTCGCTGTTTAGTAGAAGCAAAATACGGGCAGACGAAGCTAACAGGCTACAAACCAAAGCTAACGTGTGTAGCGCTACGTGTGTAAATCTCAGACATTTCGCATATGTAACAGATTCCTACTTTCATAAAACTAACTTGGTTGTGGTAATTCTATACCCCCATGATACTGCTTTGCTGATTCTATTTGCACGTAATTATACTGTGGATGAGTGTGTCTGAATACACACTCAAAAGACACCGGCTGACTGTTTGTTGACTTTTGCGACAGTGCTGAGTTGCTTGTGGCCACTAGGGGCGCTAAACGTGAAAGTTGCAGGTCTAGCGCCCCTAGTGGCCAAGAGCTACACGGTGTGCCTTTAAATAAAATAACCATGAAGGACCACAGTTAAATAAAAGAACCATGGAGGACCACATTTATATAAAAGATCCATGGAGGACCACATTTATATAAAAGAACCATGGAGGACCACAGTTAAATAAAAGAACCATGGAGGACCACATTTATATAAAAGAACCATGGAGGACCACAGTTAAATAAAAGAACCATGGAGGACCACATTTATATAAAAGAACCATGGAGGACCACAGTTATATAAAAGAACCATGGAGGACCACAGTTATATAAAAGAATGATCCGAACAACAATCTTTTAGAAAAATAATTATGCAAAAGTCCTGCGTTGTAGCAGCAAACTGTCAACTTCGCAAACCACACACACCGAACGACAGCGTTGACACAAGACACACATCGCGTAGTTTGTACACAACAAACTCACACATGAACAATACGTAACTTTTTTCAAACTGACAAAAATGCAAACAAGGTAGAATCTGCAACACAGTCTCAGGATGTTCTGACCCAATCCGAGCGCAGTCCAACTACAGTCACAAGTTTCAACTAAACTTATTCAGGGACAAAGCCTCAGATACAACACACAGAATCCCCACAAAACAATCGCCAGAAAAAGCAAAGGAAGGTTTCTCACCCGTCATCTGTACTTCTTAGCAGGTTTTCCAGACGTTTCATCTAAAGGACTTTATCAAGGGAAAAACCTTCCTCCATTCCCTTGAAAAAGTTCTTTTAGATGAAGGACGAAACGTCGGGAAAACCTAAGTAGTACAGATGACGGGTGAGAAACCTTCCATTGCTTTGACTAATCCCTGTACGACTGAGAGCTTACACAAACTAATCGCCAGAATACTTTATCAGCAGTGTGACTGAATGTTCTGTTTTCTTACCGTGATGCAGATAGAGCGCTGTGGCTAATACTAAAGATTATTTTAATTCATTCTTTTTTATTCTTCGGCCATCAGCAGAAAATAAAAAAAACATTGACATTCACAAATTGTACATTTTTTACAGACCGAAAGGGTTAGGCTGAAGTTTAACACTTATTTCGCCTAACCCTATTAACAAATAACAAAGTTACATGTCTTACTTATAACAAATGTAACAAAATTACATACAATGTAGCAGATCCACAGATGTCAATGTCAATTTTATTTGTATAGCACATATACAACAACACCAGCTGCTCAAAGTGCTTCACAGGGCACGAAAGATAAAAACAAAAGAAAACAGCATGAAATACACACACATACATGTACAAATAAATTGGTAAAACTCAATTGGTGTTAAAAGCCAAGGTGTAAAAATGTGTCTTTAAACTAGACTTAAAAACTTCCAATGAAGGAGCTGCTCTAATGTACAGAGGTAGACTATTCCACAGTTTGGGGGCAGCAACAGAAAAGGCTCTGTCTTCACGAGTTTTGAGACGAGACCGGGGGCACGTTCAACAGAAGCTGGTTTTCAGACCTCACTGATCTGACAGGAGCATAAAGAGATAACAGCTCTGACAGATATACAGGGGCCAAACCATTTAAAGGAATAGTTCACCGTTTTTACATACTGACATATGTTCTTACCTTAGCTTAGACTAGTTAATATGTACCTGTCTGGTCTTAGTCCGTGCGCTCTGTCATGCAAACGGAGCAAAAACGGGAGCACAAACGCAGCCTCCTCTGTATACTGTATAGTACCCAAAAGGTAGCTCCCGCTAGAAGCTACCAAACTCTTCCAAGTGTTCCCTATTAAATGTAGATAGATAGATAGATAGATAAATACTTTATTCATCCCAGCGAGGGGAAATTCAGTTGTCCTTAGTAGCAAAACAGCGGATAAAAAAGACAATACATATAAATATAATAAGAAAAAATTAAAACCCCCACACATTTACATCAGCGATGACCGTTGTAAAATCGAATTGCAGCAGGGATGAAGGATCTCCGGAAGCGCTCAGTCCTGCTGTCTACGGAGAGGAAACGATCCGATCGATTGCTCTTCTGAGCAGACAGAGTCCCATGCAGAGGGTGCCTGGAGTTACTAAGGATGGCCTGGACCTTTCTCCCCATGCTCCTCTCAACCACTGCCTCAACAGAGTCCTGTGACCCCCCCAACCACTGACCCCGCCCTCTTAACCAGTTGGAGCTACTTCAGACTTGCTGCTTGCTCAGCGCATGCGCATATTCAGAGTGATGAAATGTATATAGTTACGTGACGTGTTACACTGCAAAGTATAGTAACACAGAAATGTAACTGTCGATTTTCTCAGCGGATAAAACGGGTACTATATTGTGAGGCGTAGTAATCTGAGGAGCGCTACGTCCGCGCACTAACTTCTCTCCGTACTACAAGTCACGCTGCTTCTATTGACGGAAGTGAGCGAGAGAGAAGTCTCCGGAGAGAAGTTAGTGCGCGGACGTAGCGGTCAGACAGGTACATATTAACAAGTCTAAGGTAAGGTAAGAACATATGTCAGTATGTAAAAACGGTGAACTATTCCTTTAAACATTTAAAAACAAGCATCAGAATCTTAAAATCAACCCTGAAAGCAACAGGGAGCCAGTGAAGTGAGGCCAGCACAGGGGTGATGTGCTCTCGCTTACGTGTCCCCAGATCTATCACAGTATTTATATAATATATAATATAATTTTCATTTTAAGAAAATAAATAATTAGTACTAATTTAATCAAACAAATATTCCTTGTAATTACATTATATACATGAACACAGAATATGACTAGATTTTTTTTTGTCTTTCTTTTATGTATATAATATATATATACATATACATACACATACATACACACACACATTCATATATACATATACAGTGCCTTGCGAAAGTATTCAGCCCCTTTGAACCTTTCAACATTTCGCCACATTTCAGGCTTCAAACATAAAAATATAAAATTGTATTTTTTTGTCATGAATCAACAACAAGTGGGACACATTTGTAACCCAGGTTAATACTGTGACCGTCAAAGTAAAAGCATGTTAATAAAACATCAATAACTACATCAATAACTACAACAGATTAAAAGTCAATAAATATGTCAATATGTTAAATGGTCATTAAAAACGTCTATAATATTTTACTCTATTCATTAGTATCTCAACAAGCTAAAAAAATATGCAAATTCATGGTTGTTTTGTTTAAAAAAATATCTTTGTACTTTTATTTTGAAAGACAAGTAGTTGCACGTCCCATGTGTGACCCATGTGACTAGCAACTGCCAACCGGATTGTTCTAGAACTCGCCAGAAGCAGACGCGGGCAGAAGGAGAGAAGGAGACAAGAAAGAGATAAGAGTTTAAAAATATTTGAGTAAAAAGTGTTTAAAACTGATTTTTGTGAAGAAATATTTGAGTCTTGAGTCGTAGAGAGATATTTTTTTGTTTGAAAGAAAGTTAAAGAAGAGTATTTTTGGTTTTTCACCTTGTCCTGTGACCGAGACAAGTTGTACTGTGGAGAATCGGGACTTGGTGAGTGGAAATAAGAAATGTATTTAGTTTTAATGTAAATCTGTTTTGTAATAATATTTTTATGGAAATGTGAAGCTTAAGTGCTGATATTTGTTATTTAAGATTATTTTCTAGTAGAATATGAGCACACAATCCAAATTTTAGCAAAGACTAACCCAAGTGTGCACAAGTTCACTGTCTGGACTAGTGCTGATAGCAGCCATTTTGCAAGCACCAGTTGAGACAGAGAGAAGACTTTTCTTTATTTTTGAGCTACCTGACTATGTATTATATGTATTTATGCACATTTTATGTTGTTTATGGTAGGCCATTCAGAGTGGGTTGGAGAAATAGCCAACTTTATATCATCTCTGAGCACGAGGTTGAAACAAGATGGCGAGCCTTCCCTGGACCTTCTGAACTACATCCATCTGAGAGTTAACACCCTCTGCTGGACTGAACTCATACTCCTTCTGAACTGGTAGGATTCACCCAAACTTCTGCAAAGAGGCAGTGGACTCGAGAACATTTAACTGTTAATTCAAAGAAAGTAAATCGGAGTCTGAAGAACAAAGACACTATTTTTATTTTGATACTGTGGTATACAGCTTTATTCAGTCTTTTGCTGAATCATCTTCTGTTGATATTTTGTATTTTATTTTGAAGGATTATTACCGAGTTGTAGATTTTACAATGGTATCCACTTTTCTTTGAATGGTGAACTTAAAGGTGAATTTCACTAGATTTGAACTAAACTGAGTTAACTCAATCAATTGAACTAAATCTCAACTGAGAACTACTGAAAGAGAACTAAAACTAAAATAAAAGGTTGCAACCTGATACTAAAACTGATACTAAACCAAGGTTAAATCAAAGTAAAGGTTTAATTAGAAGGTTGAACTTAACTAATTAAAGGGTTAAGTGTTTTGAATTTAAGGTTTATTGTATGTCCATTGTCTTTTGTCTATTTTTTTCAATAATAAGCCGGCAATTTAAACTTATTCACTGGTCTGTGGCCTCTTTATTAGTTTCTTACGTTCTGTAATCTAACTTTTACTCCAGTAGACGAACTTAGCTGATTGATTCTGGTCCATAGGATACTGATAGGAATTTTTACCCTGTAATTACCCCTCGTAGGTGTTACACATTCGCGAAGTGGAAAGAAATTTATTGGATAATTTAAACTTTTTTAACAAATAAAAAACTGAAAAGTGGGGCGTGCAATATTATTCGGCCCCTTTACTTTTAGTGCAGCAAACTCACTCCAGAAGTTCAGTGAGGATCTTTGAATGATCCAATGTTGTCCTAAATAGAATGCACCTGTGTGTAATCAAGTCTCCGTATAAATGCACCTGCTCTTTGATAGTCTCAGGGTTCTGTTTAAAGCGCAGAGAGAACCATGAAGACAAAGGAACACACCAGGCAGGTACGAGATACGTTAAAAGCCGGATTTGGATACAAAAAGATTTCCCAAGCTTTAAACATCTCAAGGAGCACTGTGCAAGCAATTATATTGAAATGGAAGGACTATCAGACCACTGCAAATCTACCAAGACCCGGCCGTCCCTCCAAACTTTCATCTCAAACAAGGAGAAGACTGATCAGAGATGCAGTCAAGAGGCCCATGATCACTCTGGATGAACTTCAGATAACTACAGCTGAGGTGGGAGAGTCTGTCCATAGGACAACAATCAGTCGTGCACTGCACAAATCTGGCCTTTATGGAAGAGTGTAAGTAAGCAGTAAGCTTTATTTATATACCGCCTTTCACAGACCAGAGTCACAAAGCGGTTTACAATTGTTATTTTTTGGGCATTTGTCCTCTCACTCCACACAGAGATGGGAGCGGGGTCGCCGAACAGGAGGCGCATGCCAGACCTATTGTACATATTTTTAGTGGTAGGGGAAACCGGAGTACCCGGAGGAAACCTACGCAGGCACGGGGAGAACATGCAAACTCCACTCAGAAAGGCCCTGGTCCGGCCGGGATTCGAACCCAGGACCTTCTTGCTGAGAGGCGAGAGTGCTATCCACTCAGCCACCGTGGCAAGAAGAAAGCCATTTCTCAAAGATATCCATAAAAAGTCTTGTTTAAAGTTTGCCACAAGCCACCTGGGAGACACACCAAACATGTGGAAGAAGGTGCTCTGGTCAGATGAAACCAAAATCGAACTTTTTGGCCACAATGCAAAACGATATGTTTGGCGTAAAAGCAACACAGCTCATCACCCTGAACACACCATCCCCACTGTCAAACATGGTGGTGGCAGCAAGCATGGTTTGGGCCTGCTTTTCTTCAGCAGGGACAGGGAAGATGGCTAAAATTGATGGGAAGATGGATGGAGCCAAATACAGGACCATTCTGGAAGAAAACCTGTTGGAGTCTGCAAAAGACCTGAGACTTGGACGGAGATTTATCTTCCAACAGGACAATGATCCAAAACATAAAGCCAAATCTACAATGGAATGGTTCACAAATAGACGTATCCAGGTGTTAGAATGGCCAAGTCAAAGTCCAGACCTGAATCCAATCGAGAATCTGTGGAAAGAGCTGAAGACTGCTGTTCACAAACGCTCTCCATCCAACCTCACTGAGCTTGAGCTGTTTTGCAAGGAAGACTGGGCAAGAATTCCAGTCTCTCGATGTGCAAAACGGATAGAGACATACCCCAAGCGACTTGCAGCTGTAATTGCAGACAAAGGTGGCGCTACAAAGTATTAGCGCAAGGGGGCCGAATAATATTGCACACCCCACTTTTCAGTTTTTTTATTTGTAAAAAAAGTTTATATTATCCAATAAATTTTATTCCACTTCACGATTGTGTCTCACTTATTGTTGATTCTTGACAAAAAAAAATAATTTTTATATCTTGTATGTTTGAAGCCTGAAATGTGGCGAAATGTTGAAAGGTTCAAGGGGGCCAAATACTTTCGCAAGGCACTGTATATTTAAGATAACATGAGCTTTTAGTCATGTCTTGCCGCGGCTGTGTATATGTCCTGCTTCTTTGATCATTGTAGTTTTAAGTTCCCACAGACGTTATTCCTCCATGCGTCTCTTCTCTTCACACCGCGTTTGTAAATCTATATATTATAATATATCCATGGCTCAGTAGAGCCTCTGTGCAGTGGGTGCCGCTTCAGAACGCGGTCTTGTTTACATGTCGCCTCCACGCGTCCCCCCCCCCCCCCCCCCCCCCCCCCACACACACCTAAATTTAGTTTATATATCTGTTTAAGTTGTCCCTATGTATATCTTCACCTGGTGTGTAAATAAAGTTAAAAAAAAATTCTTGGCAGTCTGGTGAATGACTGAGAGTTGAGTCAATAGCAATGCTCCTCAACTCAAAGGCTTCCGTAGTATTTTGGACCGCGATATAAGATCTCAACGCTAGAAAGCACAAAAAATTACAGTGTACCTTTAAAATAGTCTTCTTCAATTTAGCATATGGTTAGGGAGGTGTAAGACTCAGGGAACGCTAAAAATCTTACATTGTCAGTGAAGCTGCGTAGGGAGTCAGTTTGCTGGGAGTAATATGGTAACTTGAAAACTATCCTCTCCACCTTCCTACTTTATCTGTCTGCATTATTAGGATTTTGACCGTACGCTGTTCATTACTATTCACCTGTTGTCTCATTGTCTGTTTCATAATTGGAATTGTGGAAAAGCCCAGTGGGCATGATGTCCACAAATCAATGTTTATTCTGCTCCTTTAAGATAGATTTTTTTTTTTTCTGTGCAATGAGTTGTGCTATAATTAATATTCACTGCAACTTGTGATACAACACTGAAATTTCCCCACTGTGGGACCATAGACTGTATATATTAACGGACAGAGTCACGCCTATCTTCGCCGTTCTAACTAATGGGCCAAAAAATGTGCTCTACTGGAGCAATCCAAAATGGCCGCGAGTGGTCCCGCCCACAAGAAAATTGTGAAAAAACGCATCTGCGCATGCGTCAGCCGGCGCAACTCCATTCATTTGAACGAGAGACTTCAAAAATTCACAGCAAGTAAACTAGAGTGGACCAAAAAAATCCACCCCCTCAGCATTGACACACATGTGGAACGGAGCTTTGGGCCAAGAGCCAACTTTTGGTCCATCCTGTAAAGACGTTTTTGAGAGGTCTGCCAATCCTGTATGTTAGCATTGGCTAATTCTACTTCCGGGTCCACCCCCATCGGCCCGGGGTGGTATTGCAAGCATGTCAGCGCACGTAATTTTGGCCACTTTTGAGCTGGGACCCTCCCCCACTGTGTGGGACAAATTAAAGGATCTCCTAATCTTTAAGGTTTTCAAGCAAATGATCCAATCAGAGAGCAGAATCTGGCTCATTTGGGTTGGCTGTTTCTAATCTTTCTTTATTATAAAAAACCCAAAATGAACAAACATAGCGCCACAAAAAATATTAATGCAGAATTATTCTTAATTTAAAATCTAATGAACATGATGTTCGGCCCTTTATCCGAATACCATAAATGTGTGAAGGAAATTCCTTTCCATATGGACAAGGATGATCCAAATTGGGCAATAATGTCAAAGAACAGTATGGAAAGGAACATCTAGTCTTCCTTCATTAGTCCTCCATCATAGGAACCTCAGAAAATTCCCTTTTAGTCCTTTAGAGGTATAGTGTTTTGCACTGCATTGCTTTTGTCAGTTGTTTGTTTCCATATGTTAAACATTTGTGGTCCGTATTGTACCTATAATCCTGTGTTAAATTTGTATCTCATGTCATTTTTCCAGAGAACCACAGTGGGAGATTGTTCTCAACTCACAGCAGAGGGCACCATGTTTCCACACATCACTCCAGCATCAGCTCTGTCCTCTAGTGGTGCACAGGGGAATTACAAGCCCACAATTACTCCTGCTTTACATGTTCTCCATCCTGAAACATTCAAAGTGTGTGTATAAAACAGTGTATGACCAATGTACTGTCTGAAACTTCCATCAAATGCCTGCATGGTTTATCATAGTATCCTGGGGAATTACTTTTGACTTTTGAAGAAGCTGGAAAACGGCTGCAATTCCTAAGTGGCTCTGAAACAGTTGTTGTTTTGTGCTTTATCATTTTTATTTTTATTGCTTTTTTCCACCTCAGATGTTGCTGCCGTACAGTGTTCATGGTTTTACACTGGTCCAGACCGGAGCGGAGAGGATTCATGGTCAAAACCAGGCAGATCAGCTGAAGATCCAAGAGGAATGCTGATGAAGCATTTAACATTTTACTTTGGAATAAATGGTCCAAATCAAGCGGCTACTCCACCTCGTGACCTGTCCTGCTCCACCCAGCGGCTACGCCACCTCTGCTGCTGTGACCTGTCCTGCTCCACCCAGAGACTACTCCTCCTCTGCTGCTGTGACCTGTCCTGCTCCACCCAGAGACTACTCCATCCTTCCTGCTGTGACCCGAATGCCTGTGGTTGATTAATATTAGCTTTTTGGAATGATCAATGTAGTGTTTGCTGCTACTGGACACCTGCATTTCTGCGGGGATCATTAAAGTATCTATCTATCTAATTCATTAAATGTTATTGTTCTTTTTGAGTTGTCCACATCACATATCCACAATGTCAAAGAGCGAAAAATATGAATGTGTGATAAAAGCCAATAGTGATTAATTTATAGTACAATAAGGTTTATAATTTGTGTATATATGGCCATTTTTAAATTGTTGTCATTAAAACAAGTTTTAAACAAGCTTTCTCTTATTCTACATAAAAAACGACCATTAACAATAAAGGAATATGTATTGTTCTTACTTTTGCTATTATTTTTTTACTTAAAAAGAGATAACTACTAAAGCATATTGCAAAAATGGCCGTTGAAGTTATAACATCCAAAAGACGGATAAAGATGACCATACAGTGGACGAACCGAGGACAGATGTCACCTATAGTGTTTGCCTTAATCATTGCGGTAAAAGCAGATTTGAGCTAACTCAATCAGGTTCCTTGGACAGGAATCTGGAGCAAGTTTACATAGGTAAATAACTAGCATCTAAAGAACCAGTCGCTATATACAGTCTATTTGCAGATGACTAAAAACATAAAAAGCACATCTATTTCTTACACAAAAACATCAAAATATACTTTCAAAAACCTTTTTAATTTTAGTCTTCCAAAGTTTACAGTAGAAAATATTTATGTACAGTGCAAACTTGATAAATAACATTCTCGAGAGCTGTCTTCATTCTGCTGCTCCTGCTATTCCTGTTGTTGCTCTGGCTCCGCCCGGGTCTTTGCTCATGTCACAGTTTTCTTCACAGACTTCGTCTTTGGGCTCCACTTGGACAATGTGATCGTTATGGTTACCGCCTCCGCTCTGGGTCTCAGCGTCGTGATTCAGCTCGGCGTACTCCACCGATGCTTGCTGCAAGAGAAGTCAAAGATTTGAAGGGCACATTCAGATTCAGATTCATTTTATTTGCCATGTGCATTATAAAAACCACATTGGAATACATTTGCAAAAAAAGGTACTCTGTGTGCACCAACAGAATAAAGAGCACAATACAATGTAATATAAAATAAAATACACATACACTGAACATACAGCGAAAGTATTCGGCCCCCTTGAACCTTTCAACATTTCGCCACATTTCAGGCTTCAAACATAAAAATATAATTTTTATTTTTTTTGTCATGAATCAACAACTGTTAAGTCAATCTCGGCTTAAATCTAAAACATCTTTCTAATCTACTCTTACTGCTCTGTCTATCTTCCTATCTCTTTTGTTATTTTAAGTTTAGCCTGTAGATGGAGGCATAGGTAGAATGGGACCAGTAGTCTGGCAAATAATTAGCCAAGTTTGTGCAGGTGTGTAACCACACACACAAACTGAATACATGAAGGTGAACACAGATGCTACTGGTGAGTGGAGATTTCTGTTTAAAAGCTTAAAATAGACAAAGGCCTCGTTTTAGTTCGTTTGCTATCAGGAATGTAACATATTTTGGCTAATTCAACCACTTTGAGTCACCCAAGTGAGGGGTAATATTATTACTTATTTCTCAGTTTGGTGCACCTCAACTCTATTTGGCTAATATCTATTGTGGGTAACTTTCAGTTAATTGTAATAAAGATAATTTCTTGTAAATATTTAACGTCTCACAATCAGTTTAATTGATTGGCTCTGTATCATTTAATTGATTGGCTCTGTAAGTTGAGTTACAATATTTGTAATTCGTTTAAATAATCTTCAATCTAAAAAGTTAGTGTTATGATAAAATACAATGTTAAAATATTGTGATAAAATTTGTAAAAACTAAAAGTAATTAAGTTATTCTAAAAGTATTTGGACCGTAGTTATTGTAATAAAACATTAAAATTATAACAATTACAATAAAATTCAAGTTAAAAACATGGTAAAAATAGTACAAATTTAGTTTAAAAGTATTAATTCATTCTTTAAAAAGTAATTAGATGAAATCCGTTTTTTAAAAATGTATATTTTCTCCAAAGGTTTTCGACCTGCTGCTGTTGCTACTGCTGACGCAACAAATGACAATAAAAAGTTGAAGCTGAGTTGAACCTGCGTCCTTGTGTTCATTGGTTTTTCAAGTCGAACCTGCATTCAGACATCAATACTTTAAAGGACTTGACAATAAGTGGGACACAATCGTGAAGTGGAACAAAATTTATTGGATAATTTAAACTTTTTAAACAAATAAACTGAAAAGTGGGGCGTGCAATATTATTCGGCCCCTTTACTTTCAGTGCAGCAAACTCACTCCAGAAGTTCAGTGAGGATCTTTGAATGATCCAATGTTGTCCTTAATGACTGATGATGATAAATAGAATGCACCTGTGTGTAATCCAGTCTCCGTATAAATGCACCTGCTCTTTGATATTCTCAGGGTTCTGTTTAAAGCGCAGAGAGAACCATAAAGACAAAGGAACACACCAGGCAGGTCCAAGATACTGTTGTGGAGAAGTTTAAAGCCAAATTTGGATACAAAAAGATTTCCCAAGCTTTAAACATCTCAAGGAGCACTGTGCAAGCAATTATATTGAAATGGAAGAGTATCAGACCACTGCAAATCTATCAAGACCCGGCCGTCCCTCCAAACTTTCATCTCAAACAGAGAGTCTGTCCATAGGACAACAATCAGTCGTGCTCTGCACAAATCTGGCCTTTATGGAAGAGTGGCAAGAAAGCCATTTCTCAAAGATATCCGTTAAAAGTCTTGTTTAAAGTTTGCCACAGGCCACCTGGGAGACACACCAAACATGTGGAAGAAGGTGCTCTGGTCAGATGAAACCAAAATCGAACTTTTTGGCCACAATGCAAAACAATATGTTTGGCGTAAAAGCAACACAGCTCATCACCCTGAACACACCATCCCCACTGTCAAACATGGTGGTGGCAGCATCATGGTTTGGGCCTGCTTTTCTTCAGCAGGGACAGGGAAGATGGCTAAAATTGATGGGAAGATGGATGGAGCCAAATACAGGACCATTCTGGAAGAAAACCTGTTGGAGTCTGCAAAAGACCTGAGACTTGGACGGAGATTTATCTTCCAACAGGACAATGATCCAAAACATAAAGCCAAATCTACAATGGAATGGTTCACAAATAGACGTATCCAGGTGTTAGAATGGCCAAGTCAAAGTCCAGACCTGAATCCAATCGAGAATCTGTGGAAAGAGCTGAAGACTGCTGTTCACAAACGCTCTCCATCCAACCTCACTGAGCTCGAGCTGTTTTGCAAGGAAGAATGGACAAGAATTCCAGTCTCTCGATGTGCAAAACTGATACATACCCCAAGCGACTTGCAGCTGAAATTGCACCAAAAGGTGGCGCTACAAAGTATTAGCGCAAAGGGGCCGAATACTATTGCACGCCCCACTTTTCAGTTTTGTTGATTTGTTAAAGTTTAAATTATCCAATAAATTTCGTTCCACTTCAAGATTGTGTCCCACTTGTTGTTGATTCTTGACAAAAAAATTAATTTTTATATCTTTATGTTTGAAGCCTGAAATGTGGCAAAATGTTGAAAGGTTCAAGGGGGCCGAATACTTTCGCACTGTAAATAGAAACAGCTGACACTGTGGCACCGAACGACAAAAACCGATACAAGGGGTGAAAACAACAATTAAAGTGCTTTGTTCAGACGCCTAACAGCTTGTGGAAAGAAGCTGTTAGCATAGCGAGAAGTCTTGCATCTCAGCGACCGATATCTTCTGCCCAAGGGATGAAGCTGGAACATGGCTTTAGCTGGGTGGCAATAAGAGTCATTGATGATTTTAAGAGCTCGGTTTAAAAGTCTGGATTCATAAAGAGCCTCCAGAACAGGCAGCTCACAGCCTACAGTCCACTTTGCAGAGCGGAGCACCTTGGTTAGAGCTCTCCTATCTTTGGCTGTGATGTTTCCAAACCACAGAGTCACAGAACTGATAAGCAAACTTTTAATGGCGCAACGATAAAAGTTAAGCAGAAGAGTTATTGGAAAATTCTCTACCTTTCAGCAAAAAGAAGAGCCGCTGACGAGCTTTCTTAACAATCTGATTATTGTTTTTGTCCCATTTCAAGTCATTTGACAGTTAAACCCAGAAACTTGCTCTCCTCTCCAATTTGCACTTGGGAGTTGTCAATAACTGTTGGGACTGAAATCAAAAACAAGTTCACATGTTTTTGCTGTGTTCAGTTGGAGATTGTTTACTTCTGTTAGAGGATTCATCATTACCACTGATGAGACCAATGATTGTGGTATCATCAGCTTATTTGTCGATCAAGTTCGAGTCAGAGGAAGCCACACAGTTGTGAGTGTACAAGGTAAAGAGCAGAGGACTCAGGATACATCCCTGAGGAGACCCAGTGCTCACAGAAACAACATCAGAAAGACACATTATTTTTACTCTCTGAGATCTGTCAGTTAAAAAGCTAAAAATCCATTTACACATGGCAACACTCAGACCAAGGGACATTAGTTTTTTAACCAGTTTGCTTTGGACAAGACAATTAAAACCAGAGCAATAGTCAATGAACAGCATTCTCGCCACAGATTTACTGCTGTCCAAATGACTGTAGACGGAGTTCAGGGCGAGGGATGGCATTCTTAACGCTCCTGTTCTGTCAGTAAGCAAACTGGAGCGGATCTGGCTCTTAATTAAGTCCAGCACGAGCCGCTCAAAGGTCTTCATAAGAACAGACGTGAGGGCCACAGGGCGGTAGTCATTGAGACATGTCACTGGAGATGTTCTTAGGAACTGGAATAATGGTGGACTTTTTAAAGCTCACCGGCATTGTACAGCTCCTGAGTGACAAGTTAAAGATGTCCGTTAAAACAGGGGAAAGTTGCTCGGAGCACAGTTTTAGGACATGTGGAGGAATGCAGTCTGGGCCTGCGGCTTTCCGAGCTGTGGTCCTGCACAAGACCTGCCGGACTTCTTCCTGAGTCACTGTGACTGCACCCTGACATTCGGGGAAGACAACACGCAAGGGATCAACAGATTCAAATCGGCAGAAAAGGTTGTTGAGCTCATTTGGCAGAGCTTGGCAAGCAGCAATTTTCCCTGCACTTGGTTTCTAGGATGTGATGAGACTAATACCCTTCCTCATGCACCGAGGGTCCTCTTTCTATTTGAGGGCTACCCAGAAATGTTCCCCATAGAACTCAATGTAAACTAAAACCTCAGCTGACAGAGAACCTACAGCTTTCCCAATGGTCAGATTTTGTGGGGATTTTAGTGTCCCTTGCCATCCTGAACTTTTTTCTTCTTAAATCCTTTAGTTTTCTTTAAATCCACACTTTAGTGCCACAAACTCTGCTCGTTTTGCACCCGCTCTAAGTCACGCTCTAGCTGACTATTTGAGCCGACGATGCCCAAATATAGGCGAGTTTCGCTTATATAAATGTATAGGTAAAGGTGCACTTTATTGATCCCCATAGGGCAATTCATCCTCTGCATTTGACCCTTCCTGATGCCACTAAGGCTTACGTCAAGAGTAGTGGTCGCCGTAGTACAGCGCTCCAAATGTTTATGCTTGGCTTGGTCAGGACTACCGGAGCTGGAGGATTTAACCTAGTGTGCATGTTTTTAGTGGTAGGGGAAACCAGACTACCCGGAGGAAACACCCGAATCGGCACATGCCCAATTGAGCACAAACCATTAATTTGAATACGGCGCCATCTTGGATCGCCGCGGCTTGGTTGGTCAGGACTAACTTTTTCCAATTGAAAAAAAAAAAAAAACCTTGCAGAAACGTGTATTGCTCCTTTAATGTCAAGGCCTGATATAAGCACTTCGATGAGAATGACTTTATATTATAAATATAGGCTACAGAGTATTTATTTTTAACATTTCTTCTGGTGGTGTGCCACGAGATTTTTTCAATGAAAAAAGTGTGCCTTGGCTTTAAAAAGGTTGAAAAACACTGTGCTAGAGAATAGAATACCTAATTATGAAAACATTATTTATTTCCCTTAAATATGGTATTAGGTGTCGCATTAATATTTCGTTGCTCTGAACTTGTTTTTTCCCCAACAAACACAATAAGAAGTATACTGCTAATAATAATAATAAATGATATTGATTAAAAAAAAGAACAGTACTCAAAACAGAACACACTAAAAGACCCCACAAAAAACAAAAAGTACATAAAAATAAAACACACAATAATACTATAATCTGTACAATTAATAATAAGAATTACAGTTTTAAAAGGACTGTTTGTTATGTGCACTATTCGTTGTCTAATAAGGTCATTACAATCACACCTTTGTTGCCGGAATCTATCAAGCTATCTTTAATTTGACCCCTGTCTATATTTCCTCAGGGAAAAACTAAAAAAACTAAACGTAATTGCTTGCAGATGTAATTCATACAATGTGACAACAGAAATAATTAGGAGAGGCTAGAAGGGGGTTAAAATAGACTGGTGATTCAACGTGGCGCGTACAGAAGTGCTTCTAATGAGACCATTGTGAAGAGAAAATACAATAATACTATATACTATAACAAAAAGAAAATATGAGGAAGACATTTTGAATCATGGTAAAAAAAAATCTTTAACTGTGACAAACCCTGTTACAGTCACTGTGGCTCTACACTGGCCACGTGTACATATGTGTGTGTAGTATGTGCATATGATCAAAATATAGATAGGTCTTAGGTTACTTCCCTACAGGGTTTAACATACGCTGCATTCATCACATCCTCTGGAACTCAGTGTCCAGTTGAGATGTCCGTGTTCCCACTTGTTTGTGCTTTCATCTCGGGAAACTCGGATTTTGTCATCAAGCACTGAATTGAGTCCCTTGTGTTATTCTGCTGCTCTCTAATGATGAGAATAAAAGACAGGAAACTTCCAAAAACAGCAACGTTTAGCCAAGAGCTAAAATACTCAGGATGAATGGACAAATTCGATGTTTGTCGAGGTGATGTTCTAGTGCGGAAAGCAAGAAGCTGCTTATGACCACTCTCATTTTCCATTTTTCAGAGTTTAGTAGCTTGTTTTTGAATACGGAAATAGTCCACTCAGGATGGGAGAGGGAGTGGCTTTAAAAGCAGTTTCTATTTTCTATGGCTTGCTTCAAATAATAAATCTAAAATGACATCCAGACACGTACTAGTACAAATACAATACAATTTCCCAAATACAGCACTTGCTGGACTATAAGCCACTACTTTTTTCAAGTTCTTTGGCCTGTTTAACCCTATGACCTAGATAGCAATGTGGCCAATTTAGGTTTTTAGAGCTTCCTCTGAAGTGCAGTAAGGGATTCGAGACAAACTAGATTGGATGTGATTACCAGTTTTTGATCATCACGCGTAAAACACCCTCATTAAATCATGTTGTCTCTGGTTAAAACCGTTATCTATCAGCTTTGTTTTATTCCATCAGCAGTTGGTTGTGTTACATTACTACATGAAAACCTGTAACTTATACTCAAGTACGGCCTCTATGTGGGAAAAAAAAAACCACTTTAAATTGTAGGTTGTGCTATTTATGCAGGTGTACGTGATACTGCAGCAAGTACTGCACATGTTTACATTCTTATTCTTGTGAAGTACCAGAACTTTAACTCGAGTACAATTCAATCTGTACTCCACCCACACAGTACCTTTCGAATTGTGACATTCTTCCCTTGTGTTTGCCTTCTGTTACAGACCTTGACATTATAAATCAACTCCAGTGGGATTTTGTCTGTTGCTTAATCCTCTATTGTTTTTATCATGTTAGATGTTCTACGCCTGACACTGCAATATTTATGATTGTGTAAATGTGTGCGTGTGTTGGTGTGTGTACTCACGCTGCCAGCCGCCTCCGGTACACCTGTCAGACAAAAGAAGGGGAAAAGCTCAGACAAACAAAAGGCTTTAGACTAGAGGATTATACTTTGCTATGGGAACACACTTTGTACTATTGACAATAAATAAGGAATTTGACGGGTGGACGCATTACATCACCTTACCGACAAATGAAAATAAAAATAAAACGCTGGACAAGTATTTGTATGTATGAGAAACAGTGACGTGCGGTGAGGTTGGTGATTGGTGAGGCACTGACTTCATCCCAGTCAGATACACATATATCATATAAATCAACAAGACCTACTGAGTGGCTTATTCACAATTTGTTTAATGTCCGCATTGTTTGCTCATACCAAACACAAAAGTTTGTAAAAAGCACATTTAACTGTGTGTTATGGTCCTTACCTCACTGTAAACATGAACTGCACAGACCACTTCAGTTCAGGCCAGTTTCATGTTTAAGTCCAGATAATAGTTTGAGCGTAGATATGTAATCCTCCATTTGGAAAAAAGTCCAATGAGTTTTAAAAAGTAAGACAAAACGGGTGTCTCCTCCATAAACTCCTCTCATATTTCGCTGCAGCCGAGTCTCGGGCGCATCCAATTTCTAATATCAACCTTCTTACCCTTCACCTCTCTTCCTTATAATTCCTATCATCATTGGAAGCATAAAATTACCCTAAGTGAATTTTAAATAATCTTACAATGAGCTACATGTATTTTAGCCAAACCTGTAGCTGCCCTTAGCAGAGGAAGAACAAGAAAGGAGCTTTCAGATTAAATTGGATGCAATCGAATTCTGGGCTCACATGCGCCCCCTACCCTGAGGCTGGCCTCATTTGGTGACATTACAAGCCGTGGTTTGAGCGCAATTAAGACCCATATTTGTTGTCAAAAACACAATTTATGAACCATCCTCTCAACTGTAGACATGCTGATTGTAAAGGAAATATGTTTGAACTTTGTAAACCGCGTTAAACAGAAAACTGTTCAATAGCAGCGCACGGGCTCCTGCCTCTGTGAACTACAGGCATTTAAGGCTGAGTTTACACGGAGACAATGTGGCAGTAAAACGGTATAGTTGGATGTCGGTTGCTACCAACCGTTCATACGAAGACTGTGTTCCTGGGGGGTGAAAACGTAAGTGTTCAGATCCAGCCTGCTGAGTGGGACAACTCAAACGCTGCACAGCAGGGAGCTTTTTCACACCCGCGAGAGGGGAAAAGTTGTGAAATCCCCCTCTGCTCTGACCCCCACCTCCGCGCTGCTCCCCGCACGTACATTTGGACATGCGCAGTAGCGGAGAACAAACATCAACAACAATGGCGCCGCGCAGACAAACTAGCTTCGTGGGCTTCCAGCGCGGCACGGAGGATAATTCTACTCCTTCGTTCGTCCAAACGAGACCACGCGAAGCTCTAGGTTCAGTTTCCATTTTCACAGCGGCTGTTAAAATGCAGAATGATGTTGGTGCGTTCTGAGGGTCTGGCACAGGAAGTGAGTACACTGCCGAGAGGGGGGCTGGGCACGGGGCTGGGGGTCGTGTGAGTGTTGTAATGTTTCTCTGCCCACTACTGGCCGGGCGCTAGAACTACATCGTTTTTCAACCTCATGTGAACGCTGAGAAATTTGCATTAGGAGCCTGGTCGTTTCTGTTAATAGCCTGGAAACGTCTGCGCAGCGTCTCAGTATAAACAGGGCCAAAGTCTCCCAAGTGAGGCTCGCCTCACAGCGCACCTCTCTGTCAAATATGAGAAAACATGACGAAAATCTGCGATTTCAAGGTAAAAATTAATGAAATAAGGCAAAGTTACATGAAAATAATACAAAAACATAAATCACTTGATATAGTGACCAAGTATTATTATTTCCATTTTATTATTTTTTCTTCCCATGATTGTAGGTAAGGCCAGGCCTCACCTGCCTCATCTGACCTCACTGATGAGAAAAAGTGTGAAATATTGTATTTTAATACATTAATTACAATAACATTAATATTGTAATGTTGTATTTTGTCCATCATTGGTCATTATGGAGCTGTAAAATGTGTAGAGCTTAGGTTTCTTACTCCTTTTGGAGTCTTCAGTCTTGAAAATCAATAGTATTTGAAGGAACGGCAGAGACTAAATAGCTACCTGCTATTTGAAGGAAACACCATTAAATTGAAACATGTAAGGATTAACACACTTAATATATTAATTTGAAGGTCAGATACTTTTCATATTGTGAAGATACAGACACGTTTTACGTATGGAAGTGCCCGCCCCCACAGCAACCTGATAAATACGTAAATACTGGGGCCCCTTTATTCTATATTCAGCAAATGCAAAATCCACAATATAAACCCTTTAAAACATGTTCACATATACACCTGGATGCAAGCGGTTGTAATGCTTGCAACTTAATTGGAGAGATTTATTTTTTATTTTTATAAATGAGTGACATGTGGGGAAAAGGGGTCATTGAGTTTCTAAAAACAGTGAACATGGAAGAGTCTCTGAGATTTACCCACAAAACTTGTGTTTTTACGCAAGTTTCACCAGTACCTTTATGGTGACAAGTTCACACTACCAACTGACCATCACCCTTTGACCTCCATTCTCAGTCCAGAGAAGAGTACGCTTTCAAGGGCCGCAGCCCACAGGCAGCGCTGGGCACTCGTCCTGCACATGACTACACGATTGAGTATTGTGAGGCTGCAGCACCTACAAATGCAAATGGACTGTCAAGGCTGCCCCTCCCCGACACAGAGCGGGAAAATTGGACCCAAGTCGCCCATCTACAACCATGGATGTGGTCTTCCAGTTCTTGGGAAAGGAAGGACATATGCTGTCATCTGGTGGTACAGTAGTTGATGCCCATTCCAAATGGTCAGAGGTGAAAATCATGGATAGCACCAGAGCCTCAAGACAATAACAACCAAAAGGCTCTCAGTCGCACGGGGATTATTCAAAACAAACGAAGGTCGCTCACCAACCAAAGAAAGTCCAATCTCCAACTCACGGCTGAGCTTTAATATCCTTGACAAAGTTCAGATGAAGAACAAAACTTTGGAAAACCTGCTAACTCAAGTACAGATTATGGTTGAGCAACCTTCTTTTGTTTTCTATATCGCAACCATCTGAGATTCAAGATAAGACTAGTTACTAGTGATCTTTATTTATATGGGCCTCTGATGTTGGGACAAAGGAGAGCTTGAAGTAGTTTGTCCTGTATCTCACAGCCCTAAAGCAACGTCCTGAGGACAGGCTCTGGTACACCCCATGCAGGACGTGTTGGGGATCACTGACAATATTTTGAGAGTGGGGTGTACTCGTTGATCAGCTGGGGGGAAAGAACTTCAGCTCCAAGGATCTTTGTTGCTGTTTTTACAAGCCTCTGGATTTGTATTGGTCCTTCACAGAGAGTGTACAACGCATTCTGACTGGACGACATAAGAACTACATTTGCACAAGCACTGCCATTCATGACTTCATATCATGCATAAAGCAAGCAGCAGCTTTCATTTGTGCAGTATCTCCCCTCCTCCCCACCACTGCCTCTGGGGTCTAAGCACCAAATCATAAATGTCAAATGTCATTCTTGTATATAACGTCTACATGTCGTAATGTATATCATGACAGATTACTTGGCGACCAATACAGTTCTAATAACCCCATGTCTCACACATGTACAGACTCTAGCAAACAGTCTTTCAAAGCATTCTCCAAACACAAACCTCTCTCCTGTCGCCACCACGGCTGACATGTCAACGCTCAAAGCTAAATAAGCCAAGAACAATGCATGCGCGCGTTTCCTCCGCAGCTCCTCACAATGGGCGCACAGGACTTGGAGCAGGGCGGATGTGCGCACTGATTGAAGGAAAAGGAAGTGCACCTGGACACCTCAAGCTCAGAGCGCCAATCTACAGCAAACAATGAGCGTGTTTACAGGCCGGCCATTTCCTGACGCTGGTTTTCAATTGCTCACAATGTTTTTTAAGATCCAGACAGAAGAATGTTTGAAGAAAAATGTAACCCAGAGGAAAGCAAACGCAAAAATAAAAATATAATCTCAATACAGACTCCTTTAAAAATTGTTGTTTGAGATGGATTTGAGAAGATTGGTTCTTGCTCCTGCTTTTCATGGATTAAAAAGCGTTGGAGGAAATACAGAAAAGTGAGGTAATTTTTTTTCTGTCGGCACAATGCAGGATATGATGTCACTGAAGTATTGGGCCAACCCAAGCCTGATGCTTAATATTCTAATGATGCTATCCTCAGTAAATCTTCAGTAAAAAAATCAAACCACAACATGCTGTCTTGAGCTTTTTCAACCCTGTGTGTCACACTTCGAGGGCAGTCCTCTATTTTTCACTTTTCTGTTTGGAAAAAAATGATCTAATGGTGTGGCCAAAAACATATGCATTACTGCGGCAGCTCAGGAAAGCCAAGCTGCCTGCACAGATGTTGGTGCAGTTCTACACGGCCATCATCGAGTCCATCCTCACCTCCTCCATCACCGTGTGGTTCGCTGGAGCCACAGTCAGGGACAAACAGAGACTACAGCGCATTGTGCGCTCTGCAGAGGAAGTGATCGGCCGCAGCTTCCCATCGCTGCAGGACCTGTACGTTGCCTGAGCTCAAGGGCGGGCTGGTCGTATCACTGCTTTCCCCTCTCACCCTGCACATGGAATATTCCAACCTCTCCCCTTGGGCAGGAGACTGTGGTCCAACAGGACCAGAACCTCCCGCCATAAGAACAGTTTCTGCTGTTGGACTCATGAACACTTAATAATAATAAACCATCACTGACCTCTGCCCTTATGACCGTCACTTTATGCTACTGTCACTTTTACTTCACTCTACCGCACTCTTAACGGGTCTATTGTGTGCACCTAGTGCACTTGTATACAGTAAACTGAAGAAATGTATGTAGATTATTATTTATGCATGCCTTCTTGATTTTATTCTGCTTTAATTTGTTTTCACCGAGAGCCAAAGCAATTTCCTAGTTTGTGACTTCCTGTTACTCACATGGCAATAAACCAAACTGTTTCAGATACATAAAAATGGTTACATTTGTTCTGGTTTGAAAGTTAGGTACCCTAGCTTTATTAGTTAAAGCAGGTTAATTCACTTCCTGTGCAAAACAATGTATCTGTATTTCATCACAGCAGCAGCTACATCTTTTAATGTTGAAAAGTGTGTACACACATTTTTTGAACCCCACATGTTTGACCCAAAATGAATGATTATATATATATATATATATATATATATATATATATATATATTATATATATATATATATATATATATATATATATATAAATTAGAAATATTCACAAAGGGGTAAAAGGCAATGGGTGGGAATAAGTGATAGGTGAAACAGACATTTCAAGCTTCAAAAGCAGGACCAGACTTGGGTACTCAAACATGTAAGAATCAATAGATATTAAACATTGGAAGGGTGGAACACAATCATAACAAGTTCAAAAGCTCCTTCACATTTATCCTGGTTTAATAGTGAACATTTTGGACAAAATAGTGATTTCTTTATAATTGTACAAATATTTTCTTCTAGAACAAAAGCTGTGTGTCACTTACCCTGTGTGGAGTGGCGAACCTCGCTGTAGGTGGTGTCCGTGCCCTTGCTGACCGGAGCTGTGGGCGGTCACAGGAGACAGGGGTCAATGTGTGTCTAAATAAACTGGACCAGAGGAAAAGGAGGTCTCACGTCTGCTGGGGTCAGCCTGTTTGGTCTGCACCTCTGCGTAGTCCAGCTCTGGGCTTTTAGCTGCGGAAACGGCATTCTCGTTCTCCGACTCTGCAGGAGACAGAATAAGCATTTGGACGATGTGATGGTATATTCAAATGGACAGTTTATTTCAGTTTTCAATGCAGCTTTTCTCATCAAGGTCCCTTAGTGAATTGTCCACTGACTGAGGGTAGAGCGTCATATCTAAAATCAACCGAATGAAGAAAATATATTTATTTCAAAGTGGTGTAAACATTTAACAAAAGTAAATAAGTAAGTACAGTAAAAAAATAGATAAATACAATAATACAATTACAACAATAATATTTTAGAATATAATTATAATTTACTTTTTTTGCCACAATTTTTCCTTCATTGTCAAAGTAACTTGTTTTCTATTTTCAAATTGTATTGCCAACAGAAACCACTCTTCCTTTCCCCAATTGCGTTAAAATTCAAACACAGAAAATGCGTGAACACAAAGAAGCCATTGGTCCAGAGGGTGCAAGATGTTCAAATGTTCATAAATGTTCATAAATGTCCCTACCCTCCCACATTGTAGGGTCCGGGGACAGTGATTAGTCCCCAGTTCCTGCAAATACCTAGGCCGCCTGGCCTTGAACTGCAAATTTGAAATCTTCCCAGAGCATCTTAATGATACTGTGGGAAGTTTATTTTGACAATATGGCATCACACAGCCACGAGTGAAACAAAGCTGCATATTGATGGTGGGTTCTCCTGGCACAGTTAGTTACCAACGCTGAAAAAAACGCAGCATGACATTATGGTGTAGTTTAACTTTCTATTTGTGTGGTGTGTGTACATAGGAGACAAGCCACCCCCAGGATGCTGGCCAGCTGTAAATTTGCGCAGCTTACACATAACTTTGCTCAGGGGAACTTTATACTGTACTGTTTGTTTGTGTTGGACAGTACATTATCACAGTCTTTACAATCATGGCTATTGGCAGTCCCACATGACAATAGCGTGTACAATGTAATTGAAGATACTGCCATACATTTGTTGCGGTTGTGTCCTTGGTAAAGCGGCACGATTAATCAAAATCAAATTGCAACAGTAGTGGCCTCAATTTGAAAATTTAAAAAACTGCTATTATTTAAATGAAAATGTTTCCTTTACAACTGGTAATAAGCAATAATAATATGGAGAGGACCCCAGGAAGACTAGCGACCACTTGTGGAAGATAATGGGGGATGCAAATAAATACATAGAATAATAAAAATGTATCTATATCACTGCAAATGTAAAAAGTTAATTGCCAAATGTTGAGAAACATGGGAGAGAGATGAGTGTACCAGTTAGGGTTCAGACGAGCACATGAGCATCGAACATAGACTGTATATAGATGGACAATGCTAACCCACTAGCTCAATGAAGCCCATAGGGAAGTGCTCATGGACAAAGTTTAGCTCCAACTCACTCTACCACCTATTGACTACCACTGAAGTCAAGTAAACTCCTTCAGCTCAGTAACGGTAATATGTAATATGTAACATTGGTGTACTGGAAATATATATATGTATAGTAACAAAAAATAAAATAAACAAACATAAATAAAATCTTAGCCTCATAACAAAAACGCAATTCAATATGCTTTTAGTTTGTACAGCCGTAGCCCTTGAGCAAAACACTTCCACTAGCTGAGAAAAGCTTTGAGCCACTCTGTGATAAACTGCCAGGGAGGGCATGATCAAGCAGTAAATAGAGGCGAAATTTCACAGTGACAATTTTATGATGATGCTTGGATAAACGTGCCCAAGAGCTCCTCACCAGATCCGGAGACATGCTCACTCCACACGCTCTTGCCCATCATGGAGGGGGTGGCTGCACAGAGGAGCACACGCTTCCGTTACCCAGCCCACCAGTACAGCATGTCCCGGAGGTTTTACGAGCGTCTTACCGTTCGCCATGTGGGTGACCTCAGACTGGGTGAGACTCAGCCGCTCTATTTTGGTCCCGGCCGACTTCCTGAGAAGACACAGGGAGAAACACATATCACAGCTACAACTTGTGACATTTAAAAGGAACTTTTAAATGTAATATGAAACAACTTGTGACATTTAAAAGGAACTTTGCATGATTTATACATAAGCAGTAGTCAACATGCGAGTTTAGTGGTCAGAATCCACTCAATGGATGCGGAAGTTCTGGTAAACTGTCTGTACCCATATGTAGTGAACAATTTTTTTTTTAATAAGTATTAAAATAAATATTTTAAAAGTCCACTCCTAATATACAGCCAGTGCTTGTATCCTAAAAAACACGTACACTTGTCCCATTGGTAAATCTGGTTTTAAACCGACAAAATGCATGAAGTGAAGTATTTATTGAAAGCTATTACTACATACAGATTTATTTTAATTAAGAACTTTCTTAAATGTTGCACTCAACCCTACAGGTCATTCATTAAAACCAACCGTGGTGATCAAAGAGAGCCACTCACACAGACAGCTCTGGAGCCCTCTTCCTCTTCATGCTGATCAGACGTTTTCTACAGACCAGAACCAGGACCAAGGCGAAAAAGAAGAGCAGGCACCCCACAGCAATGAGTGCCTTCTTCCAGCCTGCCATCTTCACTGGGAACAGGCCACAAGTTAGGATCGGGTCTATTAGTTTGTGTAAGCTCTCAGTCGAACAGGGATTAGTCAAAGCAAAGGAAGGTTTCTCCCCCATAAAATCATTCCCTTGAAAAAGTTCTTTAGATTAAGGACGAAACTTTGGGAAAAGAAGTACAGATGATGGGTGAGAAACCTTCCTTTGCATCGGATCTATAAGTTCATCTTTTCCCCCTTTATACTGTATGTGGGGGTGGGATTGAGCGGTGAATCAAGAGCTTTTACCACAGTCTATCAATCCCTCACTAGTGAACAAGCCTGAGATACTTGAACTCTTCAGCTTGATTCTGTCTCTAAAATGAACACACAGAGCTGGGTACAAGAGAAGCCATGGTCATTGATTAGGTCTGACTTACAGCCAGAAATGCAAACACAGGTCCTGCTCCGTTAACACAAGGCAGAACTGCTTGTTGGATTTGTTAGCCATTCTTCATACATAAAATTAACCTGAATATTTAAATATAGGAAAGTGTTAAAGCTCAACACTAGTCCTCAGGGGCTTGAAGTCAATGGCCTGTGCTCGTTGGTGCATGCTCAACGTTGGTCACTCAAAAATATAATTTTAACCAAATCCGGTCCTCTTGATGCATGCACAGTAGAGCCAGAGGACCAAAACTAACCTCTAGATCCACATAGCAAGATTCCTCCCCCATTGTCTATCAGAAAGTGTGGATCTATAGACAATTGATGGATTTCAATGGATTATAAATTTATCATCACAATGGGGACGAGATTATCCACAACGTACAGGAGGAGGGCTCACTCGAGGACAGTGTTTATCAACCAGTGTACCTTGAGATGTTATTTGGTGTGCCTTGGAAAATTATCCAACAATTATCACCAACTTGGTCCAAATAATGTGAAATAAATAGAAGATTAGAAATACTTCTTTGCACTTCTTTGTTGAGAATTACTTTTTGTTAATAAAGGCTGCAGAGTTACATGCTGGTGGTGTGCCACAGCTCAAAAAGGTTGGGGAACACTACTCTAGGAATACCTCTATCCAGTTATGATAAATTCATGGATGAGACTGCTGGGGTTTTTATTCACCGGGAAAGAATATAATTATTTCAAAATATAAACATTTTTGGGTTTTAATTTAGAAAAAATAAAGGAAAAAATACTCTATTGTCACAGAAGATGTTGGAAGGAATTACTTTGCTCTTTCTCTGTATGTTGTCTTGCATTGTAAAACCACTATCTGAATAGTCCCCCCTCTCACCTGCGACAGTCAGAATCTCGCTGCTCTTGGTGATATTGGCCAGGTTGAAGGCAGAGCAGTAGTAGCCTCCATTGTGCTGAGAGCCTGTGTCGCTAATCACGAAGGAGTCCCTGAGTTTATGGGTGGTCTTTGAGAACAAGGTGCTTTGGCTGTCCACGCTGTACCAGGTGAACGTGACTGGAGCGCTGGCTCTAAGGACGGAGCAGATCAGCGTCAGGTCCTGTCTTTCTGTGATGTCCCCCACCTCTGGCTCGCTGGTAAGGATGGGCTTTGAAACTGGCTCTGGAAGAAAAGGGCACATTTGGAATTATGAGTGTGCTAAACAGTTGCTCAGTTCGTAGAGCATTGGCCTTTCAGCCTGAAGGTCGTGGGCTCAATCCCATCTCGAGACCTTCTTCACCGACTCCTTCTGCTGTTGTTGTTGCCTTGGTGAAGACACTTAACTCCACTTTGCCTGAACTGAAAGATCAAGACACCTGTGGACTCACCACCTGCAGGAGGATCAGTCAGGGGCTGGTGCTATGTGAATTGGGTGAAGCCCTGATTGCCCTGCCCCCCCCCAACCAAGAATTGGATTAAGGGGAAAAGATGGATGGATGGGTGTGCTAAAAATAATCCCAAATAGATATTTATTTAATAAAATATCTAAAAATGTATATCTACATTATAATTTTTTATTTTATATATTTAGATAATTTTACTCAGAGATCCACTCATTGCAAACAGAGACATGAGACTTTTCAACATTGAATCTTTAATGAATGGAGTGCACTTATAATTTATGGTTTTTCAAATGGGATGGAGCACTGACTAAAAAGCAAAAAGCCTTTAATATTATAATATAAAGCCTCTATTATTTTCAATTAGATACTATATCGTAGTGGATAGTATCCATGCCTACTTTATTGAATGAATGTAGAGCTTTTAAGTCTTATAGCTGTGAAGGCGTACCAATGATTCTGGTGTCGGCCAACAGCTGTTGAGCCGTGATGTACTCTGCCGGGATCTTCTGATGGTTATTGGCTTGGCAGAGGAAGTTACTCAGTTCTGCCGTCTTTGTGACAGTGACGTTAAAAATGGCCACTTCTCCATGTGCGGCGATGACTTTGACCTCTGGGAGTTTTTTTGGCATGTTGAGTGTGTAGGCGATGGGCAGAGATCCGATGTCACTTTGGCAAATGATCTGGAAGGGCTTTCCTAGAACCAGCGTCCCACCCACTACCCTCATGCTGGGCTTGGACACAGGAACTGAAACAAACAAAAGGGACATCAGAAACAAGTTCGGACACATGCAGCAATGTGCAACAACTAGTTATGCATGCTGTTCAGGAATACTTTGTGTGAAATATGAAGTATTACAGGTAACATACCATCACAAACATAGAAATAATGTAATTTCAGCTGAGAAATCGCCTTGACTCATCTATGATCCTACTTTTGTGTTTGTGTGGTACAATGATATCACACTTTTACAGGATTGAGACAGGAACTTTTAGACTGAAGGGATGGAGTTACATGGTTGTGCTAGAAGTTTCTGATATGAATGTGGATGGATCTAAATCAACTGTTTTGCATATATGTTTTTCATTTAATGTATCATGAGATATGCGCAGAGCCGAATCATTCGATTTTTTTTAGGTCCATTTAATAAATATACATCTGTTGATATGTATATCATGTCATGAAAATACTAAAAAAGTGTTCTATCCAAAGTAATGATAAACGGTGGTTCTCAGATTGAATCATATCATGAAGCAGCAGTTTATGACAAGAAAAAATGACTGCAGAAGGACGGATAATTGTGTTAAAAAAAAGATTTTCAATCAAACAACTTAGAGTTACAACTAGTCTCTATGGAGCTGTTCCCGATTTAATGGTCTTATGGGACAACTAATCAGTTATCAATCACTATCGGCTCCAGAGAAGAAAAATAAAATATAATTTCCCACAAAAAAGAAGAGAAAAGTGATCCTTCAACCCAGTATTTCCAAAATTAAAGGCCTCAGACACTGCAGCAGGCCCACACAAATCTACAAATATTCTTCTTGATTACATAATGAACTAATTTTACAGCTTATGTATTTTTTGCCTAAATTCAAATGGAAACAATAACATTCTACTCTCTTCAGGAAATCATCAGTTCATTCAGTATCTTTTGATTGGTTCTCCATACTTGATACTCCTGCTATCCTACGATTGTCAGAGAAACCTGAAAGAATTTCTCAACAGGAATCCTTCTAAAACAGGGGTGCCCATCTAATTCCAACGAAGCAGGAACACACCAGACTCCTCCCATTTCCTTAGGTCTACAGGATTATGACTGGACTCAGGAAACGGGTGAAGTCATGTTTGATCCTGCTCAGTTGGAATTAAAGCCTGTAGTCACACTGGCCCTTTGACTACCGGTTTGACACCCCTGACCTAAAAACAGAACTGATTGGGTTATTACAAAGGGAAAGCAATCAATGATATGGTTCAAATGTGGTAGCGAGTCTGCAGGGAGCTCACCCTTGGCATCTACAACCACAGTCTTGCTCTCCTTGACGAAGCTCCTCCCAGAGGACGCGGCTTGGACTTTGCAGGTGTAGTTGCCGTTCTTTGAGGCTTTGGCCAACGTGTTATAAACCCGTCCTTTGTGAACCTCTTTGTGGTCTTTGTAGATGGAATATTTGAGCGTGTTGTTCTGTATCCGGTCAGGAACGTAGATGGAGACTGAGCAGATGATCCTGAGTTGATCGCCTTCAAATAATTCCAGAGGTTCCACTGTGAGGCGCGGCTTTGAAATCAGTTCTGGAAACAGACAGAAGCAGTAATATCTGTCATCTACATATTTCCTACTCATCATCCAATCACATTTTCTCAAAGGAACAAGTGATCTTTTGCTAACTTTATTTTTTCCTCGAATGAGACAAAGCGATTATAATTTAGACAGGGTGAACACGCTGCTGACCTCTGACAGTGATCTCTTTGTAGGTCTCCTTCTGCAGCGTTTTCCACTCGGCCTTGCACACCAGCTCTCCAGAGTCTCCCTCCTGGACCCGAAACCTGTGGTTGAGGCTCACCGGGGCTCTCTTCAAGATCTTCCGGTCTTTGATCAGAAACACTTCCACATCTTCGAGCCTTCCCACCACTCTGCACACCACCTCCAGGAGCTCGCCCTCGTACACTTCAGTTGAGGGCACCACGTTCATGATGGGATTGATGTACATGCCTGCAACATGGAACACAGTCAGTTGTCACTACAGAGACTTCTTTTGTTTTAGCTCTGTGAAACCTTAACACAGAATTTAAAGGAGACATGTCATGCATTTCTTTATTGAGACTATTTACTTTGTCATTTCATGTTTTAGAATGTGGAATAATATTGTAGCATCCCCGGTTGAATAAGATGGTCTCTCAAACTGATGGTTCACCAACTTTTATTGGACACCTTGCATGTGACTACAAACCCAAGCGTGTGTGTAGGAGCTTGCATCGTAGCACCTGGGGCTGTATTCCAAAAGTTTCTTCGTGTTGAGTTGCTCCAAGTGGGCGAATTCTAAGAATATTCTTAGAATCTTGACATACTCTTAGAATTTCCCCTAAAAGTGAAGAGTAGATCCTAGTTAAGAAAAAAGCTATTCCTGAAGAATCCTAGCTCTTAAGAGAGGTCCTAAGGTGAGATCTCTCTGAAGAGTAGAGAGGACTTTTAGCGACTTAAGAGGACAAAATGGCAATATTCTACTAACAATGCATGACAGTGGGCCAAATTTAACTCTCAAAAAAAATTGACCAATTGATTCAGAAGCAAACACTGTTGCTCTGTCCTGTTGGGTTTCCTCTTTTGTTTATTCTCCATTGCTTCTCACTTGTTTGTGGTATATTTGAAAGTCAACCAACACGGCTTCTTATAGACTGGTCAGCAATCACAGCTGTGCCATTTTACCCTCGTTACACCTAAGTGAGTAGAAATGGTTGAAAAATAACCAGCATGGCAATTAATATAAGCAAATAAATGTAGCTATCACTGTGTTAATACTGTGCAAGTTTTCACACATTCTGTAAGATGATTTAAAAGTATAACTAACTATTCACAGCATTCATTTTACATCTTTTGTGCGGAATATTATATACTATGACACAGTCCTAAGCTTAGATTCCATGATTGAGTTTGTCCATTTGAGGGTCCTTATTTTGCCCATTATCACAGTGTGTTTTCTCTAACTTTTAGACCAGGGGTGGGCAATTATTTATTAACAGGGGGCCGCATGAGAAACCGAAAATGTTGTGAATGGCCGGGTCAAAAATTTGAACTCAAATATACATAATATTAGTTGTAATTATGTTTCTTATATATACTTATAGTTACATCAGTGGCAGACAATTTAGGTAAATGTAGTTTATTCGATTAGATGTTTTAAAGTAATATTAAACAAAAATACATATGTCAAACATTTGTGACATATAGACTTTTATTAGTCTACATTTTCAGTGAATGTGCCATAAGGAAACCACAATATTGTTTTTTTGTGCTCAAAACATTGACCAAGCAAAAAACATCATATTGAATTGATATTAGACATCATGGAACGGTGATTTTGAGAAAAAGGATTCCAAGTGTCCCAGTTCACTGCCACTTACTTTGCATGCCTCCTTTTGTAATCTGTCACATAAGGTGGATGTGGTGTTTAAGTTATTTATTCTCAGAGAGAGAAATCTTGTCTCTGCTGGGCTTAAACAAGTGCATCATAGTCAGGCTGAATGTCTGAGGTGGAGATGCGAAGCAAAGCTGACAAATGCTCATCAGTGAGAGAGGATCTATACCTGGATTTTGTAAACTTCATAATTGAAAATGTTTGTTCCCATATGTACGTAGAACCAAACAGAACCAACATCTTCTGAGCATGTCTCCTCATGTTTGGAAAGTTCTCCTCCATAAGAGAGGAGTAGAAATCTAGAAGAGGTTTAGAGTTAAAAGCGCTCTGCCAATACTGCATCAGACTGCACGTCAATCAGTTCCATCTGAACATCACTGGGTGCATTATCTACACTGCAGGTAAAGGGGGAGGAAATCATCTTCAATAGTTCTGAGATCTTCAAAACGTCTTGAAAACTCACCATGCAATGCTGCTAACATGGATGAGTACCTGCGGCGGTGATCTGCTGATGGTGTGACTCCTTTCAGTGTTTGCATATGAGTGAGGGAGTTGTTCTCCAGTTGACTTGAGAGAAATGTCATCTTACTCAAGAAAGCTGTCACCAGGCTATACATTTCAAGAACAAAAAGGCCCTTTCCTTGCAGTTTTGGGTTCAGATCATCAATCAGTGCTGTTACATCAAATCTGTCATCCAATCCTCATCTAACAGCTCTGGGAAATCTTTGCCTTTACTTTCACAAAACTCTACAATCTCTTCTTTCAGGTCCCAAACTCTTTTTAACATTTTACCCAGGCTGAGCCACCTGACAGCTGTGTGGTAGACAATGTCATTATGCTCAGTGTCTCGCTCTTTACAGAGCCGTCAGGATGGATCATGGATCTATTATAATAACTGGATAAGGTATTACTAGCTTGGAGCTGAAGAACCCATAGAACTCAATGTAAACTAAAAACAGTTCGACCTCAGCTGACAGAGTACCTACAGCTTTCATGAAGGTCGGATTTTGTGGGGATTTTAGTGTCCCTTGTCATCCTGAACTTTTTTTCTTCTTAAATCCATTGGTTATCTTTAAATCCACACTTTACTGCCACAAACTCTGCTCGTCTGGCTCCTGCTCTAGCTCCGCTGTAGCTCCGCTCTAGCTCTGCTCTGATCAGCAGCTCTGATTTGTCAGAGCGCGGCCGAGCCCCTCTGTGCAACCGGGAGGACCAGAAGATGCCCAAATATAGCGAGTTATATGGCGAGTTCCGCTAATATGTCAGCGTCCGTGCCGGCACATGCGCTACTGAGCACAAACCATTCATTTGCATGGATCTATAATAATAACTGGATAGGGTATTACTAGTTTATAGTAATTACTAGAGAGATGGACACTCGCGTCTTCTGTGTGAAGAGGAGGAGCAGACAGGCGTGTGAGGAGGAGAGACTTCTGTGTGAGCGGAGGAGGAGGAGCAGAGACTTCGGTGTGAGCAGAAGAGGAGAAGCGAGACACAGGTGTGTGAGAGCTGCTATTACCAATGTATAGGTAATATGAATGTAGTGGTACACCTGTTTGTGAGTGCTTCTATCAGCACTCTGGCTGGCGTCATTTAAGGACAACCATCTCCCGTGTACTCCCGTTTGCCTCGCCTCTGAAGTCGGGACGCTGCTCGCTGGTGGCGTCCGAAGCACATGTACTCTGGATCCACGCTTATTTCCAATTTTATTTTAATTTACTTTCTTCTAGATCGTCTGCTATCCCGGTTCAACTGCGGAGTGGGTGCAGAGCGGCTATTGCGCAACCCCTCCTCTTGTGAAGCGTCCTGCTGAGTTTAGAAAGTGTCTGCTTTCTAAACATCTCTTGGGCTGGAGTTTTTGTATAATACTTTGTTCTCGCTAGAGCCGCGGGAAGGCACTCTTGCCAGCATACGCAATTCCCTTGTAGTACTGGTAAGCACTTTAAATAAATATAATGCTTAGTCACCTTTTATAAATTTACTATTTTGTCTAGGCTCGTGTGTGCGCGCGTCTCGGGCTTCTGCGGCTCCTACTAACTTGTGTGCGGTTTCCTTAAAGTGCTACATGTGGGCATACTGCAGTACTCATATGGGTTATTCTTTATAATTAATACCAAATTTAGTTATTACAGTTCTGAGCGAGTCTCTCCTTCTGGGACCTGGAGAAACAGGCCATCTTCACTGCTGCATCGCGGGCGATACCAGCGCTACGAGTACGAGCCCACACCCATCGGACGCTCCTCAGTGTTGAGCCACGGAGGCGCGTGGGTCCATGTTGGAGGCACTTGGGCCTTGAATGTGCTGTGCTCTAGGGGACTGCTGCTGTGTGAAGTGATGGCTTTCAAGTGGCCAATCAAAAATAATTTACACTTGAGTTTACAGTGAGAATGGAGTGGATGCCGACGTCTTTGAATGGAAGACAGAAACTGTCTTCTTAAACTGTACAAAATTAATTGTATTTTTGTATTACTCCTGTGTTGGACCTCCTGTCCACATCAGTCCACGAACCCTGTGTGCTTTCTCATATTTGACTGACTTTAACGAGTCCCAGTGCCCACTTACTGGGTGGCGTTGTTGGTAACACAAATTCAAAGCATCGACCATTACATACACATCAAAAACAAATTGTAAAAGCATTAACAAACAGCGCATGCCCAGCTTTTGTGCCCACACAAATTTGGGATTTTGGGCATAAACGCGTTGTTGTCAGTGTGTGGAGGAGGAGGAGGAAGAGAAGGAGCGTATGTTGTGTGTTGTGTTATCAGAGTGTGTGGGTTGCTATATCATTTTGCCACAACGCGAAAGAGCCATGTCAGCTGCAAGAGACTGCGACCGATTTCGCAATACCAAGCGCCGTAACACTGTGTCTGTGTGTGTGCCTGTGTGAGTGCGTGCGCGCGCCCGACGCTGCATTGGAGCGAGGCGGTGCTGAATTCATGTCAAAGATTATAACATCAAAACTTTCCTCAGATCTGGGAAAAAAGTGTAAGGGGAGGGCCTCGCATTTCAGAATCAGAATCAGAATCATTTTTATTGCCACGTAAGTAACAGGAGGTCACAGACTAGGAAATTGCTTTGGCTCAGTGCAACAGTCAAAAAGAGATAATAAAAAGTTCAATAATAAAAGTTCAAGTTCAAGACTCTCAGAATCTTTAGGCATACGGCCCCTGGTTGATAAGAGGCATGGAATAAACTATTGTGCTGAACCTTATTTGTTGTCTAACTTCAGATCACACACTGCTACACACAACCTGCTTTCTGTCTGTTAGCTTGAAATGTGGCTGCCCTTTTCAAAATGACCAAATAAGAGGCAGAAAACTAATAATGGCAACAAAAAAATATGTATTAATTCATGTTCAAATATTGTAGAAAGACTATGGCAAAATAAGTCTGAGCTGTGAAAATAGTGTTTGTCTGTAACTGCCACCAAAGAGACGACTTGAATTAATTATAGAAAATAATTCACTGCCCTGACAAAGACTTTTGTAGAAACGCGTCGGTTCATTATTATAAAAAACACAGTTTTCAAAGTGCCTCCTTCTCCATTTCTTTTATTGCAAATAATTATTGAAAATGTTGAAAATTATCATATGCATACACAACCTTGAGATTGTAAATCATTGGGCATTATTTCCCCTACCTGTAGTCCTTCATAACAGCTTTCCCAGACCCCACTCCCCCACACTTCAAATTACATCACTCTAGTGCACTCTAGTACCAACATGCTACTGACTGGATGCCATATGAATGAATACAGGCTTTCAGGGGGCGACAGTGGCTCAGTTGTGAGAGCATTGGTCTTTGGGCCTGTAGGTCGTGGATTCGAACCCATCACAAGACCTACTTCACGACTCCCACTGATGTCTGCTGTCGCTGTGTCCTTGGGCAAGACACTTAACCCCACTTTGCCTGAAGCTCCTGCTAAAAGATCAAGGCTCCTCTGGTCTCACCATCTGTAGGAGGATCAGTGAGAGGCTGGTGCTATATGTACTGAGTGCAGCCCTGACTGCCACCCCCCCCAACTCAGAAATGGATTAAGGGGAAGAAAATGGATGGATGGCTTTTTTTGTTCTTTAAAACATTCATGGAGCTTGTTTCCAAGTTTTTTGATCCGAATATCAAATGCATTAGGTTTGTCTGATTTATGTAAAACATTTAACATAGGCTGTAATTTCAAAACTCAGTTCCTCTTGCTATTGGTTACTGAATATGAGATGAAGAACTCTATGCCTCACATTAAAAATATGTAGTTTTTAGTAAAATATTTCACAGATAATATGCTATCTGGGGAGCTGATTATACAAAGGGTTTCTAATTAGGCGATGACGCAGCTGTAAAATGTTTATAAGATTTACAATATATATTTTATTTGGTTCTACTTTGTTTAAAAGAAGCCAAGTACCTCTAAAATCATCTATCAAAAAAAATTATCATCCCAGGTCTAAAAGTGTAATTCTCACATATTAGGTGCCTTGTAAACTGCCAAGAACAAAGTCCAAACTTTCAAGGAGTTTTGAATAATTGGTTTCGTATTGTATATTTGCTTTGTATTCAGAATGAATAGGGACTGGAGAGCTACTGATAAAGATCTAGAGCACTGATCACATCCAGTTCATGAGCAAGGTAAATTCCCAGATATTTATAGGTATGAACCACCTCAATGTCCTGTCCATTACTTTGTGAATGCTAATGTGTTTCCTGCCAGAGTCAACGATCATTTCCTTGGTATTTTCAGTATAATGGGTCAGCAACAATAGCTATGTCAGCAAATTATTTTTAAATATTGGTCTCAGATTTATCGGTCAAGTGTGAGGAGGAAGGGACTAAGCACAGTCCCCTGTGGTATTCCCATCAGCTCATAAGCGCACATTTCATTCATTTTAAAGCCTTACCTCTGACATTGACATAGACCTGGTTGCTGTGGTTTGACCTTCCCACCAGGGGGAGCTCGTAGTCGCAATAGAGATGCATGTCCCCGATGTGCCTGAGGACCAGTAGAGTCTCCAGACTGTTCCCATTGGACATGGCCCGTTTGACCTCCTGTGGGCCCCCAGTGTCAAACATTTGGTGGAAGAAGAAGATTAAGGATCCTTTCTCTGAGGGAGCACTGCAGCGGGCCACCACTTCCTCACTCTCATAGACTATGGTCTTGTTCAGATGCAGGATGGGCTTCTGTAGGCCTGGTATGCACACAAAAAGTCTGTTGATTAAAGGGTATTTTGGCTTTAAAGTGTACACATGAATGCCACCAGAATTGTGCTGGCTATGATTCTTGTGAACCTTAAAGATGGGGTACCTTTCAAAACACAAAACATAGAACCTTGTAACAAAAATCCACCCAATTTATATTTCTCAAAACAGTGTCGATCTATCACTTGTTTTCACATCTTCTGTCTCATCACATCACCCTCAGCCAATCATGTTTAGTCCCATCACCCTCAGCCAATCATGTTGTGTCCCAAAAAGTCAATTTGTGACTGACAGAAAAAACGAGGAATTTCTGATTATAGTTTATGATGTTGCAACTCGTTTTGTGTATGTGAATTGTTACTAGAAATATATGTTGTATTTGTTTTTTTTCTGTTGACCTTTCATGTTGTTTTCTGCATGTATGTGTGAGCGGAAGTATGTATTACTGTATATTCTTTCATTTATAAAAATAGAACAATACGACACACAACACTCAGTTTTCTATCACATTGAAAACATGTAGTGGTCAAATTGGACTTTTTGGAGCTTTAAAACCTGATAACATATGTTAGCTGAATGGCTGATCAGGAGCATGTTTTGGATTTTCAGATTACACGCACGTTAAAGACCTATACCATCGATCAAGTCAGTCTGAGAATTAAAACAGATTTGGTCATTTAAAAGGACTATAAAGATAGGTCGTACACATTAAAACCCTTGCACTTCATATTTCATCATTATAATGCAAATAAGTTTATATGTTTCAAATGACTAACATTCAAAATATAATGAAAACCATAAATGTTTTTCATAAATGTAAAATATTTCTGGCATGGGCCTCCTGTACTGGCGACCCCGCTCCCTGTGTGGAGTGAGACAATCGCCCACAATTGTAAACCGCTTTGTCATGCTGGTCTGTGAAAGGCGCTATATAAATAAGAATTACTTACTTCCTTACTGACTTAAATTCTGAAAGTAAACTTAACTTACTGTTAATCGCTCAAATGTATTGTCCAGTTTTTTCAATTCCTAATCCCCTGCTCAAAACCCAGTGAGTCCTATCTTCTGTTTGTACTGCAAACGAGTACTGTAAGATACAAGTACTTAGCAGTGCTTTGACTGCTTTGACTGTGAGAAAGCAGACCAGATCCTATGTGAAGAGTTTAATGTTTTTTTTTTTTTCAAATGTCCCAAATCAATAAACAATTTTACTGTGATCAGCATTTTAATTCATTAATTGTTCACCAAGCTATATATATTTGGAGTGAAAATTACCTCCAGTGAAGTCCAGATATATTACTTTCATGTTCAACGAGAATTACAAGTTCTCTTATTTTGATCGGCAGGTTGCTAAACAACAACACAAGGAAATTGGAAAACCCTGGTATGGCCCTTCCCCGCACCTGTGACGGTCAGGCTCTGCACCAGGCTGGTTTTGCTCTTCTCCTTGACGCTGACATGGCACCCGTAGCTCGCAGAGTCCGCCGCTCTGGCCGGGTGCAGGGCGTAAGTGGCCCAGTCCTCACGGGTTTCCATGGAGCTGATCACCTGGTCGTTCTTGGTGAAGTGGAAGTGGTAGGTGGGCTCTGTGGCCGTGTCTTGGCTGATGGTGACCTCGCACCGCAGCGTGACGTTAGTGCCACTCTCCACCTCGCTGCCAGGGAGGAGGCGCAGGCCCACGCTGTCTATGGTGTATGCTGATGAACAACATATGTATATTTATATATACAAATTATCTTTTCACTGTTAAAAAAACCCATTTACACTACACTAGAATTATTTTATCCATCACAATTTGTCTGAGAATGTTTTGAAAAATGCCATCTTTAGTTTGATCTTTCTAGGAGAGCTAATACAATTTCAAGGATATTAAGTCCTAAAAAGTGCTTTAATAATAACGAAAATGAGGTGCTAGTTGAAACAAATTAACAAATGAAACATATATTTAATCTTTACCTGGAGGAAAACAATGAGGGGGTGTTTCATTGCTATTATTATTCAACTACTGGTATTTAAAACACAAATAATGATTTTATAAGCATTACAAAGCTAACATGATTAAAATACCTCCTACAGATTCTGAAATCAAAGAAATAACTATATAATTTAGACATAATAACTATATAAATAAACATTGAAATAATTTGTTTTTGAGACAATCATTTCAAGAAATCTGAAGTTTTACATTTAATTGAAAGTAAATGAAGTTTTTTTTTGTTATGTGTGTTTTCTTCTTAATTTAAGTTAAAGAAAAAATATTATTCTAGACACATATCTTAAACCAATGGCATTTTTAAAAGAAAAGGTAACTTCTTGATGAATGTGGTACTAACTTTTACCATCCTTTGAGATTATGACAGTATAAAAACTCACTTACTTGTTTGCACCATCGCACCGTTCCCTTAGAAAAAACCCAAAGTGGTACAATTTAGACATAATATTTAGACATGTAACCACCATCGAAGTGTAGGCAGGTCCTTACAGTGCAGTAGTCCAGTGACCAGCAGCAGCCATCGGGGGAGACGGGGGTCCATCCTGACTGAGCTGTAGGTCCAGTATCCAGCTTGAGTGTCGGGGGGAGATATGCGCTGCACAATGGCACAAGGGCAAAGAGGGAGTGGGGAGGTGCTTTCTTATCACAGGAAGACACATTAGTAGTGGCAGGAAACGGCCCTGGCTTCCTCAGGATTATACTTTGTTTTCATTACAGAGGAAGTTCTTGCCCGAGGAGGTCTGAAGAATGTCTCGCGGTTTTAACTTTAGCCTATGTCCAGATATTTCAGATAATGGAGAGTTTATGAGCATTTTAATGACAAGGCAATGTGTGGTTTCTGTGTGTGTTGTTAGTTATTACAGATGAGAATTATAGGACAGAACTGTTAAAGAAGGGCTCAAATGTAGACGTTGCCAAAACACATGAGTAAAAATGAAAAGAATATTACTACAACGGCTGCTCCTACTAGTGCTGCTGCTTCTACGATTGCTGCTGCTTCTTCGACTACTACTGCTGCTGCTTGTACCACTACTACTGCTACTGCGACTAGTACTACTGCTGCTGCTTGTACCACTACTACTGCTACTGCGACTACTAGTGCTGCTGCTTCTTTGACTACTTCTGCTTCTACTACTACTGCTGCTGCTTGTACTACTACTACTGCTACTACTGCTGCTACTTCTATTACTGCTACTACTGCTACCACCACTAGTATTTTTTTCTTTAATCCTAGCTCGGAGTAGACCACTACTACTACTACTGCTGCTGCTGCTACTACTACTAGCACTACTAGAAAAACATGAAATCCCTGTACTTGTTACATTGTAATGAAGCTCTTCGCGAAAGTTCACTGTGGTAGACCCGGCCACTGCTGCCAGATCTACAAGCCTGCTCATCCTCTACTCATTACACCAGCAAAACGCCCACATCTAATCCACCAATAACCACCAGGACAGCAAGTTAAAAGCCGGAGACGCCCACTTTCCCGGCCTTCTTAAGTCTGCAAACTTCTGAAGGCTGCAAGGTGCATGTCGCTAAACGCACCTGTTCGCAAATGCATGCGTTGTTCTGGAGGGGTCGCTTCTGCTCACGTGTTGCTCGTGCGCGTGGCCCGGCTGTCCTCAGTCTGGCTGCTCGTGGTCTGCTCCTCCTCCGCGTCCCTGCACCTGCTATGGTTCGCGTGTCTCCACTGCTTTCCTCCTCTGTGGGCTGATCCGCGGGGCCCCTCCGCGGGGCCCCTCTGCAGGTTCTGTGCTGCTCGTTCCTCGTGGTCTGCTGCCGCGCGCAGACGGTCTGGCGGTGCCGTGCATGTCCCTGCCTCCGATTGGCGGTGCCGCGTTGTCCCGTTGCTTTCCCAAGTCTCCTGGCATGTGAGTACAGTGAGTGTGCCGACCGCGGACGGATTAATCCCGGGGTCTAGGCTGCAGGCGGCTGGTTTTTGCCCTACGCACTTGACTGCAGGCGTCAGTTTTCGCCCCGTGCTTGGTCTGCAGGCTCCGTTTTCACACGTGTTTGAGCTAACTGAGGGGCAATGCATATTAAATGGCATCAATCTCTATTGTCTGAGGGATATAAGAGGAGCAATGTGCATAATTCAGATTCATGTTCTGCCACTTGCAGTAAAACCACGTTGGAAATATGTGCAAAGACTACCCCATTGTGCTCCAGACGGCACACACCAGAACTCTTGCCACGGCGCCATCTTTACAGCATTAATCTCATTACTCGCAGGTCACTATTGTTAAATGGATGTATTTAAATTCGTCTATCTGCAGGAGGAAGGAGGGGCCATGCATTTAAATAGCTAGGTCACTAGTATTAAATTGGGTAACTAAACTGCAGTTGTTGCATTTTGAAAGTGCAGCAGAAAGAAAAAGGGCCCAATGTGAATATGCAATGGGTTTGAAGTGGAGTTGGAGCTAATGAACGCATGGAAAAGTGATCGTTCATGCGTATCTGCCATAACCAAAGCAGCAAGATGGCTCCAGGGGACATCTGTTATTCGCATGGGAATGTTTCGGATTCGGGTTGATTTATTTCCTCAGGCTCTTAAACAACCATGGGCATGGTTCTCTGACCGCCGCTGCTGCGGTCCCTGCTGCCGTTTCCTACTGATGCCTGATCCCGCTGCTGCCTGTTCCCGCTGCTGCCTGTTCCTGCTGCCGCTCCTGCTGCTGCCTGTCCCTGCTGCCTGCTCCTGCTGCTCCTACTACTACATGTGCCGCTGCTGCTGTTCCTGCCGCTGCCGCTCCGCAGGCTCCCAGGCTGCACCTGTCTCTACGGCTCGGCTCTTTCAGACACGTACGTAACCTGGCTCACGGAGACAAGCGGCGCACGCTGGCGTGACACGTCTGCTGTTCGTATGAATCGCATTGTGGTGCTACTGCTCCTGCTAATGCTGCTTCTGCTGCTTCATACTGCTACCGCTACTGCTGCTACTGCTGCCGCTAATGCTGCTATTGCTGCCGCTGCTGCTTCATACTGCTACTGCTGCCATGCTGCTGCTGCTTCTTTTACTTTGACACCTCTCTTCACTTCGCATCTCTTTTACTGAAACACTAAACAGCTACAACAATATTCTACTGCTCTGGCTTTGATACAGGATTATTGCTGTTATTATCTACGGATGCTGCAACCGCTGCTGCTGCTGCTGCTGCTTCATACTGCTACTGCTGCTCCTGCTAATGCTGCTTCTGCTGCTTCATGCTGCTACCGTTACTGCTGCTACTGCTGCCGCTGCAGCTTCATACTGCATCTGCTGCCGTGCTGCTGCTGCTTCATGTACTTTGACATCTCTCTTCACTTCGCATCTCTTTTACTGAAACACTAAACAGCTACAACAATATTCTACTGCTCTGGCTTTGATACAGGTTTATTGCTGTTATTATCTACGGATGCTGCATCTGCTGCTGCTGCTACTGCTGCTGCTGCTTCATACTGCTGCTGCTTCATACTGCTACTGCTACTGCTGCTGCTTCATACGGCTACTGCTGCTACTACTGCTGCTGCTGCTTCATTTACTTTGCCATCTCTCTTCACTTGCATCTCTTTTACTGAAACACTGAACAGCTACAACAACATTCTACTGCGGTGGCTTAGATACAGAATTATTACTGTTATTTCTAAGGACGCTGCTGCCGCTGCTGCTGCTGCTACTGCTGCTGCCGCGGCTTGATACAGGACTATTGCTGTTATTATCTGAGGTTACTGCTGCTGCTGCTACTGCTACTGCTGCAACCCACTCTCTCAGAAGCTTATCCTGCTTCTAATGGATGCAGCCCGGCTGAGTATGCCGCGCTGCGCTGGACTCGCACCTATGCTCCCAGGGTCGCTTCGGCGGTCATGCTTCATCTCTCCACCTAATCTTCTGATCTATCAGATGCAGCTGGCCAAGTAGCTGCGCTGAGCCGTCAATCGGACTCCTAATCAAAGGCATCCATACCTGTATTCTTCACTCTTCTGATCGCAGGCTCCCCATCACGCTGCCCATCCTGCAGCGGCGCTGAACTCCGGCTCATCTTCCAAGTACATGTCTGCCCTCCTCGCGGCATCTTCCTGCTCTCCTTCCGTGGCTTCTCTGCATAAGCGTCTCACCATTGCTCACTCATCCTTCATGCGGTCCGAGACACGGCTTTCCCGACCATCCTACTATCCTGATTATCTACTCTCCAACCCAAGATTCTAAGCGTAAGGGCGCCTGCATCATCAATGGCCCTCTCCGATATGTCTCTGCCCCTACAGGTCTCCGCTTCTACACGGACGCTGCCCCTTCCGTGGGTTTTGGGGGATTCTTCCAGGACCATTGGTTTGCCGAGCGTGGCCGCTACTTTCCACCGGAGCATCTCCTCTGCCCTACACGTGATATTCCCAGTGGTCGTGGCCTGCGCGCTGTGGAATCACACGTGGCAGAGAAAGAGGATCTCTGTCATGTGTGATAATCTCGACGTAGTGGAAGCATTACACAAAGGTCGCTCTTTTTCACCCAACATGTCCCCTGACCATTTCAACCTCCGTCTCAAACATTCAAAAATCAAAGGAGCCTGCAATATAGTAATAGCTCGCTCGGACACATCTCTCTGCCCCTACAAATCCTTTATGCGTTACACTCGCCTCCGCTGCAAAAAGGAGATCTTAACGGACCTCTATTTCTCACTCCAGACATTCTTCCCATGACAGCAACCTGGTTCAGAGCTCGACTAAGATCCCTACTGCTCCTCTGTAAATTGTCTCCCCAGCTCTACACAGCTCACTCCTTCAGGATAGGCGCCGCCACGCGCGCGGCCTCGCTGGGGCTCCCCCACACCTCTCTGCAACAGCTGGGGCGCTGGTCCTCTTCGGCTTTCTCCACCTACATCAGGCCAGACGCGTCCGCTATCCTGGCTGCACAACGGCTACTGGCTTCCTCGTAAGCTCCCAGCAAAGCAATACAAAGCAAAGTAAGTGAACCAACAAGATTCTGGTGGCGGCACGCACTTCTTCAAAGATAACCCTGTTGCAGCGTCCGGTTGATCGTGATGCGAGCGCTCACGTCCCGGCGCTTAAAGATAACTCCACTGCAGCGTCTGGTACCGATCGTGATGCGAGCGCTCACGTCCCAGACAGCGTCCGGTTGATCGTGATGCGAGCGCTCACGTCCCGGCGCTCAAAGATAACTCTGCTACAGCGTCTGGTATCGATCGTGATGCGAGCGCTCACGTCCCAGGCAGCGTCCGGTTGATCGTGATGCGAGCGCTCACGTCCCGGCGCTTAAAGATACTCCACCGCAGCGTCTGGTATCGATCGTGATGCGAGCGCTCACGTCCCAGGCAGCGTCCGGTTGATCGTGATGCGAGCGCTCACGTCCCGGCGCTTAAAGATACTCCACCGCAGCGTCTGGTACCGATCGTGATGCGAGCGCTCACGTCCCAGGCAGCGTCCGGTTGATCGTGAAGCGAGCGCTCACGTCCCGGCGCGCAAAGATAACTCTGCCCGTTTTTGGGGATTATGCGCACGAGCAAGCGCCGCACTCATCAGCATCTCTCCCGGGCCTAGGGCGCCAAACATACTCAATCAACAAACTTCTAACTGCATTTTCCCTCTTGGGTCTCTCCAAAGTGAAATAACAAGAAATATATCCTGTTGGGAGTACTTGTACAGTTAGAATAAGACACAATGGAAACAGAATAAAAACAGCAGGCAATGAAGTACCCACCACTAGTAGTACTACTATGACTACTACTGCTACTCCTACTACTATTACTTCTGCTACCACTGCTACTACTAATACTACTACCGCTACTACTCCCACTGCTACTACTACTGTTACTGCCAGACAATACAAGTTACTAGATTAAAGTTAAGAAAAACAATTATTAGTGATTATTATTAATCATTTGCCAGTTTTTACAATCTTTGACATAAATTTCAAGGTGACCAATCAGAAAATAAACCGGCCTACACTTTATAAGAAATTGTGAACAAAGGAAACAATAACAGTATTTACAAAATGAAATACTGCAAAAAAATTGAAACAACATTTACAATAAGACTGACGCTAATCGTGCATATGATGAATTTCTAAAGACATTAAGTAGGCTGTATGACAAGTAGACCGAGCCAGCCATGGATTACAAAAGATCTGAAAAATGCCTCTGAAAAGAAAAACACTCTTCATAGAGAGTTCATAAAGTTAAGGACCACTGAGTCTGAACAGAAATACAAAAAAAAAAAAAACAAGCTAATTAGTATTGTAAGAAAATCAAAGAGAATACTATATAATAAATAAGGTTATTAGGAATACTTCTAGTCAGGGTAATTTCCCAAATTACTTTGCTTTGGATAATTAGGATAACTACAATATGAAGTGGATGCAGATAAGATAATAATAAAAATGCATTGCTTTTATATGGCGCTTTTTTGGACACTCAAAGACGCTTCACATGTGTCATTATTCATTCACTTCATACACAGTGGTGATAAACAACTACTGTAGCCACAGCTGCCCTAGGGCACCCTGATAGAAGTGAGGCAACCAGTATGTGCCATCGGCCCCTCCGAGCACACATGCACACACACACACATTCTAGGCAATGGGGGTGAAGTGTAGTTATAGCTGCAGTCACCCCACCGTGGCATCAGGTGTTCCCAGAGGTTGTGCTAAGAGCGCAACAACAGACATCAGTGGGAGTCAGTGGAGAAAGGCTTGTGGTGGGCTTGATCCCACGACCTTCAGGCTCAAAGGCCAATGCTCTACCAACTGAGCTACTGCCCCTTAACTGTTGTCATTGGCATGACGATAGTTAAAAACGTTATTGAAGGAGTATCAAAACCACTAGGTGCATTTCAATAGTAGGAGTTTATACTGGAATTTTGAATGTATCCAACAATATCTGAAACAACTGAAATCTCCTTTCAATATAATAGCAATTTCAGAAACCTGGATAAATGAGAAGCAAGACAATGAGTTTGTAATGAGTAAGTATGAAATGTTTTGTACTTACAGACAACATAAGAGGAGGGGGAGTGGCTTTATGTGTTGATAATAATATAATGTGTTGATCATATGTGTCTTTCACGGTGAATTAACTTTTTGAGTGTGTAACAATAGAAATGAGAATTCCGATAACAAAAACGATAATTGTAAGCTGTGTTTACCGGACTCCGGACACTGACCTGAAAACATTCAGAGAATGGATGAAGAAAATATTTGGTAATAAAAACAAAGATGTTATCATTTGTTGTCAATACTACAATATTAACTTATTAAATCCTAATAATAATAAACTCAGATTAATTTATAGACAGTATGTTTTCTGTGGGTCTCTATCCACTTATAACCAGACCAACTAGAATCACAGCATCCAGTGCCACTCTGATAGGTAACATTTTCTGTAATATTTTAGACAAAAACATAATGTGTGGTCTGCTAGTAAATGATGCCAGTGACCATCTGCCAGTTTTCATGATATATGATATAAACTGTAAGATAACCAAACCTGTAAATCGTGAGTGCCATTGTAGAGTAACAACAGAACAATCCATAATAGCACTGAAGATGGATTTGGCAAGACAGAACTGGGAACATATTTGCCAAATGTCAGATGTAAATACAGATTACAACTCCTTTTTCAATATATTCAAAACTCTCTATGACAAAAATTGTCCCATTAAAACATTTAGGATAAAAGACTCTACAATAACGCCTTGGTTATGGGCTTTCAAATGCCTGCAAAAAAGAAAACAATATTTGTAAAGAGAATTCTTTAGGCTTAGAACAAGAGAGTCTGAGTTGCAATATAAAAAATATATAAAAACAAATTAACCATTATTTTGAAAGAAAGTAGGAAAGAATATTACACCAAATTATATATCAAAAAGAGCAATGATATCAAAGGAATTTGGAACATATTAAACAGTTATTGGTTGTGGCTCTGAACGATTATTTGAAATAAACTCTAGTTCGATGTTCCTCACTCCCACAGGTGAGGGGGAAGTACTGAACGTAATTATGAAATGCAAAAACAAATCATCACACAACGTTAGTTACATAGATATGAGAACTGTTCGAAATGTAGCAATAGAAATTATCAAACTTTTTACACACATCTGCAATTCAACCTGGAGAGTTTTTATGCGCATGAGAGATTTTATGGATTGAGTTTGTTTATTTGTTTGGCGCATAGGTCCCGGCTGTGGCCGTACTCTGAGGGGATCTGCGCCTGGGTGCAGATCGTGATCTCCCGGGTCCTAGACACTGGTGGTGGCAACAAGCAAGGTGAAAGTGAGTGTGCGAAGAGAGATCCTGAAGCGGAGGTGGTTGCGGCTTGAAAGTCTGTTTGATGAGCTGTGCTCTGCTTTTAAGCGCTGGCTTGATTGACACGGCTGGCAGGGAGTTGATGAGCTGATTAGGACAGGCTGGGTTAGAGTGCTCCAGCCTGGTGAAGTGATGTAGGTAGTCTACTATCCTGAACATCCGCTTAAGATGCATTTCAACCTGGAGAGACTACAAGAGACAAGATGCGAGTTTTTATGCCTATGAGAGATTTTATGGATCGAGTTTGTTTATTTGTTTGGCTTTGGCCGTGCTCTGAGGGGATCTGGGACTGGGTTCAGATCGTGATCCCAAAAAAGAGAGCTTGGCAAGTGATGAGTTTACCGTGACAGTGCCAGTTTCCGAGCGCGAGCTTGACTCTAGCGTTGAGGCGTTGGCACTCACACAAGCTCAGCTCGAGTGCGTGGCATGATGTCTGTGCGCGAGCTCGGCTCTAGCGCTAAGGCGTTGGCACACGCACAAACTCGGCTCAAGTGTGCGGCATAATTTCCGTGCGCGAGCTCAGCTCTAGCGCCTAGGCGTTGGCACACGCACAAGCTCGGCTCGAGTACGCGGCATGCTGGAATGAGAAGTTGCCACCACCAGGAGATGTATACCTACTTAGGATGAAGAGAGGGAGCGCTGGGCTGCTAGGATGGATGTGGAGTCTGGTCTGTTATATGATGTGAAGGCAGTAGAGGACCAGCGTCCCAGCTGCTGGAGAGATGACTGAGGGAGCCCCAGGGCGGCAGCCCGCGTGGCTGCTCCTATCCGGAAGGAGTGACCGGTGTAGAGAAGGGGAGAGAAGTTACATGCAGAGAGCACAGATTTTAGTTGGGTTCTGAACCATTGCGATGTCATGAGCTGATTGTCCGGGGTGAGAAATAACGGCCTGTTAAAGTCTCCTCTTTGAGAGTGTAGTTGGGAGTACCTGATCATGACCTTGAAGGGGCAAAGAGAGGCGTCTGAGCGGGCAATGATGATGTTACAGGCTCCCTTTTGTTTGGAATGTTTGAGGTGCAGATTGTAGTGTCGGAGAACTCTATGTCGCGGGATGGATTGAAAGTAGTGCGTGAAGGTGCGACTTCGCTGATACGCAGGAAATCATAGAAGGCGAGGAGGTATAAGGCAGGTAAGAAGGCAGGTTAGGTAAGTGGAAAAGTGGCCGGAACGCAGTTCAGAGCAGAGCTGCTGCAGTATGGGTAACATGATGTGTAGCCTATGGTCAGAGGAGTGAGGGGAGCAGTTGGAGATGCCTTTTAAGAGGAGTTTGTTTGATGGCTCCGTGAATAGGAACGAGAAGGAGGGATTGTGGCAGCGGGCCCGGAATTGAATACCAGAGAGGAGAACACAAATGTATGAGATTTTAAAGCAAAGAATATCTTTGCAATGTACTATAAAAGCGCAGGCCTTATGAACGGAGAGAGGGAGGAGAGGGACATTGTGTGCGTAGCAGAATCGAGAATAAACTTGCCAGACGAAGCTGTACGTTTTGTGCGTGGAGTGAGAAAGGCCCATCTTCATGTATGAGGCAGCAGATGTGAGGAGCCGGCGAAGTGATGGTGGTGCTAGTCCAGGGATAGGAGCTCCATGGTGGGGATCCTGCATGGTGTGGAGTTGGCAGAGGGGCACAGGCACTGGAACTCCTGGAGCTTTCTGAGAGGAAGTATATATCTCCGTGCGGTGGCCGCGGGTCTGCAGGACGCATGACCATCTCCAGCATCCCAATTCTCCACGCACCCAAGATAAGGACAATTCAAACACGCAGTGCTCCTTTTGATTCCTCTACCCACAAGGTAACAAATTCTGGCCCTAGTGTGGCTAAACACAACGGCGGATGTAGTTGGGACACTTTTAAAACAATTAAAATGACCTCATCACCGTCATATCAATACGCACTCAAAATAGGTCCTAACCAGATAATATGTTTTACTTTGTTTTATTTTTTTGGCAGCCACAGTTTATTAAAGCCAACCAGTATTGTTTTCAATAAGTGATTTCATTGCCAACAAGTTTCTTCAGGAGGCACAAGTAAATGTTTTTAAGCTAAGTAAAGTTTATTTGTATAGCGCCTTTCACAGACCAGGATCACAAAGCGGATCACAGATTAAAACACATAAAATACACATCCAAGTTAGACAAAAAAAAAAAACACTGAAAAACAGTTTGCACAGTTCACAGAGGCCTATGAACAGTGAGGCGAGAAAGCCAGTCTAAACATATGCGTCTTAAGTTGGGACTTAAAATCATCAACAGTCTCTAAGATGCGCAGAGAGACTGAGGAAGCTCATTCCAAAGGTGAGGAGAAACTGCCTGGAAGGATCTATCTCGTCTGGTTTTAAAGCGAGTGTGGGGGACCATCAACAGGTTCTGAGTGGAGGACCTCAGACTCCTGTTGGTGACATAGGGGTGGATCAGGCGCCTGACCATGAAGAGCCCTGAATGTCAACACTAGAATTTTAAAATTGATTCTGTGCGGGACATGGAGCCAGTGTAAGGACTTCAAGATAGGAGTAATGTGAGCTCGCCTGTGGGTGCGGGTCAAAAGCCTCGCAGCAGAATTTTGAACGACATGTAAACGAGCCAGGTCTTTCTTACTAAGACATGTAAGCAGGCTGTTACAATAGTCCAATATCGAGGAAACAAATGCGTGGACAATCATCTCCAGCTTCTGACCTGAGACCATGTGTCTGAGCTTGGAGATGTTGCGCAAGTGGAAATTACAGTTTCAGATCAGCTGTTTGGTGTGTCGTTCTAGGGACATACCTTCATCGAAAGTGACTCCAAGGTTCCTCAGACTCTTTTTCACTGAACTACTTAGGTTACCAAGGTGCTGAGTAATGACAAGCACAATACTATCCGGGGCTGCAACTAAGGTTTCAGTTTTACTAGAGTTCAGCTGGAGGCTATTGTCACTAAGCCATATCTTTATTCTGTCTAGAGAGTTAGTGAGAGCAACCAGTCTCTGGGGTTCAGAGGGGTTAAAAGACCAATACAGCTGGAGATCGTCAGCATACAGGTGGTAGGAGACCTCACTGAACTTGCCTAGAGGGAGCAGGTACATCATAAATAAAATAGGCCCAAGAACGGAGCCTTGGGGTACACCCCACTGTACGTCTGCGGATTCAGACACCACGTTGTTAGAGGACACACAAAAGGTTCTACCTGTAAGGAATGATTTAAACCACTCTTACACAGAGCCTGACATGCCAACCACATCCCGTAGTCTAGAGACCAAGATGCCATGGTCCACCGTGTCGAAGGCAGATGACAGGTCTAACAGGACCAGGACGGAACATTTACCGGAGTCGGCAGCCATCATGACATGATATCACTTGACACTTTCAGTAAGGCTGTTTCAGTGGAGTGGAACTTCCTGAAATCAGACTGAAAGGTGTCAGCCTCCAAGAACGCTGTAAATTGATTATAGGCTAGCTTCTCCAGGACTTTGGCCAAGAGCGGGATCTTTGATATGGGCCAAAAGTCAAATGAGGTGAGCTGTATCACCTCTTTTGACTGCAATACATTTTTGCTTAGTTTTGTCGAAAATATGATTTCTAGTTATATTAAAATGTCCCAGTTTTTCATTTTGAAAATCTGGTGACCCTAGCTAAACATGGACGCTTACATTGTATCCCCAGGGGTCCTGCAGTTCTGAAATATCTTTGTAGTTGCAATATTTAAAAATAAATATTTTATATTCACCCCTTTCAATTTGTATTGTTTTCAATAGGAAAACCAATACAGTCTCTAAGAAGTTTCATAATGTAGAAGAAATGTTTTAAGTTATGCCCAGAAAAATATAAACAATGTGATTTTCTTCTAAGACAAATAATTTCAATGATGGTAAGGCAACTTTTGTATTAACACTTCATCCAGGTCCTTATCCAGCTGCTGCCGGCGAACATTATCAGAAATATCCAACAATGTTAATCTCTATGTTGTAGCTTGTTCGGATAAATTTCCTCAAAATAAATCAAAAGCAGCCATGCACACACACAGCCACACAGACACACGCACACATAGACACACTTCAGGGGCCCAGGTTGTAGGAACTGGATTCTTGCTCTAGCAGAGATTTTCCTTTGAAACACAATAGAGCAGACATTAGTTTTATCTACTCAAATATGACTGATATATTCATCATCAACAACATCAGTATTTATTGATTACCAGGTACTGTAGTGACCTGGATTCAAATGATCCTTGTACACATTTATTTGGACTGTGCATTGTGAGAGAAAGACACTTACACTGGCTTTTTTGGGAGTCGAGTGATTATCTCGACTCATTCTTTGGTTTTTGAAGAAACTAAGCAACAGTTTTGTCAACACTGACTCCTGGAACATGATCGATATTCATTTTGGACCTCAGGGCAGCAACACAACTGTAGGAATGAATAACACACATCACAACATCAAAATCATCTTAAACTGCATCCCATACATGCATTCACAATAACCTACATGACACAAATGCGGAGTGTAAAATATTCCTCAGAAGATGACAGTAGCTGATCTATTTCTGGAAGTGAAGTCTCATCTTCCCAGTCAATACTAGAGAAACAAGAAGAGGCGTATTTATACTTCAGCAAAAAGAGGGTCGAAAATTTCACAAAGTCAGTTTGTGCAGCTTTAAGGACTTATTAGTCTAAAACTAATTTGAAAGTAGGATTGTTACTTCTGGTTTCGTTCCGATTCCGTATATGATCTAGTGCCGACCGCTCAGGATGGTACCTACGTTATCACACCAGGCTAGACCACGCCTTACTCAGCCTGTCATAATCAACTCCCTGCCAGCCGTGTCACTCAAGCCAGCGTTTAAAAGAGCACAGCTCATCAAACGGACTTTCAAGCTGCAAATGCTACTGTTAAAAAAAATTAAAAAATAAAAATAAGAAATTAATATGTAATAATACAATAAATCAAGTAGTGCATACAAACTGAAATCAAATGTGGACTGATACTCGAGTTACTCGAAATGACGGCAGATGGCGGGATGAAGTCGTGGTTGGACTGAATGCGTTGTTTGACTGAAGACATGGTTTGAATGAAGACATGTTTGACTGAAGACGTGGTCGGACTAAAGACATGAATAATTTTTTTTTTTAAAGTGTTGGTACGAAGACGTGGTTGGTACGATGGGGTGGTTGGTACGAAGACGTGCTTGGCGTGGTAACGCGATTGGGGCGATGGCAGGAAATTATTGAATAAAGCTAATCTGTGGGTCATTCCAGTCACCGGACATGGCAAGGCAAGTTTATTTGTATAGCACAATTCATACACAAGGAAACTCAAAGTGCTGAACAAAAAAAAGAAAGCATTAAAATTATAAATAATCACTGAACATTAAAAAGAAAGATAAAAATATAAAAACCCTCAGTTGTTTGCACAGCTAAACAGAACTGTTTTTAACCTGGTTTTAAACATTGTCAGAGAGGAGGCCTGTCTCACATCTTCAGGAAGATTGTTCCAGATTTTAGCAGCATGAATCTGAAAAGCAGTCCAGTCCCTGTGCTCCTCAGAGTCCGGGCTGGTTCGTATGGTAGTAACATGTCACTAATATATTTTGGTGCGAGGCCATGGAGAGACTTGTACACAAGCAGAGCTGTTTTAAAGTCTATTCTCTGAGCCACAGGAAGCCAGTGCAGAGACCTGAGGACCGGACTAATGTGGTCGTACTTCCTGGTTCTAGTCAGGACTCGAGCTGCTGCATTTTGAATGTACTGCAGCTGTTTTACAGCCTGTTTGGAGAGACCTGTGAGCAGGCCATTGCAGTAGTCTAACCTACTGGAGACAAATGCATGGATAAGATTAAGATTGAGACTTGGCCTGCGTCTCAATCTTGGCTCTCGAGTGCTCTCACTGCACTGCTCGTATGCTGCTAGTTGGTCCTTTTCACTTGAGTGACGGTGGTTTGAGGTTTCTCTTTTCAGCTTCGCAGGAATGTGATGGCCCGCTGTGATGCTGCGACGCCGCGCCACTGTCCTGCTACAACGGTGGCCCGCCGCACCGCTGTCGCGCCACGACGATGGCCCGTCACGGTGGTGGCCCGCCGCTGTTCCGCTCTGACGGTGGCCCGCTGCTGTCCCGCTACGATGCCATGACGGTGGCCTGCCGCAACGCTAGCCCGCTAAGACTGTTCGAGTACTGTTCGGCGGGGCCTTTCGAACACATTCAACAAATAAGGAATAATTAAAGCCGCAAGCGGCGATGAAAGGCCTCGCCACTCTTGCGACCGCCTCCCGGGCGCCAATCCCACAAGCGTCACGCGGCGTACTCGCCGACAAATTGGCAGCCCGATCTGACCAGGGTTACGTACATAAAAGTTCATTAATATGAAAAAGTGCGTCCCTAGTGGTCACCTCCGGGACATGCACCCTCTACGTAGAGTAGTATTTTGCTCGTACAGATGTCAAGATTTGATTTTGCAACTTTGGTGAAGATCGAAAAAGTTTAGGTCAGAAGCCTTCCATAGGTGGCGCTGTAGAATCATATTAGGTGTGTGTTTTCACACCATGTGAAAGGTGTAGGACTTTGAAACGTGTTTGAAATGATGCTTCATGAACTATGAACTATTTGAGTCTTTCAGTCAATTGTGTTGATACAACAAACACATCCAAAGTAATACAGTTCTACAGAAAGTGATTAATTGAGGAAACTACCAAGAGGTGGATTAATTAAACACAACAAACCATCAGTGTTGTTCCAGTTCACAGCTTTTCTGAACTAGTTCAAGTTCAGTTCATACATGCTCAAAGTGAACAGTTCACGTTCAAAGTTCACATTTTTAATTCTGAACTAGTTCAAAGTTCAGTTCATTTTAATTTTTTCGTGAGATACTTAAATACATATGTTTTTCACACTACGAGCTATATATATATATATATATATATCTCCTGTACACCCACAGGAGGAGAGCCTTTTGACTACAAAACAGACAAGATTTACATGGTTTTCAATGGGAGCATAACGGAGTTGTCCCATCTCTGCTCATAAACTACAAACAGTAATGCGCTGCAGTGCGTGTGTCTATACTTTATGTCAAATGTAAACCGTGTAAACTTTGTCGCTAACTCACCCTGTGTTTTCATCACGACTTGGGCACATGTGAAAAGCACCAGCTCACAGCGCCGCACCGCAACACGGAGTCGGGGTGCGTTCACAGACGGTGGAAACCGTAGGAATTGTTAGATTTCGGCGGAAAAAGTGTGAGAATACAGGAGGGAGGAACTCTCTCTCGCGTTGCGTTTCAAAAGAGAAAACAGATTCCAACGTTCATAGTGATGTCTGCCGTTCATGACACATAAAATGAACTAATTCACGTTCAAGTTCTTTTTTTAAAAATGTGTTGCGTTCAGTTCAACGTTCACGAAAAAATGAGCGTGTTCAATGAACGCGTTCTTTTGAACTCGTTCACGCACAACACTGCAAACCATTTATTCTCAATAAATAAATACATTTACTTTGCAACACAAAAGTTATTATGGGTAAGCACTTTGACAGTCCTGTCTGTTTTTTAAAATATGCTATATAAATAAACTTAACCTTGATCAGTTAATGAATGCAAAATAACTTTCTTCAGCTAAAAGCAAAACTGAAATGATAGTCTTTTGTCCAAACAAAGAGAGAGAGTTATCTTATTTCTCTCCCTAAAACCTTCAAATCAGGTCAGAAATGTAGGAGTGATAATAGACAAACACTTAAATGGGCGGCACGGTGGCTGAGTGGATAGCACTCTCGCCTCTCAGCAAGAAGGTCCTGGGTTCGAATCCTGGTCGGACCAGGGCCTTTCTGAGTGGAGTTTGCATGTTCTCCCCGTGTCTGGGTAGGTTTCCTCCGGGTACTCCGGTTTCCCCTACCACAAAAAATATGTCCAATAGTTCTAGCATGCGCCTCCTGTACTGGCGACCCCGCTCCCATCTCTGTGTGGAGTGAGAGACAATTGCCCAATATTAACAATTGTAAACCGCTTTGAGACTCAGATCTGCAGTGAAAAGGCGGTATATAAATAAAGATTACTTACTACTACTTACTTAAACAGCCACATCAAATAAGTAACATTAGCAGCTTTTGACCATCTGAAGAGTCCTAAAGCATTTGTCTGCAGTAGGTTGGACTGCTGTAATGGCCTGCAGGTGGAAATTAGCTTTGCTATAACCTGGTACATGCATCTCTCCTTTGTGTTAATGTTTAACTGTACACTGTCCCTGTTCAAATAAAGTACATACAATACAATACAATACAATCAGTATGAAGACTCAGCAGTCTCTTTCACTATAATTTGTATTAAGGCAAAAGGTGCCCCCCTGGTGGTCAGGTCGGGTATTGTAGCTCTGAGTGTAATATTACTATATGAAATAAACTGCTTACTTGCACAAAAACGGTCAAGATTTTCTAACTTTTTTGCGATGATTATATAACTTCAATCCATCCAGATTAGGAAATGACATGGTAGAAGTCTGTGCGATGAAAATCCAGGGACTAGTACGAAGCCAAAAATGCGACACCTTGAACTGCCTGTAGGTGGCGCTGTTGCACTCACAGTTGTGTGTTGTATATCGTTGTGTTCAGGGTCATACGCTGTATTTCTGAATTCATTTTTAGCCTCATCGGACAAACATTTTGCCCCAAAAAGCTCATTCATTCACTTTACGGCGCCCCCAGTGGTCAGGTGTAGGACTTACAACTTTTGCGTAATGTAATGTTTTGCTCGACTCGGTCCAGAGATTACACTCAGCGATTTTCGGGCCGATCCGAGCACTAGTGCCCTATTACTTTCCGACAGGTGGCGCTAAAGAGCTCGAATTGGGCAAATGATTTTAGTGTCATTGCGTTCAGGCCATAACCTAATATTACTGATGTGAGTCTCAGCTCTGTAGGTCTGAGCCTGTGGCCCTCAGGGCTCAGCGAAAATGGCCAAAACGAAGGCCTTATTCGCCATGGCGAGGGACGAAAACGGTGAAGATTTTCTAACTTTTTTTCGATGATTATATAACTTCAATCCGTCCAGATTAGGAAATGACGTGGTAGAAGTCTGTGTGATGGAAAACCAGGGACTAGTTCGAATTTATAAATGAAAAGTCAAATTAGTGGCGAAACTTTGGCCCATCATGGCCGACTTCCTGTTGGTCCCAGACATGTGCTTAGACCGGCTTTTATGCTCGTCTCATAGAGATCTATCACTCATCCGAATTTCGTGTACCTACTCCAAAATATGCAATCCTGCCTCCAATAGAAATGGCAAATTTTGAAATTTCAAGGGGGCGCTATTGATTCGCCTTTTGTCGGACAATCTGGAAACGTCCGTTTTATCAAATTTTTCGCCGGACCGGTCGTTTTAGACCCCCCATGTGCAGACTTTCGTGCATGTCTTCAGGGTCAAAAATCGAATTGAAGATGCGGAAAAAAAAGAATAATAATTAAAGCCGCAAGCGGCGATGAAAGGCCTCGCCCCTCTTGCGACCGCCTCCTGGGCGCCAGTCCCACAAGCGTCACGCCGACGAATTGGCAGCCCGATCTGACCAGGATTACGTATATAAAAGCTCATTTATATGATAAAGTGCGTCCCTAGTGGTCACCTCCGGGACATGCACCCTCTACGTAGAGTAGTATTTTGCTCGTACAGATGTAAAGATTTGATTTTGCAACTTTGGTGAAGATCGGAAAAGTTTAGGTCAGAAGCCTTCCATAGGTGGCGCTGTAGAGTCATATTAGGTGTGTGTTTTCACACCATTACTCTCAGGCCATTACCAACTGTTAGCGATGTGAGTTTCAGCTCTGTAGGTCTGAGCCTGTGGTCAGGAGAGCATCAAACATGGAGAAATTCCCCACTACCTCGCATGAAAACGATAACAAAATTCTAACTTTTATGCGATGATTGCATAACTTCAATCCGTCCAGATGGAGAAATGACATGGTAGAAGTCTGTGCGATGAAAATCCAGGGACTAGTACGAAGCCAAAAATGCAACACATTGAACTGCCTGTAGGTGGCGCTGTTGCACTCACAGTTGTGTGTTGCATATCGTTGTGTTCAGGGTCATACGCTGTATTTCTGAATTCATTTTTAGCCTCATCGGACAAACATTTTGCCCCAAAAAGCTCATTCATTCACTTTACGGCGCCCCCAGTGGTCAGGTGTAGGACTTACAACTTTTGCGTAATGTAATGTTTTGCTCGTCTCGGTCCAGAGAATACACTCAGCGATTTTCGGGCCGATCCGAGCACTAGTGCCCTATTACTTTCCGACAGGTGGCGCTAAAGAGCTCATAATTGGGCGAATGATTTTAGTGTCATTGCGTTCAGGCCATAACCTAATATTACTGATGTGAGTCTCAGCTCTGTAGGTCTGAGCCTGTGGCCCTCAGGGCTCAGCGAAAATGGCCAAAACGAAGGCCTTATTCGCCATGGCGAGGGACGAAAACGGTGAAGATTTTCTAACTTTTTTTTGATGATTATATAACTTCAATCCGTCCAGAGGGAAATGACGTGGTAGAAGCTGTGTGTGATGAAAAACCAGGGACTAGTTCGAATTTATAAATGAAAAGTCAAATTAGTGGCGAAACTTTGGCCCATCATGGCCGACTTCCTGTTGGTCCCAGACATGTGCTTAGACCGGCTTTTATGCTCGTCTCATAGAGATCTATCACTCATCCAAATTTCGTGTACCTACTCCAGAATATGCAATCCTGCCTCCAATAGAAATGGAAAATTTTGAATTTTCTAGGGGGCGCTATTGATTCGCCTTTTGTCGGACAATCTCGAAACGTCCGTTTTATCAAATTTTTCGCCGGACCGGTCGTTTTAGACCCCCCATGTGCAGACTTTCGTGCATGTCTTCAGGGTCAAAAATCGAATTGAAGATGCGGAAAAAGAATAATAATAATATGAAACCGGTGAATAACAATAGGCCTCCCCAATATAAAGTATTGGCTCGGCCTAATTAAAGCCGCAAGCGGCGATGGAAGGCCTCGCCCCTCTTGCGACCGCCTCCTGGGCGCCGGTCCCACAAGCGTCACGCCGACGAATTGGCAGCCCGATCTGACCAGGATTACGTATATAAAAGCTCATTTATATGATAAAGTGCGTCCCTAGTGGTCACCTCCGGGACATGCACCCTCTACGTAGAGTAGTATTTTGCTCGTGCAGATGTAAAGATTTGATTTTGCAACTTTGGTGAAGATCGGAAAAGTTTAGGTCAGAAGCCTTCCATAGGTGGCGCTGTAGAGTCATTAGGTGTGTGTTTTCACACCATTACTCTCAGGCCATTACCAACTGTTAGCGATGTGAGTTTCAGCTCTGTAGGTCTGAGCCTGTGGTCAGGAGAGCATCAAACATGGAGAAATTCCCCGCTACCTCGCATGAAAACGATAACAAAATTCTAACTTTTATGCGATGATTGCATAACTTCAATCCGTCCAGATGGAGAAATGACATGGTAGAAGTCTGTGCGATGAAAATCCAGGGACTAGTACGAAGCCAAAAATGAGACACATTGAACTGCCTGTAGGTGGCGCTGTTGCACTCACAGTTGTGTGTTGCATATCGTTGTGTTCAGGGTCATACGCTGTATTTCTGAATTCATTTTTAGCCTCATCGGACAAAGATTTTGCCCCAAAAAGCTCATTTATTCACTTTACGTCGCCCCCAGTGGTCAGGTGTGGGACGTACAACTTTTGCGTAATGTAATGTTTTGCTCGTCTTGGTCCAGAGAATACACTCAGCGATTTTCGGGCCGATCCGAGCACTAGTGCCCTATTACTTTCCGACAGGTGGCGCTGAAGAGCTCAAATTGGGCGAATGATTTTAGTGTCATTGCGTTCAGGCCATAACCTAATATTACTGATGTGAGTCTCAGCTCTGTAGGTCTGAGCCTGTGGCCCTCAGGGCTCAGCGAAAATGGCCAAAACGAAGGCCTTATTCGCCATGGCGAGGGACAAAAACGGTGAAGATTTTCTAACTTTTTTTTGATGATTATATAACTTCAATCCGTCCAGATTAGGAAATGACGTGGTAGAACTCTGTGTGATGAAAAACCAAGGACTAGTTCGAATTTATAAATGAAAAGTCAAATTAGTGGCGAAACTTCGGCCCATCATGGCCGACTTCCTGTTGGTCCCAGACATGTGCTTAGAACGGCTTTTATGCTCGTCTCATAGAGATCTATCACTCATCCGAATTTTGTGTACCTACTCAAAAATTTGAAAAAAAAATCCCCAGAGGGTCAAAAAAAATGAAATTTCTAGGGGGCGTTATAGAGTCGGCGAGCGTCGGACAATCTGGAAACGTTCATTTTATCAAATGTTTCGCCGAACCGGTCGTTTTAGACCCCCCATGTGCAGACTTTCGTGCATGTCTTCAGGGTCAAAAATCGAATTGAAGTTGTGGAAAAAAAAAAAAAAGTATTATAATATGAAACCGGTGAATAACAATAGGCCTCCCCAATACTTCGTATTGGCTCGGCCTAATAATATGAAACCGGTGAATAACAATAGGCCTCCCCAATACTTCGTATTGGCTCGGCCTAATTATACTAATTTATACTTTAGTATTTAGTTACCACAAATATCTGGGGACACATGGGAAAATATTACATTCTGTCCTTTTAAATGTTTAAAAACGCTTGAATGAAGGAGTTTTTATCTTTTCTAACAATCAGACCTGAGTCGTGCACATTGACATCTCATATACATAATCTATACATTTGAAAGAATGAGGGGAGCTCAAAGGGGGCACGAGGGACTACAAGGATGCTGTTTTTGCTGCACCACAAGGTTCAGGTTCTTATGGTCAAGACCCTGATCCTCTTTAAAAATGAATTGCAATTGAAGTTGCAGGCATCATCACGCTGGAGGGACATAGTCCCGGTGGGACGTGCCCGGAACACCTCCCAAGGGAGGCGTCCAGGAGGCATCCGGAACAGATGCCCGAGCCACCTCAACTGATTCCTCTCGACGTTGTCCCGCTACGACGTCGCGCTGCGATGGTCCGTCACTGCGGTGGCCCGCCGTTGTTCCGCTATGACGGTGGCCCGCTGCTGTACCGCTACGATGCCATGACGGTGGCCTGCCATAACGCTGTACCGCTACGATGCTATGACGGTGGCCTGCCGCGACGCTGGCCCGCTAAGACTGTTTGAGTACTGCTCGGCGGGGCCTTTGAAACTCCCACCTAGCAACCTGGCCGGCTATCTTCCCCGGGCCTAACTCATTAGCTTTTGGTGTGCAGCACTGCCCACCGCAGTTTGTGTGCACTCTCTGTTTGGCGGCTTGAGCCCATTTCCACATGCGCCATCTGAGTGGCTGTAGGCGGGGCTCCTTCTCAATGTTCCCCAGGCATAATCTTTCCTGGTCTCCTGGTGCGGCTCCCGCCGCCGGGCTAGTCTTGCATATCATGAGAATAATGATCCTTTTCCATGTGTTTTGTAGCGTTCAGGGGCAGAGCAGAATAGAAAAGCCTTCAGGACAGTCCAGGAACTACCATGCGACTCAAGTGAGGATGATGTTAGTGGGAATGACACATTTTACCAGACAAAAGACAATTAGCAAGTTTAAGATGTAGAAGAAGAAGATGCTGAGGAATTTGATGTGAATGAAGAGGTTGAGGGAGATGGTGCTGTCCGACTCGACAAAGCTCAAAAACACAAAAATATAGATATAGCAGCCATGTCTGCAAAGCCAAAGATAATAAGTTGGAGGGACAATCTTTACTTTTTAGGAGAGTGATAGGTGAAGATTGAGGGAGGAGCCTCAATAGATTTCTTCATTCATTTAATTCCAAAAGAGCTGATTGATGATATAATGTCAACTCAGACCTCCATGCGTTGCAAAATGGAAAATAACAACTGGGCATTGCACTAAGTGAACTGAAGAAGTTTCTAGGGATTCATTCGGTTATGTCATACTCAAATATCTAAGATGTACAAGCCTATGCATTTGAAAGTCTTGTCTTAGTTCTACGGTAGTATTTCAGTCATTTAGTCAGTGCAACAAACGTGTTTTTCTTTGGTTTATGTTTCAAACAACACATTTTACAGTTTTATAATGTGTTAAAATAAGAAAAATACAATGCTAAAGATAAAATCAAAATGTCCTATGTGTTTACAGTATTCTTATTCCGTGACTCGTATGCACTTTGTCCACTCTAGTGGACGTGTCACCAACTCCATGGAGACTTCATGTTTTTTCAAAATGATAATATTTTCTATCTTTTCAGGCCTCAAGAGTATTTAAAACACTTGGGGAAGAAATCTTTAAGCCTATCATAATTCATGCATGAAAGGGTTAAGTCTTATATTAACATAAAAAAAATCGCTTACATCTGCTTTAAATATTTATAACAGTTGGCATTGGACAATCATTTAACCAATATTTTTGTAATATTGAGGAGATTATTTTAAATGTCTTATCTTTTGGGGAGCTATTCAATTAAACTCAATATATTTTTGTATCCTATAGCACAACAGCAGTCCAAGACGGAGGACTTTACAAAGTTGTTGATTTGCCAACAATAGATCAGATAATAAAATAATTTGAACACAGGAAATGCAATAATAACAAAGGCACATAGGAGCCATTGGTGCATAGGCCACAGGTGATCAATCTTCATGATTGTTAAAACATTTTACTGGTAAGGTGGTGGTGAGCTCCTGAGTCACAGGTTGGAGACTCTTGCCTTAGTGTAATGGTTTTATTCTAACAATTAAAAACCATCAAGTAACACGCCCGAACTTAGAAAAATGCAAACTGTTTGAAACTTCTGTAAGCGCTTTTCTTGCATTGTTTCATTTGACCACTGAGGGGCGCTGCGGACCAATCAAACATGCACCAGTCCATCGTCTCTCTGCATTGAGCTCCAATGTCTCTTTGATGCTGCTTTGACATTCCGCAGGTTTTAAAGACACAGATTTTTGGTTTTGATACCACCTCTGCAGAGTTGACCTTGTATTTTATGACTTCCTAATCCCCTGCTCAAAACCCAGCGAGTCTAATCTTCCCAATGTTTGTACTGCAAACTCAAAGTGCAAGCATTATCAGACCAGGCTGATTCAAAATGGTGCAGTGGAGAAATGCTATGTATACAAATAAAAACATTATTATTCCAAAATATAGGAGTGCTTACTATCTGGTTTTTATTCAGTTGCAGGCGCTCTGATGATGATTTACCACCATTTTGCTAATGTTGGAATTACTTATACTTGAATGAAGGAGTTTTTTTCTTTTAGAACAATCAGACCTGAGTCGTGCACATTGACATCTCATATACATAATCTATACATTTGAAAGAATGAGGGGATCTCAAAGGGGGCACGAGGGACTACAATGATGCTGTTTTTGCTGCACCACAAGGTTCAGGTTCTTATGGTCAAGACCCTGATCTTCTTTAAAAATAAATTGCAATTGAAGTTGCAGGCATCATCACGCTGGAGGGACATAGTCCCGGTGGAACGTGCCCGGAACACCTCCCCAGGGAGGCGTCCAGGACGCATCCGGAACAGATGCCCGAGCCACCTCAACTGATTCCTCTCGACGTGGAGAAGCAGCGGCTCTACTCCAAGCTCCAGTGACTGAGCTCCTCACCCTATCTCTAAGGGAGTGCCCAGCCCCTCTGCGGAGGAACCTTATTCGGCTTTTGAATAAACCCGAATAAGGTTTTCTATTAAAAGACTTATCTTTTCTGACTTATGTCTGAGAATCCACTAACAAAGTTACATGGAGAAACTGGCCGACATGCTATTATCACAAATATGATCGCTGGGACGATTACCAAATAGCCAAATTCAATTAACTCCATTTCAAATTGAACTTAAAATTGAATTGTTTTCACTGTCTATCACTTGGCATCCTCTGGGCATTGCTCTATTCATTCAAAGTCCAAAGGCGTTAACAGTGATGGGAGCTTGGCATTTTGGATGGCGTCACTTTGTCTACTTGACATTTGGACTTTTTTCTCCTAAACTGCTTCTCCAAGGGACTAATGCATTTACAGTAGGGGTGTGTGTTTACCGTATATTCATGAGTTTCTGCAGTGATTGATGGCAGCCATGTTTGTACCACCGACCCAAGCGCTTATCAGAGGGAGCCAGAAGGAAGGGCCCCGGAACTTATCACGTCTCAAAAGGGAATGTTGACACTGCAAAACATACACAATTCATTAAGATTATGTTATCATGGCAATTCTGAAAAATCATGATAAAATAAATTAATACATTATACACTATTTTTATTTGTTATTATTTATTTATTATTAATATATATATATATATATATATATATATATATATATATATATATATATATATATATATATATATATATATATATATAGCCGTGGTGGTGGACGTGGCAATTCCAAGCGATGGTAACATCCGGAAAAAAGAACATGAAAAGCTTGAGAAATACCAAGGTCTCAGAGAGGAGCTGGAGAGGGCCTGGAGGGTAAAGGTGACAATAGTGCCCGTGGTGATCGGTGCACTCGGGGCAGTGACCCCGAAGCTAGATGAGTGGTTACAGCGGATCCCCGGAACAACCTCGGACATCTCGGTCCAGAAATGTGCAGTGCTAGGAACAGCAAAGATACTGCGCAGAACCCTCAAGCTCCCTGGCCTCTGGTAGAGGACCCGAGCTTAGAGAGGGATAACCGCCCGCGGAGGGCCAAAGGTGAGTGGACAATTTTTTTTTATTTTATATATAATTATTATATTATTTATTTATAAAATGTCAAAGGTAAGTAAGTTTGGAGTAAATATTCTGGTGTAACTAGAATAGAATAGAATTTGAGCCTGAGGGTCGTGGGTTCGAGCCCTCCACTGACTCCCACTGCTGTCGTTGTATCCTTGGGCAAGATCCCACTATGCCTGAAGACCCCGCTAAAAGATTAAGGCTATGCTCACTGACAGAGCAGCCATATTCCTGTGGACTCACCGTCTAAAGAAGAAGAATCAGTGAGGGGCTGCTGCAATGTGATTTGGGTGGCATCTCTGACTGCCATCCCCCCGACCCAGAAAATAGATTTTTTTCTCTCATGTTTGACATGTGAAGTGTCTTTGAGTGTTTATAACAGAAGTAACATAAGATCTGTACAGCAAGGTCATAAGAGGACAACAATACAGTAAGGAAAAAAGGAGAACACAATCCAAACAAGTGTAAATTGGAAAAGCCTGAACTGAGTTTTTCCTTCTCTGCCAAATGTTGCGTTTACATAAGTCTCATTGGCCATTCTCCTGAGGCCGTGAGGTGACGGACAGCCGCTGGCCATCGGGGTCTGACTGTGTGCAGGCCATCTAAAGGGGAGAGACAGACACAAATAAATAAATGAAGTAAATAAAAAGATGGTGAGAGATGCAGTGTGGTGAAACAGAGCCTTTGACCAAAAAGCCTAAGTGTGTCCCAGCAGGCCGAGAAGATGGTGGAATAAATAATAGAAACCGTACTGTATCATGTGAAGCTGTTCTTAAAGGTGACATATTGAGCTACTGTCAGCTATATTCTGTAGATAAAATTAGTTTATTTTGGCCAAAAATTTACAGAAATTATAGCAAAAGGATATATAGACCTCAACTGAAATAATACAATGTATATTGTCACAAGGGGAAAATTGGTTCAATGTAGATGCATTACTATACAATATGTACAGTACAATGACATCAGAGGGGCACAGCTTGACAGCCTGCGGTAGCGTTCCTTCCTACACTGAGGGTGCCTCAGTCTTCTATGAGGCATCTCACTTGGTTTGAGGCACTTTTACCACCAAACTGCATCTCAAACTTGGTCTGCTAAAGGCCTATCATCGCATCGAACATTTATATTCAAAATCTAGGGCAAGGGTGCTTTTTAAGGGCAAGGGTGAGATTTGGGACAGGGCTAATGCAGAGACGCCCAGACTTCCCTATCCACACACACCTCCTTCTGCTCATCGGGGCGAACGCAGCTCTGCCTCTGGTCATAAATGGATCAGACATCCCCCAGCAAAGGACCCCCACCAAACTCCCAGAGAGCACCCCAAAAGACACACCCGATCGCCACGCAATCTTGCAGGGATGTGTCAGCGAAGACACATCCCCTTTAGGTAGTCTTTTAGACTATCTAAAGATTGACTTTTAAATAGTCTCATCCCCTCCTGGAGCCTTGACACCAAGGAGGCTGCCAACCGCTTCAAAGATTTCATGACACTTTGAAGCAACTGTGGTGTAAGTTAAACTCATCATTCTAAGGTTGAGTTTACACGGAGACAATGTGGCAGTAAAACGGTATAGTTGGATGTCGGTTGCTACCAACCGTTCATACAAAGACTGTTCCAGGGGGGTCAAAACGTAAGTGTTCAGATCCAGCCTGCAGAGTGGGACAACTCAGAAACGCTGCACAGCAGGGAGCTCTTTCACACCCGCGAGAGGGAAAAAGGTGTGAAATCCCCCTTTGCTCTGACCCCCGCCTCCGCGCTGCTCCCCGCACGTAAATTTGGACATGCGCAGTACCAGCGCGGGACAGAGGATAATTCTACTCCTTCGTTCGTCCAAACGAGACCACGCGAAGCTCTAGGTTCAGTTTCCTTTTTCACAGCTGCTGTTAAAATGCAGAATGATGTTGGTACTCTCTGACGGTCTGGCACAGGAAGTGAATATACTGCCAGGAGGGGGGCTGCGGGTCGTGTGTCATGTTGTAAAGTTTCTCTGTCCACTACTGGCCGGGCGCTAGAACTACATCGTTTTTCAACCTCATGTGAACGCTGAGAAATTTGCATTAGGAGCCAGGTCGTTTCTGTTAATAGCCGCAGCGTCTCAGTATAAACAGGGCCTAACAATATGCTCAAGGGAATACTTTTCTACAACATGTTTTGGTTTTCTGAAGGCCAAGCTACTGGCACCGCAGCGAATGCTGATTGGACGGTCTCCATTCCTCCATGCTGTATAATATCACTTGCATTCTGTAACATCTTTGTTCGTGCTGTCTACCATTGACAATAAAACATGTCTTCTGTCTGAATTAAAGACACAATACCCAGACGACTGTCATTTTCCTCAGGTGGTGGAAGATGCTGGCATTGTCTGAAGATTTAACAGAATCTACAGAAGAGAAGAATTTTCTTTTTCTTTTTTTTAAAGACAAAACTGAAAAAGCCTCAGGAGAAACCAAACATCTGGATCAGAATCAGAATATGTTTTATTGCCATGTAAGCCAAAGCAAGTCAAAAGTAGAGAAATTAGTTCATAACTTTTTGAAGTATTGAGGAGTGATGTTTATTGAGCCTGATGGTCACACATTGAGGGGGGAATTTAGGGATTTCATGAAACTTTGAAGCAACTGTAGTGAAAGTTAAACTCATCATTCTAACAATATGCAGAAGGGAGTACTTTTCCACTACAGGCTTTGGATTTCTGAAGGTTTCGAATAAGGCAGCACATATCCATGTAGTCTCAACTAGCGTGCTGGATAAAAAAAGTGCAAAACGTAAAAACAGTGAAAAATCCGCACAGCTATGTTGCTCCCAATCAGTGTCTTTTATTTACAGACCTCGTAGTAACGTTTCGGGCTGAGGCCCTTCATCAGACAATATCTCTGTGCTTCTCCAGAATGCACCAATGGTCAGTCTCCTGCCTTTACCCCCCTCTCTATCACAAGGGAAATGCTCTGTGAATGACTTTCCTCTCTCTGCCCGAATATTAAATCCACGGTGCACTAAATCACCAATCATTGGTGATCTGATAAATATGAAGTCCTCACGGACTGCATTTTTTTGTAAAAGAGCATATTCTTCTTATTGTCTTTGCTGTTTGGAGTGGTCTGAGCAGTGGGGGTTGACCTGATACATTATGCCAGGTCTCCAATGCAAACTTTATGAGCCCCTCGGAGAGGTGGAGCTCAGCAGAGCGGCGATGGGGAATGTGGAACCACCGTCATTCACTACAAAGTCAACGCAATTTATCTGGTGGTCAAAACGGAGGGAGACAATTACCAATACTTGAGAAAAACTGAGAAAAGGGCCATGTCCATCTATATATAATATTTAGTCTTGTGGATAGTTGCCATAGTGGTTCACAGTTTATTTTCACTTGAAACACATAAGAACGCAAATCTGTTAGCCCACCTCTCCCCCCCCCTCCCCCCTCCCCCATCTCGGACGCTCTGATCACAGCCTGGTCCGTCTGTCTCCGGAATACACACCAGTGGTGAGAAGAAATCCAGCGCAGAAGAGGATTGTAAAAGTGTGGAGCGATGATGTGGATGAGATGCTGAGAGATTGTTTTCAAAACACTGATTGGGAAATGATCTGCAGCTCTCATGGTGAGGACATCGAGAGCCTGACACACTGCATTACAGACTATATTCTCTTCTGTGTGGATAACACTGTACCAACTAAGAAGGTGCGGTGTTTTTCTAACAACCACCCATGGGTGACCCCTGAGCTTAAAGCCCTCCTGAACCTCAAGAAAAGGGCTTTCATCTCAGGGGACAGGGAGGAGCAGAAGAGGATCCAGCACGAGCTCCAGTGGAGGATCAGGAGGGCCAAGAAGGACTATGGGAAAAAGCTGGAGCAAAAGCTGGCCCGGGAAACGCCCGCGACGTGTGGAGAGGCCTAAAGAACATCTCCGGCTTTGGACAGAGTGCCAGAGGAACAGCAGATGGAGACCAGCACCGGGCGGACGAATTTAACCAGCACTTCAACCGGTTTGATTCTCCCCCCTCTCCATCTGCCCCCCCTCCCGCCCCCACCTCTTCACACGTCCCCAGCCCAGTGGACACCGCCCAGTGGACACTGCCTCCGGCTGCCCCGGGCCCTCCTTCCCCCGCATCCCCAGCCCCCACCTCGGACAGTACATCCCAGTCCCCCCCCCTCTCCATCACACCGGACCAGGTGAGGAGTCAGCTCCAGCGCCTGAAGCTGAGGAAATCCGCAGGACCGGACGGGATCAGTCCCAGGCTGCTGAGGACCTGTGCAGACCAGCCCTCTGGGGTCCTCAGCTACATGTACAACCTGAGCCTCAGCCTGGAGAAGGTCCCTGTCCTGTGGAAGACCTCCTGTGTGATCCCGGTTCCAAAAACAGCACACGCCAAGGAACCGGCTCACTACAGACCAGTCGCACTGACCTCCCACCTGATGAAGACAATGGAGCGGCTCATCCTCACCCATCTCCGCTCCGTGGTCAGCCCCACCCTGGACCCGCTGCAGTTCGCCTACAGACCCAACATCGGAGTAGAGGACGCCGTCATCTACTTCCTGCAGCGGACGCTCTCCCACCTGGAGCCCGCCGGGAGCGCTGTGAGGGTCATGTTTTTCGACTTCTCCAGCGCTTTCAATACCATCAGGCCGGCACTGCTGCGGGGGAAGATGGAGGACGCGGGAGTGGACAGTAGCCTCACTGCATGGACCATCAACTACCTCTCGGACCGACCACAGTACGTGCGGCTGCGCAGCTGTGAGTCTGAGGTGGTCGTCTGCAGCACTGGGGCCCCTCAGGGCACTGTCCTCTCACCGTTTCTCTTCACCATCTACACCTCAGACTTCACACACGACACACACAGCTGTCACCTGCAGAAGTTCTCCGACGACTCCGCCATCGTGGGCTGTGTGTCTGAGGGGAACGAACTGGAATATCGGTCGGTTATCAAGGACTTTGTCGACTGGTGTGAGCGCAACCACTTGTGCTTGAACACCAGTAAGACCAAGGAGATGGTCATCGACTTCAGGAGAAAACCACTTTCCCACACGCTGCTGAACATCCAGGGGGAGGACATTGAGCTGGTGGACAGCTTCAAGTACCTGGGTGTTCACATTAACAATAAACTGGACTGGTCCCATAATACAAACGCCCTGCACAAGAAGGGCCAAAGTCGCCTCTTCCTTCTGAGGAGGCTGAGGTCCTTCGGAGTGAGCAGGCCTCTGCTCAGGACTTTTTATGACTCTGTGGTAGCTTCTGCCATTTACTACGCTGCCGTGTGCTGGGCCCCGGGCAGCACAGAGCGGGACAGAAACAGACTGAACAAGCTGGTCAGGAGGGCCAGCTCCACTCTGGGCTGCTCCCTGGACTCTGTGGAGGAGGTGAGGGACAGGAGGGTGCTAGCCAAAGCCACCTCCATCATGAACAATACCTCCCACCCACTGCACAGGACTGTAGAGGAGCTGAGGAGCTCCTTCAGTGGAAGACTGAGGCACCCTCAGTGTAGGAAGGAGCGCTACCGCAGGGCCTTTATCCCCACCGCTGTCAGACTGTACAATAAGTCACTTTAAATGATCACTGTGTGAAAACCTGCACTACTAATGACACTGTTTCCAATTGACACTTGTCACTTTTGTTGTACATAATTATTGTCACTTTATTGTACATATATCCTGCATGTAACATGTTTGCACATTTCCTCCCTTTGCACAATCTGAGTGTCTCTATCCATGCCAAATGTGACATGTACATTTCTCCTCTGTGAGATAAATAAAGCAATCTTATCTTATCTTATCTTACCTCTTGTTGGCCTGGTCCCATTGCTTCTGGCAAACAGAGGGTGTTATTGGTACCAGTGATGCTATCCTGTTATCACGTCATGTATTCATCAGCGCACTTTATATCCACCTCTCATTCACAAAGGTCAAAGTCAGTCCTGTTGTGTTTGTTCCATCGGCCTGCTATCCTCACTTCCCGGTCAATAATATATGAGTGTCAGTAGTGCGGACACATTCCGCAAACCTGCATGTGTGAGCCAGCGCAGGGCCAAAGTAAAGTCATGCTCAGAGCGTTCTGCTGGATCTGTGCTCCTATCATGTCCTGCTCCCCCGCTGTGAGACAGGTATCCACTGTGCAAACCATCTTCCACCACTGCAGGAGGTGCTGTAGCTCCCTGGAGTGCCCGCTGAGAACTGGCCCTGCCGCAAAATCCTACTTCCAGCCTCCTCTATGGACCCCTGCTGGCTCTTCTGACACAGGACGGATGGCTATGGGGCATCATGGTGTAGTCCACAGAAGTGCCCTTGAGTGGGGCGCTGTAGGAGGGAATTTGTAATGGTGGTGATGGAGGAGCGTGTAGGAAATCACGAAGGAAATAGAAAACGGAATGTATTTATTTATTTTCTTTTGTCGGGGCAACAGTGGATCAGTTGGTGGAGCATTGGCCTTTGGGCCTGAAAGTTGTGGGTTCAAGCCCACCACGAGACCTGCTTCAAGACTCCCACTGGTGACTGCTGTCCTTGTGTCCTTGGGCAAGATACTTAACCCCACTCTGCCTGAAGCCCCCGCTGGAAGATCAAGGCTCGTGTGGACTCACCACCTGCAGGAGGATCAGTGAGGGGCTGGTGCTATGTGTACTGGGAGAAGCTCTGACTGCCACCCCCCCCGACCCAGAAATGGAATAAGGGGAAGAAAATGGATGGATGGATTATTTTTTTTCTTTGTCTTGTTTTTTATGGTTTGCAAGGTTTTGTTTGGACGAACGAAGGAGTAGAATTGCTCCTCCGTGTAACGCTTGAAGCACACATAGCATCAGTTGACCTGCCACCATTTTTATTTGTTTTTTTTCCTCCTCCTGCTCTTGTCGAGGTCAGACGTGTCTCTCCCTGTTCCTGTTCTGCTTGCCCTGACTGTCTTTTTTCCTAGAGTTCTGCCTGTGTATGCAACTTGAAACTGGTCCCTCAACGCAATTGACACTATTTTTTTATCGCGTAAAGGCGGTTCTGGAGATGCGTTCTGTCCGGACGGTACGGCGGCTGCTGGGTACGTTTTTTGACAACTGGCAAAAGTGGCACCCCGTTTGTCTGTCGGGACTGTCCATCAAAGACATTGAGGATATATACATTTTTGGATTTATGGTAGCAGGGTTCCTCCTGATTGGATTTGGAGTTGGCCTGATCTACCGCAACGTCGGAGGAATGTCTACTCAGAAGATTTACGAGCGGCTTTCCTCGGAAAACAAGGAGAGTTTCCGGGTCGTGGTTGAGAGCGCTGCGCGGACACAGAGGTGTGTGATACTGAAGATCTTAAAGATCTGGAATGACATCTATGGAAGTACATAGGGATTGGAGGGATTGATTGAAGGACTTGGGCCTCATGGCGGCTCCTCGCACTGACGTGGTCAACTCTGGATAACGGTTAACGGAGGGATCCAGTTCCAGTATAATTTGGACTTATTTGGCTTTAAAGTTTACACTGCCTTTGATGGAGGTGGTCTTCCCCTCCACTTCCCCCACCCACACTCCCCCTCTGACACGCCTTATAGGACGAGGCGGGTCAGAGTGACAATGTCCCTTTAAAAAGATCTGCATGCTTTCCCGCATGCACTGTGTTACTCCTAGAACGTTTGTTGAAATATATGTTGTTTTGCTCTCTGCTTTTGAATAACTGTCATAAGGAGCGCGGAAATATGTTATTAGATTACGCAGCCAGCCTTGATGTTTATTCATCGAACTGAGTTTCTCCATCTGTGAGATAATAAAGGATTGATTGATTGATTACATTGCTGTTTACGTTTGTTCTCGGCTACTGCGCATGTCCAAATATACATGCGGGGAAATGTATTGTGGTCATAGCAGAAAGAGAATTCACACCTTTTTCTTCACACTGCTGTGAGACAGCCCCCGCCACCCAGCGTTTTCTATTCTGTTCCAGTCTGGAAGCTGTTTCACACCGCTTGCGTTTTCACCCCCTTGAAACATTGTCTTCATGTAAACGAAAAGCCAATCCAATACCCAACCCTAAGGGTTTACTGTCGCAGCGTCCTCGTGTAAACGGCACATAAGAATGAAAAGCCAAAGAGATTGTTGTGATCTTATCAGGATGTGTCAGTGGTATAATATATAGTGAATATCATATATTACCTCTCCTTCTCATGTTTTAAATAAACCTATCAATATATAAAAACAACCTCTAAAAATGTCCTATCTGCTTAATTAAGCTATTGCCTAATCTAAACCACCCATCTGTCAGTCAAGAAATCAACATCTGCATGGGCCACAGAAAATCCATATTGGCTGACCTTGAGTTCCTTCCATTCACATACATTCAGATCTGGTTCACCTATAGCGCTGGAAACAAATCTAAACCCTTTATTTGACTAAATATTTAAAAAATAATTTAATCACAATATTAATCCATTTTCCAAATCACCAAAGGTACATGTGAAAGTCACTGCTGCGATTTATAGCGTGAAGACAAAGGCAGACAAGGACAGACCTGTCACTCATCCATCTGAGGATACATAACCACACATCCTGTAATCCTGTGTCACTTATGTGCGTCTGGCCAGACCCCGTCCAGTTGTCCCACCTTGTAACAGTCCACATGTAATTACACAGGAAAAGCACACATTATTGCAGATGTATTGTGGTTAGGATGACTTGTAAATTTCGTTGGTTAACTAAGATGTTGAGATTAAGAACTAGTTGGAATTTTACTCAAGGGATGAATGGGGGTGTAACAAATACATATTATTCAGTTGATTTTGGGATTTTCTTTTAAAGCTGTACTAACTGACTTTATTTTCGTATTAATTACAAAAATGCAATCCATGCTCCGTGGGTGCGGGGAGGGCGAGCAGAGAGAGCGAGGCCATCGCTCACGTTTGAAAATGTCTCAAAATCAGTTAGTGCAGCTTTAAAGGAGCTGTATGCAAAAATCTGGACAAAAGTGGTACTGCAATCACGGTCAATATTTTGTAGCTCTCTCCCACTCTCAGGTTGCCAGATACGCCGAATCCTGCTGGGACTAATTTTATATATATATATATATATAGAGATAGAACAAGCGTTTTGTCAACAACAAATTTACGTATAGCACACCTTTACGTATAACACCTTTTTCACAGAAAATAGGTTATTTTCACAATATCACAACCATCATATGGTTAGAGTCAGAACTATCTAAAAACTATACTAAAATTAACTACACTAAACATAAATATAAACACAACACTTGTTTTTGCTCCCATTTTCCATGAGATGGACTAAAAGATCTAAAATTCATTCCAGATACACAATTTTACCATTTCTCTCAAACATTGTTCACAAATCATGTCTAAATATGTGATAGTGAGCACAAGATGGCGCCCTATGAATGGCTTGTGCTCAGTAGCGCATGGGACTTCACAGGGACCGGGAGATTAGCTGAACTCGCCTATATTTGGGCATCGTTTGGTCCTCCCGGTTCTGCACAGTGGATTAGCGCAACGCATTATGGGAGATATCTCCCATAATGCCAATCTAATAATACCAATCAGAGCTGCTGATCAGAGCAGTGGTAGAGCGGAGTCAGAGCGGGAAGGAAACGAGCAGAGTTTGTGGCAGTAAAGTGTGGATTTAAAGAAAACCAAAGGATTTAAGAAGAAAAAAAGTTCAGGATGACAAGGGACACTAAAATCCCCACAAAATCCAATCTTTATGAAAGCTGAAGGTTCTCTGTCAGCTGAGGTTGAGCTGTTTTAATTTACATTGAGTTCTATGGGACTTTTTCTGGGTAGCCTGCGTAAATTTAGTCTGCAGTACCACGGGCGCCCCCTGTGCCCATGGGTGGTAAAGCTATAAGATAGTATACCCTATCCAGTTATCCAGAAGCCAGTGGACTGCTTTCTGGTGGTGTTTTTAATGCACCATACATTCAAGAGGTATGAATGTAAGTGAGTGAGTGAATGGATGGTGTTTGGTCTGAGGCTTTGAAGCGCCAACGTGTTCGGCGAGTCGCTTCCGTCAACTAGCGACAGTAGCTCAGTTGGTAGAGCATTGGCCTTCAAGCCAGAGGGTCGTGGGTTCGAGCGTGACTTTCACCATTAACTCCCACTGTCTGCTGTCGTTGTGTCCTTGGCAGGACACTTAACCTCTGGGAACACCAGCCACAGTGGGGTGGATGCGGCTGTAAAGCGCCAAACTGACGTTCTGTCTTCACTTTACCTCCATTGCCTAGAATGAGTCTGGTGTGTGTGTGAATGGTTGGTGGTGCTCGGAGGGGCCGATGGCACATACTGGTTGCCTCGCTTCTGTCAGTGTGCCCCAGGGCAGCTGTGGCTACAGTAGTAGTTTATCACACCGTGTATGCAGTGAAAGAATAATGACATGTAAAGCGTCTTTGAGTGTCCAAAAAAGATCTGTAAAATGGGCTATGTAAATAAACATACTATATAATCTATTGTAATTGCTTTTACCACTAGAACTCCATACATTTCTATTTATTATTTTCATGGAATATTCTGCAAAATTCTATGGCAGTTTAAGCCCCTTTTCTCATGGTGCCGGTTCTGGATTGGTCCAGGCCAGAGTTAGCTTGTTTTTTCACCAAAAGAGAGAGAGTGGTAGCTACTGCAAGAGTTCTTTGTGTGTGCTGTATTTCTGTTTTAAAAAATGTATGCATTTCCTGGAGTACTAGTATTAAATGCACTTTAAGTCTACAACTACTTGAGTACGCCAGACACTCTGAAGGCTGCTCTGGATCTGTGCTCCCGTTTTACTTTAATCTGAGGTCTATAGAACTGTAGTAGTACATATAGCGCCTTATGTACTGCTACAGTTCTATAGACCTCAGATTAAAGTAATCAAAACATTGTGAAGCACTTTGTGACCTTTATAGTAGTAATTTATTTCAGTCAGTCAAATTGTCAGTTACAGAATACATTTCAACAGAAGAAGCATTAACATTAATTCACTGACTGAAAGGGTTTTGGCTGAAGTGAAACACTTATTTAAAGCAAAACCCTTGTAAAAAAAAAAAAAAAAAAACTAATCTCCAAGAAAACAGCAAAGAATAAAAACAAAACAAACACACATGGATTTAAAAAAAGAAAAGAATTCTATGTTATATTGGACATGTATTGTAGAACAGCATAACTGATCATAACAATAAGTTTGATTTTCCTTTTAAAAGCTTTAACAGAGGAAGTGTTGTGGTTGGTAAGTGGACCCCAGAACAGACACAAAAGGCAACTATGCTGAACAAAAAATAGTCTTTATTGTAATAAGACTTCTCCTTTGGGAAAAACAGGAAAGGCTTGGCTCCACAGGGTCTGGCAGGGTGTCTCTGAAGCAGGCAGGAGATCTATACGGCAGGAAGCAAGAAATACTTTTTAGGAACAAAAACAAACTGACAAAAACTAGACTACTAGACTTTGGTACGAACCGCTAAGTAGACAGAACAATCTGGCAGTGAGTGCAGGTGAACCGGGTGACTAAGTACCGTGCTTGATTGGAGATGGATGACAGCTTTGCCTGCTCAGAGACACTCCCACCAGCCAAGAGCCAAGCCTGAAAAACAAAACAGAGGGGGACAAACACAAGAGGGAGACAAAGACACTAGTCTTAGCCTAGCACATAACAGGACCCCCCCCCCTCAATGGACGCCTCCAGGCGTCCCACCGGGCTGGCCAGGAAACCGGACATAGAAGTCCCGAAGCAACCCAGGGTCCAGGATGAGCCCCCGAGAAATCCAGGAACGTTCCTCCGGACCGTAACCCTCCCAATCCACCAGGTATTGAAACCCACGCCCACGGCGGCGCACATCCAGGATCCGGGACACAGTGAAAGCCGGATGACCATCGACCAGACGGGCGGGCAGAGGGGGTGCGGCCGGAGGGGACAAGGAACTAGACAGGACAGGCTTGAGTAACGAGACATGAAAAACAGGGTGGACAGCCAAGGCAGCAGGCAACTTTAGCTTGACGGCAGCCGGGTTAATGATCCTTTCAATTTCATACGGCCCAACATACCTCGGGGCAAGCTTTTTGCAGGCTACTTGAAGAGGCAGGTCCCGAGATGAGAGCCACACCCTCTGACCCGGCTGGTAAACCGGTGCGGGAGCGCGGTGTCTGTCTGCAGTGCGCTTAGTACGAGGTGCAGAACGAATCAGGGCTGCATTGACAGTTCGCCAGATGTTCCTGCAGCGACGAAGGTGAGCTTCAACCGAGGGAACGGCAACGTCACCCTCCTGGGCTGGAAACAAGGGCGGTTGATAGCCCAGGGAGGCCATGAAAGGGGACATCCCAGTAGCAGAGCTAGTCATAGAGTTGTGAGCATACTCTATCCAAGGAAGGAATGAAGACCAGGCAGAGGGGTGACGGGCAGTAACACAGCGAAGCGCAGTACCCAGATCCTGATTGGCACGCTCTGTCTGTCCATTAGACTGAGGATGGTAGCCTGATGTGAGGCTGGCAGAGGCACCGAGGGCTCGACAGAACGCCTTCCAAACCTGGGAAGAAAATTGAGGCCCACGATCGGACACAATGTCAATAGGGATGCCATGTAATCTGAAAACGTGTTGGACTAGGATATTAGCAGTCTCCAGTGCCGACGGGAGTTTCACGAGGGGGACAAAATGTACCGCCTTAGAAAAGCGATCGATGATGGTCAAAATAACTGTGTTACCTTCCGAGGGGGGTAGACCGGTGACAAAATCCACAGCAATGTGGGACCAAGGACGAGAAGGCACTGGAAGTGGAAGCAGCAAGCCAGCAGCAGGTAGATGTGAAGATTTACTACGAGCACAAACATCACATGCAGATACAAATTCACGCACATCTGGACCCATAGTAGGCCACCAAAATCTTTGTTGTATGAAGGACAGGGTGCGGTGAATACCTGGGTGGCAAGAAAGCTTAGAGGAATGCCCCCACTGAAGAACCCGAGAGCGAGTAGAGGACGGGACAAAGAGCCGATTAGCGGGGCCAGTTCCAGGATCCGGTTCGGTGTGTTGGGCAGCAGTGACAAGGTTTTCTATCTCCCAATGAGCAGCCGCGAGGATACAGGAGGTAGGTATTATGGTCTCCGGTTGAGTCTCCGAACCGTCAGCCGTGTGGAGTCGGGACAGAGCGTCCGGTTTGGTGTTCTTGGATCCAGGTCGGTAAGTAAGGTTGAACTTGAAACGTCCGAGGAAAAGAGCCCAACGTGCCTGTCGAGAGTTGAGTCTGCGGGCTGAACGGAGATAAGACAGATTTTTATGATCAGTCCAGATAACAAATGGGTGTGGTGCCCCCTCCAACCAATGTCTCCATTCCTTTAGGGATAACACCACAGCTAGCAACTCACGGTTTCCGACGTCATAGTTCCTCTCAGCATCCGAAAGACGTTTGGAGAAGAATGCACACGGATGGAGTTTGCCGGTCTGCGGGGAACGTTGAGACAGAATAGCACCCACCCCAATGTCAGATGCATCCACCTCCACGAAAAACTGTTGACTAGGGTCCGGATGTGTGAGGACAGGTGCAGTAGTGAAGCGGTGTTTAAGCTGGTCAAAGGCTGCTTGGGCTTCAGGGGGCCAATTGAACGGCAACAAGGTAGAGGTGAGGCGAGTGAGTGGAGCAGCAACTTGACTGAAGTTCCTGACGAAGCGCCTGTAAAAATTAGCAAAACCTAAAAAACGTTGCAATTGTTTACGAGAAGCAGGTGTTGGCCAGTCTGCTACTGCCTGAACCTTAGCAGGGTCTGCTCTGAGTGTGCCTTGTTCAACGATAAATCCCAGGAAGCCGACTGAGGAGACATGAAACTCGCATTTTTCAGCTTTGACATAAAGTTTATTTTCTAGTAGCCTTTGTAGCACCAAACGGACGTGCAGAATGTGTTCTTGGAGGTTGCGAGAAAAAATTAAAATGTCATCAATGTAGACAAAAACAAACTTGTTGAGCATGTCTCTAAGCACATCATTTACAAGGGCTTGGAAAACTGCAGGGGCATTCGTAAGACCAAAAGGCATTACCTGATATTCGAAGTGCCCCAGGGGGGTATTGAACCCAGTTTTCCACTCATCTCCTTTCCTGACTCGTACCAGATGGTAGGCGTTGCGGAGATCCAACTTAGAAAAGATGGTGGCACTGTGAAGAGGCTCAAAAGCAGAGTCAATTAGCGGCAGTGGATATTTATTCTTGACAGTGATGTCATTGAGACCTCGGTAGTCAATGCATGGTCTTAGAGTAGTGTCTTTCTTCTCAACAAAGAAAAACCCTGCTGCTACAGGTGATGAGGATTGAAGTATGTGACCAGAAGCTAATGCACCGTGGATATATTTTTCCATGGCCTCTGTTTCTGGAGGAGACAGATTGTACAACCTGCTTGAGGGTAAGGGAGCACCAGGAATAAGTTCAATGGCACAGTCATAGGGTCTGTGAGGGGGAAGGGAGAGTGCTTTATCCTTATTAAATGCCTCAGCCAGATCATGATATTCGAGAGGTACTTTGGACAGATCAGGTGGGTCAGAAGGAGGAGCAGGGGTCGACTGGCAACTAATGAGAGCTGAACGTAGGCAATTCAAGTGACAAAATACACTCCAGTTAACTACTGAACCTGAGGGCCAGTCAAATTGAGGGTTATGGAGTTTTAACCAGGGGATTCCAAGGACAATAGGGGCGAGTGGCGAAGGCAGCACAAACAGTCTTATAGATTCCTTATGGTTTCCAGATAAAACCAGTGTTAATGGTATGGTGCAGGAAGTGACTTTAGCAATGAGTCGACCATCTACAGACTTAACACATTTACATTGCTCTAGGGGCTCAAGTGGTATGCCTAAATCTTTTACAAGATCAGCATCAATAAAATTATCGTCGGCACCAGAGTCAATGAGCGAAGTAACAGAGAAGGACCCACCATTGATCAGAATGGAGGACTGAAGTTGCATGCGTTGAGGGGTCTTGGTGTGGGATGTAATTGGGCTCACCAGCGACCCCTTTCCTGCTGATGAGCCTGGTCTTTTGGCCGTAGGTTGCATTGGCTCCGAAAATGATCAGAACCTCCACAATAAAAACAGAGTCGGGACAACAGGTGGCGCTGGCGTTCTGCAGGATCCAGGCCTAGACGACCCAATTGCATGGGTTCTTCTTGAGAGGCAGTAGAAAGAGCATGGTCAGACTCTCGCTTTGGATGGGACACAGGTGGGGAAAAACTAACACTCATCGGGGAAGTGCTAGACCGAGAGTCTTTCTCTGCGCCTCTCCCTGAGACGGTTGTCAAGACGAATAGTTAATGAGATCAGTGCTTCTAAGTCTCTACATTTGTCTCTAGCAGCCAATTCGTCCTTAATATTTTCATTAAGTCCATGAAAGAATGCCCCTTGAAGTGCCTTCTGGTCCCACCCACTTTCTGCAGCTGCAATACGGAAATTTAAAGCATAATGTGCAACGGAGTTAGGCCCCTGTCTCAATGTAAAGAGGCGTTGGCCGATTTCTTTGCTCTGAAGGGGGTGGTCAAAAATGCGTCTCATTTCTGTGGTGAACTCAGGATAAGAATGGCAAATGGGTGATTGACTGGTCCAAGCAGCTGTGGCCCATTCTGATGCCTTTCCAGTTAACAAACCCACAATGTAGGCAATTTTAGACCTATCAGTAGTATAGGTTAAAGGCTGCTGCTCAAAAACTAAATCACATTTTAACAGAAATGCCACGCAATTGCCAATGTCTCCTGAATAAGGTTGTGGGGTGGGAATAAATGGCTCACGTGGTGCAGGGGTCCGAGAGTCCTGGGGCAGAGCTTGCGTAGGAGTTGTAGAGGTAGACGTAGAAGGTTCAGGGAACTGCAACGCTGTGATCTTTGTTCCCAAGTCCACAACTTGTTTGGTGAGTCCCTGGAGAGACTCGATGATTTCCATGATGCCCTGTTCATGGCGCCCAATGGTTTGTCCTTGAGCAGATATGGCTCTGACTATAGCCTCTGAGTCTGCGGGGTCCATAGTTGGCCAGATTGTTCTGTAGTGGTTGGTAAGTGGACCCCAGAACAGACACAAAAGGCAACTATGCTGAACAAAAAATAGTCTTTATTGTAATAAGACTTCTCCTTTGGGAAAAACAGGAAAGGCTTGGCTCCACAGGGTCTGGCAGGGTGTCTCTGAAGCAGGCAGGAGATCTATACGGCAGGAAGCAAGAAATACTTTTTAGGAACAAAAACAAACTGACAAAAACTAGACTACTAGACTTTGGTACGAACCGCTAAGTAGACCGAACAATCTGGCAGTGAGTGCAGGTGAACCGGGTGACTAAGTACAGTGCTTGATTGGAGATGGATGACAGCTTTGCCTGCTCAGAGACACTCCCACCAGCCAAGAGCCAAGCCTGAAAAACAAAACAGAGGGGGACAAACACAAGAGGGAGACAAAGACACTAGTCTTAGCCTGGCACATAACAGGAAGATTGTTTAATTGAGTCATCCAGACTATTCCATATGTTTACTCCTCTTACTGAGATCCATCTGCGTTTGGTATTTGTTCTAACTGCGCTTTTTTAAATAAATGTCGTTTCCTCTCAAATTGTAGCAAAACAATTCTTTTTGTTTAAACCTTGGTTTCTGAAATGTGCTATATAAATAAAAAAATACTTACTGACTTACTTTCTATTCACCCATTCTTCCCTCCCTTTGGCATAACTGTTTGATTGTGGGCGATATGATTTGATCAATTGGATGGATTAAAGGTGATGTTTGCGTATTCAATTGTCTTTCATGCTGGGAAAAATGTAAATGTTTTTAGACCTATGACCAGAGGCGTTCCAAGGGTACCCCTGGGCCCCAGGCAACAGAGTCCTTGGGGGCCCAATACTGACCACATAACCACATAAAAAGGTTCATATTACAGTAGGTATAAATATATATTTAATAATAAGGTAAAATGAAATATCTATTACTTGTTTACATTAATATAAATTAAATGTAGATAACTTCTTATTTTTAACAATAAATGGATAGGCCTGGGGCCTGCCTGGCAGACTGTACAGTCTACCATTGAAAATTGTGAGTACTTCAGTACTTATCGTGACACAAAGCAATGAGAAATAATTTAGCATGTCTTTTTATACGCTTGTTCACTACACTCATCATGTTATAATTAATTACAAAAACTACCTATCAAAGTATATTAATCCTACAAAATCTAATCTTTCATTTGGCCCTCAATGTTTATGAAGTCTAAATGAAAGATTAGGCTCTTAGCTTTAATCTGCAAAACACTGCTTGTTTTTACCTTCTACCGTTCTTGAGCAATCTGATCAATCAAATCCAAAATACTGTTCTTTCTGGGATTTGAACCCAGGTCACTACATTCCCAGTGCTGCACCTTAATCACTAGACCACCAGTTCTTTCAATAGAAATGCAGCCCGCGGAAATTCAATTTGGTAGACGTCAGCCAAAGTTACCCCCTCCAGGCCGGTTCACATCCCCAGCCTATCGCACAGCAAACGCCCCCTTCCAATCACCGTACCGGCCAGGCAGCCGCTTAAAAGCGGAGAAACTCCCACTCGGCCTTCTCGAAGCCTTGCAAAGAATCGTTCTGGAGGAATCGCTTTTGTCTACTCACGCTTACTCCTGCGGTCCCTGCTGTCCTCTGTCTTGCTGCGTGTGGTCTGCTCCTCCTCCGCGTCGCTGCACCTGCTGCGGGTCTCGTGCTGTGGTCCGTGGGTCTTTGCCGCTCTCCTCCTTTGCGGGCTCTTTCTGCGGGTTCGCCGCTGCTCGTCTCGTCGCGGCCTGCTGCTGCATACGGCCGGTCTGGACCGGTGCGGTGGGAGCCGTGCGCATCCCTGCCTCCTCGTGCCGGTACGGCATGGTCCCGTTGTGTTGTCCCTTGTCTTCTGGCGTTGTGGGTAAGTATGAGATCTGCGGACGGTTTTATTCCCCTCGCATTGTACTGCAGGCTCAGTTGGCCCCGCGCTTTGTACTGCAGGCTCAGTTGGCCCCGTGCATTGGTGGGCAAGCTTCAGTTTAAAGCCCTCGCATTGTTCTGCAGGCTCTCTTAACCAAGCTCCGTTTAAATTCTTCACTCTGACTGCAAGCTCCGTTTATTCCTCACATTGGACTGCAAGATCTCAGTTTAATCCCTCACTTTGGCCTGCAGGCTCTCTTTAAATCCCTCTCTGGACTACGAGCTCTGTTTAAATCCCTCTCTTTGGACTGAAAGCCCCGTTTAAATCCCTCTGGACTGCGGCTCCCAAATTGAATCCCTCACATTGGACTGCGAGCTCTCAGGTTAATCCCTCACGGAACTGCTTATATCTGGAGCTGTTATACCGTACCTGGAACTGCTTCATGCGGAACTGCTTATACATGGGACTGCTATATATGGAACTGCTATATATGGAACTGCTTACATATGGAACGGCTTGTATACGGAACTGCTTATATGGAACTGCTCATATTGGAACTGCATATATGGTACTGCTTATATCTGGAACGCTTATATATAAGAATAAATAAATATAAATAAATATAAATAAATATAAATATGAATAAATATAAATATAAATAAATATAAATAAATAAATTAAATAAAAAATAAAAAAACTGCAGGCTCTGTTGGATCCCTCACACTGGACTGTAAGCTTTCAGTTTAAACTCCTCACTTGGACTGCGGGTTCAGTTAATCCCTCACTTGGACCGTAAAACCTGTTTAAATCCCTCACACTGGACTGCAGCTCTCGGTTTAATCCCTCACTTGGACTTCAAGCTCTCAGTTATAAATCCCTCTTTTAGGACTGCGGGCAATGTTGAATCCCTCACTCTGGACTACAAGCTCTCAGTTTAATCCCTCACCTCGGACTACAGGTCGTTTAACTCCCTCGCACCGGACTGCAGGCTCTCCGTTAAACGCCTCACTTGGACTGCGGGCTCAGTTTTAATACCTCACCTTGGCCTGCAAGCTCTATTTAAATCCCTCACATTAGACTGCAAGCTCTGTTTAGGTCCCTCGGCGTCTCGTGTCCCGCAACCTCTTCCCGGCTCTCCGTGAGCCCCAAGTCGGCGCGCGGGAGGTGTCCGTGGGCTACGTCATTGGCCCCTTCTCTCCGTCTCGCTCTAACCCGATGGGCATCGCCACCCGCAAGCACTCCAGGAAGAAGCGTCTCATACTCGTCCTCTCCTGTCCCCGCTCAGGGCCCGCCCGAGCATCCACAGCCCCTTCCCTCCAGCGCCCTTCTCCCTGCAGTCCGCTACCGTGGACCACGCAATCAGGCTGATAAAGACTTTCGGCCCCGGCTCCTGGCTCTCCAAGGCCGTCATCCCGGACGCGTTCAAGCTGCTGCCATCCACCCCGACCACTGGCGCTGTTCAGGGGTCAAGTGGCGTCGGAGTTCTTCTTCGCAGTGCGCCTCACCTTTGACTGCCGGAGTAGTCCCTCTCGTTCAACAATCTCTCGGAGGCGCCGTGTCGGATTCTGCTTAATTACGCGCGGCTCCCCTCTGTCTGCATCTCCCCGATGATTCCCTCGTAGTCAACCCACCCTCAGACTGCTCCGGGGGCTCTCTCCGCAAGCTCAGGCCCGCCTTCTCTGCCCTCGGATTCCTCCACTCCGGAAAGACCACAGGCCCCGCCAACGCTCTGGAGTTTCTCGGCATCCGCCTCGACACACGCGCCATGGAGGCCTCCCTCCCGCTGGACAAGCTCGAACGCATCCGCGCTTTCTCCCGGTCTGCCTTGGCCTTCCCGTCACTTCGAGGCGTCCTTGCTCTCCCTCCTCGGGCATCTTCATTATGCCGTCCGTATCATTCCCCAAGGTCGTTCTTTTAATTCCAGACTCCTCTCCCTCGCCGGCTCCGTCTCCTCCCTCGATGACGCTGTCTGCCCGGACGCGGGGCGCCGCTCCGACCTGGCGTTCCGGTCCCGTCTGCAGAGCCGCTGGGATGGTGTATCTCTTTTTTTTTACAGTGACATCATCCTGTCTCAGATGCCCCGCGGTTCTTCACGGACGCAGCCCCGTCCGTGGGTTTTGGGGGTTTTTCCAGGACCAGTGGTTCGCCGGGCCCCGGCCCGACGCTTTCCCTCGAAGCATCTCCTCTGCGCTCCACGAGATATATCCCGTGACCGTAGCCTGCGTGCTGCGGAACCATACGTGGCATAGGAAAAGGATTTCCGTGACGTGCGACAACCTCGACGCCATTGAAATAATTAACAGAGGTCGTTCATCCTCTCCCCAAATCACATCCCCCTTAGACGCATCACATGGCTCTCAGTCCTGAACAATTTATCATCACTGCTCGTCACGTCCCTCGTCACCTAACTGTCTTGCTGACTCTCTCTCTCTCGCTTTAAATTCCAGGAGTTCTGACGCCTCTGCCCTTCTGCCAATCCATCGCCATGCCAGATCCCCTGCACGGAATCCCTCGCCCTGGTCTAGTCCCTCCGTCTCTTCACCTTCTCTCCTCCGCTGCATCCTACATGAAAATGAGCTTCTTACGCATAAGCGAATTCACAAACTCTTACGCCACCTTTAATGCATCACGAGACATTGCCTTCTCTGACCTGTCATATTATCCCGACTACTTCAACCTCCACCTCAAGCATTCCAAACGCAAAGGCGCTTGCAATATAGTCATAGCTCGGTCTGACACTTCTCCCTGTCCCTACAGATCCATGATGCATTACACTCGCCTCCGCTCTCGGAAAGGAGATCTTACTCCCGATAACCGCCCAATGTCATCCAACTGGTTCAGAGCCCAACTCAAGTCCGTACTGCTGCTTTGTAACCTGTCTCCCCATCTCTACACAGCCCACTCCTTCCGGATAGGCGCCGCCACGCGCGCCGCGTCCCTGGGGCTCCCCCATTCCGCCCTCCAGCAGCTGGGCCGCTGGTCATCATCGGCCCTCTCCTCATACATCAGGCCTGACACTTCGACCATTCTGGCAGCCCAGCGGCTTTCGGCATCTCCATAAAACACTCGCTAAACTTCCTGGTGGCGGCAGCAGCTGAGTATCCGCAAGTGTTTGTCACAGTAGATAGCGGTCACAGTATATAGTGATAGCGGTCACAGTATATAGCGATAGCGGTCACAGTATATAGCGATAGCGGTCACAGTATATAGCGATAGCGGTCACAGTATATAGCGATAGAGGTCACAGTATATAGCGATAGCGGTCACAGTATATAGCGATAGCGGTCACAGTATATAGCAAAAAATGGTTAGCGCATGATGGTCGTCAGCATATAGCGATAGCGGTCACAGTATATAGCGATAGCGGTCACAGTATATAGCGATAGCGGTCACAGTATATAGCGATAGCGGTCACAGTATATAGCGATAGCGGTCACAGCATAGAGCAGTCTCGACGTTCCGTCCCCTCCAAACCAGGCTGCAAAACTCCATCAACTCACAGCCTTTTTGGGGATTGGCGCGCTCCATCACAGGAGCCTCTCCGATCTGAAGGCCGCACCGGGGCCTAGGGCGCCAAACCTCCTCCCAATAAAATACTCAAAAGCTTCTTGTTTTCTCGTCTCTCCAAATTGAAATGCAGCCCGCGGAAATTCAATTTGGTAGACGTCAGCCAAAGTTACCCCCTCCAGGCCGGTTCACATCCCCAGCCTATCGCACAGCAAACGCCCCCTTCCAATCACCGTACCGGCCAGGCAGCCGCTTAAAAGCGGAGAAACTCCCACTCGGCCTTCTCGAAGCCTTGCAACCACCGCCTCCCCTCCTCCTCTTCACCCTGCCTCCAATCTGCCTTCAATCTGCTTCCCGCTGCCAAATGCCGCCACCGGTGCCTAGGTCCCGGGGGATTGGCGCGCTCCATCGCAGGAGCCTCTCCGATCTGAAGGCCGCACCGGGGCCTAGGGCGCCAAACCTCCTCCCAATAAAATACTCAAAAGCTTCTTGTTTTCTCGTCTCTCCAAATTGAAATGCTGCCCCAGAAAGGGTTTTAACTGTTAAAGAAGAACGTGGCAAGTTTCACATCAGACGAAAGGTTTTAACCGCCAACTCGTCACTGCAGGTAGCTGTTGTAGCCTGTACAAGTCGACCGCTTGTGTCAAATCAGTCGGCCCTCGGGGGCCCCCTGACGGTTTGGGGGCCCCAGACAACTGCCTGCCTTGCCTGTTGGCACGGGACGCCTCTGCCTATGACCCTGTAGTATCTATATAGAGTATTTTTCATAATGAATACATTTAAAACAGAATTAGCATCACCACTGACATTTGCTGGAGGAGAATAGTTAGACCAATAGTGGGGGGCGTCTGCTTGAAATAATTCCTTCCAATCAGGAACGCGTGGGGCTTGCGTCCGAAAAACCATCTTCACAAAACAAAAAGTTACTCACCTTCCCTTTCATTTTGCAACTTTGTCAGCAATCATACTGGTGTAACTTTGGTACAACATAACTGGTTACTGTATTATACTTATAAGGTTAGGCACAATTAAAGCCACAGACAAAAATACTACTGCATCACACTTGCATCACCTGCAATAATGTTTGGGAAAGACAGCTAAATTACAGCCTGAATCCTGGATCTACAGCTTGCCTGTCAGTGGGAACGGATCCCTCTCTCAATATGGGCCTCCCTCAGGTTATTAACATGATGGATTTGAATTGAATCAAAAACAAGAAATATTGAATGTGCTAAAAGTGAAAACATTCATATGACTCCTGCTGTCAGGTTACCAGCTCAGAATGCATAGTTCATGAAAAAAACACACCACAACACTACTTTTAAAAGGCAATAGTAGTGTTTACCACACGTAACCGGCCTAATTACCTTTGCAATGTGACATTTCCCCCACCACCTGCAGGTTTGCGGTCTAATACTGATATTCCGGTTGACAGAAGCCCAACAACAATCAAGTGAAATATTTCCAACTCGTGCTACAACATGTCAGTATTTTATCCACTCATTCTGAAATCTGCCAACACTTTTTATTTCATCATCTGAGCTAGTGTTGCAGTTCAAATCTGAACTGTTGGAGGAACAACGTCTGATCCAACGATCCAATAAAAGAGATGAGAATGTGCCTTTCCCGTGCCCTCCACTCATTATGGGTTATAAATAAAATGTTTGATGTGCTATAGAGGAGGTGTAGAGAGGCAGGGGAGAAGATGGGAATGAATCTGAATGTGCATTTAAAACATTTAAAAGGGTAGACAGGGGCGCGCACGAGGTCCCACTGAGCATGTGCAGACAGATTACACCGCTAAGTGGAGGTGAGGCGTTCACTGGCCTGTACGGAATTGAAACTCATAGGATCAAACAGTACGAGGGCGACAGTAGCTCAGTTGGTAGAGCATTGGCCTTAAGCCCAGAAGGTTGTGGGTTCAATTCCCACCTCTGCACCTTCTCCACCGACTCCCACTGATGACTGCTGTCGTTGTGTCCTTGGGCAAGACACTTAACCCCACTTTGCCCAAAAGCTCCCACTGAAAGATCAAGGCTATGCTCACACTCAGAGAGCAGCCGTCCTCCTGTGGACTCACCACCTGCAGAGGGTCAGTGAGGGGCTGGTGCTATGAGACTTGGGTGGCATCTCTGACTGCCACCCCCCTGACCCAGAAATGGGTCAGGGGGGTGGCAAACAAACAATAATGTTATATTATTATGATTAAAAGACAATCACGGTGAGGAGTACGTTTTACACTAGTGGCGCGACTTTGCATCATTTCAATCATTACTTTTTCACTTCTCGTTCTGCCGTGCCACTAACTAACCAATCAAAATCTGTGAAAGGAAAGGTCACTGCAACCTGATGAAAAACCTCTTTAGAACGCTTGTCCTTGATGCGCTCGCTAAAAAGTAGTAATATTGCTTTTATTTCTTTTTTTCCCCTTTTCATCAGAGCCACTTTCCATCCTTTCACGGCATCTGAAAGACTATAAACATCTGCAAAGAGGAGTTCCAATGCCACAGTCTGCTTTGCCCTTGCCTTGTACCACTGGCAGATCAACAAGCACCACGGCTATGACTGGAATTGTGTTTTTTCAATTAGCAGGCTAAGATTTTGACCCAAAATATAATAGAGCTGTAACCATGGTGACGATTCAGTTACAGTAGTAAAGAAGACGAGGCTTTATTCGTGTTTGTGTTGAGATGCCAAGAGGATGATGCTTTTTTCCCCTCCTTTATTTTGCTTTCTAAGGCTGAACTTGGATGCCTCTGTGCGAGGTAATGGACTGGGTACATCTCGTGCTGGGATACAAGGGTCTCTCTTCTTTTTGCTGTACTTTAGGCACGAGCAGGGCCGGAAGTCACAGTTTACGTTTTGATAATTTGTTAACCCCCCAAAAAAACCTGGATTTGATTTTAGCTTTACACTGGTCTCTCCCTATATACAGCACATGTTCACCGTTGCTGCCTTGATTATTTGTGTGTACAATTTTGAGTCTTATTTTACAGTGTATTGTGTTTGATCTTGATTCAATTTCATAGAAAAGCCAGTCCGAAAGTGATGGATGGATGCAAATGTGAATTGAATTAATCGGGCGACAAGGTGGTGCACAGTGGCTTCGATTCCGCCTCTAGACAGGGCCTCTCTGTGTGGAGTTTGCATGTTCTCCCCAAGTTTTCAAGGATGTCCTCCAGGTGCTCAGGTTTCCCCTACCACTAAAAACATTCAAAAAAGTTCTAAACATAATGTGTGTGTGAAAATATGGTGATAATCATATTAGCATTTTCCAAGTCTGTCACAGACAAAGCAATTTCCCAGTCTGTGACTTCCTGTTACTTAAATGGCAATAAAAATGATTTGGATTCTAATAATCGGAGACTTCAAACAGCATAAACCGCTATGTGTGACCTTGAGCTATGAAATGCACAATATAAATAAAAATTATTTATTATTATACTCTTTGAAGACATGTTTTGTGAGAACAGTAGGAAGGTATGCATGTTCTACCCATGTTTTCATGGATTTCCTCCAGGTGCTCAGGTTACCTTACAACTAAAACATGTACAATAGGTCTGTGTACAATGTGTGTGTGATCGGAGACTTCTAACAGTATAAAGCGCTTAGTGTGACCTTGAGCTGTGAAATAGGGTATATAAATAAAGATTTTTTTTGAGCAGTAGCAAGGTTGAAAATTGGGTAACTCAGGTGTGATGTTCTACAAAGATTAAAAAGCTCACCATTCTTTTATTCCTTCGGATATTCCATTAATTGAGGTTTGAAGCAGAACGTAAAGAGTCAAGAAAAGCTTTTCCTCAGCACACATTCAATCTCACAGGTAATTGTTTTTATCAGTCAACACATCGAGCCAGAAGATTTACACACATTGAAGATCTCAAACTAATCACATTTGCTGGTAAACAGACACGACAACTTGACATGCAATCCCACACTAATCCACATAAACACCTCCCTGTAACACATTCATTAACTATTGTGGCCCTGTGTCACGCCACAGCTCCACTCCAGCTGCTAACAACCACATCCCCCTGCTTCAATGATGCTGCTCAGTGTAAATGAATAAATAAAGAAATGAAGTGATTATGTATGCGTAATGTAGATTCTGCAGTGGTAGATTTTACTGTGCCATAATATCTTGGAACGCTAATTATACTCAATCTCTGCATGACATCAACCATCAACAATATAGTTATTTGCGATATGAATTTTATGATTGCGAATTGTTCATGCTCTAGAATGGTATTCAGTTAAAGATGGAAATATTAACCCCACTTTGCCTGAAGCTCCCACTAAAAGATCTCAGCTTCTGTGGACTCACCACCTGCAGCTCAGACTGCCACCCCCCCGACCCAGAAATGGATTAAGGGGAAGAAAACGGATGGATGGATGGAAATTCAACTCAGAAGCAAGATATTTGAAGAGTTAATCTTCAAAACCAGATATCTTCGTTTGGAAAATGTTTCAAAAAGTTAATCTTCAACATGTTCTTGGCAGTAAATTTGAAATAATTTGCTCAAGAAGGAGTGAAACATTATTTGTATTGCACTAACATAGATCTGGTTTTCAGAAAACTACTTGAAAAGGGCAAAATGTGTTCTTTAAAAATATTTTTCTCATGGAATTTATTTGTTTTTGCAAATTAACTGTTCAATTATATTGACAGTTTGAAACAGAAAATATCCCAATGTTTTTATTTGACATAAACCTGCCATATTATTCTTATGTCAAAAAGTCCTGGCCAACATCATGCTGCTTTGGTGAATATAGATGACAAAAACAATACAACTGGTCCGTTTTTAGTGGATGTTTAGCCACTGAAGTTTGGGACATGTGTCTCGTCATCAATCCATGCACCTGCTGGCACATGGGTCATGTAGACATACCCCATTCATCAATGTTTAAACTGTTTTAGAGCGCATTGCTTGCTATTGGATAATTTCTAAATAACCGCGCAGTTTATTCACATCTTCTATAGACCTTTATCGGAAAATAATAAGATTATATTACATGCACTCTGAAGAAAAGCTGGAATCGTGACAGAAGACATGTTTTATTGTTGATGGCAGACAGCATGTTACAGAATGCAAGTGATATCAAACAGCTTTTGCCACAGTGGAAAAGTACTGCCTTGTGTATATTGTTAGAATGATGATCTTAACTTTAACCCAACATTTGACCCAGTTGCCATAGTTGCCCTCCACCACAATTTTAAACTCTACACCAATTCACAATTGGTGCATGAATACATATTTCCATTGAAACGAAGGGGAAAACAAAAGTGATTAATTAACTTGAGAAAGTTGTCAGAGTTCATAAATGCCAGTTAGATTTGTTCCATGATTTGATATGAATCCAAAGAGAAATAGTGGTTGTCAAGAACATTTGTTTACCCCGACATATCATGTTGCAAAGAGGTGTGTGGGCAATGTTGTGATGTCACATGAATGCCACCTGCTCGTGTCAACCATGTGAAATTCCAGTAACAAATGTTGCTCTTATTTTATTCTGGGACATTTTCCACATCCTTCAGTTGAAGCAAAAACCCACAAGACCACCACCACGACACAGCGAGCAGGGCTGCAGAGATGCTTAGTCATAAAGCTGCCATTCCAATGTCAAAGTTCTTTTAAAGTCAGCAAAATAAGAGAAATCTCCACTGTGTTGTGTGTATATGTGTGTGTAACCAAACCAACATGACACTATCCTGGAGGTTTGGCTTATCGATTTTAATTATATCAGGAGCAGAAAACGCCTGCAGGCCGAATGACTCTGGGGAAATAGTATGCAAAGTGATGCAGGGGAGAAACAATAGGGCAATAGTAGCAGAACATTTATTGTTGCTTTACAAAGGGGAGGTCACACTGCCTCGTGTTGTTGTGCAGGCGGCGTCTAGATAAGTGGAATAACAAACGACAATATGATCAAGGTTATGTGATAAGTGTGAAATGTGGGGAGACAACTAATGTGCAGCTGCTGAATTTTAACAGTATGATTCGGGGAGAAGATAAGATTTAATAGAGGAATTGATAAGCTTACACATGAAAAGATTTTTTCTGTTATTTAATATCTAGTAATGAGTAAGTTGAAGCTGGAGTACCTAACTTCTTTCTTCCATGTAAAAGACATGTTGTTTGTTCAAACAGAAAGACACTTATGTGCTATTTTTCACTCTTCTATCTGAAAATTCTGATCCAAAGATGTGACAGAGTACAAAAGTACAACATTAAAGATGCAACCACACTTTTGAGAGAGCGGGGAACAGGTTAGATTCTTTTTTGTCTTTATAACATTGTGTTGTGGGTTGAGAGTAGGTACCCCAAGACATCCTGTGACATAATAAATTGAGATGTTTTTTTAAATCTATGGTAATATGAAAAATAAGGTTTAATACAATAAATGAGTCCCTTGACTTCTGCACTGAAAAAAATGATTTTTTTTAAATGCCCACCCCTCAGATTACAATATAGGTCACATAGTGAGCAGCCTTTTAATTTGTGCCTAAATGTCTTGACAACATCATTAGTTTATCATGTATTTAAAGGTTAAATACAGGGGCGACAGTGACTCAGTTGGTAGAGCATAGGCCTTAGAGCCTGAAGGTCGTGGGTTCGAGCCCACCATGAGACCTACTTCACGACTCCCACTGTTGACTGCTGTCGTTGTGTCCTTGGGCAAGACACTTAACCCCACTTTGCCCAAAGCCCCCGCTGAAAGATCAAGGCTCCTGTGGACTCACCACCTGCAGGACGATCATAAAGGGGCTGGTGCTCTGTGGACTGGGTGCAGCTCTGACTGCAACCCCCCCAACCCAGAAATGGATTAAGGGGTGGATGGATAAAGGTCAAGTTTCTTTAACATTCCTAAAATATTTAGGCTATTATTATGTTGTATTATACTTTTTTAAAGACTAATTCAGGCACACTCAAACATCACTCCACGCATCCTTTTCTCTTTCAGCAACTTAAACCACTGCTCCCTCTCAGCACGACCGCAGCAGCAGAACCACCCGCATCACCAATTTCTTTATTTTCCATTTGTTCTCTAACTTGTATCCAGTCGGTAAAGTATTAGTTGTGGCTTGCTCATTTTTCCCCGTCCTTTTCTATTTACAGTGGCTGAGTCTTGCTTGTTGTGACAGTCATGTTGACTCCCTGTGGTGGTCAGACAAACACAAACTTCAACATTTTAGTTTCACTTGGGCAAAGCAGACGGCAGCCCAGCGGTGTTTGGACTACTAAAAATAATGGGGAAAATGTTTGTGTACAAAAGTCAGAATAAATGTGTTAAAAATGTTTGGTTTTTTGTTGACTGTCTGTTTATTCTAGTGGTTCTAGCAAAAAACCCAAAACAAAACAGAATTATTTTCTCACATATTATTAAAACAACAAACACTTATATTGCTCAAATGGTGGGCTTCTTTTTGACTTTTGACTGAATTGTTGTTCAGTGTTGGGGATCTTTTACTCAGTCAAAAGTTCAAATAATTATATGCAGAATTTGAAATGGGTTTTCTTTGGTCCAGAGCCTTTTCATTAGAGGAGATAACTACAGGAGCATGTGTTCACACTTCCCAGGGATTGCAAACGGTGTCACTATCCAGAGCTTAGTTCAAGTAGTGGCTTCAAATTCTGCAAACAAACGTATGACAATAACTAAAAAACAGCAAAAGAGAACAGACTTCTTAGCCTTTGTCAGAGGCAAGAGTGTGTGCTTTAACTAGTGTCTTTTTCTAAGAGGTAAGGCACATCCCATAATAATAAAGTGATTCTCCCTCTGAATTATTCATTCAGTACTTTTCTTCTATACACCACTGAGGTCAGCACCCAACAGGACACCCACTCTTTTTCACTGCACCAAGAAAGTCCCCTCAGATATTACTGAGGTACAGCTTTCTTTCAAGAAAAAATATAATTTTATTTTCTGTTGACGCTAACGTCATCTTCAGCGTTCACATCTCCCGGGTCCATCTCCTCTAATCCATCAAAAGGTAGAAGGGTGTGATTTTTGAGAAGGATCAGGGCGATCCCCCCTGAACAATAGTGAATCAATTTTTATTTCTTAATAAAATACAACGAAAAATGCGAAAAAGAGAAAAAAGACAATCACTAAAAGCCATTATACCTTGATGGTTCAAACCAGCTAATCAAGCTCCAAGTGTGCACATGGACGCACATTGAAACGGTCTTTCTAAGCCCCATTCCTGACTTTTTGGACAGCAACTGCCTTGTGGATCTATAATAAGAGTGTGCTTGCAGTTAATATATTGGATACTCTTTTGGGAAACTATTGTTTTTTTTCCCAATGCTAATGGTTATAAGCTACCAGAAGTGTTCTAAAATGTTAGGGTGTAATTATACCTGATCTGCATTCAAAAATATCTGTGGACATTTTTTTTGTGCTCTATCTTTAAATAAGTATTTTTAAGCACCCTCACAATGCATTACGTATGTTTTGAGATAAATCTTTCAAACAAGCTGACTACCCTGTGTTTAGAAGGGAAGGGATATTCTTAAGGGAATATTTACACCTACAGTATTTATAGTGAAAAGGGTGCACTAAGTAGACATCATATTCTAGTTTCTGCTCACGCACTGGTTTAGGTTAGTTTGTGAAAAAGTCCAATCTTGTCATAGACATGAACCTAAAGCTCTATTGTATCTGTATGGACAGATACAATAGAGTAATAAGTAGATATTAATAGTAATAATTGTCGCATGGCGCCGTGGCAAGAGCTCTGGTGTGTGTCGTCTGGTGCACACTGGGGTAGTCTTGCACAGTTTTTCCAATGTGGTTTTACTGCAAAAGCAAATAAATGAATCTGAATCTGAATCTAATATGTGCTGCTATTACAATGTCCTACGTGTTTCTGTTTTAATGTTATTTCCTAGTTGGTCATGAGCTGGAGATGTGACCAAACACCCTAGAGGATTAGTGAGTAAAAAAATAACAATTAACATTTAAACACTTGCTGCAGTTTATTAGTGGCTGTGGCTGGGAAAAAATGAAAAGTAATGCTGGCAACGAATACAATCAATCTTTATACAGAGTTTGAGGCTTGTAGCATTTTCATAACAGCACAACTCCCTGTGGCCTAGCACTATGAGTGCAAAAGTAAATTATCACAAACTCAATTTTCTTCAGACTTTATGGAAACCTGCACAATAGACACCTGTTATACAAGATCTGTTTATTAGATTATGTGCCTGCAAGCCCAGACCGGTAAATTCACTTTTTAACATTCAGAACAATGAGTTTTTAAACATATTATAACAAAATAAAAGTGAATGTCATGAACCTCTAATTACCTATCTTTCACTTATGTTTGAAATGTACAAAGTTTCAGCATGGTGACCACAAACTCTTTTTCTAAAATAATCACATCACCCCTGTTTTACCATCCCTCCACAGGCTCCTTGTGACAGTAACTATGTTAACTGAAGCTGCTGTGAATCAGCAATGGAATAACAATGGTAGTAAATACATTTAATAATCATTACAGATTTGCAATTAGTTTCATATTTACATGTTGGTTGTTATGTTTAACATGTGTTTGTTATCCTATTTACTAAACCACAATGTATACTCAAATGAGGACAAGCTGTTTTTGTTAACATTGGTGTCCACGAGAAAACAAATCCTGTGTTGCCTTTGAGAATTTAGGTTGCAGTACGACAGGTGGCCTACATCAGTACTGGGGAATGGCTTAAGCCTGCCATTCATACAATGTATTCGTGAGCCACATTCTCTCATTGCCTAACCATAGCATACTTCATAGCTTTGAATAATGTTGTTGATCTATTAATACAATATTTTGGTCCTGGGTTTCTCAGACCTGTCCCACTGTGCGACCAACTAATTGCCAGTCTTCGGAATGACCCGTTTTGCTGTCTCACAGTGAACTTGGCTTCTCACGGTGGCAGGTCGGTGATGGTGGCACGTCCGCTTGTCCTCCAGGAACAGTCCAGAGTTCAGAGGCGAGGAGAACTGGAAACAAACTCCCCCTTCTCTTTTATGTACTTTCCTGCTCTCCCAACTCAACGTGCACATGGACTTTCTGTTTGGGATTTGACCAGTGCAATTTGATTATCAATGATTGTAATTACAGAAGACGTTAGCTGTCTTTTGAACTGAAGGGACCTCAAAATGATGAAAGAATAAATATCTCAAACTAGTACTTCTTTTGTTAATCATGGCTTTAGGTTAAAGATATCGCTAGTCCAAAACTCACTTAAGGAAATCTCGGATGATTATTCCACAGTCTTATATTATAGACCTATGCTATTTTTAACACCTTGACAAGCCTTCGCTCTGAAGACTGTCTGTGCTGAACATAATAAAGGATTTAGAGGGGTTGACTTAATGTATGCAATCAAATTTCTGGTCATTTTGTTTGTTTACTGTGATGATAATAGAGTAATTGATAAATAACACCAACTTATTGTACGTTACATTATGAAAAAAAACAAATAATGAAATAACGCTAAATATAACACGAAAAGTGACATGCTGACATAGAAAAGTCCCAGTCTGCCCCTGCTAGTATTATTAAAGAAGGAGTAGATATGACAGGTTGAAACGTAGTTCATATTTATCAATCCAGGTGCTGATTTATGTTTAAGTCAATAAGCATGCTTTAACTATACTCTGCATGTGCATCAGAGATCCATTAGGTCCAATGTTACAGTAATGTATTTGGCACACATATTAACCAGTGATTTGCAACCCAGACCTCACCAAGACTCAAACTTGCGTGGCCCCTTGAGCTAAATGGAGTTTGCACCCCCTGGCTTAGAGGTTATTTAATATGGACTTCACACATTTGTACACAAACACTTAGCTTACCAGGCAGTTCTAACTGTTTAGAAACTTTAGGGTAAAAATACACCTAGTGAGCTGACATGGGCTACTTTGTCAGATGTTCTCCTTCCTTCCGCTCCCTTGGTTTTGTTAGCGCAGCGCTGCTTTTAGCCTCAGCCAAATGTCAGTGTTATGAAAGAGTAATGAGGGTGAATCATGATGCCAGGTCAAGTGGGAGGTTTGTCAGTGGCTCCACGGCAGAGTTAAAGAGAGATTTAGCAAGAGAAGAGAAAGCAATCAACCAATATACCTCAACAAATTAGAGATTCACCGCAATAGCATTTTGGGGCGCATATTGGGCTTTGCAAACAGCTCAGTTTAAAGTCTCTGAACCCCCTTTTTACCATCTTAAAATGGTTAGTTATTTTTTCATAATTTTTTGCATACCAAACTTAATTCCTCATTATCTCACAAATATACAGTGTGGTAAAACTGCAGATTCAGGACAATATTGTGAGTGTGACACACACGGTGGAATGTACAGTCTTATGTTAAGAACAATACAGGGAAAAACTATTCGAGATCTGCTTATGATGAGAGACAGAAGTTATTGTTACACCTCCTTCTTAATTTCATCCTATTATTTTTTATTTGGTTGGGACAGTGCATGTTAAAGAAAACATCTCTCCAGGTTGTAGTTAGGATAATTTGCATTTGTCATTCCAAAGTCCCACTCACAAACATTCACCCTGAATTGTTGTACATTGTTTTAGTGGTTGGGGAAACCGAAGCACCAGGAGGAAACCCACCCAGATCCCAGGGAGAACATGTAAACTTAGAGGTGGAATCGAACCCCGGACTTTGTGAGGCTGGTACTATAATGACTGTATGTGTTTTGTTATCATTAGATTATTAGTCCTGTGCGTCATCTCTTGTAGAAATAATGGCTCTTCTGGTTGCAATTGAACTTGAAAGTAGCAGAAGTTGTCCCCAGTGATGGAATCCATTATGAGACTTCTGAGAAGGGTCTCCAGAGCGAGCACCCAAGGGAGGCGTCACAAGCTCTCTCCCTCCAACCGCTCATCTCACACTCTGTCAACCGTATAACATTCCCACACCAGGAGAAATACTGCTCTCTCAAGTCAAAGTTAAGAAGAAGAAGGTCCTTTATTTGTCCCACAATGGGGAAATTTCAGTTCTAGAATTAATCTAGAATAAGTATTACAGGCCTATACTTTTGTTCAGAACAGACAATAAAAACACAAAAAAATACTGCTCCAGTGCCAGGGTACGTGGTTGCATAAGGGTCTGAAGGGGTTTGATTCAAAACAGCCGGCAGGTACACACTATGGAGACTGCAGAGTAAAAACAGTCCATAACTTTATATAACACAAAAAGCCCAGGGATGTATCTCATAATTCAACTATGCTCTGCTGTGCTTTGTGATGTCTCAAATGTGGCTGGAAAAATCAATAGGCATGAAGTGATAAGACTGAAAGAACGTTTCAGAACGTTTCAGAACGTTTAGCCGCTAAAGAGATTAAACAACTCTTCTTGAGGCTGCACCCCCGCAAAGCTCCTGGCCCGGACCACGTGTCTCCGGCCACTCTGAGACACTGTGCCAGTGAGCTTACTCCTGTGTTCACGGACATTTTCAACACCTCTCTACAGTCCTGCCATGTCCCGGCCTGCTTCAAATCCTCCATCATTGTCCCCGTCCCGAAGAAGCCCAGGATCACAGGACTCAATGACTACAGACCTGTAGCACTTACGTCTGTCGTCATGAAGTCCTTTGAATGCCTGGTTCTCTCCCATCTCAAGTCCCTCACCTCCCCCCTCCTGGACCCCCTGCAGTTCGCCTACAGAGCCAACAGATCTGTAGACGACGCCATTAACCTGGCCCTCTACCACATCCTACAGCACCTGGACTCCCCGGGGACCTACACCAGGGTCCTGTTCGTGGACTTCAGCTCTGCCTTCAACACAATCCTGCCATCCCTGCTCCAGGACAAGCTCTCCCAGCTCAACGTGCCCGATTCCACCTGCAGGTGGATAACTGACTTCCTGACGGACAGGAAGCAGCGAGTGCGTCTGGGGAAGAATGTCTCGGACTCTCGGATTATAAATACAGGAGCCCCACAGGGCTGTGTTCTTTCTCCCCTGCTCTTCTCCCTGTACACCAACCACTGCACCTCCAGCCACAACTCTGTGAAGCTGATCAAGTTCGCGGACGACACCACCCTCATTGGACTCATCTCCAACAACGATGAGTCCGCCTACAGGAGGGAGGTGGACCGGCTGGTGTCCTGGTGCAGTGGTAACAACCTGGAGCTGAACGCCCAGAAGACAGTGGAGATGATTGTGGACTTCAGGAAGAGCACTGTCCCACCGCCCCCACCCTCCGTGATGGACTCCCCCATCACCTCTGTGGAGTCCTTCCGTTTCCTGGGCACCACCATCACCCAGGACCTCAAGTGGGAGCCGACCATCAGCTCCCTCATCAAGAAGGCCCAGCAGAGGATGTACTTCCTGCGGCAGCTCAGGAAAGCCAAGCTGCCTGCACAGATGTTGGTGCAGTTCTACACGGCCATCATCGAGTCCATCCTCACCTCCTCCATCAGCGTGTGGTTCGCTGGAGCCACAGTCAGGGACAAACAGAGACTACAGCGCATTGTGCGCTCTGCAGAGGAAGTGATCGGCCGCAGCCTTCCATCGCTGCAGGACCTGTACGTCGCCCGAGCTCGAGGCCGGGCTGGTCGTATCACAGCCGACCCCTCTCACCCTGCACATGGACTATTCCAACCACTCCCCTCAGGCAGGAGGCTGCGGTCCATCAGGACTAGAACCTCCCGCCACAAGAACAGTTTCTTCCCCTCTGCTGTTGGACTCTTGAACACTTCTTAACCTGTCCCCCCGCCTTTTATAAAGTCACTTTACTGCCCATCATACGTCACTTTACTTCACTGTACTGCTGTCACCTTACATTGTGTGCACCATGTGCACTTGTATATTGTAAATAGTAACTGTAACTCTATTTTAAATTTAAATTTATTCTTTAGAAGTGTTTTTTATTCTTATTTTTATTATCTCTTTTTGACTGTTGCACTGAGCCAAAGCAATTTCCTAGTCTGTGACCTCCTGTTACTTACGTGGCAATAAAAATTATTCTGATTCTGATTCTGATTAAAAAGCTGCATTGAGTAACTTTACCATCTCATGTATAAAACTTATTTCTCAATAGACCTGCACACCATAATCACAATTCAAGAGGACACATTTAGAACTACTTTAAAATCAATGTAGGGGTTATAAAGTCGATATCACAGATAACTCCATCTAAAAGTAATACATAGTTTCATTGATAATAGCTTTAACTTGGGTAACCAGTGAATGCATCACATGTGTATAATCATGATTAATTAGTTGATCTAAAGGTGGTAAATTCTTGTTCCTTACATTATTGCTGAAATTAAATTAGCATAAATATCATGGTCTAGACAAAGAACAACAACAAGATGAGAGTGCTGAACAGAAAGCACATTGTTAAAGTAATACAGCTAAAATGTGATGTAATACCAGTAATGACTTGATGAGATGAGAAGCCTTCATGGGAGCAGCATTCATGGCGTGTATTGACTATGTCTTAAGTGTTCTTAGCTCCAATTGTTTTAAAAGAACTATACCTGATTAATTTTTGAATGAGTTCATACAAATGCGTATTACTACATACAAGTTGTATCAAAATCTTTAATTTGATCGAAAACTTGTGCTCATTGATCGAGCTTGTGTATGATTTCAGGCCAGAAAGGTGCTGAGTAGAAATGTTGCGTGACGCTCGTTTTCCTCCACTTGCACAACAAGGGGCGGCGCTGTTGCAAACACTGCAGCATGGCTGCAGAAAGTGGTTATACCTCCTCTGGCTGTAACTGGATACACAGCAACACAGCCCGAACGACGCAAAAGTGAGGAAGAGAAGGAACTAAAGCGAAAAAATGATCTAAGAAGAAATCAAGCCCGAGTGAATCCTCCTATCCTAGCAGGAGGGACCGCCTCGGACTGTATTTTGTGAGCAGTCCATGTTATTCCATGATGCATTACGATAGTTCTTGGTAAAGTAGCTGTCGGGCAAAGAAGAACACGAAACACCCGGGCGCAAGTTTGTGCTGAACGGGAGGAAACTCCGAAGCGTGTGCGAGTCATTCAGAGTTTTTAAAGTGTGTGTAGGTGCGTTCAGACCAAAAGCTTCAAAAAGCTTTGGACGTGCTTCAACTGACGGCGGGTTATTTTTGTCATTTTGGCGTCATTTTGACGCGAGTGACGCGCCTGACGCCGGTGGGAGGAGCTTCTCTGTTGCCTGTAGTCAACGGTGGATTTCCAGAGAGCAACGAGCCTTTATTTGTTATATAAAGCAAAATAACGTTATCGTGGGGTTTCTACAAAACATGTTCTGGGTTCACCACAGACTTGAGAGGCTGCAGTGTTTGCAGAGTTTTGTCCTTTACTCCAGGAGCTGCGTATGGATGAGTTACGCTTTTAGCGGTACTTCCACATGTCACTCGCCCAGTCAGAGTTCCTAAACACCGGAGCTCGCCTCTCCCCGCCTCGCTCTCGCCTCTCCCCGCCTCTCCCCACCTCTCGCTCACCTCTCCCTGCCTCTCCCCACCTCTCGCTCACCTCTCCCTGCCTCTCGCTCCCCTCTCGCCCGCCTGGAGCAGCCTCGCACCCGCTCTGAGCCAGACTCATCGTCAGCTTGTTCTTATATTAAATAAATTACGTTTACTACACAGCATGTGTACAATGATTGTTGTTACTCACTTATTAAGAACGTTACTACTCATACAAATAATATAAACAATACTAATAACTGTCAGGATTTAGCAGACAGAGACGGATCGTGGTGTGCCAAACTCTGGAAGTTTATTTAAGTTTCTCTCAAGTTCCACTGGTTTACTCTGTTTCTTTCTCTCAGACAGAATAAAGGCAGTACACAGTTTATATAGTCATTGTCACGTCACACATCGAAAGACATACGTGTCACAAAGAGACAGTCACATCATAGTCATAACATGGAGTCCTTGTACAGTCCTGCACGTAGGCCATATTGCTATCTAATACTAACACCCTCCCCTTTGATCACATAATCACATGTGATCACTCAAATCAATCAATCAATAAAGTGGAAAAAGAAAAAAAAAAAAATTCAAAAAAACAAAAAACAAAAAAAACTTTCAAAAATTATTAAAACTCATAATCATCAAATCAATATCAGTGGATTTTATCCTCTGTCCTGGGAAAAAATAAACAAACAAACAAAAACAAATCAAAAAATAAAAACAAACAAAAACTATTGGACACACAAGAACTCAGCAAATTCAGTCAAAACACAGACAAAAACGAGCTGAGTCTCAATTTAGAAGCTAATTTAACTTTTCTTACTCTATACTTTTATTCTAATGATAATTGTTTACACTACACTTCACTGTATTTTCACTATTTAATCTTAGATTGTGTACTTTACTTTCACTATTCACTATAGTTTAAAACTATTCTAATCTATTCTGGAACCCTATTTACAAATATGTTTGCATATTTGCTTCTATTGAGCCATATTCTTAAACATACATTTTAATCTAATAAATCTCTCTTTAGTTTTACACTCTCATTATCAGTGGCATATTATCAGTGGGATTTTGCTCCATGTCTATTCTCATTCTCAGGAATAAAACTGTGAACACAGTAAGGCAAATGGTCAACATTTACACTTCTATAGTGGTCAGTGATTTATTACTTTTTATTATCTAAAGATATTATTGTCAGGCAGTTTGGGATGAATGTACATCATTAATCAAATTAGTATTATCCTTACAAGAGCTAATCTATTTTAGCAAGGTTGGGGTCAGTTATTCTACAATGCTGTTTGTGCTGGAAACTTCTCAATATCTAAATATCTACTATTGTGTTTTTGTGCTATACACAAATACATCAAAATGCTTTTAAATGCTTTTGAATCTCTGTTGGTTGTAATCTATCTCATTAATCTAGGCATTAATCTAGACTACACTCATATGAACTTTTTGTATTGTCAACATTCACTCATGTGTGAACACAAGTGAATTTGGCAGTATCTAATAAAACTGTACATAAAACTGTAATTAACTTTATCTACTTTTGAAGTAAATGCTTGTGAAATGGTCCCTTTACCATTTGATATTAGCACTGGCTACAAATAATCTCTATTTTTGAAAGAATCTATGGTTGATGCATTTATCTAATTCTATATTTCCTCTATTTTTTAACTCCAAAGCTCGGCTGCAGCTTGAGCAAAGGCATATTCCTAGTTTGTGACTTCTGTCACTTTTAATGGCTGTAACATAACTCTGATTCTAATATTTTAGCTGATCTATCAAAAGGATAACATTGTAGGGTACTATTTTAACTCTTATGTGGAAATGTGTTTATGAAAAACAAAGAAAGGACAATTCTACTTTTTTACTACTACTAAAAAACGCTACAATACTAATACTTTATCATTTTAAAAGTTTTTGTCTGTCAGATGTCTGAATACTTAACATGTATATTGCATTTGTCACAGTTTCTGGTTGTAGCAATAGCATCGGCAATAGACGTTTCATTGGCTGGTTCTTGTTCTGCAAATGTCTGTGTCCAATAGATCATCAGATGTCCAGAAGCTAGGGACAAACAAAAACAAAAGAAAGAATCATGAGTATCTCTCTCATTTAGCACTCATCAATGTATGATTTCAAAAATATAAACATCACTCCCCAGTTTTCTCTCTCAGGTCCTCAGGTCCTCAGGGTCCCCTGAGGGTGAGTCTCAGTCGTCATCAGGTCAGGTCATATTTCGAGAGATGTCATCTTGGACATCAGTAGGGTCCAAGCCATGGTTTTGTCTCTCCAGATGCACATCAGGATCTCCAGATACAGTCTTTTCAGTTGAAGCACATCAGGTCATTTGCGATGCACTTCTGGTCAATGGTGCAGTCTCACAGTTCCTGTACACAGCTTGTTATGCAATAGTTACTCTCTATGGTTAAGTCACTTTGATTCTACTTTAACACAATTTCTATTCATGCTGTTGCTAATGTCCCTTAGACAAAAGCAAGCGCAGTTTACTTCTCTAATTTGTGTTTTTCTCAGATCTAATTCTAATCAATGTAATTACTTCACACAGTACAAAATCAACAAATCAAAAGTGTCAGGACAGACGTCAATTAAGTCCATGACAATATAGAATTCAAATGAACATTTCTGGTCTCAAAAAATACAGATTCAAATAAAGATTCAAGTGATAGACAATTAAAAATATGTGTTTACATTGGAGTAAACTTTTAAAATGCTTTTTTCTCATGTTCTGCTTTTTCATGTATCTATATGTAAATGTGAATGTGGGAGTGTATGTGTGTGTATGTGTGTGTGTGTGTGTGTATGTGGAGTGTGAATTTTGGGGTTGTTTCTCAAGACTCCTCGAACCACCTGTAGGTGTCAAAGGTCACACTGTGGTGATGTAAACCAACTGGACACACTCTCAACTCTCATTCAGGTCTCTCCCTGATGCTCCACCCATCACGTCTCCAGTGTAAGGTTAAATAAGGGACAGGGCCGTAAAACAGAGCCAGGCCCTGTTGTGTACACATTCGACCAAAAGGAGGAAGACGCCCCACTGCAGCTTCAAAGAAACAGCGAGGTCGGCCGGAGGACTATCATTGATCATGGGCTCTCGTACAGTGAGGCAGAGTCTGAATATAACTAAATCCTTGGAGGACGGCAAATTTATAAAAAAACAATAGATATCAGTATGCGAATGAGAATTGTTTTTTGCTCTTGAAGTCCAAAAAAATTTTGGAGCGCTCTGGGTTTTCCCAAGCGCTCTGTAAATATAATGATTACTTATTCTCTTCCTAATGATGACAATTTTAAAACCAGAAACTATCAATATAAAAAACAACGACACAAATCTATAAATAACATTAAACTGTAAAATATGTGTTATGTATTTTGTACTGTGTGAAGTTTTTAATCTTGAACATCTTGCGGTTTCAACTATATGGAATGTCCCTTTTAACTTATTTATCTCAGAATCTATTCTACTAATTTAAAATAATTGCAGGCGATTTTTCAAATGAAGTCAGTATGTAGTGGAGCACTTTTTAGGGACCAGGCTCCTCTGCTGTGTGCGTCTGACTGCAGGAGGAAGGGTCTGGTGCATAGTCATAAAAAAAACGTCACCGCTTGCAATGGTGAATTGCGTTAGTTTAACTTAATAATAGAATACTTTTACTGCTAATTCTATTTCCCTCTTTCTTTTTTAGACGAAGTCTATAATCAATAATCACTTTTAACCACAGATTTAATTTAAATGTTTGTAAAAACGGACTTTTGTAACTAAATAAATACATAAAAAAAAATCTCACAAAACTAGCTATGAAATATCAGTACAATTAGATGGACTCAAAAATAAGCAGAGAATTTAAAAAGATTGGGAATCTAGAAATATGTTAGGTCTAAAAAGAATTGCACTGTTTAGCACTAATATTTGGGTTTCAAAAAACATATAATATTCAAACTTATTCACTATTGGTGTTTTAAAAACGTTTAACTGTGTCTAAAACACAATGTACTTCAATTGAAATTTAACAATACAATACAATACAATACAATTTATTCTTGTATAGCCCTAGGTCAGCAACAGAAGTCATCTCAGAGGACTTAACAAAACCATTGAAATCACCAACACAGGTCAGAGAATCAACAGTTTAAAACACATGAAGAATACAGTATAAAGCACACACAGAAGAAAATGTCCATACATGTTGTAGAATGCTAAAGTGTCCTGATCATCACCAATCCTTTCTGTTGGACACTAACTGTCCAACAAGACCCTCCTGCATCGACAAGGAAAAACTCTTAAAAAACCCAGTGGGAAAAAGTGAGAAACCTTGGAGGAGAACTAGGGAAACCCACAGGGAGGGAGACCCATATGAGAAAGGGATCCGCTCCTCCGGACGGACAGACTAATGATCCAGGACCTAAGTAGCTACAGAACGTGGACCAGTGGACGCTGAACGTGGACAGGTCCGGTGCAGGACTGAAGCACTCCCAGGCGGGTCGGGCGGGGCAGTCCGCAGGTGTAGATGGAAGAGGCCAGGCTCAGAGATCCCGTCATCGTACCATGAAACAGACAATGGGACAACGGGTGTGAATAGACAATGAACAAACTACAGTCAGAATCCTAAAAATGCTAAACAGATAAAGTAGGAAGGAGGAGAGGATAGTGCTCAAGTTACCATACTTCTCCCAGCAAACTGACTCCCTATGCAGCTTGACTAACACTCTGAGGAGTTTAACCTTTCCGAGTCATACTGCATAATATATAACATTAAATATACAACATACACAATACTTATTGAATATTAATATTAATAATTATATTAAAAATAATACAGCATTATATATATTAATATATACACTACCATATTATATAATTACCTATTTATATCCTTCCTAGCCTTTATGCAAAACTAACAGAAAACCATTAGGATTAGATCATCGTCGCCCTGGTACAGTGTTCAACTCCACACTTTAAAACAGGACGTCAGAAAATTGGAGAGGCTATATCGCCACTCCCACTCGGAGCCTGTCCACAGGGAGTGGAAAGCAGGTCTCCGAAACTACAAGAAGGCCCTTCGCGGGGCTCGAACTCAATACTATTCAACTTTAATAGAAGCGAATAAAAACAACAGTAGATTTTTGTTTGGTACCGTCGCTAAACTCACAAACTGCCATAGCGCAATCGAGCCTAAAATTCCAAGCTCACTGAGCAGTGTCGACTTTCTCCACTTCTTTAATAATAAAATTACATCCATCCGTGACAAGCTGGAGGAGGTTGCTCCTGCTGTTAGTGGTGGACAGGTTGAAGCGGCATACGTGACTTCCCACTTAGACTCTTCAGTGGGCCTTAATAAATTCATGGCTGTGAGCCAAGCAGAGGTGATCTCTGTGGTCACATCCTCAAAAGCCTCAACTTGCATGTTAGACGCAGTCCCGACATGGCTCTTCAAAGACATACTTCCTTTGATAATTGAGCCTATCGTAAATATAATAAACGCATCCATACAATGTGGCTATGTCCCACAAGCTTTTAAAACCGCGGTAATCAAACCCCTTCTGAAGAAAACAAACCTGGACCCAGAAATACTTACAAACTACAGACCGATCTCAAACCTCACTTTTATATCTAAAATCCTGGAAAAACTTATAGCTGAGCAGCTCCGCTGCCACCTGCAGGAAAATGATATGTTTGAAGTCTTTCAATCAGGATTCAGAGCTCATCATAGCACTGAAACGGCACTAGTCAAAGTCACAAATGACTTACTACTAGCTGCCGATAATGGACAAGTGTCAGTGCTGGTCCTACTGGACCTTAGTGCTGCATTTGACACAATAGACCACAGCATTCTACTGCAGAGGCTAGAATGTGATATAGGTCTTAGAGGAACAGCCCTTGGCTGGTTTAAATCCTATTTATCAGATCGATATCACTTCGTCAATGTGAATCAGGACTCGTCGCCTTATTCTGGAGTGGAATTCGGTGTGCCGCAGGGTTCGGTACTCGGACCGATTCTTTTTACTCTCTACATGCTGCCACTGGGAAACATTATTAAAAAGCATGGAATTAATTTCCACTGCTATGCAGATGACACACAGCTTTATCTGTCGATGAAGCCTAATCAGACAGATCAGCTAGAAAAGCTCAGTGCCTGCATAAAGGACCTTAAAATGTGGATGACTCTTAACTTCCTACTTCTCAACCCGGAGAAGACAGAAGTGATCCTACTCGGTCCGAAGCGCCTGCGTGACTCCCTCACTAACCAGTTGGTTACTGCTCGATAATTGTTACAGTATACTACCCAGTAATCACTGTGAGAATCTTGGGAGTCATTTTTTGACCAAGAACTCTCCTTCAAGGCTTATTATAAGCAGCAACTAATAACGGCGTTCTTCTACAAAAACTTTTACGGAACATCGCTAAAAATTAGGTTTGACGCGGAAAAACTCATTCACGCGTTGGTAACCTCTCACTTTTCCCACTGGGTTTTTTAAGAGTTTTTCCTTGTCGATGCAGGAGGGTCTTGTTGGACAGTTAGTGTCCAACAGAAAGGATTGGTGATGATCAGGACACTTTAGCATTCTACAACATGTATGGACATTTTCTTCTGTGTGTGCTTTATACTGTATTCTTCATGTGTTTTAACTGTTGATTCTCTGACCTGTGTTGGTGATTTCAATGGTTTTGTTAAGTCCTCTGAGATGACTTCTGTTGTGACCTAGGGCTATACAAGAATAAATTGTATTGTGTATTGTATTGTAATATGTGTTTTTAAATAAGCAAAGACATTTGCTATATTAGCATGAACACTAGAACTCTATTATCTGGAGCAGGAGAAGGCAGGCGCAACAAAACACAGGAGACGAAAGTGCAGACGTAAACAAAGACACAACTCGAGGCCATTTACTTTATATGTTTATGCGCCCTCTAGTGGACACAAATATAGTGGCCAAGTCCAGCTTGCCACACTTGCAGTATCACTTTTTTACCGCTGTAAAAAAACCAAACCATTGTTTTGAATAAAAGTGCCACATTTTTGAATAAGGGTGCAGTGGATATATATATATTATATCAGACAGGCGACATCACAGACATGCTCACCAGATAGACCTCCTGTAGTATAACATCACCACTGTTCCTGTAGGCACAAACATCTTAATCATGATATAATCATAATGTAAGTATCAGGTCAAGTGATGAGTTTCATCAGCTAAAGTGTATGGTGCTTCTCCCGAGCAGCAGTGAGTGGGACACCAGGATTAACCTTGGCAGAGCCCGTGTGTGGGCTTTGCCAGTAATCCATTGAGAGAAAAACGATTGGGAATATTCCTCTACATGCATCAAAGCAGTTGTGATTGTAAATCCCAGCATCTGAAGGGCGGCCCGGCGGTCATCTCTGTTGGGGCTGATGTCAGAGCTTTAGTGTGGAGAGCATGAGACACGTCATGATCAAAGGCTCTACAGGAAATATTGAATATATCCATAGAGAGAGAGAGAGAGAGAGAGGGGGAAGAAATGTGAGAAACCTTGGGAGGCCAATATTGAGAGAGGAATCTGGGGGACAGACAAGCTGTAGATCCAGGACTGAGGGTATAAATCCAGGACTGAGGCTGTAGATTAAGGACTGAGACTGTAGATCCAGGACTGACGCTGTAGATCCATGACTGAGGCTCTAGACCCAGGACTGAAGCTGTAGATCCAGGACTGAGTCTTATGTCTAATATTCTAGGTTCTTCAAAGTAGCACCTTTTGCTCTGATTACTTCTTCGCACACTCTTGGCATTCTCCTGATGAGCTTCAAGAGGTAGTGACCTGAAATGGTCTTCCAACAGTCTTGAAGGAGTTCCCAGAGATGCTTAGCACTTTCGCCTTCACTCTGTGGTCCAGCTCACTGCTTTTATCTAGTTTTATTTTTCAACCATTAAGTTGTACTTAGACCGTCAAAACAACATACTGCCTTCTCTTGTTTGTTAAAATCCATTTAACTTTACACCTTTGACCTCTTTGCTGTTCTTGACCTTTCTGCAGACAGAGACAATATTTATTCATGTGGACTTTACATGACCGGATTAAGTTTCACGCTGCTATTCTCAGGGTACAATACTAATCATTGGAAAAGCATAGAAAATCAGGATACAACATGGTATATGAGGGAATGATGTAACCAGATCACAGTTACATTAAATTACAGAGGGATTACAGAACGCTGATACAGGATAGTGTCTTAATACTCCTGCTTACATGCTGTGTTTACTTAATGATTACTGTCTGATATACACTGGTGAAATTCAAGATAAAACAATTTTTTTTCCAATAAATTTTGACTCCATAACTCATGCATTAATATTCTTGGTGGATTTACATTAGGAGGCATTATAATTACAGTATTAAGTCCAATTTAATTAATATTCAGACTGCAAACGGCTCAGTGAGGAGAATATAAATGGCATAACTATTCAGAATTTAGACAATTAGACCACTATAAATGTTGTTGCATGAATAAGACAAAACCATAGAAAAATGCAAGCAATTTTACAGGTGGAGTTGAAATCAGTGATTGTCAGAGCATTGCTATCTTGAATCCCTCTAAACAGGACTAAACAGGAGTACTTTACAGAGTCAACTCCCATCAGTAAGTGTATTGACCTCACACGACATCTGCACATGCCTCAATGCTTTTTAGCCAAATGGACCAACTTCCCCGGAAAAACCTCACACATTCTGACTGGCGCTGGCATCAGTGCGCTGTTGATTGAAGTTGAGCCAAGTTGAGCCTTGCACTTATGAATAGAAACATTTCAACACGTTTCATCAGAACACAAGAAATCAGGTATCTCTTCTACACCAAAGGAAAGCGTCAAATCTTTAAATCCGCCAAGACAGACAAGGCCTAATGAGAAATATCCGATTTAGATATATTTAGAGGTGCGGGCGGATTAACCTGTTTCTTCTAGTGGACGTTATCCGCTCTATTCTCCATCTGTAATGTAATCTCAGACTGCCGTACCGCACTTTATACCGATATTTTCCATATTGAAGAAGAGATTCGAATTGCTTTACGTAGCCAAGAGGTTTTTAAAAAAAGTTTTAACCTCTATAGCAGAATTGTCTTGAGTCACTGAATAAATTGAATCCATGTGCCCCGTTTAGTGGATATTCTTTTTGCCCATGCCAGTTAATTCAATTTTGAATATATGAACAGATATCGGACCATAAACTTGGATACACTTACGGAAACATTTTGAGCTGTGTCTCTACACTGTTGTGGTACACTAAGGGTACATGTACTGTAAGTTCTTTAGCTTACAATTTCTAGTTATGTAGCCTAGGTTGGTTGAATTTGTATCATACAATAAATATATATATCCTTTTGGCCTTTAATGGTGCAAATATGTTTTCACTTATGAAAAAGCCCAAATGTGTACCTTATTTTTTGGCCTACCACTTAACATATTGAGGTTTTTGAATGTTATTGGGGCCCAAGGTCTGACAATTAAATAATTTTCCCTGTACATAAAAAATGGCTTTTAGCTCATTCGTATACAAATTTATGAATAAATTACTGACAATATGCTGTGTATGTTTAGTCCACATACATTTCCATAAATTTACAATGAGGATAAAATTGTACGCTCTTCTAAAAGTATATTCAAGGTCTATTTTTGTCATTTTCCCTTTATTAGTCCATTTCTGGGTTGGGGGGGCAATTAAAGATGCCACCAAATGCTCAAAGCACCAGTCCCTCGCTGATCCTCCTGTAGGTGGTGGGTCGACAGGATGATAACTTCTTTCATTGAAGACATGGCCTTGGTCTTTGAGGGGGCTTCAGGCAAAGTGGGTTTTTTATGTGTTTTGCACAGGGACCCACGACTATTAGGTCCAAAGACAAATGCCCTACCAACTGAGCCACTGTCGCCCCGGTCCATCATTGTCCCCTTTGAAAATAATGGACCCTGTTCTCAAAAGGTACAAAATATATTGCTACAAAATTGTACCCACTTAAAAGGGAAAAATGAGAGTATCTTTGAGCATACTGCCCCAGTAACAAGCCGTTTGACCCTTTAAGGTACAGTTTTTTTTTTATTATTTCTCTATGGGATTAACAAATGGTCAACTTTTTTGTATAAATCACAAAAGCTCTTTGTCATTACTCCTGAAGAGAATCAGCCAATGTCTGGGAACGCGTCTTTCATTCAGACAGAAGACATGCTTTATTGTCAATGGTAGAGACAGCACGAACAAAGCACACGAACAAGGGATGTAACAAACTGTTAGTGATAATATAGCATGGGAGAATTAAGTCCTCCAATCAGAGGAGGACTGCCACAGTGTGCTTGTAGCTTGGCCTTCAGAAATCAAAACATCAAATGGAAAAGTACAGGCTTCTGCATATGTAAGAATGAAGTTAGAACTTTAACAAAAGTTGCTTCAAAGTGTCATGAAATCTCACACTCCTTTACAGACAATACAGTATGTCAGTATGTAGTTTAAAGGTACACTGTGTAGTTTTTACTCCCATCTAGCGTTGAGATCATATATGGTCATTCACGGTACTACGGTAGCTTTGCAGGACAATATAACGTCTTTGGCAGTGGTCCCCAACTCTCGGTCAAACTCCTTTTTGTCCCTTATCAACCATTGTATTTCAAGATGGCGCATTGACATGGAGAGTCCTCCAGCTCTCACAGACACTTATAAGTTAAATTATAAGCCTATGGAAACATTTCAAAAACAAGGTGGAGGTAAATATTCTTAAAAAAGGTCACATTAGTTATTGGTTAACATGTTTTTTTCAATTGGAGCAACTGTAAAAATTACACAGAGTACCTTTTAGGACATTTATTAACCTTTATGGACATTGGTCATTCGCACCTATGTAGGGGGAATGAGAATGACCTCTTTCCTTAATCAAAGACAGTTGTTGTATATTGAGACATTTTATCACTTCCTTCATCAGACCTTCCTTATAGCATCAAACTTTTGAATAAAAATATAAATGATGTAACTTCTGCCTCCACTGTGTGTAACTATCCTTGTGGTTCATGTCTTATTGTGGGTAGGAATGCTTAAAGGTAAGTGCCATGTCAACACCCTTCCCCCAACGACTCATCAAGGTGTGAAGATATACAAGGATACACCGAAAACAAGTCATGCCCCGTTTATACGGAGGCGCTGCACAGACGTTACCAAGCTATTAACAGAAACGACCAAGCAGCTAATGCAAATTTCGCAGCGTTCATACAAGAAAACGCTTGCAGTTCTAGCGCCCGGCCAGTAGTGGGCAGAGGAACTTTACAACACGACACACGCGAGCCCCAGCCCCCCCAGTAAATTCACTTCCTCTGCAAGACGTGAAAGAATGCACCAACATCTTTCTGCGTTTAACAGCAGCTGCAAAAATGGAAACTAAAACTAGAGCTTTGCGTGGTTTAGTTTTGACGAACCGAGGAGTAGAATTCTCCTCCGTGTAGCGCTCAAAGAACACGTAGCTAGTTTGTGTACCTGTGGAAAATGAAGCACACAGAGACGGGATCATGGCGCAGCAGAGCTTCTGGAAGTTTATTCGGTTTCCTCCATGTTTCAGTCGTTTGTTTTTTCAGGCTTTATCAGACAGAACAAAGTCAGGGCATGGTTTATATCAGGGGTGGCCAACCCGCGGCTCGTGAGCCGCATGCGGCTCTTTGGCTGGTTCCGTGCGGCTCTCGGGCTTTCACACGACAAGTGTCAAAAACCCCTCGGTGGTGGCGCTGCCATTCATTCTCTATGTAGTTCTGACCCATAGTAAAGGCCGACTTCACTCCACTAGCCGGGCCGCCAAAACAATCTGACGTCGGCGAACGTCAATTCTGATTGGTCAGATGCGCTGTCAATCACTCTGCAGCCGCTGCCTCAGCTGTTGCAAATATCATAACAAACAACACGTTGCCTCGACCTATGGCGTCCGTACGGAAAACAATTCCTTGGTCGCTTGATGAAAGCAACACCCTCCTCAGTTTGAGGAGAGGACACCAGCGTGAGCTCGATGGTTCCACCAGAAACCAGAAGGTGTTTATGGAGCTAGCGCTAAGGACGGATCAGAATGATTCCCATGAAAATCACAATGCAGAGAAAAGTAAAAAAGCTGACAACCGTGAAATGAAAGATCACAGCAGCAGAACTAGAGGCAGAACCAAAAAGTCTGAAATTTACGGACATCGGCTAACATCGGCTAACACCGGCTAACATGCTAAAACCAGGATATAAGCCAACTCTGCCTGGTGAGTGTCTGTCTTCAATCAAATGCAAAAGTATCTGGTCTTATACTGAACATGTGTCTGTGGTTCTAAATCAGCTAAAATGGTGTTGGTGTTATGTGTCAAATCTATATCTTTTACTAAACGCAGTCAGAGAGTGAATCATGGTTCAATAAAGACAGTTGTGTTTCTGCTAAATACTGGGTTTTTTCTTGGTTAGACATTGAAAGCATTCATTTCGGAATCATAATTGATGTTCGCTGACGTGAGATGGTTCTGGTATCGACTGTCATTATCATGTTGATAATACACAATTATATGACAATACATCTGTCTGAGCAGAGGTGTGTGTGTGTGTGTGTGTGTGCGTACGTGCGCGTGTGTGTGCATGTGTGAGTAAGGGATGGGGTGATGTTTACTGTAACACAGTAAAAAAAATTGGCTCTTAGTCTGGCCAACCCCTGGTTTATATAGTCATTGTTACAACACATAGGGGCGACAGTGGCTCAGTTGGTAGAGCATCCGCCTTTGGGCCTGAAGGTCGTGGGTTCGAGCCCACCGTAAGACTTACTTCAAGACTCCCACTGATGGCTGCTGCCGTTGTGTCCTTGGGCAAGACACTTAACCCCACTTTGCCTGAAGCCCCTGCTGACAGATCTCAGCTCCTGTGGACTCGCCACCTGCAGGATGATCAGTGAGGGGCTGGTGCTTTGTGTACTGGGTGCAGCTCTGACTGCCTCCCCCTCTGACCCAGAAATGGATTAAGGGGAAGAAAATGGATGGATGGATGGTCACACACAGAAAGACATCCAGAGACAATCAGAACATATCATAGTCATAACATGGATACACAATCAGAGTCCTTGTAGAGTCTTGCGTAGGCCATAGCTATCTATCCACTATACTCCCCCCTTTGATCACCCATCAATTCGATCAATCAATAAGGTGGAAAGAAAAAAAACCTAAACAAAAAAATTTATGCATTCAAACTTTTAATCATCTTAATCAATATCGGTGTAGTGGATTTTATTGATTCTATACTGGGGGAAAAAAAGATATTTAAAAAAATATATATATATAATTATCATTATGTAATCATACATTTAGCTGATTTTTCTAATCAAACAATTCCTATTGGTCACACAAGAATTCAATTCAATTCAATAACTTTATTAATCCGTGAGGAACTTCATTTACAGACAGAGCACCGGTGGGGGTACACAAAAACACAGAGACACGCAATCTAAGAATAAATACAGTAAAAGAGCAGAAATGCAATATAAAATACATAAAACAGGTCACCAAATTAGCTGTTTAAAAGGCGAATTGAGGTGGGGAGGAAGCTGGATGTGGCCCTTTTTGTTTTTCACTATTTAATCTTAGGCTATGTATCTGTACTTTTATTATTCACTGCTTGTTTTAAAAACTATTTTTATTCACAAATATGTTGGTTTATTTTGCATGTTTATTGAGCCATATTTTTAAACATAAATTCTTAAACATACATTTTAATCTCTCTGTACTGTAGTTTACTTTCATTATCAGTGGCCAGTGGTGTTGGTGGGCTGTTGTTCTATGTCTATTCCCAGGATAAAAACTGTTAATACAATAAAATTATGTATTGTTGTATATTGTATTAACAATATATGGTGGTCAGTTATACAAATACATTTGTTGAACCAGGAAGTGCCATCACTTCCTACTGTCAGGCAGTTTGGGATGAATTTACATCATTTATCAAATTGTTATTATTCTATCAAGAGCTAATCTATTTTAGCAGGTTGTCAATGTGGTTGAGGTCAGTTGTACTACAACGCTGTTTGATTCTCTAATCTGTGCTGGAAAATCCACAGCTTTTCAAAGTCCTCAAAGATATCTACTGTTGTGTTTTTGGGCTATACCCAAATACATTGAAATGCTTTTAAATGCTTTTGTATCTCTGTTGGTTGTAATCTATGTCATTGATCTAAATTTCATGAATCTAGGCATTAATCTAGGCTACACTCGTATGAACTTTTTGTATTGCTAATATTCACAGATGTTTGAAAACAAGTGAATTTGGCAAGTATCTCATAAACTGTGCATAATACTGTAATTAACTTTATTTACTTTTTAAGTAAATGTTTGTGAACGTGTTTTGAAGGAAATGGTCCTTTTACCGTTTGATATTAGCTCATGGCTAGAAATATTTTCTATTTTTGCAAGTATCTATGGTTGATGCATTTATCTTTCTATTTTTCTCTATTTCTAATCTACTCTAACAACTTTGCACCTTGAGCAAAGGCCTATTTTTAGTTTCTGACTTCTGTCACTTTTAATAGCTCTAACATTATTCTGATTCTAATATTGTAGCTGCTCTATCAGAAGGATAGCATTGTTTGATATGATTTTAACTCTTAAGTGGAAATGTGTTCCTGAACAACAAAGGAAAGGAAAATTCTACTTGTAAGTTTAACATTTTCCATTTAGTAAGTAAGTAAGTAAGTAAGCTTTTATTTATATACCGCCTTTTCACTGCACATCGGAGTCTCAAAGCGGTTTACAATTGTTATTTTTTTTTTGGGAGTGGGGGTGCCAGTACAGGAGGCACATGCCATACCTATTGTACATATTTTTAGTGGTAGGGGAAACCGGAGCACCCGGAGGAAACCTACGCAGACACGGGGAGAACATGCAAACTCCACTCAGAAAGGCCCTGGTGTGATGTACACCAAATGCATTTGGTGTACAAACTAGTACACCAAATGCACTGGGGAAACAGTGCGAACATTAAAATCCACTCAGAAAGGCCCTTTTCCAACCAGGAATTGAATCCAGGACCTTATTTCTGAGAAGGGAGAGAGCTAGCCACTCACTTATGTTTTATGTTGGGAACATGATTGAAACAGATAATCATGTTCACCACATCATACCCCGTACCACGACAACTCCACTGGCTTCCTGTTAAACAATGAATCAACCTCAAAATACTCCTCACCACTTACAAAGCACTCCACAATCTGGCCCCTCCGTACTTTTCTCACCTCCTTCACCCTGCCACTCCTGCCCGCACACTCCGCTCCTCCTCCACCCTCACACTCTCCGTCCCCCCAGCCAGACTCATCACCGTGGGACAGTGAACCTTCAGCCACTCTGTCCCCCAGCTCTGGATCTCTCTACCCCCTGACCTCCGTACCATTGACTCTCTTCCACTCTTCAAATCCAGACTCAAAACCCATCTGTTCAGACTGTCCTACCCCACCTAACACACACGCACCCACCATTCCATATTGCACAACTGTTTTATTCTGTTGATCCTGTTTTTAATGTTTTTATTATATCCTGTTCAGTGTCTTTGGGTGTTTTCAAAGGCGCTTTTAAATATAAAAAAAATATTATCAGTTCAACCGACACAAGCTCTAAACTATACTGCCACCTCAAGGAAGGAAATGGCTTTTATACACTAGTGAGAACATAAGCCCAAACACTCAAGCCATTGAAGTAAGACTGAAGTTAACTGTTATTTTATTAAATAATGAATACACATGGCAAAGTTTAGAACTGCTGTCTGTGTGCATATGTAAAGTACAATGCGCTTTTCCCTAATTGTACAATCAAACATTTACTTATTTACTATATTACATTGTTCATCATCACATTGTGTTTTCTCAAACTAGAAGAATTTTAAAAATTCTTCTTAAAAATCACTTTTTGAACAGCTGTGAAAGAACAAACTCTGTAATTGCCAGTTTCATAATAACACTTATGACTATAAATGTATAGCTCACCGCCCTGACCCTTTTTTCATATGTAGTCGTGTTTCGTTAGAGCCCATGTGTAATAAATGAGCTTCTGCACAGCCTAATCAGCACTTCTGTGGAGCGCTGACATTTCCAAGCCCTCCTACACATCAAGACAAATTCACCGACTCCATTATTAATGTATGGTACGAAACTTTTTGTGGGAGATTGTTTTCAGATTAAATTCTAAAAGACTATTATTGTTTCACCAATTAGATATTTTATTCATCCAAAAAAAGGGGACAGTCTAGTGATATAGATAAAACAGACATGCGACATTTACATAAATTATAAATAGGAAAATGTAATCCAAACATAACCCAAGATTAAACCCCCTTAAACAGTTCATCAGCTGACAGCATATTGTGTTGAGCTTGTGATGAGGACTGGATGTCCTAATAGGATGGTCCCCCTCTTGGCATTATGGGGCACAGGTGTCCTCAAAAAGACACCAGGTGGAGCTGTGGAAAGATTAGACTTTAGACTTCTAGTTGTGGTGGACCTCCTTCAGAGCCCTGGTGCGGTGAGGCTTCTTTTTCTGCCGGTGTCCGGGGAACTCCCACTTTGTGACAAAGCCTTATCTCTGGTGTATTTATTCAGCGTCTGTTTGGTTCAGACCATTTTCTCTGCAAGCGTGACACCCTGATTGGTGTAATGGTATGTTAGTGCATTTTTCTAAAAATTGCCTTCCTCCAGTGGATTTACTCTTGACCTGCTTGGTTTGGGCCATTTTTCAGCTCTGGATCAGTATAAGACCCTGAACGCTGTTGTAACATTTAAAGAAGACATATTGTAAAGCATAAAAATAACAACAGGTTCAGAGCTACTTAGTGATGGTAATGTTTGTAAAGTAAAACCCTAGATCTATTTTAATAACAGGATAGGGTATTACTAGCTTGGAGCTGAAGGACCCATGTGCTCGGGGGATTAGTCTGCAGACTAAACCAGACTAAATTCCCCATAGAACTCAATGTAAACTAAAACAGCTCGATCTCAGCTGACAGACAACCTACAGCTTTCCTAAAGGTCAGATTTTGTGGGGATTTTAGTGTCCGTTGTCCTCCTGAACTTTTTTCTTCTTAAATCCTTCGGTTTTCTTTTAATCCACACTTTAGTGCCACAAACTCTGCTCGTCTGGCTCCCGCTCTAGCTCCGCTCTGATGAGCAGCTGTGATTTGTCAGAGCGCGGCCGAGCCCCACGTGCACGAGTTCCGCTAATATGTCAGCGACCGTGCCAGCACATACGCGACTAAACACAAACCATTTGTTTGAATACGGCACTATCTTGGATCGCCGTGGCTTGAGTAAAACTAAGACCACAGGCATGTCAATGAGACCACAACATAAAACATGTTGCATACTGTGAGTCACTTCACTAAACACTTTGGACTAAGAGCTGTTTGGCTGAGTGAGGGTAGTCCTCTCTTTTTTCTGTCTGAAAAAGATGAACTAAAGATTAATCGAGAGAGGAAAAAAAAACATTTTACAGCCAGAATGGGTAGATGGATATCATTACATGTTTTATGGTTTGTGGTTTGAATATTAGGTACTCCAGCTGTAAGTGTAAAACCTAGTACAAGTGTAAAATAAAACAAAACTGAAAAGTGACAGACAGTAATGCACTCTCTCAGTCCTATCCTCCCGCTCTCTCCTACTCTGTGCCTGTTGGATCTGCTGTAGACCGCTGCTTTGAACCTGTCTCCCCCCGGGGCCACTGTCCTGTCCACTCCTGATCTATACCACTATGGAGCATTCATAAATAATGCCCATTTGTGGTGCACACTGACATACAGGCAGTGGCAACCTTTGGCTGTAAAGAGATGCCGGTCCCAACTCACTGCAGTGGTGATGAGGGTGGTGTGAACATGAGAGCCCTTTTATCTAGGCTCAAGGATTAAATCATTCACTCTACTGCACATGAATCTATAATCTCTGTTTCCCAACGGACATCCATACAAGGACTATTGGCTGCACTTGTCCTCATGTTTAAACTATGTAAATTGTCTTATAATGATCGAATCTTTCTGTATAACAAATTGTAAATGTTGTGATTGTCTGGTTGCATATGTGGTATTCCGGAGGGTGTGGTGGATATTATTTAACTGGATCCACATAACATTTATAATAAAGGACGTAGGTCCGTTGTGATAACACAGAGGCTGATACAGGTTACAAAAATATGTACATTAACAAGTTTGTTCAGGTCACTGTAACATGATTCTGGTCACTGTAACATGATTCTGGTCAATGGAATCTGGGTAAGGCAAGACGGCGACAGTGCACCGCATGGCTCCATGGCATCAATCTAAAAGTACATGTATCTAAATAAATGTAATGACTCAAATTGTTCTATAACCTAGCAAGTTCTGCTACAAACCTGGGTTAGCGCGGTAGCCGCTCACACACATGAGCTGGGTTGACAGCCAGCACCGCGGGCGGTAGTTACACGGCAACACAAGTGGACCCATGGCAGCAGCACTGAACCACAATATTTAACACTCAGTGCTCCATAAAACAAATATCTCACATTTAACTTTCGGATACTACCTGAGAGCGGGAACAGCGACGTAAACACCGCAACCGGAAGCAGGAGAGTGAGGTCAGAGGACGAGTGAAAGAAGACGCGTACCTTTTATTGGGTGATTGACGGGACAAACAACCAATAAAAAATGAGGACGAGAGAAAGTGGCATAGAGCCCGCCTGCAGGCTGTAATGCCACACATAGATTAACCATGCACCTGCTGTGGTCATTTCACATTTGTAGAACACTAACTCTAGATCAACAAAATTCAAAAACATCTCAATATAATTCTATTTACCTTAGTATTGTCATTATATACTATAAAATATTAGTTTCTTCAGGGCTTAGTTTGGTGACTTTGGTGCCAACGAGATGGGAGGTGAGACCTGAGAGAGGTCACTAACGCCGCTTTTCCACAGTAACGGTACGCCTTTCCACTAGGGTCGGGCTTGGGATAAGGGTACTTTTTTTGTACAACCTCGACAAGTGTGCGGAAGCTTCACCAAAACGTGACGTCAGCCGACTGCCTTACACTGGTCAACGAGTGTCGTCACTGGAAGCGACGTCCGACCCCACGGTAAAAACAACTCAACCCTGCCATCTTTAAAATCGGCTGCTCTGTTATAACCATGGATCTATAATGGGCTATAATGCGTCCTCCTCACTCGAGAGAAATGGAATCGCACAGAAAGCCCCAAAAGTCAACATCCTGTTCGGTCGGCAAGGCCCACACGTTACTCTCTTTAGGCCAAAGAAAGAATTCAAAGGCAGCTCGAACGCACAACACGGAAATAGTTGTATAGTATAATTTTCAGGGAGATCGCTCTTCATTTGTGACTAGTCAGTGGTAATCCTAGAAATAACTGGTTAGCTACATATCCAGTTGGCCCAAAGCTATCACCGAAATGTTTTTACTCGTGTAAAAGTTTCATTGTCTGTTGTACACAGTGAGCTAGCTACATTTAGCTATCGATAGCAAGCTCAGCTAAAATGTGCTTGCATTTAAGTTGTCGTGTGTATATTCATTTGTTTGAGAATCCCTTCCCACAAGTGAGAGATTACCAACGAGCAATGAATGACCACTCGTCCCCTCACATTGTCTCAAAAGACACAAGTACTTTGGACTTTGTAAATTGTTGATTTTGCACATTACTTTTTTTTTTTTTAAATAAATGTGTGATTGTATCAAGACTTTGTTTCATTCATTTGTCTGTACACGTGCATAAAATGGGTTCAAAAATTAAGATTTTCTACCATATACTTTTACATCTATTTACGTTACATACATTATATTTGTCGGTAAATCCGTATAACCTTGGTACATTTATGAACAAGGATGAAGACGTGTTTGCTAAATACAAAAAGGTTTATTTTTGGTCAAAACACAAGGGCAAAATAAATGTTTAGGCATATGATTTTTAAAGATAAGGTAAGATAGACTTTATTGATCTCACACAGGAGAAATGTACATGTCACATCTGGCATGGATAGAAACACTCGAGATTGTGCAAAAGAAAGAAATGTGCAAACATGTTAAATGCAGGATACTGTATATTGTGTACAATAAAAGTGGCAATCAAGAAACAGTGTCAATAGTAGTACTGGTTTTTTAGTCGTAATGCAAGCCACTCAAAGTGACTTATTGTACAGTCTGACAGCGGTGGGGATAAAGGCCCTGCGGTAGCGCTCCTTCTTGCACTGAGGGTGTCTCAGTCTTCCACTGAAGGAGCTCCTCAGCTCCATACAGTCCTGTGCAGTGGGTGGGAGATGTTGTCCATGATGGAGGTGACTTTGACTAGCACCCTGCTGTCCCTCACCTCCTCCACAGAGTCCAGGGGTCAGCCCAGAGTGGAGCTGGCCCTCCTGACCAGCTTGTTCAGTCTACTCATGTCCCGCTCTGTGCTGCCCGTGACCCAGCACACAACAGCACAGTGTATGGCAGAGGCTTTTATCATACATTACAATATTAGACATTACTTTTTTACTCACTCCTTTTTTGAGTTGATACTTCGATTTATACATTTATTTTAAACAACTAAGTCATGGATTGAACTTGAAATGAAAACATTTAACATCATTTCAAATAATAAAAAGTGGCAAGTCAGACGGACCATGTTACTAGTTGCGCGTAAATTACGTGGTCTGACAACCCCTCCCACGATGCGGAGATACTTGGAGGTACCATTTTTAATGGAAAAGCACCAACACTCGGCCGTACTGCGCCGTACCGTGCTGTACTGTGACTTTGGAAAAGCGGCATAAGAAGGACCAGTGGCATCCTACAAAAGGCTCTGTTGCAGATGTGAGTGAAGATGGAAGCTTAGTCCTTTGTGCCTGTTCAGGGCCGGCCTCATAGATCGTTCATTCACGGCTCTTTCAAACCACAGTCACCAAACTAAGACCCGAAGAAGTATATATTTCTTCCAGCTATATTTTATACTATAGTTTTTGTAAGATTTGCCAAGATGACTCAAAATATTCACAATTTAAATCTGCATTTAGAGGAAAAAAGTGTGCGGCTATACATTGTTTTGTATCCCAAAGTATGTTGATTATATTAAGATTAAGAGCTCTCAATGTTTTCTCCCTGAGGTTTCTCACTTTTTCCCCACTGAGTTTTAGTAAGTAAGTAAGTAATGTTTATTCTATATAGGGCATTTTACAGACCAAGGTCACCCAAAGCGCTTTACAATGTTCAGAGTTCCGATTTGTTCGAATCATTCCACACACGGTGATGACAGAAGCGAGTCGCCAAACACACTGGCGCATCAGCCCCCAACCAACACCATCCATTCACTCTCTTCTTTACATTCTTACCTATTGAGCATGTTTTTTAGTGGTAGGGGAAACCGGAGCACCCGGAGGAAACCTACGCAGACACAGGGAGAACATATAAACTCCACTCAGAAAGGCCCTGTTCCGACCGGGATTCGAACCCGGACCTTTTTGCTGAGAGGTGAGAGTGCTACCCACTCAGCCACCGGTTTTAGGGTTTTTTAATACTTTTGTCTAAACGGGGTAAACAATACACAATAAATATGCTGTTGTCAAAAATAATAGTAAAAGCCGGGAGGTGATTGACAGATCGAAACAGCGAATCAGAGCGCGCAGGCAGCTCCCGAGTCTAGTGTATGTCTGTGGTTTGGTCCCGCGGACACCACATGAGCTGCTGTTTTTCTGCTTTTGTCAGCGACTAAAAGTGTTAGGATCACGTCAACTTGGATAAAATGTGTTTTGGGTGTAAATATGTGACGCACTATTTGGCCGAAGAGGAAGAAAGCGGCTTAACTTTTTTCATCTGTTCATCTCATGGATCTATTATAATACCGGTTCATTTTCATTCATTTATTGATTCATTTTGAGCAGATCACATGAAAAAAATAAAATACAAATGTAACAGCTGTACATAAGTACAGTAATTAGAAAAGATTTGGCTCAAAAAGGAGTGGGAAGAAAACTTATTGAATCCCACCCCTATTGTCCATTGCTACGTCACCGTATATAACTTCTGTTTAATTTCCATAAAAAGACAAAAAAAATAACACAAAGAAGGAACATATTCTCAATGCAACAACATTTTCACATTTTCATAACTTAAATACTGTTTCATTTGTAAACTACTTTCACTTTTGAACAAAAAACTAAGTGCAATATAATTTTCGTTTTCAGTCAAATGCAGCTTGTAGGATAGACAACATACAAATGATACAACAGTTTAGACATTTTCAGCTAATTTAAATACCAGCGATGGTTCATCTGCGATACTTCACTGAGACTGTTCCAGAACTACAGGGACAATGGAATCAAAAATCAAAAGCTGATCTGGTAACCAGTGTTATTCCCACAATAAAAGACAATAACACACGGAGCCCCGATCTGTAAGTGCAGTGACGCTAACTCGCCGTATACTTCTGTAAACTAAATAATTAGGGTCTATTGTGCATTGAGGACATAGGGCTCGATGTGACGGATTGGCGTTGTTGGAAAAAGTTTATTCTCAGCTCTGAAATGACTAAGTACCGGTTAGAGCATGAGGCTACGTCACTGTGCGGGCAGAGGAAGGCTGGCTCACACGCAGAGGAGCAGACTGATCTCTGAATCAGCCTGTTTGAGTCGAGGTGACGTCACCTTCATACAAGAGATGGCCATAATCTCACAGGTTTTGAGTGTTGTATGGTGTATCACTCACATTATTATCACACATGTGCATAGGATTGACTGGGAAACATGAAGAAAAGCTTTATATAGCACCTTTAAGAATTACCGTCCCATCTCAAATCTGCCTTTTATGGGAAACATTCTTGAAAAAGTTGCCTACCAACAATTTCGAAAAAGCTAACGACTCATTTGATATGTTCCAGTCTGGCTTTAGACCCCACCACAGCACTGAGACTGCTCTAGTCAAGGTAACGAATGACATTCGGCTTAACACTGACGCAGGAAAAGTCTCTCTTTTAGTCAAGTTAGATCTGAGTGCTGCCTTCGACACCGTCGACCATGAGTTTCTCATGCAGAGACTAGAGGACTGGGTTGGTGTTGCTGGAACTGCCCTAAGCTAGTTTAGGTCCTATCTAGAAGAGAGGAAATACTGTGTGGAGATTGGAGACTGTGTCTCAGATATTATGGCCCTGACCTGTGGAGTACCACAGGGGTCGATCCTGGGACCTCTTCTGTTCAATGTCTACATGGTGCCATTAGGTCAGTTAATACAAAGTAACAAAATGTCCTACCACAATAACGCTGATGACACTCAAATCTATGTCTCACTTACTGCAGGAGAACATGGACCAGTGGACTCGCTCCTTCACTGTATCCAACAGATCAGTGAGTGGATGCAAAACAACTTTCTCCAGCTAAACGCAGACAAAACTGAAATTATTGTCAAAAGAGAAGAGAAACCGTCATTTATCACCTTCAGTGTCTCTCCATAAAACCTTTAAATAAGGTCAGAAATCTGGGGCTAAAAATGGACTCAGACTAGTGTTGTCAAAAAAGATTTGACTGACGTGTTCAATGTTTGATGCAGAAAACAAGACGAAGATTTCAAGTTTAACATCTGTATTTAATTTATCTTTACAATCAGATACAGAAATTCAACAAGCTCCTATCCTAACTAATGCTATGCTCTCTCCCTAAGGGCTCACCCTGTCTGACTGAACTCAACACACCAGGCAAAGTCATATAAGTTAATAATGTGCAGGAAGAAGGGGCGTGTCGTGTCAGGCAGTTCTCGTCCCGGCTCCGGTCTTTGTGACTAAACAAACACAGCTGCTGCGGGGGGCTGGGCGAGTTACCACATTCTTTCGTCTGGTGTGCAGCATTTTGGGAATATTCATCAGTCCCTCTCTTGACCTATCTCAAATAGGTCACATCCACTTCCTCGTTCATCATCAATACTAGTGCTTTAGGCTCGATATCTGTGAAGAGTTAATACAGAGAAAACAAACAACACACAACCACATTCGAAACATTCCTTTACAAAACTCTTTGATGACCACTGCTGTGTCATTTTGATTCTTCATCATCCTAGTCTGCAATGTATGCACTAAAACTATTCACTATAGTTTAAAACTATTCTAATCTATTTACAAATGTGTTTGCATATTTGCTTTTATGAAGCCATATTCTTAAACATATGTTTTAATCTAATAAATCTCTCTATACTGTGGTTTGCTTTCATTATCAGTGGCTTTGTGCCAGTGGGATTTTGCTCCATGTCTATTCTACATTCTCAGGAATAAGACTGTGAACACAGTAAGGCGAATGGTTAATATGAACATCATTATGATCAGTTTTCCAAATACATTTGTTGAACCAGGAAGTGCTGTCACTTCCTCCTCTATGGCAGTTTTGGGATGAATGTACATCAGTAATCAAATTGGTATTATCCTTACAAGAGCTAATCTATCTCATTAATCTAAGCTACATTAGTCTAGGCTACACTTATGAACTTTTTGCATTGTCAACATTCACAGATGTTTGAAACAAGTGAATTTGACAAGTATTCTCTTATTTTTACTTTCAGACTCGTGCACGTGCTATAAATGTTTTTCCCTTTTTTAGTAAAGCCAGTTCGGATTCATTAAAAATGTAAATTAATTTCAAACTTTAATACTTCACCTTTGTTTCACGTTCATGTGGAGAAAAGACTATTATTGTACGTGTATTGACGTACTTGCACCAATCATGTCTCAGATAAACTGCCAACAGTTGTATCAAAGACATAATTGTCCTAATTGTTTCTAATTTATCTATTTGGAAGAGAAACATGTCATAAAAGATTTCATAAAATGTCTCTACATCCGTTTTTTCAACCAGTGGACCGTGGTGCGTTAATGTGCTATCAGAAATGATCTAATATCACCTTTAGCCAAGATTTAGAAATACTTTAAATCATTTTTCAAACTTTGAGTGTCTGAACAAACCATTTTGTACTAAATGCAGCGTCCATTAAAGGCTGCAGCTCTTTTTTTCTAGCACCAGTTTCAACTGTGCATGTGATTGTTTTAAATGATTAACGAGCCACGGCTCAAAGGTTGAGGAACACTGCTCTAAATGTCCGTAGTAACAAAATCATGCAGTTTAAACCAATAATTCTAAACTTCTCAGCGTCTATAACTTTAAATAATAATAATAGTTTTAATAATAAAACTCCTCTAAATCATGAACAAATATACTGCAATTCTAATCTTGTGTCTCATTCTAAAGTAAGAGTGTAATAATTTTGACGATTGTCTTGTAATCATTCATGCAGTTAAATGTAGTGGTTTGAACGTATGACCTAAATGTGTAAATATGACCTAAATGTCCCGGTGCGTTGTTGTTTGTCTGTATATTACCTTCTGTCTGTTTCATTTGCCCCGCCACGTCCTCCTCAAATGTCTGTTAATGTCTCTCAAATGTCTTTGTCTCATAGTGTCCAATGTCTTTGTCTTCTTCTTCTTTCAATCACTTTCTTTTTTCTTCCGATATCTTTTCTTTCTCATAATGTCTTCTTCTTTCATGTCTTCTTTGTCTCATATTTTACGCACACAAATGTGTTGTCGTGCTCTTCTGCTCGGCTCACACACCGTTCCTCTTCTTGCACATAACTTCACTCCATTATAATAGATCCATGCTTCACTCAGTTTTGTGCAAAAGTCTGTGGTTTTTTCTTTGCCGCTTTGATAATGCTTCCATGAAAATGGAGGCCGGAGAAGTCTTCTTCGAGAGTTCTTGTTCGCTGCTGCAGCCGATACTGCTGTTGTTGGTGCCCCCTGTGGGTCGGGGGAGACGCTGATGGTCCGTTTTGATGACGCTCGGTTGAGGTTTGTGGCAGGGACGATTTTGGCGATCGGCCAATGAAACAGACAGAAGTTTTCTCAGAAAAAACAGACAAACAAGAAACACAAACAAGTGTGTTAATACAATACAAAACCAATGATTAATTACAAATCTAAATAAACCTATGAAATAATTAATATTAACATTTTAAACATTAAATTCTGAAAACCGAATTCTGCATTCAACTGCTATCCTAAGCCCTATTTTTCCAAAAGTATAATGTTCTTTAAGATCATTTTAAATTTTATATCACCAAAATGTTGGGAAACATGTTTAATAACTTGTCTAGACGCCTTGGAGATGGCCAAAAAATAAAATAATGCCTCTTTATAATCTAACTCAAAGTTCTGTGATCATATGACTCCATGACAGTAACATTATCGTGTGTATAAATGTAATTTTCTACAAAAAATATATTTGGTATGCTTCTCTTAGCGGGAGAGATAGAGAGAGCAGACAGAAAGAGGGAGGGGAGGGGCTGAGTGGCCTCTCAAACAAAGGAAAACATGTAGACTGAAATACACCAAATTCATGAACATCCCCTTTTTAAAATTTGCTACATTTTCCTAGTTTTTATCGTGACAATGCTTTAATCAGTGGTGAGAGTTCTCTCACGTCAAACGACACTTTGCACTTATTTAACTACGCCAGTAATGGAAACATTACAATTTTCCTACATGAATAATGTATCACTAGTTACAGCAGGATCTTTTTTTTTTTCGTAATACCTCTGTAACTATTAAAACATTACATCACAATACAAGAGAACTTGTAAGAGAGCGACAGTAGCTCAGTTGGTAGAGCACTGGCCTTGGAGCCTGAAGGTCGTGGGTTTAAGCCCACCACGGGACCTTCTCCACCGACTCCCACTGATGACTGCTGTCGTTGTGTCCTTGGGCAAGACACTTAACCCTGCATTGCCTGAACCCCCCGCTGAAAAATCAAGGCTGTATTGTCACTGACAGAGCAGCCGTCCTCCTGTGGACTCACCACCTGCAGAGGATCAGTGAGGGGCTGGTGCTAAGTGAATTGGGTGCAGCTCTGACTGCCACCCCCCCGACCCAGAAATGGATTAAGGGGAAGAAGATGGATAAGAGAACTCCCAGAACTGATCCTTTTGGTCATTTCTCCACATGAAAACTCGTATCTTCAGCCAAGTGGCTCTCTTTTTTCTCATTAATCAGATCATTATTATTCAATAGTCTGAATCCAACAGTTTAAACACTTGGCTTTTTTGTTTAAATTAAATGTACCCTTTTTCCCGCCCCCCGGGGGATATGGAAGGTTTTATTATCCTATAATCTTCTGACCCTAAAGCTGTCCCTATTTCTAATTCTATTTCTATTTTCACTAAACACTTGTGCCTCTCTGCACTTTAGAACGGTGTGCCTCTTCTGCACTTCTAAAACGGTGTGCCTCTTCTGCACTTCTAAAAACTCTTGTGGACTTTCTTTTCTCCCTTTTATTCTTTTTTAGAGGGGACCCACTTTTTCCCTCAAGGCTAAAACGTCAAAAAACCTGACTCTTGTTTTATCGCGTCCCATAAAACGCCCGTCACGGCGGTCTTTCCACATCTGCAGTCTGGTGTTGGGCCGAGACCTCTCTCTCTTCTATTAAAAACAATGTGCAGATTCTCAAAAATATGATCTGCTTACCTTTTAGAAGTGTTTTGCAGAGTAGAGAGTCTCCAAACTCACACAGACCCAGTTTCTCTATCTGAGCTCATCTTGCGTCTTCTTTCTGTAACAATCACGTCGGGGTCACCATTTGTTGACTGACGTGTTCAAAGTTTGATGCAGAAAACAAGACGGAAGATTTCCAAGTTTAACATCTGTATTTAATTTATCTTTACAATCAGATACAGAAATTCAACAAGCTCCTATCCTAACTAATGCTATGCTCTCTCCCTAAGGGCTCACCCTGTCTGACTGAACTCAACACACCAGGCAAAGTCATATAAGTTAATAATGTGCAGGAAGAAGGGGCGTGTCGTGTCAGGCAGTTCTCGTCCCGGGTCCGGGCTTTGTGACTAAACAAACACAGCTGCTGCGGGGGGCTGGGCGAGTTACCACATTCTTTCGTCTGGTGTGCAGCATTTTGGGAATATTCATCACTAGCCACATTGGATCGGTAACATCAGCAGCTTTTTACCATCTAAAAAACATTGCCAGGATAAAAAACATAGTGTCTAAAGCAGACCTGGAGATTCTTATCCATGCATTTGTCTCCAGTAGGTTAGACTACTGCAATGGCCTGCTCACAGGTCTGTCCAAAAAGAATGTAAAACAGCTGTAGTACATTCAAAATGCATCAGCTCGAGTCCTGACTAGAACCAGGAAGTACGACCACATTAGTCCAGTCCTCAGGTCTCTGCACTGGCTTCCTGTGGCTCAGAGAATAGACTTTAAAACAGCTCTGCTTGTACAAGTCTATCCATGGCCTCGCTCCAAAATATATTAGTGACATGTTAGTCCCATATGAACCAGCCCGGACTCTGGGCACTAACAGGAGTCCAGTCCCTGTGCTCCTCAGAGTCAGAACTAAACATGGGGAGGCTGCTTTTCAGATTCATGTTGCTAAAATCTGGGACAGCCTTCCTGAAGATGTGAGACAGGCCTCCTCTCTGACAATGTTTAAAACCAGGTTAACCCTTTAGGCGCCAGAGTTTTTTCAAGAAAATATACAATTTTGATTTCAAGATTTCAAAAGGCTATAACTTTAAAATGGTTTGAGATAAAGGCATACTGTAAATTAGAAATATCTTCAGTTTGAACCAAACTTTGGGATGGAAGTTGATTCGTCATCTAATTTGCATATTGTGACGTCATCAAGGTGGCGGCCATTTTGGAAAATGTTAATTGTTGTATAAAGAATAGTTATAAAGCTATAGTTTGGGAGTTATTTGAGATCAGGGAATACTATAAACAGTCAATGTGAAATATCTTTAGTATGAAATGAATTTGGGATAGAAATAAATTTCCTGATCCAGATTATAGATAATGTTTTAGCACTGGTTCGCGGCCATATGGAATTGTATTATCTTCAAAGACCTTCAGTGATCAAGACAGCACTCTTTATAGTTTACAGTCATGAAATCTTGAGATTGGTTTCAATACCTCCGTTTCAGAGAAGTAGTGGGCTTGCTATTTTTCTCAGTGGAAATGGGCTCCAGGATTTACCGTTTAGAAACAGAGAGATGAAATGAATGGGCGCAGAACTTGTCAGATCGTCTCAACAACATACAACAGGCTCTTCAACACTTCTGATCCACTTTTGTGGATTATTTTCTCTCAAGAACTGTCTTCATCCTCATCATCGCTGTTGGTAAAGGCAGTGAACGCGATTAGCTATGTATTTTTTTTCCCGCGGCTCTCCCGCGACTTCTCCCGCGTCTCCCGTGTTCCCCGTGGATGTCTACCCCCGCTACTTTCTTCCACATGCCCGGTGTTATGATCCCCCTGTCCCCTCGACCCCCGGCCCCTGCTTGGCGTTCACAGAATGCTTCTACCGCGGCCACACGGAGGACAAGCAGCCGCTGTACAGGGGCTGATTGTGGACTATGGAGCGCGGTCTCCCCGTCACCAATAATGTCCGTTTCTGCTTCACTGGACCCCTGTGTGTCTTCCTCCTCTGAATCTGAGTGAGCCAGTACCAGACCAAGTACTTCTCTGGTACTGAAGACCTCGTCAGTAAAATAAAAAACCCTCTCTCCCTCTGCTCTGCTCTCGCTCCTCTCAGCTCTACCGCTGCTGCTTCACCTCCGCGCTGCTGCGCCGCAGGTGTTTTACAAACTCAATTTACTCAAAAACTTTCAATATAACCACACCCACAAATGCTGCTCATATCACAGGCACACATGTCCACTAACCCCTGGTGACAAGTATTAACAAGATTCTGCACCACATTTTTAGATACAGCCTGTTTAAGTGAGCAATGTTGCTTGTCGCAATATTGCGACTTTGGCGCTTAAAGGGTTAAAGACAGTTCTGTTTGGCTGTGCAAACAACTGAGGGTTTTAATATTTTTATCTTTCTTTTTAATTTTCTGTGATTATTTATGATTTAAATGCTTTCTTATTTTGTTCAGCACTCTGAGTTGCCTTGTGTATGAATTGTGCTATATAAATAAACTTGCCTTGCCTTGCCATTACTCCAGTCCTCAGGTCTTTGTACTGGCTGTGGCCCAGAGAATAGACTTTAAAGCAGCTCTGCTTGTGTACAAGTCTCACCGCACCGATCCAGCTTTTTTAAAACCAATACGATACGATACTGGAGCTATGGGGATCTGCCGATACCGATATTTACCGATACCGGAAATGATTTTCCGGTATCGGAAAATGTTTTAAAATAATTGAACTTGGGGCTTCAGGATCCTCAGTCTCTTCCAGAATCGGATCAAACTCCATTATAAAGCTGCTCTTACTTTGTGCTCCTGCTGAAGCTGCTGCTCCAGCTTCCATACGAGTGACCTTTTCTGGTGGCTCAGACTCCTCTTCACATATGATGCTTCTCTCCTCTTCTTCAAGTTCTTTGATCAGTGCATCCTTTGCATGGTTTGCTGAAACTGCCCTTTTGATATATCTGAAAACACATGTAAAAGGTTGATGCATTCAATTATATATCATTAAAAAATAGTATGACTAATACAATTGATTACTATACATGAATCACAACTTGTAGTTTTCTCTGATTTAAAAAATATATATGTTTTAAAAGTTGAATACCTATTTAAGGATCTTTGTTTACACCCGCGTGTGCATGCGGACAGAGCGACAAAACTTAAGCATGGATGCGACCAGCACTTTTAAAAGACTCAGTGGGCGAATAGCACTGTATATAAGCCCTTTGACGCAAGAAGATCCGAGGAGATATAAAGACAAGCTAAAAATAAGTATATGAGACCGAACTGAACAAATTCAAAGCCCATATGAGAACTGTGTAACCCGCATTTCCTAACATGATATTTTTATATTTATTATGTTTACCCATCATTAATAATATTATATGAATATTGCGGGCCAATAAATGCATACAGCGTCAGCACTGCTTCCCTCTAACCTGCGGGGTCATACCTGGTCATTCCCCCCGCCCCTTTCTTGACAGCTCTCTGTGACTGTGGCCTGTGGCGTGCGTCTGGCTTCTCGGCGTCTATTGTTTTTTACAGCGCTGATTTCGTCTCTTATTATCAGTTACTTTGAGTCTCCGATCCAGGGTGAGTCCATACACAAGTTTATGTTCGTATTATGTGCTGCATAATTCTGTGAGCGCTCATGATCGCGTTCCTTTGACAGTATCAGCCAGTGTTTGTTAGCCGGGCTAACAAACCCAACAAACCACTTGGCCTGACATCATCCCACTTCGAAATTGACTCTGTACCTTCAATGGTGAGTTACTTTACAGCAATTCGGCTTGTCTCTTTTGTGTTTAGCGAGTGATCTTACGTTATATGATAATGTTTAGTTTTGTTTGGTGGTAACCTCGCTGCCGCTCATATTCAAAACTCCGTTGACACACGGTCACTATTGTCCCTGTTTTACATGCGTCCGCGGCGCACCAAGCACCGCGTCTAGCATTTAGATTTGAGCTATTTTTAGTTCTGATTACGTGTGGAAACCTTGCCGTACTGCAGTAACGCGGCAACAGGTTTCCATTCTTTGTTAATTTTTGATATAATGAAGATTTTAACGTAGCTACGTGTTTATTTTTGATTGTTGCGCAACTTGACTAATGACTATTTAATTAATCAAATGTGAATTTAAAGTGCACTTGTTTTGAAATGTAGGTTCCTAAATCGAAGAACCTTTATGATATTGATCAGCTATTTATTGGTTGATTTATGATTTGATTCTGGTTATAGATAATATAACTAACATATTTTACATGAAATATGTACCTTTTGTTGTAAAAGTTACGTATGAAAATATGTATCTACGCTTTCTATATGTACAATCCACATGTACATTTAGTTAGAACAGTTTCTTACAAACAGTTTCTTACAAATACAAATGTTTATTTTGTGTTTTGTTTGTTTTGACCTTTCCAGGTCAGGCTCTTGTTTTACGTTGGATTATTGCGGCTCTTCAACCGACCGCAACCACCTTCTGATGGCGAGCTATTGTTCTACCTGAGCGGTAGGATCTTGATCACTTGAACTTTTCTGAACCCCAAAAAGGAACTCTAAAGACTCTAAAAGGAACTTAAAATACAGTTATGAGCACACCATTACTGAGTTGAACTGAACTACCAAAGAGGACACTTTTTGTTTTTGTGGTTTTCTTTTTGTATTATAAATATTTCATTATATCTGTCCTATTCATAGCAATATATGTTAAATAATATACTATTGTTGCCGCATATCTCACCTATAATTATAGAACCTGTGAACTACAATCAATATATATACTTTCCTAAAAACGCATTTGATTTTGTCTGTGTTTTATTCACACACCCTGGCTCCTTGGCCAAATCTACTTCTGGTCAACCTAATTGTTCACTCCCCTACTAGCCTAGCGTTACAACTGGGATAGCGACAAACATTGGTCAGACTCACCTCTCTTTTGGCACCGATCTGCAGAGACTGGGACTCGGAGACATTTATTCTTACTTCATAGAAAACCCGGGACCCTTCACTCAAGAAGGGTCCGTGGTGTTTTTCACTGCGGTAAAGTGGCCCGGCATTTCGCCGTCGCGGTAAAGCACATTAAAAGCGGGATGCCCCAGTTTGCTGTTACTTACGGTAAAGGTGGAACAAGAAGCCGCGGGGATGCGCAACCAAAATGCAGTGTTTTAAAATGAATCGTCATTCATGAATGAATGCATTATTGATCAAGTGTGCAGTGAAAGTAGTTGCGAAACTTAAATTTGTTTATGAATTTTTATCCCCTCATCCCCCTGGCTTCTCGTTCTATGTTTACCGTAGGTAACAGCATAAAAGGGCAACCATTTTACCGTGGCTGTTTTTCGCTGTTCTTTTCCGAAACAATAAGAAAAAAAACAATCTGTCCACAGCGTGCTGTACAACCTACCACACAACAAGAACGGACCATTTGATTTAGTAAAACCTCTCTACAAACGTCTAACAATTGCTAACTCTATAGCAGGGGTGGCCAACCCGCGGCTCGTGAGCCGCATGCGGCTCTTTGGCTGGTTCCGTGCGGCTCTCGGGCTTTCACACGAGAAGCGTCAATAACGCCTCGGTGGTGGCGCTGCCTTTCATTCCCTATGTAGTTCTGACCCATAGTAAAGGCCGACTTCACTCCACTAGCCAGGCCACCAAAACAATCTGACGTCGGCGAACGTCAATTCTGGTTGGTCAGATGCGCTGTCAATCACTCTGCAGCTGCTGCCTCAGCTGTTGCAAATATCATAACAAACAACACGTTGCCTCGACCCATGGCGTCCGTACGGAAAACAATATCTTGGTCGCTGGATGAGGGCAACACCTTCCTCAGTTTGAGGAGAGGACACCAGCGTGAGCTCGATGGTTCCACCAGAAACCAGAAGGTGTTTGTGGAGCTAGCGCTAAGGACGGAGCAGAATGGGTCCCACAAACATGACAATGCAGAGAAAAGTTTAAAAGCTTAAAAGTGACAACCGTGAAATGAAAGATCACAGCAGCAGAAGTAGAGGCAGACTCGAAAAGTCTGGAGGTGGTTTGACCAAATGGATTACATTTACGGACATCGGCTAACACCGGCTAACATGCTAAAACCAGCTAACACCAGCTAGCGTTACACCAGGAGATTAGCCAACTCTGCCTGGTGAGTGTCTGTCTTCAATCAAATGCAAAAGTATCTGGTCTTATACTGAACATGTGTCTGTGGTTCTAAATCAGCTAAAGTGGTGTTGGTGTTATGTGTCAAATCTATATCTTTTACTAAACGCAGTCAGAGTGAATCATGGTGCGATAAAGACAGTTGTGTTTCTGCTGAACACTGGGTTGAAACTTGATTTTTTTCTTGGTTAGAGATTGAAAGCATTCATTTCGGAATCATAATTGATGTTCGCTGACGTGAAATTGTTCTGGTATCGACTCGCCCGGTTAGAACCAGGGCCAAACCATTAATAAAAAGTACCGGGGAGCGGTTGAAGCGAGCGGTAGAAGCGCCCGCAAACCGGGGAGAGTCGAGTCCAGCCCTTTAGTGCTGTACGAGTCAATTTCTGTCATTATCATGTTGATGACATTTACAATAAATCTGTCTGAGCAGAGCACACCTCTTTCTGCTCAGACAGATTGCATGTGTGTGCGCGTGTCTGCTCGTGTGCCTACGTGCGCGTGTGCGTGCGTGTGTAAGGGTTGGGGTGATGTTTATGTAGTATGTATATTTGTATGATGTGGCTCTTTGCTGTAACACAGTAAAAAAAATTGGCTCTTAGTCTCTGACTGGTTGGCCACCCCTGCTCTATAGCATCCAGGTAGCTTTCTATGCTGTAGTGCCACACAGTCACGTGACCGGAGCGGAAAAACTATAAACAGCAACATCACTCCAAGATCCTCCTATAGCGGGGGTCCACCAGAGTTGCAAGGACGTATAGTGGTTTTTTGACGGAACTGAAGCGACTGTTCACCGCTTGTAAGGTCGTTTTCATTGTTTTTATTCCAACATCTTCACATTCTTTTGATAAAAGACGCTTGAGGACAGTGATGGCTGGAAATACATCAGCAGCCGATGCAGTAGAGGAACTGACTTTTCTTGTGACTTCTTCAAATGTAGCCAGAACAATCATTGCTCCAACAAGGCCCACCAGAGAGCAGTCAGAGTTGCATGCAGGTCATAGTCAGCAACATATGCACTGAGGTCTCGTTTTTGCTCCAAAAGGCTCTCTATCATGTAGAAGGTGCTATTCCACCTCGTTTTCACATCTTGCAATAGGCGTTTTGGTTGCGTTTTCATTAGACGTTGGATGTCATGCAAACGTGAATACGATAACTGGGAATGCTTGAAATGTCCCACAATCTGTCTACATTTGGCCAGGGCATCGCTTATACGGACAGCAGTCCTTCGTTCACAACAAGTTGCAACGAGTGAGCAAAACAGCCCAAATTATGCACTCCCATGGTGTTCATCACCTGTTTCATATTTGCAGCGTTATCCCGTAAAATGACATGCACTTTCGACTTTCCACTCAGTAAATATATCCATCAGCGCACTTGCTATCGAATCCCCCGTGGACGTCCCACAGAAGTTTTTGGCACCTAGCCTTGCACAATGTGCAGTTAAACTCAATAACGACATTGGCGACACATCTGATGTTCAGATATCCATAGTAAAGCTAAGGTTTTTCGCACTTTTTAGCTGATCTGATACGTCTGCATGGATCTTCTTGTAATATTCAGGCAAAGCGGTTTCTGATATGTATTTGCGCGATGGCATGACGTACCTGGGTTCCAAATGGTCGAGCAGTTTGCGAAAGCCACAGTTTTTCACAATAGATGCGAGCCCAAAACGATGAACTCCATTACTTTTTCCGTTAACTTAATAGCCTTTTGCCTTGTTGCTGACAGCTTTTCATGACCTCCTTTCGCTTTGTGAAGCTGAAAAACTTTATTAAGTTTGTCGTATTGAATTTCGCCAGTTTACTGCCGCCTCTTGTTGGTGAAGGTAGTGTAAAAAAACAACACACCACTGATCCTTTTGTGCGCTCCATGCTTGACTGTGTTGTTGTGGCAGAGCGTCACGAGGAAGTTACGTATATACGCGTGTGATTTGATTTGGATCTGATAAATTACTTCATTCTATACATATACATATACAGTAGGTCCCATTTCGTTTTGTCGTCTTCATTCACGCTTTTCGGGAATCACGCAGCTGCGTGAAAAATATTACATCTTATCGCCACAAGGTGGCGGGTTAAGTCCGCTTTAGCTCTGCCAGCGACTTAGACGCTCAGGTATCATACTGCGTGCAAACCTGTCTAGCCCAGAGATTCTATGTTGGCCGAATGGTTAACATTGAAGACTGGGACCTGGAGAACCCAGGTTCGATTCTTGTCTGAGGCAATTTTGGTTGCACATCTTTTGGTTGCTTGTGTGCAATTACGTAACGTTATCAGATTGTTATCTTCTTTCCTTGTCAAAAGGAAATGTGTAAAATTGGCTGTGTGTTCAAGCCGTGCATGTGAATGTATATGTGTTGCTTTTGAATGCTTTTTCAAAGTAAGAGCATAACAGACAACATATACATATTTTGTACTAATGTTAATCTTTATTAAGCTCTGACAGCTCAGTGGACGCACTGCCGTCTGGGCTCCGAGCGCGGCCCATAGACACGCGAACAGAACCACAGACAGGACCATAGACACCCGAACAGAACCACAGACAGACATTTACATTTACATTTACATATACGCAGACAGAACCCAGACAGGCGGAGACACGCGAGACACGCGGATCATAGACACTTGGACAGAACCAGAGACACACAAAGCATAGACACTCGAGTCGGACAGGTCCATTTGTTTTATTTGTGTTTAAAGTTACCTACGTTTCTCCTTGCATTAAAAATGCTTGGTGGTTGTGGATATTTAGACTGCGTGATTTGATAGAATAATACTGGCAATGTCTAATACATATCTAATTTTCAGTAAATTATAAAGAGAAAGAAAAAGAAGAGGAGGTCAAAATTCAATCCATTGAATATTGAAAGAATCAATACATTCTTGATTTTCGACTAATTCATGAGTGTGTTTGGATCGTTGGATCGTTGTCTTAAAAAATCAAACAGGACAAATTAGGAGGACAACTTAATCATTAAACAAACATTAGTAGCCTAATCATCACGACGTTGCTTTTGTCATAATCATGCTGAAGATTTGGAATACAGATTGTTAGCCTAACTTGGAAGAATCTATGTGTAGACATACGGAAATGCTCCCTTAAGTATGGACCGGCAGCTTTTTTGATGATTTCTTCCGCGTCTCTACTCGTGTGAATCGGTGGTCTAGTGGTCTAAACTGTGCGCTTACGATGCAGGAACCCTGGTTCGATCCCGGGCTATGTCTATTTGTATTTATTGCATGTTATCACATTCTATGACAGATTGCTCTAAAAACGGTAAAAGATGAAGGTCAAGATGTTTTTTTGCAGATTATAGCTTAATTGTAAAAATAATCATTTAAGACCACATGTACCCCAATTAAAATAATGTTAGTCTCTTTTTGATGTGGAACTTTTACATGTTTGTCTAAAAAATAGGGAATAAATAAAATTGAAAGGTGATATCCTCTTGAGCAAACCCTGATGTTGATACGCTGAAGAATAGTTGCATTTTTTTCCTGCAGTTTGGTTGGTGCAGATTGTGAAGTTTACAACAGTTTACTACAGTCTAGCAACTATTTTAAATGTGTTGGCCTAATTACTAAGTATTTTTTATTTAACACTGGAGAAAACGTGCTCGGTTTTTGCTCGCCTGAGTGATAGGCTATGTGAAGATGTTTTGCATATGTGAAGACACTGCATGAAAAGTGTGATTTTCGTCTCTTTTCGGCCCTGTATATTACTGTGAAACTTCTGGGATTCGGCTGTTGACGGTAGTTTGTTGTCCCCTCCTCCCTCCTCCACAGGAGGCTTTAACATGTAAATGGGAATGCTGTGAGCTATACAAATGCTAATCAGGGTTGAGGGGGAGCACAACTACTTTCACTGTTTACACACACGCACACACACATACACACACGCACACACGCACACACACACACACACACATCAGATAAATATTTGATCATGATTGATTATAGCTTGTCATGTCAAAATCAATTAAATAAATCCAATAGGACAAAAGACATGTTGAAAGTGTAAGTGCTCATCAAAGGATATATGTATGTACAGTACAGACCAAAAGTTTGGATTTTTAATTTTTTTCATGAATATGAACATTGTAGATTCACACTGAAGGCATCAAAACTGAATTATGTACATACCTAAAAGAAAAGGTAATCAACTGAAAATATGTGTTATATTCTCGGTTCAAAGTAGCACCATATATAATATATATATATATATATATATATATATATATATATATATATATATATATATATATATATATATATATATATATAAACATATACATACACTGTAAAAAATTTCAGTGAAATGTACTGAAAATGTCCGTAAAATAATGACTGAAAAAAACTGTAAGTTGAAAAACCATCAAACTCAGTTTAATTAACTGTAATGTTCAGTTGGAAGTTTTACTATCCAAGATAGTTACTTTTAGAGAAAATGTATGTTAAAATTATAACATTTCTTTGTGTTGAAACTAACACAGAAAAACTGCAAAACAAAAAACAAGCAAATACAGTCAAATGTACATCAAGAGTCTATTACTAAAGACATTAAAATACTTGAAACTAATGTTTACAAGTAATTAACTTATTAGTTAACCATTACTCCTGTTTGTCATTAATCATAACCCATTCCACGAAAAATTGGTACAAACTCAATGTATGAGTAAATGTGTGATATAGTGAAGAAGAAGAAGACTGAAACTGCAATTATAATGTTCATTATTATTAAACACTACATTAACACCAACAAGAACAACGTTTGTTTTTTAAATAAATGTCTCCATGTGTGTAGAGTGCTTCTTGTGTTTCTTTTCTGAGTTTAAATGACTAAAATAAATACATTTAAATAATCTGTATAGTAATGGTTCACCTTTTAACCAAATTAAGCTTTTGTAACTTTGGGAAGAGGAGTAATTAATTAATAGTGTATTTACGCGTGCAACAACAATAATTTTCCATGCAAAATATAAATCTGTATATTATTTTCAGACTGGACTCCTTGATTTGTAGAAGACGTTTTATTTTCCGATAATCAACTATCGTGAGAGTTTAGACACATGCGGAGTCAACGCTGTGCACGTCAGTCCCCGGATCAGTGCCGTGTGGAACTTTCACACGACACTGGACAGAGAGCGTGAGTGTGCGTTGGTGAAGAAGAGAAGCATTCGTTCGAGAAGCCGATAACACGGGTAAGATAATATCTTGATACAGAACAGAAGAAGGACATTTAGTTTTTCTGAAATGTATCCGTTGTCCGGCAGCTAGTTTCAGTATCGTGCTGCCTAGCCGTGGCTAGCTAGAAGAGCTAACGCTAGTTAGCATCGAGCATTTCACCATTGTGTGATGCTGGTGACATGAAACTGGACTGCATTTACGGTGTTGCATTTCACACGTAGACAAAATCTTGCCATTCTGGCATAAACATCTCATAAAACAACTAAGCTGATATCCGGTTATTTTCAGAACCATACGTTTGGCACGTGTTTAGCCGAACGTGCTAACCAGAAGAGCGCAACTTGAGCACGTGTGGGCTGAGGAGAGGCTGTGTGGCCGCATTCCCGGTGACTGTTTGGAATACAGGTAAGATATTCATTTGATTAGTTTAAGATCTGCACTAAACAGGCATTGTTTGAAGGGAATGTGGTTGCCAAGATGATTACTTGTCGGTTTTGTATTGATCAGAAAGGGAAAAGGCTCCTGCACTACATGAACACCGTGTGCAAATACAAATGTAAAAGGTTCCTTGAGGATCTGACAAAGTATAAAGTCTTGAGAGGACACAAAAGACAGGGTGCTTCTGCTGTCCTACTTGGAGGAGAGAGACTCATGCCTGGCAGGAGAAGTGCCAATGGAGCAAGTTCCCATGACTCCTACCATCATTGTGTGTGTGGTGAGAACTTTCTTTTATTCTTTTGCTTTAATTTGTCCATTCTTTGAACCCATTTCTATATTGATGCTAAGGAGTTAATGCTCTGTCTGGTGAAATGTCATTTTACTTGTATTTAACTCGTTTTGTTTTGTAAATTCAGGAGTTTTGCTTCAGGAGGAGACACGGGAGAGACACATTTATTTCACATTCAAAATCATGAAATGACAAAGTATTATAAGATGCAAGTAAGCATCATATTTAGATGTTTTATTTTTTTTAACAGATCTTTCTCAAATGGAAATGGACACCATCACTTTCAATTGACCTGAACCCATAGTCTCCTAAAGGAGAATCCTCTGTAGCAGTCACAAGGAGATCCAATCAGGACATGTGTGAGACGGACACCGCAAAAGAGGTCCTGCTGCATTTTGTATCATAAGATTTTTGGTACAATTGTAGATTGTCATTTTACATTTTCCACGTGTTTGTAGATGGTGGAACTGCAGGAAAACCCTGGTGACCGAGAGATCCTTAAAGATTATAATTCTGTGAGATCACTAAGTCACCGCTCTCGAAGACAACTTGTCGACCTTCTCGTCAGTGACATGAGTGAAACACATGGGTATGTTGTATCCCTCAGTTATTACTCAAAAGTTCCTTCTTACAAGTGGAAGGATATTTACTCAAAATAAAATGAAAATCACTTGAAAGACCTTTCACAATAATCACGTAACAATTCAGTTTCTCTCAGCACTGTTATTGATTCCCCATTGTAAGATAAATAGTACTTATCTCTTTTATAAATGACCTAGGTAGATGTTCTCCTGTAGATTATCTCTTGGTTAGGCCCCGTGAAAATATGTACTTGTAGATACTATTAATTTAGCCTTTTTATGTAACCATGAAGTCCCTTGACCATGACTGTTTTTCTTTCCTTAGACAAATGCCTTCCCGAAAACAAAAAGAAAGCTATGCTCTTAGAATTATCACACTTTTTTCTTCATTGAAGGATCCATTTTCTCAAAAAGGTTATGTAAGTATTGTTAATGTATCCATGGAAATTGAATTTGGTTTACCTACACGTTTTGTGTAGATAATGGATATGTATAGATACCAATCATAACTGTACACTTTGTTTTCAGACTAATCAAGCCTCGTAATGAGACGGTGACCTCCTATTTGCTTAACACAATATCTGCAATACAATGTGAACAATAAGTCCACATTTCCACCATGTTGATAAAGACGACATTGTGTGTAAGTGTTTTACTGTTTCTCCTTCCTTGTGTGACGTTACTGTGACTTGCGTTTGATTTTTATTCATATCACTCTTTTGATTGTTTTCTAGCGGCCTGTAAGACTTATTATGAGACGGTTCGCAGGAGCCATCAAAATGCCAAGCCAGAAAACTCATTGAGGGCAGACGTTGCGAAGAGTTCAGCTCAGAGTCGAGCGAGAAGAGGGTAAGACTAAACTGCATCGCACAGTAAGGCAAGGGAGGTTTATTTGTGTAGCACAATTCATACACAAGGAAACTCAAAGTGCTGAGCAAAAGAAAGCATTAAATAATCACAGTACATCAACAAAGATAAATATAAAATCCCTCAGTTGTAGCACAGCTAAAGTGAGACAGGCCTCCTCTCTGACAATGTTTAAAACCAGGTTAAAAACAGTTCTGTTTAACTGTGCTACAACTGAGGTATTTTATATTTATCTTTTTTAATGTACTGTGATTATTTATTTTAATGCTTTCTTATTTTGCTCAGCACTTCGAGTTGCCTTGTGTATGAATTGTGCTAGACAAATAAACTTGCCTTGCCATCGTACTTCCTGGTTCTGGTTAGGACTTGAGCTGCTGCATTTTGAATGTACTGCAGCTGCTGTTACAGTAGTCTAACCTACTGGAGACAAATGCATGGATAAGAATCTCCAGGTCTGCTTTAGACACTATGTTTTTGATCCAGGCAATGTTTAGATGGGAAAAAAGATTTGATGTGGCTAATAATATTTACTGATTCTTTCAGCTGGTGGAATTGAGACTGAGTGTGCTAGAAAGTGACAAAGTGGAACTCTGGAAGTCCGCCACGGTAGACCTAATGTCCAATGAAGAAGAAGGCGTTGTGGACGGTGTCTCTGGGTGGATTGTGCGGTCGCCGTCTTTTCGAAAGCCGGAGTTTTCTGAACTCTTTGTAAAGCTGCAGTTCCGGTTAGAGGCGTCGCGGAAGTAGAGCCACGCACATTAAGCGTCTCTCTAGAACGCTGCCAAATTACAACCCCGAGGAGGCGATTGGACAGTTCAGAGTTGTAATTTTTTAATTACCTATGTGTGAGCATAAAGCTGTGTGTGTGTGTTTTAATAAAGCTTTCTTTGTATGCACATATTCCTGGAAAATTTTCATTTCCTCTATAAATAATATGAATAAATATATATTTATATGAATATTATTTAATTAATTATGAGGCAGGGTGACCAATAGTGACAGATCTGCCAGCCAATCCCGAGAGGTTATACTTATTTGAAAGTAGTGATTTCATCCAATGGGGAGTAAGCTACCAATGGGGAGTAATCCCACGTGGGCTGGCCACGTGTGATTTTTCAGCCAATCACGAGTTTGAAAGTAGTGGTATCCGCCAATGCTGAATAGCCAATCCTCAGTTTTTATTAGCGGGGGGAGTATATGAATCAGATTACTCCGTTACTGAATAAAGTTGAATTTTTTTCCTGCAGTTTGGTTGGTGCAGTTTACTACAGTCTAGCAACTATTTTAAATGTGTTGGCCTAATTACTAAGTATGTTTTAGAAAAAATGTAAACGTCAACAAAATCAAAAGTGTCATAGACTGTACTTGAACCCGAGTCCTCTCACACCAGAGTCCACCTCCTTATCGTTGAGCTATAAAGCCACAGAAAGTTGTCCGGTGAACAGAGAAGAAAGACCGATGAGAAGCCAATTTTCCTAACCCTGCTCACAAGTGCCACCTGGTGGTTGTTTGGGTCATTTCAGCATCACTGGGGAAAAAATAAATAAAAGACGCGTGAATCACACGTGAGTCTCGTGTGATTCACGCGTGAAAGGCGACAAAACGAAGTGGGACCTACTGTATTATGCACAATTTATTTAAAGACATTCTGCTGTACCTGGTATATTTGTATTTTTTTAAATGGCGCAGCTCTACGCAGATATCCATCCAGTTTTCTTTCTGGTATCCGCCCCGATATTGATACCAGTATTGGATCGGTGCATCCCTACTTGTGTGGTGTGGACTGTGAGGCTCTTTGTGTTGCCCTGTGTAGAAAATGTGCTCTATAAATAAAGATTGAATGATTGTTTGATATTTAAAATGATTCAGTAATCTTCCTGAAGAGCCATTTTGAATATTTACTTCAGATAAAAAATTAAGGCTGACACAATGGATTAATCTCAAGTTGCCATTATTGTTTATTCTAGGGCTGCATGATTTATAAAAAAAAAATATCCTATGATCTGCATGTATGTCAGACAGACAAAATTTGGATTGTATTTGTAATGTCTTTATAAACCCAGTAAAAGCAATATACCCTGTCTTCACAATTCAAATCTAAAAGCCATCACAATCCATACGGCACGGTGGCTGAGTGGATAGCACTCTCGCCTCTCAGCAAGAAGGTCCTGGGTTCGAATCCCGGTCGGACCAGGGCCTTTCTGAGTGGAGTTTGCATGTTCTCCCCGTGTCTGCGTAGGTTTCCTCCGGGTACTCCGGTTTCCCCTACCACTAAAAATATGTCCAATAGTTCTGGCATGCGCTTCCTGTACTGGCGACCCCGCTCCCATCTCTGTGTGGAGTGAGAGACAAATGCCCAAAATTAACAATTGTAAACCGCTTTGAGACTCAGATCTGTAGTGAAAAGGCAGTATATAAATAAAAACTTACTTACTAACTTACTTACTTACATATAATTAGACTATTTTCCTGGACAACCCTTGCATAGTGACAGATCATCACCTCAAATCTCAGGAACATAAGTCCATGTTCAAGCGCTGCCTCAGTCTAATTGACACTTTCTTTGCAGCTTCCGCAGAATCCCCAGTGTCCACTAAAGCAGGCGGGCTCCCCACTGATGAGCCACATTTTACATGCTGAATAATATTTTGACAGGATATAGCTAAGGGGCACGGTTGCTGGAGCGGTGGATGGCAACAGGCCCCTCAAACACGCATCCATCATCTCCCCCGAGACTGTCAAATTATCAGCGCGCTAAACAGGTGGCTTCTCAGCAGATGCCAAGGAGCGAGCAGGGAAAGAGATTGAGGTCATGTTTGTTTAATGGCCCCTGGGGTCAGAAAGCAGATGGGTGTGGGGTTTGGATGTGGAAATGTCTCTAATGCAGATAAGAAAAAGGATAGATCATACAAGGTGTAGTGTGATAATGAGAGATTAGAAGGGCTTGGATCAAGAGGTGGGAAGCTGGAGACACCAGCCCACAAGGGAAATTAATAAAGACAAAACCTTTAAAACTTTTGAATAGTGAGTTGCAAAAGTGAAGCCAATTTAAGTTGCCTTTTTTGTCAAGTCAACAACCATAAACACTCAACACAGAACAGTTATTATTATACTGCATTTATATTATAGCCTGACGTCCCTCTGTTGATTTCCATGTCAGTTTTGGCCATTTCTTTGTGAGTTTGGTGATAAGTAGAAAAAGGGATTCCGAAGGAAACTGAGAAGAGGTGAAAGACAAGACAGGATTGAAAATAAAACTAGACGCCCTGTGGGAAACACAAAGAGGTGAAACTTCTGGCAAATTAAGTAAGTAATCTTTCTTTATATAGCGCATTTCTCAGACCAAGGTCACACAAAGCACTTCACAGTTTTGTTTTACCAGTTATTCCCATTCACTCCACCAACTGTGATGACAGAAGCGAGACAGCGGATACACTGCCACATTGAAGCCTCTAACCATCAGTGTACAAAAAATAACTTACATTTCATTTAATAAATGATGGGTTAGGGTTATAATAAAAAAAATACTTTTTCTGATGCATCTGTTCCATGTAAATGTAGGTGAAAAATCGATTGTAAAAAATGTCAAATATGTCTTGCTTACGACTCGCATAAACCAACTTTGAGGTTGAACTCTGAACATTGTAAAGTGCTTTGGGTGACCTTGGTCTGAGTGCGCTATATAAATAAAGATTACTTATATGGCAGAAACATAGAATGACAACTTTGCCCAGTATTAATCCACATTGAAAAGCTTGTTTAATTGAGATTGATTTTGACACGTTTAAGTCATCTTTATTCTCCTGCATTCAAAACACTATTCACTGCATTTCCTACCACATGAAAAAGCCTGTTACTGTCAAACTGGAATTTTTAATGTTTTCCATCTACTTCACGACATGCCACCATTTGCTGCTTTGTTGTCATTTTGTTTTGCATTCGCGTTACAAAGACATATTGAGTGTCAGTCAGCAAGCCAGCCCCAGCTTTCAAAGCAGATGACCAGTTGATTTTATAAGAATCTGTAGTGAGATTAAAACATACATTCTTTAAATAAAGGCCATATTTCGTTTTTCTTCATTTTTCAGTCCAACCTATGCACGTCACACGTGTAATAATAATTTGGGTGATACACCAAACAACACTCAAAACGTATAGCCATTTCGTGCATAGAGGTGATGTCACCTCATGCGAAACGCTTGGATCTGTAATCCTCCGCCCGTGCTGTGACGTAGCATCCCACTTTGAGGTAAACTAAAGCTACAGGTAACTGTACAGCTTTTGCTGTTACATAGTCATTTCACACCTGAGAATAAACTCTTTCCAACAATGGTTGGAACCCTATGTCCTCGATCCAGAATCACCCTAATCATTTAGTTCACAGTGATATACAGCAAGTTAATTGCATTGTACTCAAAGACTGTTAGCGTCTTTTATGTTGGGAATAACACCAGATTTCCAGTTATGGCGTTGATCCCGTTTCAAGGTAACCGTAGTTCTGGAACAGTCTTTGCAGGTGTCACCGTCACCCGCAAAGAAAGATCTGAGTTTTGTCGCAGATTTTAGACTTGCAGATACGAGGCAGATCCCTGTGAACAAAGTCGATCCCCATTCGCCTCATTCCCCATCTTCGGGCCAAATACTCTCGACATGGGTTGATATGTAGCTAACACAAAAAAGCACAGACTCTTAATTAGTGTCTATTTACTGTCTATCGACTACACGCTGGACTCAGAGAGAGGCTGCAGCTGACCATAGACGGCGCTGATTCGCTAGTTCAGTTTCTTCCCGTGGCAACAGCTTGGAGACGGGATGGTTTGGTTTGATTTGAAGCAGCTCGTTTCTGTGCCTTGAGAATAATGCATCCGTTTTATGTAGCGGTTTTTTGGACACCTAAAGACACTCCACATGCTCCACATAGCGTGTATTCACTCCATACACGGTGGTGATAAACTACTACTGTAGCCACAGCTGCCCTGACAGAAGCAAGGCAACCAGTATGTGCCATCGGTCCCTCCAACCACCACCACCACTCATTCAAACACACATACACAAACTTGACTCATTCTGAATCTAGGCAATGGGAGTGAAGTGTCTTGCCTAAGGACACAACCGCAGTTTGGCACTTTATAGCCGCCCCACTGTAGGACCTGGTGTTCCCAGAGGTTAGGTGTCTTGCCAAGGACACACCGACAGCAGACATCAGTGGGAGTTGGTGGAGAAAGTCTTGTGGTGGGCTTGATCCCACGACCCTCAGGCTCAAAGGCCAATGCTGATCCAACTGAACCACTGTCGCCCTCAAATAATGAAAGAGAAAGATCGCTCTCTAACTAAAGCTTGACGGAATCAATGAAAAACCCTTTGGGCATGTGTATGAAGGCCAAATAGCATGCATCATGTTTAAACCAGAGAAAAGTCAAACAGCGTAATATGGGACCTTTAAATAGACACTGTATGTGCAATTCTACAATTCTGTCACAATTACTTTTTTTTTCTTTTCTTTTTTTATTATTTAACACCATGTGATACAAATTCCATAAAAAACATAAATTACTATGTACAACATAGTAGTGCAGAATATATTGGTGGGGGAGGGAAGGGGGAGTTGGGAGGGGAGTAGATATAAGTGTTGGCGCTATTGAGCAAGTGGTGAAAAGGTGGTACTGCACCCTGAACTCCTCAGAATAGGGTCGGCGCTATTGAGCAAGTGGTGAAAGGTGGTACTGCACCCTGAACTCCTCAGAATAGGGTCGGCGCTATTGAGCAAGTGGTGAAAGGTGTTACTGCACTGTATTTTCCAAGAGGTGTCACTTTGAATGTTTAATGAGTTGCCCTCTGTTGACCCAGAGTGTGTGTGTGTGATAAAGTAAATGTTTCACACGTGGTTTTCAAAGTGGTTTATTGAGCAGTGCGTAGCGTAACACATGGGGACGGTCACACACGCTATTCTAAAACAAACAGTGATGCCCTGGTTAGGGAAGAATTGGTAATAGCTAATCAAGCTGCAGGGGAGGACCTGCCCCAGGCCTATCAACCTGAAGCAAACAGTGTAAGCGAATCATGTCCCAGCAGTAGTCCGGTCCCTGTCTCCTCCGAGTCCAGCAGGAGATCCGGTTCCCTGTGCTTCGCTCCGAGTCCGCGCAGGAGTCCGGTACCTGTGCGCCTCGAGTCCCCAGCAGGAGTACCGTCCCCTGTGCTCCTCACGAGTCCCAGCAGGAGTCCGTTCCCTGTGCTCTCCGAGTCCCAGCAGAGTCCGCTCCCCTGTGCTCCTCCCGAGTCCAGCAGGGAGTCCGGTCCCTGTGCTCCTCCCGAGTCCCCAGCCGGAGTCCGGTCCCTGTGCTGCCTACTGTGTGCCCAGCAGAGTCCGTCCCTGTGCTCCTCCGAGTCCCAGCAGGGAGTCCGGTCCCCTGTGCTACCTCTCCGATCCTCAGCAGGAGTCCGGTCCCGTGCTCCTCCGATCCCAGCAGGAGTCCGGTCCCCTGTGGCTCCATCCGAGGCCCCAGCAGGAGGCCGTCCCTGTGCTCCTCCCGAGTCCCGAGCAGGAGTCCGGCCCTGTGCTCCTCCGAGTCCCAGGCATGAGTCCGGTCCCTGTTGTCGCTCCTCCGATCCCCAGCAGGAGGGTCCGGTCCGCGTGGCTCCTCCGGAGCCCAGCAGGAGTCCGGTCCCTGTGCTCCAGTCCGATTCCCAGCAGGAGTCCGTCCCTGTCACCTCCGAGTCCCAGCAGGAGTCCCGGTCCCTGTGCTCCTCCGAGTCCCAGCAGAGTATCACGGTCCACCTGTGCTCCTCCGAGTCCCAGCAGGAAGTACCGGTCCCGGTGCTTCCTCCGATCCCAGCAGGAGTCCGGGTCCCTGTGCTCCTTCCTCCGAGTCCCAGCAGGAGTTCCGGGGCCCTGTGCTCGCTCCGATTCCCAGCCAGGAGTCCGGTCCCTGGGCTCCTACGAGGTCCCAGCAGTAGTCCCGGTCCCTTTGCTCCCTGCCGAGTCCCCAGCAGGAGTCCGTCCCTGTGCGCATCCGAGTCCCCAGCAGGAGTCCGGTCCCTGTGCTCCTCCCGAGTCCCAGCAGGAGTCTCCCGGTCCCTGTGCTCCTCCGAGTCCAGCAGAGTCCGGTCCCCTGCCCCTGCCCGAGTCCCAGCAGGATCCCGGGGGGGATCCCCTGTGCTCCTACCGAGTCCCACAGAGTCCGTACTGTGCTCCTCCGAGTCCCAGCAGTAGTCCGGTCCCTGTGCTCCTCCGAGTCCCATCAGGAGTGCCGTCCCTGTGCACCTCCGAGTCCCAGCAGGAGTCCGGTCCCTGTGCCTCCGCCGAGTCCAGCAAGGAGTCCGGTCCTGTGCTCCTCCGAGTCCCACAGAGTCCGTCCCCAGTGCTCCTCCCGAGTCCTCAGCAGGAGTCCGGTCCCTGTGCCCTCCGAGTCCCTCCAGGGAGTCCGGTGCACTGTTCTCCTGCCTCCGAGTCCAGCATGAGTCCCCGGTCCCTGTGCTCCTTCCTCCGAGTCCCAGCAAGGGAGTCCGGTCCCTGTGCTCCTCCGAGTTGTCCCAGGCAGGAGTCCGGTCCCTGTGCTCTCTCCGAGTCCCAGCAGGAGTCCGTCCCCTGTGCTCCTCCGAGTCCCAGCAGGATCCGTCCTGTGCCCTCCGAGATCCCAGCAGGAGTCCGGTCCCTGTGCTCCTCCGAGTCCCAGCAGGAGTCTCGGTCCCTGTGCTCCTACCTGAGTCCCAGCAGAGTCCGGTCCCTGTGCGCTCCTCCTCCGAGTCCCAGCGAGAGGTCCGGTCCCTGTGCCCTCCGAAGTCCCAGCAGGAGTTCCGTCCCCTGTGCTCCTCCGAGTCCCAGCAGAGTCCGGTCCCTGTGCTCCTCCAGCCAGCAGGAGTCCGGCTCCCTGTGCTTCCTCCGAGTCCCAGCAGAGTCCGGGTCCTGTGCTCCATCCGAAGTCCCCCCAGCAGGAGACCGGTCCCTGTGCTCCTCCGAGTCGCCAGCAGGAGTCCGGTCCCTGTGCTCCTCCGAGTTCCCACAGGAGTACGGGGTCCCTGTGCTCTCCGAGTCCCAGCAGGAGTCCCGGGCCCTGTGCTCCTCCGAGTCCCAGCAGAGTCCGGTCCCTGTGCTTCCTCCGAGTCCCATCAGGAGTCCGTCCCTGGGTGCTCCTCCGAGTCCCAGACAGGATCCGGTCCCTGTGCTCCTCCGAGTCCCAGCAGGAGTCCGGTCCCTGTGCTCCTCCGAGTCCCAGCGAGGAGTCCGGTCCCTGTGCTCCTCCGAGTCCCACAGGAAGGCCGGTCCCTGTGCTCCTCCGAGTCCCAGCAGGAGTCCCGTCTCATGTGCTCCTCCGAGTCCCAGCAGGAGTCCGGTCCAGGTGCTCGCTCCAGAGTCCCAGCAGGAGTCCGTCCATGTGCTCCTCATAGAGAGAGAGAGACCTGAGAACTGGACTTATGTGAATGGTACTTCCGTGTTCTATCAGGACTCAAGCTACAATCCATCTCTGTGATAGAAAAACAATAATCAAATACCCTCTTCAGGATGCTTTATTCTGGAGAAAATTGGAACGATAGGGGACTAAACAAATGCATTTTTGTCATAGCCTGTATGCTAACCCGCTAACTCGTGTCGGCAACCTGCGGCCCTTTTAGTGACTCCTCGAGTGCTCCTGGTGCCTTTTCAAAAATTCTGAAAATGGGAGTGGCAGTGCCTATATTTTAATTTCCACTATTTGAATGTGGGATTTTGTAGGAGGGATTACATTCTGAACGTTTTTAAATGCTGTGGCATTATGTACGCATTTCAAACATTTCTGTCATCGTAGTGCTTCATAACCGGTGACGCAGCCGTCGGCGGCCAGGCGCCGTTTGTAAACAACCGGCGTGTGGGCATGAATCCCAAAGCTAAGAACAAGATTGAACATATCAGCCCACTGAGAAAGGGCTGCTTAATGTCTGCGTCATAATGAGAAGTTTGTTTCAAACACCGAAGAGCAATGACGCGCTAAACACCGTTCACAGTGATTACCGTGAAGGATTCATTCATCTAAATTCGAGAGCACCTATGTTCAGAAGTTCAAATCCGCATCCGCAAAGACCATGAAAGAAAGTGGCCTGGATATTAATTCAGCTCCAGCAAACTGCAGCCCTGTGATACAATATGAACAGATCAGTGATGCAGGGTGAACTCGAGCCAAAAAGCAGATTTATTTACTGTTTTTCTACAATTGCTTGAAAGCAAAAAAATGGAAGTTAAAGTTATATGCAGAGTTTGTCACAATGGTGCTCATTCTCGTCCAGGACCCGCAGTGAAAACATACATTAGATATTTCATGAAATGTTTATTATGCATTTGTAGCCTTTACTTTGTCATTTAGCTATTAGGCTAAGTATTAAAAAGGCCACCCCCTAATACATCTTGATGCCGCGGTACCTTCATATAAGCCTATACAAGGCGTTAATTTTGTTTTTTTGTGGGGCCCAGACAGATGTTGTTTTAGTTTTTTTTTGTCTAATATGGCTCTTTGAACCTTTGTGAGTTGCCGTCCCTGCGCTAACTCAATGAAGCCCAATAGAGAAGGTCTTCATCACTAGGGCAAAGGTTTTTGTTTTCCAACTTGCTCTGACTTCCCTATTGACTTACACAGAAAGCGAGACCTGAAACGGGAGCTAACGTAGATGGTGGCTTCCTTTTTACATAATCATGGTTTTTTTCTTGGTGTGAAGATCAGAGAATTCTCGCCTTTAAGGGACAAACAACGGTTTTATCTTATTCTTAGGAGAAAGTTGAGTTTTTTGGGAGTGTGGGCACCGTTTGTGTTACACTCACCAAAAAACCCAAACTTTCTCTAAGATAAGATAAACCGTTTTTTGTCCTTAAAGGCGAGAATTCTCTGATCTTCACACCAATGAAAAAAACATGGATTATGTAAAACCAGAAGCACCATCACGTTAGTCCAGTTCTCGAGGTCTCTGCTTTCTGTTAAGTCAATAGGAGTCAGAGCAAGATGGACATAACCCTTGCCCATGACTCTTCTCTATTGGGCTTCATTTGAGTTAGCGCAGGGGTCGGCAACTCAAAAGGTTCAAAGAGCCGATTAACAAAAAGAAAACTAAAACAACATCTGTCTGGAGCCGCAAAAAACAAAAATAACAGCCCTTGTAGTAAGGCTTATATGAAGGGACAACGGGCAATCAAGATGTATTGAGCTATATTAGCCTAATTTCTACTAAAGAGAAAGTAAAGGCTACAAATGCATAATAAACATTCATGATTATCAAATGTAGTTTTCACGCGTGTCCTGGAGAGAATGACGCACCATGTGTAACAACTCTGCTTAAACTTTAACTTCCATTTTTTGCTTTCATGCTATTGAGAATACAGTAAATATTCTGCTTTTTGGCTCCGAGTTCACCCTGCATCACGTCTGTTCATATTGATCAGCTGATGTTTGCTGGAGCTTGAATTAATATCCTGGCCCTTTCTTTCATGGTCTTTGCGGATGATTTGAAGTCTGAAAAGAGGTGCTCTGACTTTAAGATGAATGTAATCCTTCACGTAATTCACCGGTGAAACGGTGTTTAGCGCGTCTTTGCTCTTCGTGTGTAAAACAAAACTTCTCATTATGACGCAGACATTTAGCAGCCCTTCCTCAGTGACTGATATGTTCATTCTTGTTCCTTTAGCTTTGGGAATTCAACCCACCTCCCACGCCGTTTGTTTACAACGGCCGCCTGGCGGCGAGGCTTGCGTCTTCCGATATGAACGCACTACGTTGACAAAATGTTGAAATAGTACTTATGCACAGCATTTAAAAACGTTAAGCAATGTAATCCCTCCTACAATATCCACATTCAAACTAGAAATAAAATATAGCCCTGCGCACGCCAATTTCAGACATTTTTTGGAAAAGGCGCCAGGTGCCACTCGCGAGCACTAAAGGGCCGCAGGTTGCCGACACCGAGTTAGCGGGTTAGGCATACAGGCTATGACAAAAGCATGTGTTTAGTCCCTCTATCGTTCCACATATTCTCCAGCATAAAGCAACTGAAGAGGGTATTTGATTATTGTGTTTCTATCACAGAGATGGATTTGTAGCTTGAGACCTGACTAGAACCAGGAAGTACCATCACATTAAAAAAAAAGTTCCCCCCCCACCCCCCCCCCCCCACAAGTTCTCAGGTCTCTCCTCGTCTTCTGAAGCACATTGACCGGACTCCTGCTGGGACTCGAGGAGCACATGGACCGGACTTCTGCTGGACTCGGAGGGAGCACATGGACCGGACTCCTGCTGGGACTCGGAGGAGCAAAGGACGGACTCCTGCTGGGAATCGGAGGAGCACAGGGACCGGACTCATGCTGGGACTCGGAGTAGCACAGGGACCGGACTCCTGCGGGGACTCGGGGGGGGAGCAGCGAGGACCGGACTCCTGCTGGGACTCGGAGGAGCACAGGGACCGGACTCCTGCTGGGACTCGGAGGAGCACAGGGACCGGACTCCTGCTGGACTCGGAGGAGCGACAGGGACCCGACTCCTGCTGGGACTCGAGGAGCACCAGGGACCGGACTCCTGCTGGGACTCGGAGAGCACAGGGGAGGACCGACTCCTGCCTGGGACTCCGGAAGCACAGGGACCGGACTCCTGCTGGGACTCGGAGGGAGCACAGGACCGACTCCTGCTGGGACCGGAGGAGCACAGGGACCGGACTCCTGCTGGACTCGAGAGCACAGGGACCGGACTCCTGCTGGACTCGAGGAGCCACAGGGACCGTACTTCTGCTGGCTCGGAGGAGCACAGGGACCGGACTCCTGCTGGGACTCAGGGAGGAGCACAGGGACCGGACGCGCTGCTGGGACCGGAGGAGTACAAAGGGAACCGACTCCTGCGGGACTCGAGGAGCACAGGGAACCGGACTCCTGCGGGGACTCGGAGGAGCACAGGGACGCGGACTCCGCGGGGACTCGAGGAGCACAGGGACCGGACTCCTGCTGGGACTCTGGAGAGCACAGGGACCGGACTCCTGCTGGGACTCGGAGATCACAGGGACCGGACTCCTGCTGGGACTCGGAGGAGCACAGGGAACCGGCTCCTGCTGGGACTCGGAGGAGCACAGGGACCGGACCTCCTGCTGGGACGCGAGGAGCACAGGGACCGACTCCTGCTGGGACTCGAGGATGCACAGGGACCGGACTCCTGCGGGGACTCGAGGAGCCACAGTGGACCGGACTCCTGCTGGGACTCGAAGGAGCACAGGGACCGGACCACCGTGCTGGGACTCGGAGGAGCACAGGGACACGACTCCTGCCTGGGACACGGAGGACACAGGGACCCGGATCCTGCTGGGACTCGGAGGAGCACAGGGACCGGACTCCTGCTGGGACTCGGAGGAGCACAGGACCGACTCCTGCTGGGAGCTCGGAGGAGCACAGGAACCGGACTCCTGCTGGACTCGGAGGAGCACAGGGACGCGACTCCCTGCTGGACTCGGAGGAGGCACAGGGACCGGACTCCGGCTGGGACTCGGAGGAGCACAGGGACCGGACTCCTGCTGGACGCGAGGAGCACAGGACCGGACTGCCTGCTGGGACTCGGAGGAGCACGGGACCGGGGGGGGGACTCCTGCTGGACTCGGATGAGCCACAGGGACCGACTCCTGCTGGACTCGGAGGAGCACAGGGAACGGACTCCTCTGGGACCGGAGTAGCACAGGGACCGGACTCCTGCTGGGACCGGAGGAGCACAGGGACCGGACTCCTGCGGGACTCGGAGGAGCACAGGGACCTGGACTCCTGCTGGGACTCGGAGGAGCACAGGGACCGGACTCCTGTTGGACTCGGAGGAGCACAGGGGGACCGGACTTCCTGCTGGGTACTCGGAGGAAGCACAGGGACCGGACTCCTGCTGGGACTCGGAGGAGCACAGGGACCGGACACCTGCTGGGACTGCGGAGGAGCACAGGGGGACCCGGACTCCTGCTGGTACTCGGAGGAGCACAGGACCGGACTGGGGGGGGGGGGGGGGGGCTGCTGGGTCTCGGAGGAGCACAGGGAGCACAGGACTCCTGATGGTACTCGGAGGAGCACAGGGACCGGACTCCTGCTGGGACTCGGAGGAGCACAGGGACCGGACTCCTGCTGGGACTAGGATGAAGCACAGGGACCGGACTCCTGCGGTGACGCGGAGGAGGCACGGGACCGGACTCATGCTGGACTCGGAGGAGCACAGGGAACCGGACTCCTTCTGGGACTCGGAGAGCACCTGGGACTCGGACTCCTGCTGGGACTCGGAGGAGAACAGGGACCGGACTCCTGCTGGGACTCGGAGGAGCACAGGGACCGGACTCCGGCAGGGACTCGGGAGGAGCACAGGACGCGGACTCCTGGCTGGGCCTCGGAGGAGCACAGGGAGCCGGACTCCTGCTGGGACTCGAGGAGCACAAGGGACCGGACTCCTGCTGGGACTCTGAGGAGCACAGAGGGGGGGAAGGAGCGAAGGGAGAGGGGGGGGAAAGCGAGGGGAGGAGGGGAAGAGGGGAAAAGGAGGGAAGGGGGGGGCGAAGGAGGGGGGGGAAGGGGCAGGGGGGGGGGAAGGGGACCGGACTCCTGCTGGGACTCTGAGGAGCAGCAGGACCCAGACTCCTGCTGGACTCTGAGGAGCACAGGACCGACTCCCTGATGGGACTCTGAGGACACAGGGAACCGGACTCCTGCAATGCCGAGAGTCATGACTAAACATGGAGGAGGCAGCTATTCAGATTCATTCTTGCTATAATCCACTAACAGTCTTCTGAACATGTGAAGAAGCTTGTCTGCTCTGGCACTGCCTCAAATCCAGGTAGAAAACAGTTTATCTGTGCCACAAGCGGAGGGATTTATCTACACTCGTTTTAATGGTACTGTGATTATTTATGATTTAATTCCCTGTGTGATGGTTTTCAATCATGTGTATGAACTGTGCTATACAATTAATCTTTCCAGTGCCTGGTTCTGTGCATATGACTTACGCTTTGTGGAAGAGCTCCTGGAGGCTCTCTGCCTCTGGCTCAGCTACCGCCCACACCTCCTCTTCCGGCAGAGGACCTCCACGCACCTCAGAGCCTCTGCCAGGACACTGCATGATCCCTGCTACACGAGAGGCAGAGTGGAGAAGTCCTGGCTCACAAACAATTTTATAAAAGACGTTTAAACGCTCGTTTTTGCAGTAAGAACATCGGACAACATTCACATTATTTCAGGTCATTTCATTGGATTTTTTGTATCGCCCTAATCACACACAGTTCGTTATCTCGGAGGAATTTACAAAACAGCTTGAAATCGCCACAACAGTACAAACTCCAAGAAAGGCAAAGAGTAAATAACACACAGAGCCATCGGTCCATAAGGGGCAGAGACCAATTCCAATAAATTATGATAATTGGCCATAAATGTTTAATGTTTGAGTGTAACAGAAGGCAAGGCAAGGCAAGTTTATTTATATAGCAATTCAAATACACAAGGCTATTCAAAGTGCTGAACAAACAAAAACATTGAAAATCATAAATTTTATCACAGAACATTAAAAAGAAAAGATAGAAATATAAAATCCTCAGTTGTATGCACAGGTAAACAGAACTGTCTTTATCACTGGTTTTAAAAATTTTTTGTCAGAGAGGAGGCCTGTCTCACATCTTCAGGAAGACTGTTCCAGATTTTTTAGCAGCATGAATCTGAAAAGCAGCCTCCCCATGTTTAGTTCTGACTCTGGGCACTAACAAGGAGTCCCAGTCCCTGAGCTCCTCAGAGTCCGGGCTGGTTCCATATGGGACTAACATTCACTAAAAACCAACCCACAAGCCCAGCGTGTTCCGTCGAATTGTTTATTCACTCGGTGGGTAATGACGGGTTTCGGCGGAAACAGTCCGAGGTGTTGGAAGCTGCTAGTCGCCAGCCGTGTGCAATCTGGCTAGCACAATGGCCGACACTGTCATCTTCTCTGGGCCCCGTACCTAGCACTACAGTGCAGAAGCATTCAGCAGACACTCGCTTTCAACCGTCCTGGCTGTCTGGCTGGTGCTCTCGAAGTGGTGTTTTTCATGTTGACATTGGAGTGCCTTTTGGGGAGAAGCCCGGTCTCATCCGCTCGGATGATATCCACCCAACGATGGCGGTACAAAGCCCTTTTTTGGCTAAGAATTTGGCCCTGGCGCTAACTGTTCTGCGCGGCTCAAATGACGATAGCAGAACTGAGGGCCCGGTGCAGAGCTGCTCTGCCACAACCTCGACCCCCCATCTGTTTCAGGCTTACTAGCCTCAGAGCGTAGTCAGTTTGAATCTGTGTGTGCATTGTGTGTGTGGCCTGTGTGTGCTCAGTTTAGCTAGCCTACCATACAATACAACTTGTTGTGGTTTCCCCACTTCTTGTCACTATAGAAATCCCTAGGGTCACAACAGAAGTCATCATACAGAGGACTTAACAAAAACCATTGAAATCACCAACACAGGTCAGAGAATCAAACAGTTTAAAACACATGAAGAATACAGTATAAAGCACACACAGAAGAAAATGTCCATACATGTTGTAGAATGCTAAAGTGTCCTGATCATCACCAATCCTTTCTGTTGGACACTAACTGTCCAACAAGACCCTCCTGCATCGACAAGGAAAAACTCTTAAAAAACCCAGTGGAAAAAGTGAGAAACCTTGGAGGAGAACTAGGGAAACCCACAGGGAGGGAGACCCATATGAGAAAGGGATCCGCTCCTCCGGACGGACAGACTAAATGATCCAGGACCTAAGCTAGCTACAGAACGTGGACCAGTGGACGCTGAACGTGACAGGTCCGGTGCAGGACTGAAGCACTCCCAGGCGGGTCGGCGGGGCAGTCCGCAGGTGTAGATGGAAGAGGCCAGGCTCAGAGATCCCGTCATCGTACCATGAAACAGACAATGGGGACAACGGTGAATAGCAATGAACAAACTAACAGTCAGAATCCTAAAAATGCTAAACAGATAAAGTAGGAAGGAGGAGAGGATAGTGCTCAAGTTACCATACTTCTCCCAGCAAACTGACTACCCTATGCAGCTTGACTAACACTCTGAGAGTTTTAACCTTCTCCGAGTCTTACCTTCCTAGCCATATGCTAAACTAAAGAGGACTGTTTTAAACCTAGCCTTGAATAAAGAATAACATACAGCATAATATATAACATAAATAACAACATAACACAATACATTATTGAATAATATATAACATAATATATAACATAATACAGCATATATATATAATATATACACTACATATTATATATTACCTAATTATATGCTAAATTAAAAGTAAAGTGCTTTAAGCCTGCCTTGAATGTGGAGACCCGTATCTGCTTCCTAACATAAATGGGAAGCTGATTCCACAGTAAAGGAGCTTGGTAGCTAAATGCTCTGCCACCAACAGTGACCTTTGAGACCTTAGGAACCACCAGACGTCTGCGTTTTGTGAGCGCAACGCTCGACTGGTTGATACGACACTAACGTGTCTTGGAGATAAGAAGGGAGCCAAGCCATTTATGGCTTATATGTTAAGAGTAGGATTTTTTAAACTTTATTCTGTACTCCACAGGGAGCCAGTGGAGTGATTTTAACACCGGAGAGTTATGTGCTCCCTCCTTTTGGGTACCTGTTAAGATCCTAGCTGCTGTATTCTGAACGAGCTGGAAGCTCTTCAAAGAGGCTTTAGGGCACTGCTGCCAGTAAAGCGTTACAGTAGTCGAGCCTTGAGGTGACAAAAACGCGTGAATGAGTTTTTCCGCGTCACTTTTAGGAAGGAAATTCCTAATTTTAGCGATGTTTCCGTAAGTGGAAGTACGCCGTTTTTAGTTGCTTGGCTTATATAAGCCTTGAAGGAGAGTTCTTGGTCAAAAATGACTCCAAGATTCCTCACAGATTGTGTTACTGGGTATTATACTGACATTATCGAGAGTAACCATCTGGTTAGTGAGGGAGTCACGCAGGCGCTTCGGACCGAGTAGGATCACTTCTGTCTTCTCCGGGTTGAGAAGTAGGAAGTTAAGAGTCATCCACATTTTAAGGTCCTTTATGCAGGCACTGAAGCTGTTTCTAGCTGATCTGGTCTGATTTAGGCTTCCTCGACTGTATAACTGATGTGTGTCATATGACCATAGCCGTGGAAAATGTAATTCCATGCTTTTTTATAATGTTGCCCAGTGGCAGGCATGTAGAGAGTGAAAAAGAATCGGTCGCGAGTACCGAACCATGCGGCACCACCCAAATTCCACTCCAGACTTAAGGCGACGAGTCCCTGATTCACACATTGAACCGAAGTGAATATCGATCTGATTAAATATGATGTAAACCAGCCTAGGGCTGTTTCCCTCTAAGTACCCTATCATTCACATTCTAGCCTCTGCTGTTGAATGATGTGGTATAGTGTGTCAAAATGCAGCACTAAGGTCCAGTAGGACCAGCACTGACACTTGTCCATTATCGGCAGCTAGTAGTAAGGGTCATTTGTGAATTGACTAGTGCCGGTTTCAAGTCGCTATGATGAGCTCTGAATCCAATTGAAAGACTTCAAACATATTATTTTCCTGCAGTGGCAGCGAGCTGCACAGCTATAAGGTTTTCCAGATTTTTAGATATAAAAGTGAGGTTTTGAGAGCGTGCTGTAGTTGTGTAAGTATGTTCTGGGTCCAGGTTTTGTTTTCTTACAAGAAGGGGTTTGATTAACGCGTTTTAAAAGCTTGTGGGACATAGCAACTTGTATGGATGCGGTTATTATATTTACGATAGGCTCAATTATCAAGGAAGTATGTCCTTGAAGAGCCATGTCCCGGGACTGCGTATAACATCAAGTTGAGGCTTTAGAGGATGTGACCACAGAGATCACCTCTGCTTGGGCTCACATGCCATGAATTTTATTAAGGCCCACTGAAGAGTCTAAGTGGAAGTCACGAAGCCGCTTCAACCTGTCCACCATAACAGCAGGAGCAACCTCCTCCAGCTTGTCACGAATGGAGGTAATTTTATTAATAAAGTAGTGGAGAAAGTTACGACACTGCTCAGTGAAGCTTGGAATTTTTAGCTCGATTGCGCATATGGCAGTTGTGAGTTTAGCAGGTACCGAACAAAAAGTCTACTGTGTTTTTATTTCCTTCTATTAAAGTTGAATATATTGATTTCGAGCCCCGCGAAGGCCATCTTGTAGTTTCGGAGACCTGCTTTTCCTCTTCCTGTGGACAGGCTCCGAGTGGGAGTGGCGATATAGCCCTCTCCAATTTTCTGAACCGATCCTGTTTTTAACAGTGTGGAGTTGAACACTGTACCAGGCGGACGATGAACTAATCCTAATGGTTGTCTGTTTTAAAGGAGCTGCTGCATTTAAAGCAGATTTAAAGACTCCCCAGTAGTGTTTGCCCACCGTTTGGTCAATGACTGAGGGACTGCAGCGAGCTGTGAACGGTTAACCTGCAGCAATTCAACATAGGCGTATTAGTTCTTGAACAACGTTGGATAGATTTATCATTTAAGGTTCTTTTCATTATGGTTTTATCTTGGCGGGGACAGGAAAGTCCCTCCAAAGCGAGATCAAACGTGATCATGAAATGGGTCATTACAGCAACGCGCTTTGACGCTGGAATGTCAACATTGGAGACATCACAGCCGTAGTCTTGACAAGGTCCCAAGGGTGGTTATGAATGTGAGTAGGTTCCTCGACATTCTGAGTAAAACCAACACCATCTTGTACGGAGCTGAAAGCTTTGTTTAAGCTGTCAGTGCTGTCGTCCACATGTATATGGACGTCTCCTGCTATAACTATGTTTTTCCCATTCCAAAACTAGGTTTGAAATGAAGTCAGTAGAATTCTGTTAGAACCGCTGTAAGGACTCAGGAGTCGGTATACAAACTATAATAGTAACTGCTTTTTGTTTTCTCCACCCCCAGGACAGGTGATTGAAAAGTTTTAAGTTTTCAACGAGTGAAAAGCGGTGTTGGTTTTGGGACTAAGAACCAAGTTGGTGTGTGATATGATCACTCGCATCACCACCGCCGCGGGACTGTAGCTCTGGCTTTCTGGTAGTTAACATTGCGTCGGAGGAGTGCACTCATTCAATCCTGAACGTATCTCCTGTGGAGCCAAGTCTCCGAGAGCGCAAACAAATACAAGCCTTGTCTTCATAAATTAGTTCGTTTATGAGAACGATTAGACGAGATTGATCTGACGTTCATTAAAGTAATACCACTTAAACCTGAACAGCTTAAACAAGCGTTCAGCGCCGTACAGATGGTGTTGGTTTTACCCTCAGAATGTCGAGGAACCTACTCACATTCATATCCACGACCTTTGACCCTTGTCCTGACCTACCGGCTGTGATGTCTACCAATGTTGACATCCAGCGTCAAAGCTCGTTGCTGTTCTGACCATTTCTTGCTCACGTTTTGATCTCCGCTTTGGAGGACTTTCTGTCCCGCAAGATAAAACCATAATGAAAAGAACCAAATGATAAATCATCACAGGTATTCAAAGAACTAATACAGCCTATGTTGAATACGGCTGCAGTAACCTTTCACGTGCAGCACTGCAGGTCCCTCAGATCATCGACCAAACGGTGGCAACACTATGAGTCTTTAAAATCCTGCATTAAATGCAGCTGCTTCCTTAAAACAGAAAACCATTAGGATTAGATCATAGCGCCCTGGTACATGTTCCAACCCACACTTTAAAACAGGACGTCAGAAAAGTGAGAGGCTATATCGCCACTCCCACTCGGACCTGTCCACATGGAGTGAAAGCAGGTCTCCGAAACTACAAGAAGGCCCTTCGCGGGGCTCGAACTCAATACTATTCAAACTTTAATAGAAGCGAATAATAACAACAGTAGATTTTTGTTCGGTACCACGTCGCTAAACATCACAAACTGCATAGCGCAATCCGAGCCTAAAATTCAAGCTCACTGAGCAGTGGTCGACTTTCTCCACTTCTTTGAAAATAAAATTACATCCATGCCGTGACAACTGGAGGAGGTTGCTCCTGCTGTTAGTGGTGGACAGGTTGAAGCGGCATAACGGTGAATTTCCCCACTTAGACTCCTTCCATGGGCCGTGAATAATTCATGGCTGTGAGCCAAGCAGAGGTGATCTCTGTGGTCACATCCGCAAAGCCTCAGACTTGCATGTTAGACGCAGTCCCGACATGGCTTCTTCAAAGACATACTTCCTTTGAAATTGAGCCTAGCGTAAAATATAGAGAAACGCATCACATACAATGTGGCAGTCCCCTCAAGCTTTCAAAACCGCGGAATCTAACCCTTCTGAGAAAACAAACTGACCCAGGGGAAAAAAAGAAAAAAAAAAAAAATAAAACGTACAAACTGACAGTCCGATCTCGAACCTCACATTTTATATCTAAAATCCTGGAAAAACTTATAGCTGAGGCAGCCTCCGCTGCCGGACCTGCAGGAAAATGATATGTTTAATCTTTCAATCAGGGATTCAGAAGCTCATCATAGCACGAACGGCACTAGTCAAAGTCCACAAATGACTTACTAACTAAGCTGCCGATAATGGACAAGTGTCAGTGCTGTCTACTGGACGCCTTAGGTGCTCATTTGACACAATAGACCGAACAGCATTCTACTGCAGAGGCTAGAGATGTGATATAGGTCTTAGAGTGAACAGCCCTTGCTGGTTTAAATCCTTTTTATCAGATAGATATCACTTCGTCAATGTGAAGTCAGGACTAGGTATCGTCGCCTTATTCTGGAGTGGAATTCGGTTTGTGCCGCAGGGTCGGTACTCGGACCGATTTCCTTTTAACTCTCTACCTGCTGCCACTGGGGAAATCTTTATAAAAAAGCATGGAATTAATTTCACTGCTATGCAGATGACACACAGCTTATCTGTCGAGAAGCCTAATCAGACAGATCAGCTAGAAAAAGCTCAGTGCCTTGCATAAAAGGACCTTAAAATAGGATGATCCCCCCTTGTTAACTTCTACTTCTCAAACCCGGAGAAGGACAGAAGTGAATCCTACTCTGGGTGGGGGGCTATCCGAAGCGCCTGCGTGACTCCCCTCGACTAACCAGATTGTTACTCAGCGATAATTGTCAGTATGAATACCTCAGTAACACTGTTAGATTCTTGTGTCATTTTTTTGAACCTAGAACTCTCCTTCAAGCTTATATAAGCCAAGCAACTAAAACGGCGTACTTCCACTTACGGAACTCAGCTAAAATTAGGAATTTCCTTCCTAAAAGTACGCGAAAAACTCATTCTCGGCGTTTGCACCTCAAGAGCTCGACTACTGTAACGCTTTACTGCAGGCGTGCCCTAAAGCCTCTTTGTAAGAGCTTCCAGCTCCGTTCAGAATACAGCAGGCTAGGATCTTAACAGGTTACCAAAAGGAGGGAGCACATAACTCCGGTGTTAAAATCACTCCACTGGCTCCCTGTGGAGTACAGATGAAAGTTTAAAATCCTACTCTTAACATATAAAGCCATAAATGGCTTGGCTCCTCCTTATCTCCAAGACACGTTAGTGTCGTATCAACCGAGTCGAGCGTTGCGCTCCAAAACGCCAGACGTCTGGTGGTCCCTAAGGTCTCAAAGTCACTGTTGGTGGCAGAGCATTTAGCTACCAAGCTCCTTTACTGTGAATCGAGCTTCCTCATTTATGTTAAGGAAGCAGATACGGTCTCCCACATACAAGGCCAGGCTTAAAGCACTTTTCTTTTAATTTAGCATATAATTAGGTTATATAATATGTAGTGTATATATTATATTTATATGCTGTATTAATGTTATATATTATGTTATATATTATTCCAATAATGTATTGTGTTATGTTTGTAAATTATGTTTTAAATATTTTATGCGTTGTTATTCTTTATTCAAGGCTAGGTTTAAAACAGTCCTCTTTAGTTTAGCATATGGCTAGGAACGGGTAAGACTCGGTGAAGGTTAAACTCCTCGAGTGTTTAGTCAAAGCTGCAATAGTAGTCAGTTTGCGGGGAGAAGTATGGTAAACATGTGAGAGCACTATCCTCTCCTCCTTCTAACTTATTCTGTTTTACAGTTATTAGGATTCTGACTGTAGTTTGTTGGCATTGCATTCAACGGGCTACCGTTGTCCCCATTGGTCTGGTTCATGGTACGATGACGGGTTCTCTGAGCCTGGCCTCTTCCACTACACCTGGCGGACTGCCCCGCCCGACCCGCCTGGAGTGCTTGGTCCTGCACCGGAACTGTCCACGTTCAGCGGCCACTGGTCCACGTTCTTAGCTAGCTTGGGTCCCTAGATCATAAGTCTTCCGTCACGAGGAGCGGAATTCCTTCTCATATGGTCTCCCTTCCCTGTGGGTTTCCCTAGTTCTCCTCCAAGGTTTTTCTCACTTTTTCCCGACTGGGGTTTTTATGAGTTTTTCTGTCGAATGCAGGAGGTTCCCTGTGTGGACAGTTAGTGTCCAACAGAAAGGATTGGTGATGACAGGACACTTAGCAATTCTAAAACATGTATGGACATTTTCTTCTGTGTGTGCTTTATACTGTATTCTTGCATGTTGTTTTAACTGTTGATTCTCTGACCTGTGGTTGGTGATTTCATGGTTTTGTTATGTCCGCTGAGAGACTTCTGTTGTGACCTAGGGCTTATACAAAGTATAAATTTGTATTGTATTGTATTGTATTTGTACCACGATTTAACAACCCTACGCTAGAACTATTTCTGTTGTCCTGAACTGTTATTAAGTACTGTGTCTGACACACCATAGGTCAGATTTCCTCGCTTATAGTGCTTTAGACTGCAAGCGGGGAACACACACAGTTTAATCTGACTAAGGTTCTGAGGCTATGTAAACTGAGCACACTCAGGCACACACACACATTGCACACACAGGTTTCAATCGGACTAGCCTCTGAGCTAGTAACTGAACATCATGGGCTAGAGGTTGTGGCCGAGCAGCTCTGCTCCCGGCGCCTCAGTTCTGCATCGTCAATTGAGGAGCCAGCAGAACAGTTTTTTTTTGTTTTTTTTTTTTGTTTTGTTTTTTTTTTTTTTTTTTTTTTTTTTTTTTTTTTTTTTTTTTTTTTTTTTTTTTTTTTTTTTTTTTTTTTGTTTTTCTTTTTTGTTTTTTTTTTTTTTTTTTTTTTTTTTTTTTTTTTTTTTTTTTTTTTTTTTTTTTTTTTTTTTTTTTTTTTTTTTTTTTTTTTTTTTTTTGTTTTTTTTTTTTTTTTTTTTTTTTTTTTTTTTTTTTTTTTTTTGTTTTTTTTTTTTTTTTTTTTTTTTTTTTATGTTTGTTTTTTTGTGTTTTTTTTTTTTTTTTTTTTTTTTGTTTTTTTTTTGTTTTTGTTTTTTTTGTTTTTTTTTTTTTTTTTTTTTTTTTTTTGTTTTTTTTTTTTTTTTTTGTTTTTTTTTTTTTTGTTTGTTTTTTGTTTTTTTTTGTTTTTTTTTTTGGTTTTTTTTTTTTTTTGTTTTTTTTTTTTGGTTTTTTTTTTAAAGAATAAATAGAAAGAGCCAGGCCCAAAAATCTTAGCCCAAAAGGGATGTACCCGCCAACGTTGGGTGGATTATCATCCGAGCGGATGAGACCGGAGCTTTCCCAAAAGGCACTCCAATTGTCAACATGAACAACACCACTTCGAGGGCACCAGCCAACAGCCAGCCGGTTTGAAAGCCGAGTGTCTGCTGATGCTTCTGGCAACTGGCAGTGCTAGGTAGGGGCCCCAGAGAAGATGACAGTGTCGGCCATTGTGCTTGCCAAGCTTGCACACGGCCGGCGACTTGCTGCTTCAACGCCCTCGGACTGTTTCCGCCGTAACGTCATTACCTCCGGCGCGTGAATAACAATTCGACGGAAACGCTGCTTTGTGGGTTGGGTATTAGTGACATGTTAGTCCCCATATGAACCAGCCCGGACTCTGAGGAGCACAGGGACCTGGGACTCCTGTGTAGGCCCAGAGTCAGAACTAAAACCAGGGGAGGCTGCTTTTCAATCATGCTGCTAAAATCTGGAACATGTCTTCCTGAAGATGTTGAGACAGGCCTCCTCTCTGACACTTGTTTAAAACCAGGTTAAAGAGCAGTTCTTTTTAACTGTGCATACAACTGAGGGGATTTTATATTTCTATCTTTTCTTTTTAATGTTCTGTGATAATTTAGATTTTAAATGCTATCTTGTTTTGTTCAGACACTTTGAATTGCCTTGGTGTATGAATTGTGCTTATATAAAGAAACTGCCTTGCCTTGCCTTCTGTTAAAACTCAACATAAACATTTATGGACAATTTATCATAATGTTAGGACATTGGTCTCTGCCCCTTATGGAAGGAGCCGATGCTCTGTGTGTTATGTAATCTTAGCATTTCTTAGTTTGATCTGTTTTTGGCGATTTCAACGTGTTTTGTAAAGTCTTCCGAGATTACGAGCTGTTGTGATTAGGGCGATACAAAAATACATTGAATTGAACTGAAATAATGTGTAGTTGTCCGATGTTCTTACTGCAAAATGAGCGTGGTAAACGTCTTTTGATAAAATTGTTTTGGTGAGCCAGTCTTCTCAACGTCTGCCTCTCTGTGTTGCAGGATCATGCACGAGTCCCTGCTGAGCCTCTGGGAGGTGTCGGGGAGGTCCTCTGGCAGGAAGAGGAGGGTGGGCCGGTGCTGAGCCAGAGGCGCAGAGAGCCTCCAGGAGCTCTTCCACAAAGTAAGTCTATGCACTGAACCAGGCATGGAAAGTTTAATTGTATAGCACAGTGTCATACACAGATAGAAACATCACACAGGGTATTAGAAATCGATAAATAATCACGAGTACAATTAAAACAGTGGAGATAAAATCCCGCCGTTGTGGCACAGATAAACTGTTTTCAACCTGATTTGAGCATTGCAGAGAAGAAGCTTGTCTCACATTTTCAGGAAAGACTGTTATGGATTATAGCAGCCATGATCTGAATGCTGCCGTCCTCAGTTAGGTCCTGACCTCGGCATCAGAAGGAGTCCGGTCCCTGTGCTCCTCAGAGTCCCAGCAGGATCCGTCCCCTGTGCTCTCAGAGTCCCAGCAGAGTCTGGTCCCTGTCTCCTCAGAGTTCCCAGCTGGAGTCCGGTCCCTGTGCTCCTCAAGTCCCACAGGAGTCCGGTCCCTGTGCTTCCTCCCGAGTCCCAGCAGGAGTCCGGTCCCTGTGCTCCTCCGAGTCCCAGCAGGAAAGTCCGTCCCTGTGCTCCTCATCCGAGTCCCATCAGGAGTCCGGATCCTGTGCGCCCTCCGAGTCCCAGCAGAGTCCGGTCCCTGTGCTCCTCCGAGTCCCAAGCAGGAGTCCTGGTCACTGTGCTACCCTCCGAGTCCCAGCAGGAGTCCGGGTCCCTGTGCTCGCTCATAGTCCCAGCAGATCCAGGTCCCCTGGCCTCCTCCAGTCCCAGCAGGAGTCCGGGATCCCTGTGTGCTCTCCGAGTCCCAGCAGGAGTCCGTTCCTGTGCTCCTTCCGAGTCCCAGCCAGGAGTCCGGTCCCTGTTCTCCTCCGAGTCCCAGCAGGAGTCCGGTCCCTGTGGCTCCTCCTCCGAGTCCACGCAGAGGTCCGGGCCCAGTGCTCCTCCGAGTCCCAGCAGGAGTCCGGTCCCTGTGCTCCTCCGGTGTTCCCAGCAGGGAGTCCGGTCCCCTGTGCTCCTCCGAGTCCCGCAGGAGTCCGGTCCCTGGCTCCTCCGAGTCCCAGCAGGATCCGGTCCCTGTGCTCCCCGAGTCCCAGCAGATCCGGTCCCTGTGCGTCATCCGAGTCCCAGCAGATCCGTCCCTGTGCTCCTCGCGAGTCCCCACTGGAGTCCGGTCCCTGTCTCCATCCGAGTCCCAGCAGATCCGGTCCCTGTGCTCCCCGAGTCCGCAGCAGGAGTCCGGTCCCTGTGCTCCTCCGAGTCCCAAGCAGGAGTCCGGTCCCTGTGCTTTCCTAGCCGAGTCTCCCAGCAGGAGTCGCCGGTCCTGTGCTCCTCCGAGTCCCAGCAAGGAGTCCGGTCCCCTGTGTCTCCTCCGCGTCCCCGCAGGAGTCCGTCCCCTGTGCTCCATCCGAGTCCCACAGGAGTCAGTTCCTGTGCTCCTTCCGAGTCCCAGCAGGAGTCCGGTCCCTGTGCTCCTCCGAGTCCCAAGCAGGAGTCCGGTCCCAGTGCTCCTTCCGAGTCCCAGCAGGAGATCCGGTCCCTGTGCTCTCCGAGTCCCAGCAGGAGTCCGGTCCCTGTGCTCCGTCCGAGTCCAGCAGGAGTCCGGTCCCTGTGGCACCTCCGATCCGAGCAGGAGTCCGGTCCCGTGCTCCTCGAGTCCCAGCAGGAGTCCGGTGCCCCCTGGTGCTCCTCCGAGTCCCCAGCATGAGTCCGGTCCGCTGTGCTCCTCCGAAGTGGGTCCCAGCAGGAGTCCGGTCCCCGTGCTCCTCCGAGTCCCATGCAGGAGTCCGGTCCCGTGTGCTGCTCTCCGAGTCCAGCAGGGTCCGTCCTGTGCTCCTCCGAGTCCCAGCAGGAGTCCGTCCTGTGCTCCTCCGAGTCCCAGCAGGAGTCCGGTCCCCTGGCTCCTCCGAGTCCCAGCTGAGTCCGGATCCCTCGTGCTCCTCCGAGTCCCAGCAGGAGTCCGGTCCCTGTGCTCATCCGAGCCCAGCAGGAGTCCGGTCCCCTGTGCTCCTCTCCGAGTCCCAGCAGGAGTCAGGTCCCTGTGCTCCTTCCAAGTCCAAGCAGGAGCCGGCTCCCTGCTCCTCCGAGTCCCAGCAGGAGTCCGTCCCCTGTGTCTCCTCCGAGTCCACAGGAGTCCGTCCCCTGTGCTCCTCCGAGTTCCCAGCAGGCGAGTCCGGTCCCCTGTGCTACTGGCTCCGATCCCAGCAGGGTCCGGTCACCTGTGCTCCTTTCCGAGTCCCAGCAGGAGTCCCGGGCCTGTCTCCTGCCGAGTCCCAGCAAGGATTCCGGTCCCTGTGCTCCTTCCGAGTCCCAGCAGGAGTCCCGGTCCCCGTGCTCCTCCGAAGTCCCAGCAGGAGTCCGGATCCTGTGCTCCTCCGAGTCCCAGCAGGAGTCCGGTCCCTGTGCTCCTGCTCCCGAGTCCCAGCAGGAGTCTCGGATCCTGTGCTCCTGCCGAGTCACAGCAGAGTCCGGTCCCTGTTGCTCCTTTCCGAGTCCCCAGCAGGAATTGCCGGTCCCTGTGCTCCTCCGAGTCCCAGCAGGATCCGGTCCCTGTGCTCCGTTCCTCCAGTCCCAGCAGAGGTCGCGGTCCCTGTTCTCCTCCGAGTCCCAGCAGGAGTCCGATCCCTGTGCTCCTCCGAGTCCCAGCAGTAGGCCGGAGGGTCGCCTGTGGCTCCTCCGAGTCCCAGCAGGAGTCCCGGTCCCATAGTGCTCCTCCAGTCCCAGCAGGAGTCCGGTCCATGGTGCTTCCTCCGAGTCCCAAGCAGGAGTCCGGTCCAGTGTGCTCCTCAGAAAGAGATAGAGAGACCTGAGAACTGGACTAATGTGAAGGTACTCGGTCGGTCTAGTCAGGACTCCAAGCGTAAAAATCCATCTCTGTGATAGAAAAACAATAATTCAAATAAAATACCCTCTTCAGATGCTTTATGCTGGAGAATATGTGGTGACGATAGGGGACTACACACATGCTTTTGTCATAGCCTGTATGCTAACACCGCTAAATCGGGGTCGGCAACCTGCGCCCTTATAGTGGCTCCTCGAGTGGCTCCCGTGGACTTTTCAAAAATGTCTGAAAATGGAGTGGCAGGGCTATATTTTATTTCAAGTTTGAATGTGGATTGTGTAGGAGGGCGTACATTCTTAACGTTTTTAAATGCAGTGCATAAGATACTATTCAACATTTTGCCTGTCAACGAAGTGCGTCATATCGGTGACGTCAGGGGCCTCCTGCGCCAGGCGGCCGTTGTATAACAAACCGGCGTGGTGGGCTTGATTCACCAAAGCTAAAGAACAAGAATGAAACATCATCATCACTGAGGAAGGGTCTGCTTAATGTTCTGCTGTCATAATGAGGAAGTTTTGTTTCAACACACGAAGAGCAATGACCGCTAACACCGTTCACGGTGATACGTGAAGGATTCATTCATCTAAAGTCAGAAGCAACCTATTTTCAGACTTCAATCCGCCGCAAAGACCATGAAAGAAAGGCCTGGATATTATTCAGCTCCAGCAAACAGTCAGCCTATGATCAATATGAAACAGACAGGGATGCAGGTGAACTCGAGCCAAAAAGCAGATTTAGTTACTGTAATTTCTTCCTACAATTGCCATGAAAGCAAAAAAAGGAAGTTTAGAAGTTAAGCAGAGTTGGTCACATGTTCGTCATTCTCTCCAGGACGAACGCAGTGAAAACAGACATTTGATAATCATGAATGTTTATTATGCATTTGTAGCCTTACTTTGTCATTTAGATATTAGGCAAATATAGCTAATAACAACTTGATGCCCGTGGTACGTCATAATAACCCTTATACAAGGCTGTTATTTTTGTTTTTTTTTTTTTTGCGGCTCCCAGCAGATGTTGTTTTTAGTTTTTTTTGTCTAATATGGCTCTTAGAACCTTTGGAGTTGCCGACCCCTGCGCTAACTCAATGAAGCCCAATAGAAAGTGCTCAATAGGGCCTAGGTTTTTTGTTCCAACTGCTCTGACTCCTATTGACTTACACCAGAAAGGCAGAGACATAGAACTGGACTAAACGTGATGGTGCTTCCTGGTTTTACATAAGCATGTTTTTTTTCTTTGGTGTGAAGCATCAGAGAATTATCGCCTTAGGGACAAACAACGGTTTACTCTTATCTTAGAGAAAGTTTTGAGTGTTTTTGGTGAGTGTGGGGCACCGTTGGTTACACTCACCTAAAAACCACAAACTTTCTCTAAGATAAGATAAGACGTTTGTTTGGTCCCTTAAAGGCGAGAATTCTCTGATCTTCCACCAAAGAAAAAAACATGATTATGTAAAACCAAAGCACCATCACGTTAATCCAGTTTCTCAGGTCTCTGCTTTGCTGTGTAAGTCAATAGGAGTCCAGAGCAAGTTTGGAACAAAACCTTGCCCATGAGCACTTCTCTATTGGGCGTCATTAGAGTTAGTGCGCAGGGGTCGGCAACTCAAAAGGTTCAAAGGCCATATAGACAAAAAAAAACTAAAAACAACATCTGTCTGGAGCCGCAAAAAACAAAAATACCAGCCTTGTATAAGGCTTATATGAAAGGTACCACGGGCATCAAGATGTTTATTAGCTATATTAGCCTAAATCCTATATGAACAAAGTAAAGGCTATCAAATGCATATTAAACATTCATGATTATCAAATGTATGTTTTCACTGCGTGTCCGGAGAGAAGAAGCACCAGGTGACAAACTCTGCCTTAACATTAACTTCCATTTTTTTTGCTTTCATGCAATTGTAGAAATACCGTAAATAAATCTGCTTTTTGGCGCCGAGTTCACTGCATCACTGGTCTGTCATATTGATCACAGGCTGAAGTTTGCTGGAGCTGAATTAATATCCTGGCCCCTTCTTTCATGTCTTTGCGAAGGATTTGAAAGTCTGAAAAATAGTGCTCTGACTTTAAGAATTAATGAGCTTCACGTAATCCCCCGTGAACCGTGTTTAGCGCGTCATTGCTCTTCGTGTTAAAACAAAACCGGTCTCATTATGACGGCAGACATTTAAGCAGCCCATCCTCAGTGTACTGATAGTTCATTCTTGTTCTTTAGCTTTGGGATTCATGCCCACAGCGCCGGTTTGTTACAACGCCGCCTGGCGCGAGCTGCGTCACGGATATACCCCACTACGTGACAGAATGTTTGAAATAGTACTTATCAGCAGCATTGTAAAAACGTTAAGAATGTATCCTCCTACAAAATCCACATTCAAACTAGAAATAAAATATAGCCCTGCCACTCCAATTTTCAGACATTTTTTGAAAAGGGCTCCAGGAGCCACTCGAGAGCACTAAAGGGCCGCAGGTTGCCGACCCAGTTAGCGGTTAGCATACAGGCTTATGACAAAAGCATGTGTTTATCCCCTATCGGTTTCCACACATTCTCCAAGGCATAAAGCCATCTGAAGAGGGTATTTGATTATTGTTTTTCTATCACAGAGATGGATTTGTAGCTTGAGTCCTGACTAGACCAGGAAGTACCATCACGAATAGTCCATTACTCAGGTTCTCTCTCTCTCTTCTAGAGCACAGGGACCCGACTCCTGCTGGGACTCGAGGACACATGGAACCGGACTCCTGCTGGGACTCGGAGGAGCACATGGACCGGACTCCTGCTGGGACTCGGAGAGCACAGGGACTGGACTCCTGCTGGGAGCTGGAGGCGCACAGGGACCGGACTCCGCTGGACTCGGAGGAGCACAGGGACCCGACTCCTGCTGGGACTCGAGAGCACAGGGACCGGACACCTGCTGGGACTCGGAGGAGCACAGGGACCGGACTCCTGCTGGGGACCGTAGGAGCACAGGGACCGGACTCCTGCTGGGACTCGGATGAGCACAAGGGACCGGACTCCTTGCTGGTACTCAGGAGAGCACGGGACCGGACCTCCTCTGGGACTCGGAGGAGCACAGGGACCGGAACTCCTCTGGACTCGGAGGAGCACAGGGACCGGACTCCTGGCTGGGGAACTACGGAGGAGGCCAGGGACGGACTCCTGCTGGGACTCGGAGGAGCACCATGACCGGACGCCTGCTGGGACTCGGAGGAGCACAGGGACCGGACTCCTGCTGGACTCGAGAGCACAGGGACCGGACTCCTGCGGGGACTCGAGGAGCACATGGACCGGACTCCTGCTGGGACTCGGAGAGCACTAGGGACCGGAACTCCGCTGGGACTCGAGGAGCACAGGGACCACCTCCTGCTGGGGACTCGGAGGAGCACAGGGACCGACTCCTGCTGGGGACTCGGAGGAGCACAGGGACCGGACTCCTGCGGGGACTCGGAGGAGCACAGGGACCGGACTCCTGCTGGGACTCGGAGGAGCACAGGACCGACTCCTGCTGGGACTCGGAGGAGCACAGGGGACGGCGTACTCCTGCTGGGACTCGGAGGAGCACAGGGAACGGACTCCGTGTGGGACTCGGAGGAGCACTGGGACAGGACTCGCTGAGCTGGGACTCGGAGGAGCACAGGGACCGGACTCCTGCGTGGACTCGGATAGCTCAGGCGACCGGACTCCTATGGGAACTCGGAGGTGCACAGGACCGGACTCCGCCTGGGATCCGGAGGAGCACAGGGACCGACTCCTGCGGACTCGGAGGAGCATCAGTGACGACACCTGCTGGGACTCGGAGGAGCACAGGGACCGGACCCTGCCTGGGACTTCGGAGGAGCACAGGGGACCGGACTCCTGCTGGGACTCGGAGGAGCACAGGGACACGGACACCTGCTGGGACCTCGGGAGGAGCACAGGGACCGGAACTCCTCTTGGGACTCGGAGGAGCACAGGGACCGACTCCTGCTGGACTCGGAGCGAGCACAGGGACAGGGACTCCTCAGGGAGCTCGGAGAGCACAGTGACCGGACTCCTGCTGGGACTCGGAGGAGCACAGGGACCGGACTCCGTGGCTGGGACTCTGAGGAGCACAGGGACAGGACCCTGCGGGAACTCGAGGGAGCACAGGGACCGACTCCTGCTGGGACCGGAGGAGCACAGGGACCGGACTCCTGCTGGGACTCGGAGAGCACAGGGACCGGGACTCCTGCTGGGACTCCGGAGAGCACAGGGACCGGACTCCTGCTGGGACTCGGATGGAGCACAGGACCGGACGTCGCTGCTGGGACTCGGGAGGAGCACTGGGACCGGGACTCCTGGGGGACTCGGAGGAGCAACGGGACCGACTCCTGCTGGGACTCGGAGGAGCACAGGGACCTGGACTCCTGCTGGGACTCGGAGGAGCACAGGATCCCGGGTCTCCTGGCTGGCACTCGGAGAGCACAGGACCGACGCCTGCTGGACCGAGGAGCACAGGGACCGGACTCCTGCTGGGGACTCGGAGGGAGCACAGGGACCGACCCTGCTGGGACTCGGAGGAGCAACAGGACCGGACTCCTGCTGGGGACTCGGAGAGGCACAGGACCGGACTCCAGCTGGGACTCGGAGGAGCACAGGGACCGACTCCTGCTGGACTCGAGGAGCACAGGGACCGACTCCTGCTGGACTCGGAGGAGCACAGGGACCGGACTCCGGCTGGGACTCGGAGGAGCACAGGGACCGGACGTCCTGCTGTGACTCGGAGGAGCACAGGACCGACTCCTGCTGGGACTCGAGGAGCACAGGGGACCGGACTCCTGCTGGACGCGGAGGAGCACAGGGACCGGACTCCTGCTTGGACTCGGGAGGAGCAAGGGACCGGACTCCTGCGGACTCGGAGGAGCACAGGGACCGGCCTCCTGCTGGGACTCTGAGGAGCACAGAGGGAGGAAGCAGGGGGGGGAGGGGGGGGGGAGGGGGGGGGAGGGGGGGGGGGGGGGAGAGGAGGGAAGAGGGGACGGGGGAGGGGGCGGGAAAGATAGGGGGGGACGGGAGAGGGGGGGAGGAGGGGGCGGACCCGAGCGAGGGGAGGGGGGAGGAGGGAGGGAGGGGGAAGGGGGGGAGGGGGGAACCCGGACCTCCTGCCTGGACGCTGAAGGAGCCAGGGACCAGACTCCTGCTGGGACTCTGAGGAGCACAGGGACCGGACTCCTGCTGGGACTCTGAGGATCACAGGGACCGGACTCCTGCAGATGCCGAGAGTCAGGACCTAAACATGAGGAGGCAGCAATCAGATTCATGCTGCTATAAATACATAACAGTATCGCTGAAAATGTGAGACAAGCTTCTTCTCTGCAATGAGCTCAAATCCAGTGTTGAAAACAGTTTATCTGTGCCACAACGGAGGGATTTTATCTCCACTCGTTTTATGTCTGTGATTATTTATGATTTTAATACCCGTGTGAATGGTTTCTATCATGTGTATGAACTGTGCTATACAAATTAAAACTTTTTCCATTCCTGGTTAGTGCATATGACTTACCTTTGTGGAAGAGCGCCTGGAGGCTCTCTGCGCTCTCGCAGCACCGCCCACACCTCCGCGTTCCTGCAGAGGACCTCCCGCACCTCCAGAGCCTCCACCAGGGACCCCGGCATGATCCCTGCAACACAGAAGCAGAGTGAGAAGTACTGGCTCACCAAAAACAATTTTATAAAAGACGGTTTTAAAACGCCATTTTTTTTTTTTTTGCCAGTAAGAACAGCGGACAACATAAAATTATTTCAGTTCAATTCAATTATTTTGTATCGCCCCTAAATCACAACATTATATGTTATCTCGAGACTTTTACAAAACAGTTGAAATCGCCAAAAACAGTATCAAACACAAGAAAATGCAAAATTAAATAACACACAGAGCCATCGGTCCATAAGGGCAGAGACCCAATGTCCCAAAATTAGATAAATGCCATAAATGTTTAATGTTGATTTAACAGAAGGCAAGGCAAGGCAATTTATTTAATATATGCACAATTCATACACAAGGCAATTCCATATTGCTGAACAAAACAAGAAAGCATTAAAATCATAAATTATCAAAGAACATTAAATAGTAAGGATAGACATATAAAATCCCTCAGGTGTATGCACAGTTAAACAGAACTGTCGTTTAACCTGGTTTTAAACGTGTCAAGAGAGGAGGCCTGTCTCACATCTTCAGGAAGACTGTCCAGAAGTTTAGCTGCAGAATCTTGAGAAGCAAGCCTCCCATGTTTAGTTCTGACTTGGGCACTAACAGGAGTCCAGTCCCCTGTGCTCCTCAGAGTCCGGGCTGGTTCATATGGGACTAACATGTCACTAAACCCAACCCACAAGCAGCGTTGTCCGTCGAATGTTATTTCACGCGGGTGTTAATGACGTTCGGCGGAAACAGTCCCGAGGTGTTGGAAGCTGCAAGTCGCCGCCCGTGTGCAAGCGGCTAGCACAATGGCCGACACTGTCATCTTCTCTGGGCCCCTACCTAGCACTACATGCAGAAGCATTCAGCCGACACTCGGCTTTCACCGCTGGCTGTCTGGCTGGAGCCCTCGAAGTGGTGTTGTTCATGTTTGACATTGGAGTGCCTTTTTGGGAACGCCCGTCCTCCTCCGTCTCGGATGCTAGCCACCCAACGTTTGGCGGGACATTCCCTTTTTGGCTAAAGAATTTGTCCTGGCTCTTAAACTGTTGTTTCCCCTTTGCCCCCTCGGGCCCCGGGTGCAGAGCTGCGCCTGCCCACAACCTCTGAGCACCCATCTGTTCAGTTACTAGCACAAGGCTAGTCCAGATTGAAAACTGTGTGGCATGTGTTGTGTGTGCCTGTGGGTGCTCAGTTACTAGCCTCAGAACCTAGTCCAGATTGAAACTGTGTGGTTCCCCGCTTGATGTCTAAAAGCACTATATGCGAGAAATCTGACCTAGGTGTCAGACACAGTAACTTAATAAAAGTTCAGACAGACAGAATAAGTTCGAGCTGTAGGTTGTTAAATGTGGTACAAATACATACAATACAATACAATTTATTCCTTTATACCCTAGTCACAACTGAAGTCATCTCAGAGGACTTAACAAAACCATTGAAATCACCAACACCGGTCAGAGAATCACAGTTAAAACACATGAAGAATACAGGTATACAAAGCACACCTGAAGAAAATGTCCATGACATTTGTAGAATGCTAAAGTGTCCTGATCATCACCAATCCTTTCTGTTGGACACTAACTGTCCAACAAGACCCTCCCTGCAACGACAAGGAAAAACTCTTAAAAAACCCATGGAAAAAGTGAGAACCTTGGAGGAGAACTAGGGAAACCCACAGGGAGTGGAAACCATATGAGAAAGGGATCCGCGCCTCCGGACGGACGATACTTATGAAGCTAGGTCCTAAGCTAGCACAGAACGTGGACCAGGGCCGCTGAACGTGACAGTCCGTGCAAGGCCGAAGCACTACCAGGCGGGTCGGCGGGCAGTCCGCAGTGTAGATGGAAGAGGCCCAGGCTCAGAGATCCCGTCATCGTACCATGAAACAGTCAATGGGACAACGGGTGAATAGCAATGAACACAACACAGTCAGAATCCTAAAAATGCTAAACATATAAAGTAGGAAGGAGGAAGGATAGTGCTCAAGTTACCATACTTCTCCCAGGCAAAACTGACTCCCTATGCAGCTTGACTACACTTCTGAGAGTTTACCTTCCTCCGAGTCTTACCTTCCTAGCCATATTCTAAACGAAAGAGGACTGTTTTTAAACCTAGCCTTGGAATAAAGAATAACATACAGCATAATTTATATGCAAAATATACAACATAACAATATACATTATTGAATAAGTATATAACATAATATATAACATAGAATACAGCATATACATATAATATAGGACTCTACATATTATATATTACCTAATAATATGCAAATTAAAGTAAAGTGCTTTAAGCCCTGGCCTTGAATGTTGGAGACCCGTATCTGCTTCCCTTAACAATAAATGGGAAGCTGATTCCACTTTAAAGGAGCTTGGTAGCTAAAATGCTCTGTCCCCACACCAAACCAGTGACCTTTGAGACTTAGGGGACCACCAGACTCTGGCGTTTGTGAGCGCAAACGCTCGACTCGGTTGTGATACGACACTAACGTGTCTTGGAGAAGAAAGGAGCCAAGCATTTATGGCTTTATATGTTTAAGAGAAGGATTTTAAACTTATGCTGTCTCCACATGATCCAGGGTGGAGTGGATTTTAATTAACACCGATTTATGTGCTCCCTCCTTTTGGTATCCTGGTTAAGATCCTAGCTTGCTGTAGTCTGAACGAGCTGGAAGCTCTTCAAAGAGGCTTTAGGGCCACGCTGCAGTAAAGCGTTACAGAGTCCGGCCTTGATGTGACAAACGCGTGAATGAGTTTTTCCGCGTCACTTTTAGGAAGGAAATTCCTAATTTTAGCGATGTTACGTAAGTGAATAACGCCGTTTTAAGTTGCTTGGCTTATATAAGCCTTGAAGGAGAGTCTTGTCAAAAATGACTCCAAGATTCTCACAGTGTTACTGTATTATACTGGACATTATCGAGAGTAACCCTCGGGTTATTGAGGGAGTCACCAGGCGCTTCGGACCGGAGGATCACTTCTGTCTTCTCCGGGTTGAGAATAGGAAGTTAAGAGTCATCCCCACATTTTAAGGTCCTTTATGCAGGCACTGAGCTTTTCTAGCTGATCTGTCTGATTAGGCTTCATCGACAGATAAAGCTGTGTGTCATCTGCAGAGCAGTGGAATTTAATCCATGCTTTTTAATAGTGTTTTTCCCAGTGCAGCAGTAGAAGTGTAAAAGAATCGGTCCTAGTACCGAACCCTGCGGCCCACCGAATTCCACCCAAAAATAAGGCGACCGAGTCCTGATTCACATTGACGAAGTGATAGTTCTGATAAATAGGATTTAAACCAGCCAAGGGTGTCCTCTAAGACCTATATCACATTCTACCTCTGCAGTAAAATCTGTGGTCTATGTGTCCAAATGCGTCCACTAATGTCCAGTAGGACCAGCACTACACTTGTCCCATTATCGGCAGCTAGTATTAAGTTCATCTTGTGACTTTGACTAGTGCCGTTTCAGTTGCTATGATGAGCTCTGAATCCAAAAAAAATGGAAGAGACTTCAAACTATTATTTTCCTGCAGGTGCAGCGGAGCTGCACAGCTAGAAGTTTTTCCAGATTTAGATATAGAAAGTGAGGTTTGAGATCGGTCTTAGTTTTGTAAGTATGTCTGGTCCAGGTTTGTTTTCTTCAGAAGGGGTTTGATTACCGCGGTTTTAAAAGCTTGTGGGACATAGCACATTGGTATGGATGCGTTTATTATATTTACGATAGGCTCAATTAATCAAAGGAAGTATGTTCTTTGAAGAGCCATGTCGGGACGCGTCCTAACATGCAAGTTGAGGCTTTTGAGGATGGTGACCCACAGAGATCACCTCTGCTTGGCTCACTGCCATGAATTATCTAAGGCCCACTGAAGAGTCTAAGTGGGAAGTCACGTAGGCCGCTTCACCTGTTCCACCAATAACCTGCAGGAGCAACCTCCTCCAGCTTGTCACGGATGATTAATTTATTATTAAAGAAGTGGAGAAAGGTCGAACTGGCCTCAGTGAGCTTGGAATTTTAGCCGATTGTGCGCTATGGCAGTTTGGTGAGTTTTTTAGCTACGGTACCAAACAAAAATCTACTGTTTGTTTTAGTCCTTCTTTTAAAGTTGTATAGTAATTGAGTTCGAGCCCCGCGAAGGGCCGTCTTGTATTTCGAGACCTGCTTGTTCCACTCCCTTTGGGACAGGCTCCGAGTGGGAGTGGCGATATAGCCTCTCCAATTTTCTGACGTCCTGTTTTAAAGTGTGGAGTTGAACACTGGTACCAGGGCGACGATGATCTAATCCTAATGGTTTTCTGGTTTAAAGGAGCTGCTGCAATTAATGCTGATTTTAAAAGACTCCATATGTTGCCCACCGTTTGGTCAATGACTGAGGGACGCAGCAGCCTGTGAACAGGTTTCACTGCATCCCCCCAAAGCAGTATTCAACATAGGCTGTATTAGTTCTTTGAACCTTGTGAGAGATTTAACATTTAAGGTTCTTTTTCATTATGGTTTTATCTTGCGGGACAGGAAAGTCCTCCAAAGCGAGATCAAACTGATCAAGAATGGTCAGACAGCAACGAGCTTTGACGCTGGATGTCAACATGGAGAACATCACAGCCGTAGGTCAGGACAAGGTTCCAAGGTGTGGTTATGAAATGTGAGTAGGTTCCTCGACATTCTGAGTAAAACCAAGCACCATCTAGTACCGCTGAAAGCGTTGTTTAAGCTGTCAGTGCGGTCCCTCTCGTCCCCACATTATAATTGAAAGTCTCCACTAGAACTGATGTTTTTCCCATGCCAAAACTAGGTTTGAATGAAGTCAGAGAATTCTGTGTGGAACTCGCTGTAAGGACCAAAGGAGGTCGGTATATAAACTATAAATAGTACTCGTTTTTGTTTTCCTTCCTCCGCAGGACAGGTGATTGAAAAGTGTTAAGTTTTTCAAACGAGTGAAGAAGGCGTTGTTTGGGTTTTGGACTAAGAACCAAGTCATGGTGTGTGAATAAATCCGCAACACCACCGACAGCGACCTGTATCTCTGGCTTTCTGTAGTTTTTTTGTTTTTATAACATGCGTCGGAGGAGTGCACTCATTCAATACTGGAACGTAGTCGTCCTGTTGGAGCCAAGTCTCGCGAGAGCGGCAAACAAGATCCAAGCCCTTGTCTATAATAAATTTCAGTTTATGAGAAAGCGATTTAGACGAGATTGATCTGACGTTACATTTAACCACATAAACCTACAGCTGAAACAAAGGCTTTCAGCGCCGTACGTAGATTGGTGTTGGTTTTACTCAGAATGTCGAGGAACCCTACTCACATTCATAACCACACCTTGACCTTGTCCTGACCTAGCGGCTGTGATGTCTGTCCAATGATGACATCCAGCGAAAGCCCGTGCTGTCTGACCATGTTTCTTGATCACGTTTGATCTCGCTTTGGAGGACATTCCTGTCCCGCAAGATAAAAAACCATTCTGAAAAGAACCTTAAATATAAATCTATCACAAGGTTCAAAGAACTATATACAGCCTATGTTGAATACTGCGGCAGGTAACCTGTTCACAGCAGCTGCGAGTCCCTCAGTCATCGTCCAAACGGTGGGCAACACTATGCGAGTCTTTAAAATCTGCATTAAATGCAGCAGCTTCCTGTAAACAGAAAACCATTAAGGATTTAGATCATCGTCGCCCCTGGTACACAGTGTTCAACTCCACAGACTTTAAACATACGTCAGAAAATGGAGAGGCTATTTCGCCACTCCCACTCGGCAGCCTGTCCACCAGGGAAGTGGAAAGCAGGTCTCCGAAACTACAAGAATGGCCCTTCGCGGGGCTCGAACTCAATACTATTCAAACTTAAATAGAAAGCGAATAAAAACTACAGTAGATTTTTGTTTGGTACCAGTCGATAAAACTCACAAACCTGCCATAGCGCAATCGAGCCTAAAATTCCAAGCTCACTGAGCAGTGTCGACTTTCTTGCTCCCACTTCTTAATAATAAAAATTACATCCATCCGTGACAAGCTGGAGAGGTTGCGCCTGCTTGGTTAGTGTGACAGTTGAAGGCGGCACTACGTTGACTTCCCCACTTAGACTCTTCAGTGTGGGCCATTAATAAATTCATGCTGTGAGCCAAGCAGAGGTGATCTCTGTGGTCACGCTCCTCAAAAGCCTCAACTTGCATGTTAGAACGCAGTCCCGACATGGCTCTTCAAAGACATACTTTTCCTTTGATATTGAGCCTAGTCGTAAATATAATAGAACGCATCCATACAATGTGCTATGTCCCACAAGCTTGTTAAAACCGGACGGTAATTCAAACCCCTTCTGAAGAAAGACCGGATACCTGACCCATAAATACTTACAAACTACAGACCGATCTCGAACCTCACTTTTATAACTAAAATCCTGGAAAAACTTATAGCTGAGCAGCGTCCGCTGCCACCGTGCAGGAAAAATGATATGTTTGAAGTCTTGAATCAGATCAGAGCTCACAAGCAAGAAACGGCACTATTCAAAGTCACAAATACTTACTACTAGCTGCCGATAATGGACAAGTGTCATTGCTGGTCCGTACTGGACCTTAGTGCAGCATTTGACACAATAAGACCACAGCATTCTAACGCAGAGGCTAGATAGATATAGGTCCTTAGGAGGAACAGCCCCTTGGCTGGTTTAAATCCTATTTATATCAGATCGATATCACTTCGTCAATGTGAATCAGACTCGTGGACGCCTATTCTGGAGTGGAAGTCGGTGTGCCGCAGGGTTCGGTACTCGGCGGACCGATCTTTTTCACTCTCAACATGCTGCCACTTGGGAAACATTATTAAATATCATGGAATGAGGAATTTCACTGCTATGCAATGACACAACAGCTTTATCTGTCCGATGAAGCCTAATCAGACAGATCAGCTAGATAAGCTCATTGCCGGCATAAAGGACCTTAAAATATGGATGACTCTTAACTTCCTAATTCTCAACCCGGAGAAGACAGAAAGTGATCCTACTCGGACATCCGAAGCGCCTGCGTGACTCCCCGTCCCTCTCTAACCAGAGGTTACTCTCGATTAATGTCAGTATAATACCGCAGTAACCTGTGAGAATCTTGGAGTCATTTTTGACCAAGAACTCTCCTCAGGCTTATATTAAGCCAAGCAACTAAAACGCGTACTTCCACTTACGGAACACGCTAAAATTAGGAATTTCCTTCCTAAAAGTGACGCGGAAAAACTCATTCAACGCGTTTTGTCACCTCGAAGGCTCGAATACTGTAACGCTTTAACTGGCAGCGTGCCCTAAAGCCTCTTTTGATGAGCTTCCAGCTCGTTCAGAATACAGCAGATAGGATCTTAACAGTACCAAAAAGGAGGGAGCTCATAACTCCGGTGTTAAAATCAGCTCCACTGGCTCCCTGTGAGTACTGAATAAAGTTTTTAAAATCCTACTCTTAACATATATAGGCATAAATGGCTTGGCTCCTCCTTATCACCAAGACTCCGTTAGTGTCGTATGCAACCGGTCGAGCGTTGCGATCCAACAAAACGCCAGACGTCTGGTGGTCCCTAAGGCTCAAAGGGTCACCTGTTTTGTGGCAGAAGCCATTTAGCTACCAAGCTCCTTTACTGTGGAATCAGCTTCCCATTTATGTTAAAGGAAGCAGATACGGTCTCCACATCAGGCGCGGGGAGGCTTAAAGCAACTTTACTTTAATTTAGCATATAATTAGGTAATTATAATATGTAGTGTATATATTATATATATATGCTGTATTATGTTATATATTATAGTTATATATTTATTCCAAGAATGTATTTGTGTTATGTTGTATATTATGTTATATATTTATGCGTAAGTTATGTCTTTATTCAAGGCTTAGTTTAAAACAGTGCTCTTTATTGTGCCTATGGATAGGAAGGTAAGACTCGGAGAAGGTAAAACTCCCAGAGTGTTAGTCAAGCCTGCTTAAGGAGTCAGTTTGCTGGGAGAAGTATGGTAACTTGAGCAGGTCTATCCTCTCCTCCCTCTCCTACTTATCTTTTAGCATTTTAGATGTCTGACTGTATTTGTTTCATTGGCTACACCCGTTGTCCAATGTCCTTTCATGGCACGATGACGGGAATCTCTGACCTGGCCTCTTCCATCTACCACCTGCGGACTGCCCCGCCCGACCCGCCTGGGAGTGCTTCGGATCCCTGCACGGAGCCTGTCCACGTTCAGCGGCCACTGGCTCCAACGTTTTCTGTAGCTAAGCTTAGTCCTAATCATTAGTCTGTCCGTCCGGAGGAGCGGATCCCTTTCTCATATGGGTCCTCCCAACCTGTGGTTTCCCTAGTTCTCACTCCATGTTTCTCACTTTTTCCCACTGGGGTTTTTTAAGAGGGTTTTTCCTTGTCAGATGCAGGAGGGTCTTGTTGGACAACAGTTAGTGTCCAACAGAAAGATTGTGATGAATCAGGTCACTTAGCATTCTACAACAGTATGGCCATTTTCTTCTGTGTGTAGCGATTTATACTGATTCTTCTGTGTTTTAAATGTTGATTCTCTGACCTGTGTTTGGTGATTTCAATGTTTTGTTAAGGGTACCTCTGAGATGACTTTCGTTGTGACCTATGGCTATACAGAGAATAAATTTGTATTGTATTGTATTGGTATTGTACCACTTTTAACAACCCTACCGGGCTAGAACTATTTCTGTCTGACTGGAACTTTTATTAAGTTACTGTGTCTACACCTAGGTCCGATTTTCTCGCATATAGTGCTTTAGATTCAAGGGGGAACACACACATTTTCAATCTGACTTAGTTTCTGAGGCTAGTAACTGAGCACACAACAGGCACACACACACATGCACCCACAGTTTTCAATCTGCTAGCCTCTGAGGCTAGTAACTGAACTGATGGGGGCTCAGAGGTTTGTGGCTAGAGCAGCTCTGCACCCGGAGCCCTCAGTTTCTGCAAGCGTCATTTGAGCGAGCAGAACAGTTTAGGAGCCAGGGCCAAATTCTTAGCCAAAAGGGAGTACCCGCAACGTTGGGTGGATATCATCCGAGGCGGATGAGACCGGGCTTTCCCCAAAAGGCACTACCAATTGTCAACAGTAACAACACCACTTCGAGGGCACCAGCCGGACAGCCAGCGGTTGAAAGCCGAGTGTCCTGCTGAATGCTTCTGCACTGCTAGTGCTATGTAGGGGCCCAGAGAAGATGACTGTGTCGGCCATTGTGCTACCAGCTTGCCACACGGCGGCGACTTGCAGCTTCAAACACCATCGACTGTTTGTCCGCTCGAACGTCATTAACCACCGGCGCCGTGAGTAACAATTTCGAGAAGGAAACGCGCTTGTGGGGGTTTTTTGGGGGGTATTATGACTATGTTAGGCCATATGAACCAGCCCGGACTCTGAGGAGCACCAGGGACCTGACTCCTGTTAGTGCCCAGAGTCAGAACAAACATGGGGAAGGCTGCTTTTCAGATTCATGCTGCGAAATCTGGAACAGTCTTCCGTGAAGATTTGAGACAGGCTCCTCTCTGACAATGTTTAAAACCCAGGGTTAAAGACAGTTCTGTTTAAAGCTGTGCATACAACTGAGGGGATTTATATTTCTATCTTTTCTTTTTAATGTTCTGTATAATTTATGAGTTTAATGCTTTCTTGTTTTGTTCAGGCACTTGAATTTGCCTTGTGTATTAATTGTGCTATATAAATAAACATTGCTTGCCTTGCCTCTGTTAAACTCAAGCATTAAACATATTATGGACATTTATCAAATTTATGGACATTCGTCTCATGCCCTTATGGACCGATGGCTCGTGTGTTATTTAATCTTTGGCAATTCTTGAGTTGTTGATTCTGTTTTTCTTTTTGGGCGATTTCAACTGTTTTGTAAAGTCTCCGAGAAACGACTGTTTTGTTTTAGGGCGATACAAAAATACATTGAATTGAACTGAAATAATGTGTATGTGTAGTCCCGATGTTCTTATGGCAAAATGTGCGTTTAAAAGTCTTTTATAAAATGTTTTGTGAGCCAGAGCTTCTCACTCTGCCTCTCCTGTGTTTCAGGGATCATGCACGTGTCCCTGGCTGTGGCTCTGGAAGGTGCGTGGAGTCCCTCTCTGCAGAAGAGGAAGGTGTGGGCGGTGCTGAGCCAGAGCGCAGAGAGCCTTCCAGAGCTCTCCACAAAGGTAAGTCCATATGCACTGAACCAGGCCATGGAATGTTTAATTGTATAAGCACAGTTTCATACACATGATAGAAAACAATCACACAGTTATTAAAAATCATAAATAATCACAGTAAACATTAAAACGAGTTGGAGATAAAAACCCTCCGTTGTGGCACAGATAAACTGTTTTCACAACTGGATTTAGCATTGCCCAGAGAAGAAGCCTTGTCTCACAATTTTCAGGAAGACTGTTAGATTATAGAAGTTGATGAATCTGAATAGCTGCGCTCCTCGATGTTTAGTCCTGACCTCTGCGGCATCAGTCAGAGTCCGGTCCCTGTGCTCCTCAAGTCCCAGCAGTCCGGTCGCCTGCTGCTCCTCAGAGTCCCAGCAGGAGTCTGGTCCTGTGCTCCTCAGAGTCCCAGCAGGAGTCGGTCCCTGTGCTCCTCAGAGTCCCAGCAGGAGTCCGGTCCTCCTGTGCTCCTCCGAGTCCCAGCAGGAGTCCGTAGTCCCTGGGCTCCCCGAGTCCCACAGGAGCCGGTCCCTGTGCTCCTCCGAGTCACCGCAGGAGCCGTCCCTGTGCTCCTCCGCGAGACCCAGCATGAGTCCGGTCCCTGTGGCTCCTCCGAGTCCAGCAGGAGTCCGGGTCCCTGTGCTCCTCCGAGTCCCAGCAGGAGTCCGGCTCCCCTGTGCTCCTCCGAGTCCCCAGCAGGAGTCCGGTTCCCTTGCTCCTCCGATTCCCACCAGGAGGTCCGGTCCCTAGTGCTCCCCCGAGTCCCCAATGCGAGTCCGGTCCCTGTGGCTTCCTCCGAGTCCCTGCAGGATCCGGTCCCTGTGCTCCCCGAGTCCCACAGGTGTCCGTCCCCTGTGCTCCTCCGAGTCCCAGCAGGAGTCCGGTCCCTGTCCTACTCCGAGTGCCCAGCAGGAGACCGGTCCCCTGTGCGCCTCGAGTCCCAGCAGGAGTTTCCGGTCCCTGTGCCCTCCGAACCCCGCCAGGAGTCCGGTCCCTGTGCTCCTCTGTCCTCCGATCCCAGCGAGTCTCCGGTCCCTGTGCTCCCTCGAGTCCCAGCAGGAGTCCGGTCCCCTGGTGCGCCTCCTCCGAGTCCCAGCAGGAGTCCGGTCGCCTGTGCTCCTCCGAGTCCCCAGCAGGAGTCCTTCCCGGTGCTCCCTACCGAGTCCCCCAGCAGGAGTCCGTCCCCTGTGCTCCCTCCGGTCCACGCAGGAGTCCGGGTTCCCTGTGCTCCTCCGAGTTCCGCAGCAGGGAGTCCGGCTCCTGGTGCTCCTCCGAGGTCCCCAGAAGGAGTCCGGTCCCTGTGCTCCCTCCGAGTCCCAGCAGGAGGTCCGGTCCCTGTTGCCTCCTCCGAGTCCCAGCAGGAGTCCCCGGTCCCTGTGCTCCTCCGGAGTCCCAGCAGGAGTCCGGTCCCCTGTGCTCTCCGAGTCCCCAGCAGGAGTCCGGCTCCCTGTGCTCCTTCCGAGTCCCAGCAGGGGAGTCCGGTCAGCCTGGTGCTCCTCCGAGTCCCAGCAAGGAGTCCGTCCCTGTGCTCCTCCGAGTCCCAGCAGGAGTCCCGGATCCCTGTGCTCCCCCGAGCCCCAGCTGGAGTCCGGTGCCCCTGTGCTCCTCCGAGGTCCCCAGCAGGAGTCCCGGGTCCCTGTGCTCCTCGCGAGTCCCAGCAGGAGTCCCGGTCCTGTGCTCCTTCCCGAGTCCCAGCGGAGTCCGGTCCCTGTGTATCCCTCCGAGTCCCAGCAGAGTCCGGACCCTGTGCCCTCCGAGTCCCCAGCAGGAGTCCGGATCCCTGTGCGCCTCCGATCCCAGCCAGGAGTCCGGTCCCTGTTCTCCCTCCGAGTCCCCAGCAGGAGTCCGGATCCCTGTTGCTCCCCGAGTCCCAGCAGGAGTCCCGGACCTGTGCGCCCTCCGAGTCCCACAGGAGTCCCGGTCCCTGTGCTCCTCCGAGTCCCAGCAAGTCCGTCCCCCTGTGCTCCTCCGAGTCCCGAGCAGGAGTCCGGGTCCCTGTGTCCTTTTCTCCGAGTCCCAGCAGGAGTCCGGTCCCCTGTGCTCCTGCCGAGTCCCAGCAGAGTCCTTCCCCCCTGTGCTCCTCCTAGTCCCCACAGGATCCGGGTCCCTGTGCCCTCGATATCGAGATAGGTTTTCCCAGCAGGAGTCCCGGTCCCTGTGCGCCTCCGAGTCCCAGCAGAGGCTCCGTCCTGTGCTCTCCGAGCTCCCAACAGAGTCGGTCCCTGTGCTCCTCCGAGGCCCAGCAGGAGTCCGGTCCCTGTGCTCCTACCGATCCCAGCAGGATCCGGTCCCTGTGCTCCTCCGAGGTCCCTGCAGGAGTCCGGGGTCCCCTGTGCGCCTCATCCCAGCAGGAGTCTGGATCCCTGTGCTCCTCCGAGTCCCAGCATAGTCCGGATCCCTGTGCTCCTCCGATCCGCAGCAGGAGTCCGGTCCCTGTGCCTGCCTCCGAGTCCCAGCTGGAGTCCCGGTCCCTGTGCTGCCTTCTCCGAGTCCCAGCAGGAGTCCGGTCCCTGTGTCCGCCCGATCCCAGCAGGAGTCCGGGTCCCTGTGCTCCTCAGTCCAGCAGGAGTCCGGTCCCTGTGCTCCTCCGAGTCCCAGCAGGAGTCCGGGTCCCTGTGCTCCTCCGAGTCCCAAGCAGGAGGTCCCCGGTCCCTTGCTCATTCCGAGTCCGCAGTACAGAGTCCGGTCCATGTCCCTCCGAGTCCCAGCAGGAGTCCGGTCCATGTGCTCCTCCGAGTCCCGAGCAGGAGTCCGCTCCTGTGCGCCTCATAAGAGAGGAGAGAGACATGATAACGTGGACTAATGTGATGGTACTTCCTGGTTCTAGTCAGACTCAAAGCTACTAATCCATCTCAGTGCTAGAAAAACAATAATCAAATACCCTCGTTCATATGCTTTATGCTGGAGAATTTGTGGAACGATAGGGGACTAAATTATGACACTTGCTGTTTTGCATAGCCTGTTAGCTAACCCGCAAACTCGGGTTCGGCAACCAGCGGGCCCTTTTATGCGCCTTCGAGTGGCTCCCAGGAGCCTTTTCAAAATGTCTGAAAATGGAGTGGCAGGCTATAGTTTATTTCTAGTTTGAATGTGGATTTTGGTAGGAGATTACATTCTAACGTTTAAAATGCGTGCATAAGTACTATTTCAACATTTTTCTGTCACGGTAGTGCGCATATCGTGACGCAGCCTCGCGCCAGGCGGGCCGTTGTAAACAAACCGGACCGCGTGTGGGCATGATTCCCAAAAGCTAAAGAACAAGAATGAACATATCAGTCACTGAGGAAGGGCTCTTAATGTCTGCCGTCATAATGAGAAGTTTTGTTTCACACGAAGAGCAATGACGCGCGAAACACCGTTCACGGTGATTACGTGGAAGGATTCATTCATCTTAAAGTCAGAGAACCTGATTTTCAGAACTTCAAAATCCTCCGCAAAGACCATGAAAGAAAGGGCCTGGATATTAATTTCCGCTCCAACACCAATCAAACTTCAGAGAGCCTGTGGAATCAATTGAACAACTAGTGATGCAGTAGTGAACTCGGAGCCAAAAAGCAGATTATTTACTGTATTTCTACCAATTGCATGAAAGTACAAAAGAAATGGAAGTTAAAGTTAAAGCAGAGTTGTCACATGTTGCGTCATTCTCATCCAGGACACGCAGTGAAAACATACAGTTGATAATCGATGAATGTTTTATTATGCATTTGTAGCCTTTACTTTTGTCAGTTGATATAGGCTAAATATAGCTAATACATTTCTTGAGGCCACGTGGTACCTTTCATATAAGCCTTATTACAAGGCTGTTATTTTTGTTTTTGCGGCTCCAGACAGATTGTTTTTTTTAGTTTTTTTTTGTCTAATATGCTCTTTGAACCCTTTTGAGTTGCAGACCCCTTGCGCTAACTCAATGAAGCCCAATAGAGAAGTGCGCTGGGCAAGGTTTTGTTCACTGTGCTCTGACTCCCCTAATTGACTTTACCAGAAAAGCAAGACCGGAGAACTGGACTAACGAGATGGTGCTTCCTGGTTTATACATAATCAATGGTTTTTTCTTTGTGTGGAAGATCAGAGATATTCTCGCCTTTAAAGGACAAACAACGGTTTATCTTATCTTTAAGAAAGTTTGAGTTTTTTGGTGATGTGGACCAGGTTTGGTGTTACACTCACCAAAAAACCCATACTTTTTCCTCTAAGATAAGATAAACCGTTGTTTTGTCCCTTAAAGGCGAGAATTCCTCTGATCTTCACACCAAAGAAAAAAAACATGATTATGTAAAACCAGGAAGAACCATCACGTTTTAGTCAGTTCTCAGGTCCAGCTTTCTGTTAAGTCCAATGAGATCAAGGAGCAAGTTGGAACAAAACCTTGCCCATGAGCCCTTCTCTATTGGGCTTCCTTGAGTTAGCGCAGGGGTCGGCAACTCAAAAGTTCAAAAAGCCATATTAGACAAAAAAAAACTAAAAACAACATCTGTCTGGAGCCGCAAAAAACAAAAATAACAGCCTTGTAATAACAGGCTTTTATGAAGGTACCCACGGGCATCAAATGTTATGTAGCTAGATTACCTAATATCTAATGTCAAAGTAAGGCTACAAATGCATAAAAACATGTCATGATAATCAAATTTGTTTTCACTGCTGTCCTGGAGAGAATGACGCACCATGGACAACTCTGCTTTAACTTATACTTCCATTTTGTTGCTTTCATGAATTGTAGAGAATACAGTAAATAAATCTGATTTTTGGCTCCGAGTTTCACCTGCATCATCTGTCGTTCATATGATCACAGGCTTAAGTTGCTGGAGCGGAATAATTATCCTGGCCCTTTCTTTCAGGGTCTTTGCGGAGGATTTGAAGTCTGAAAATAGGTGCTCTGACTTTTAAGATGAATGAATCCTTCACGTAATCACCGTGAACGGTGTTTAGCGTGTTCATTGCTCTTCGTGTTGAAACAAAACTTCTCATTAGACGCAGACATTAAGCAGCCCTGTCCGCAGGTGACTGATATGGTTCATTCTTGTTTCTTTAGCTTTGGGATTCTGCCCACACGCCGTTTGTTTTTACAACGGCCGCCTGGCGCGAGCTGCGTCACCGGGATATGACGCACTACGTGACAGAAATGTTGAAAAAGTACTTATGCACAGCATTTTAAAAACGTTAAGAATGTAATCCCTCCTACAAAATCCACATTCAAACTTGAAATAATATATAGCCCTGCCACTCCATTTTCCAGACATTTTTGAAAAGGTCCCGGTGCCACTCGAGGAGCACTAAAGGGCCGCAGGTTGTCGCGACCCGAGTGTAGCGGGTTAGCATACAGGCTATGACAAAAGCATGTTGTTTAGTCCCTATCGTTTCCACATATTCCAGCATAAGCATCTGAAGAGGGTATTTGATTATTGTTTTTCTAATCCACAGAGATGATTTGTAGCTTGAGTCCCTGACTAAACCAGGAAGTACCATCACATTAGTCCTGTTCCTCAGGTCTCTCCTCTCCTTCTTAGGAGCACATGGACCGACTCCTGCTGGGAAACTCGGAGGAGCACGAGGGACCGGACTCCTGCTGGGACTCGGGAGGAGCACATGGACGCGACTCCTGCGGGACTCGGAGGAGCACAGTGACCGACTCCTGCTGGGACTTCGGAGGAGCAAGGGACCGGGAACCCTGCTGGTACTCGGAGGGCACAGGACCGACTCCTGCTGGGACCTCGGAGGAGCACAGGACGCGGACTCCTGCTGGGACTCGGAGGGCACAGGGACCGACTCCTGCTGGGAACTCGGAGGAGCACAGGGACCGGACTCCTGATGGGATCTCGGAGGAGCTCAGGGACCGGACTCCTCTGGGACTCGGAGGAGCACAGGGACCGTACTCCTGCTGGGACTCGGAGAGGCACAGGGTACGACCTCCTGCTGGGACTCGGAGGAGCACAGGACCGGACTCCTGCTGGGACTTCGGAGACACAGGGACCGGACTCCTGCTGGGACGCGGAGGAGCACATGGACCGGGACTGCCGCTGGGACACGGAAGGAAGCCAAAGGGACCGGACTCCTGCTGGACTCGAGGACACAGGGACCGGACTCCTGCAGGGACTCGAGGACACAGGGACCGGAACTGCCTGCTGGGACTCGAAGGAGCACAGGGACGCGGGACTCCTGCTGGACTCGGAGGAGCACAGGGACCGGGTCTCGCTGCTGGGACTCGGAGGAGCACAAGGACCGACTCCTGCTGGGACTCGGAGGGAGCACAGGGACCGGACTCCTGCTGGACTCGGAGGAAGCACAGGGACCGACTCCGGCTGGGACGCGAGAGCACAGGGACGACTCCTGCTGGGACTCGGAGAGCACAGGTACCGGGGACTCCTGCTGGGACTCGTGAGAGCACAGGGACCGGACTCCTGATGGGACACGGAGGAGCACAGGGACCGGACGCCTGCTGGGACTCGGAGGAGCACAGGGACCGACTCCTCGGGGACTCGGAGGAGCACAGGGACCGACTCCTGCTGGGACTCGGAGGAGCACAGGGGACCCGGACTGGTCCTGCTGGGACGCGGAGAGCACAGGGAATCGGACCTGCTGGGACTCGGAGGAGCAACAGGGACGGATCCGGCTTCTGGGACTCGGAGGAGCTCAGGGACCGACTCCTGCTGGGACTCGAGGAGCACAGGGACCGGACTCCAGCTGGGACTCGGAGGAGCACAGGGACCGGACTCCTGCTGGGACTCGGGGAGCACAGGGACCGGACTCCTGCTGGGACTCGGAGGAGCACAGGGACCGAACTCCTGCTGGGACTCGGAGGAGCACAGGGAACCGGACTCCTGCTGGAACTCGGAGAGCCACAGGGACCGGACTCCTGGCTGGGGACTCGGAGGAGCTCAGGGACGGACTCCTGCTGGGACTCTGGAGAGCCAGGGACCGGACTCCTGCTGGGCTCGAGGAGCACAGGGACGGACTCCTGCTGGGACTCGGAGGAGCACAGGGACCGGACCTGTTGTGGGACTCGGAGGAGCACAGGGACCGGACTCCTGCTGGTACTCGAGGAGCACAGGGACCGACTCCCCTGCGTGGAACTCGGAGGGAGCACAGGGACCGGAACACCTGCTGGGACTCAGGAGGAGCACAGGGACCGGACTCCTGCTTGGACCGGAGGAAGCACAGGGGACCGGACTCCTGCTGGGCTGCGGTGGGAGCACAGGAACCGGACTCCTGGCTGGACTCGGAGGAAGCACTGGGACCGGACTCCTGATGGGACTCGGAGGAGCACAGGGACCGGACTCCTGCTGGGACTCGGAGGAGCGCAGGGGACCGGACTCCTCTGGGATCGGAGGAGCACAGACCGGACTCCCTGCCTGGACCGGGAGGAGCACAGGGACTCGGACTCCTGCTGGGACTCGGAGAGCACAGGACCCGGACTCCTGCTGGGACTCGGAGGAGCTCAGACCGGACTCCTGCTGGAGAACTCGGAATCACAGGGACCGGACTCCTGCTGGGACTCGGAGGAGCACAGGGACAGGACTCCTGCGGGACTCGGAGAGCACAGGGACCGGACTCCTGCTGGACTCGGAGGAGCAAGGACCGGACTCCTGCTGGACGCGAGGAGCACAGGGACCGGACTCCTGCTGGACTCGTAGAGCACAGGGAACCGGACTCCTGCGGGGACTCGTGAGGAGCACAGGGACCGGACTCCTGCTGGGACTCGAGACACAGGGACCGGACTCCGGCTTGGACTTGGGAGGCACAGGTGAGGGGACTGAAAGATGAAGAGAACCGGACTCCTGTTTGGACTCTGAAGGAAGCACAGGGACCAGTCTCCTGCTGGGACTCTGAGGATCACTGGGACCGGAACGCCTGCTGGACTCTGATGAGCAAGGGACCGGACTCCTGCTGAGCCGAGGTCAGGACTAAACATGAGGATGCAGCTATCAGATTCATGCTGCAATTATCCATAACAGTCTTCTGAATAAATGTGAACAAGCTTCTTCTCTGTCAATGCCCAAATCCAGGTTGAAAACAGTTTATCTGTGCCACCAACGGAGGGAGTTTTATCTCCACTCTTTAAATGTACTGTATTATTTTATGATTTTAATACCCTGTGTGATGGTTTTTCTATCAAGTGTATGAACTGTGCTATTCATTAAACTTGTCATGCCTGGATCAGTGCATATGACTTACCTTTGTGGAAGATGCCTTTTATTTGGGGTTTTGTGTTTTTTGGGGGGGGGGGGGGGGGGGGGGGGGGGGGGGGGGGGGGGGGGGGGGGGGGGGGGGGGGGGGGGGGGGGGGGGGGGGGGGGTGGGGGGGGGGGGGGTTTTTGTTTGTGTGGTGTTGTTTTTTTGTTTGTTTTGTGGTGTGTGGGAGGCTCATCTGCGCTCTGGCTCAGCACCGCCCATCCTGCCGCTTCCTCAGAGGACCTCCAGCCACCTCCAGAGCCTCAGCCAGGGACACGTGCAATGATCCCTGCAACAACAGAGAGGCAGAGTGAGAAGTCCTGGCTCACCAAAACAATTTTATAAAAGACGTTTTAAAAACGCTCATTTTGCAGTAAGATCATCGGACAACATACAACATTATTGCTGTTCAATTCAATGTATTTTTGTATCGCCCTAAATCACAACAGTCGTTATCATCGGAGGACTTTACAAAAGCAGTTGAAATCGCCAAAAAGAATCATACTCAAGAAATGCAAGATTAAATAACACAAGAGCCATCGGTTCCATAAGGGCAGAGACCAATGTCCATAATTATGATAAATTCCATAATGTGTAATGTTGCGTTTAGACGAAGCAAGCAAGGCAATATTTATATAGCACATATTCATAAACAAGGCAATTCAAAGTGCTGACCAAAACTAGAAAGCATTAAAATCATAAATTATCACAGAACATTAAAAAGAAAAGATAGAAATATAAAATCCTCAGTTGTATCACAGTTTAATCAGACTGGACCTTTAACCTGGTTTTATACATTTCAAGAGAGGAGGCCTGTCGCACATCTGCAGAAGACTGTTCCGATTTTAAGCAGCATGAACTGAAAAGCCAGCCTCCCCATGTTTAATTCTACTCTGGGGCACAAACAGAGTCCCATCCCTTGTGCTTCCTCAAGTCCGGGCTGGTTCATATGGACTAACATGGTCACAATACCCAACCCACAAGCAGCGTTTTCCGTCGATTTTTATTCACGGCGGGTGGTAATGACGTTCGGCGGAAACAGTCCGAGGTGTTGAAGCTGCAAGTCGCCGCCGGTGTGCAAGCTGCTACACAATGGCCGACACTGGTCATCTTCTCTGGGCCCCTACCTAGCACGTAAGCCCAGTGGCAGAACATTCAGCAGACACTCGGCTTTCACCGCTGGCTGTCTGCTGGTGCCCTCGAAGTGGTGTTGTTTCATGTTTGACAATTGGAGTGCCTTTTGGGGAAAGCCCGGTCTCATCTCTCGGATGATATCCACCCAACGTTGGCGGGTACATCCCTTTTGGCTAAGAATTTGGCCTGGCTCTAAACAGTCTGCTCGGCTCAAATGAGCTATGCAGAACTGAGGCCCCGGTGCAGAGCTGCTCTGCACAACCTCTGAGCCCCCATCTGTTCAGTTACTAGACCTCAATGCTAGTCATATTGAAACTGGGTGTGCATGTGTGTGTGTGCCTGTGTGTGCTCAGTTACTAGCCTCAAACATAGTCAGATTGAAACTGGTGTGGTTCCCCGCTTGAAGTCTAAAGCACTATATTCGAGGGAAATCTGACCTAGGTGTCAGACTACGTACTTTTAATATAAGTTCCAGACAGACAGAAATAGTTTCTAGCGGTAGTGTTGTAAATGTGGGTAACAATAAATACAATACAATACAATTTATTCTTGTAATAGCCCTAGGGCCAACAGAAAGTCATCCAGAGGACTTAACAAAACCATTGAAATCACCAACACAGGTCAGAGAATCAACAGGTAAAAACACATGAATAATACAGTATAAAGCACACACAGAAAAAATGTCCATACATGTTGTATAATGCTAAAGTGTCCTGATCATCACGAACCTTCTGTTGGACACTAACTGTCCAACAAGACCCTTCCTGCATCGACAAGGAAAAAACGCTTAAAAAACCCAGTGGGAAAAAGTGAGAAACCTTGAGGAGAACTAGGGAAACCCACAGGGAGGGAGACCCATTTGAGAATGGGATCCGCACTCCGGACGGACCAGACTAATGATCTAGACCTATCTACTACAGAACGTTGGACCAGTGGCCGCTGAACGTGGACAGGTCCGGTGCAGGACCGTAGCACTCGCCAGGCGGGTCGGGCGGGGCAGTCCGCAGTGGTGAGATGGAAGAGGCCAGCTCAGAGATCCCCCGTCATCGTAACCAGGAAACAACAATGGTACTAACGTGTGAATAGCAATGAACAAACTACAGTCGAAATCCTAAAAATGCTAAACAGATAAAGTAGGAAGGAGGAGAGGATAGTGCTCAAGTTACCATACTTCTCCCAGCAAACTGACTCCCTAGGCAGCGTGACTAACACTCTGAGGAGTGTAAACCTCTCCGAGTCTTACCTTTCCTAGCCGATAATGCTATACTAAAGAGGACTGTTATTAAACCTAGGCCTTGAATAAAGAATAACATACAGCATAATATATAACATATATATACTACATAACACAATACATTATTGAATAATATATAACATCAATATATAACATAATACGCATATATATATAACATGATATACACTACTTATTATATATTACCTAATTATATGACTAAATTATTGTAAAGTGGATTTAAGCCTGCCTTCTGAATGTGTATACCGTATCTGCTTCCTTAACATAAAGTGGGAAAGCTTGATTCCACAGTAAAAGGAGCTTGTAGCAAATGTCTGCCACCAACAGTGACTTGAGACCTTAGGGACCACCAGACGTCCTGGCGTTTTTGTGAGCGCAACGCTCGACTCGGTGATACGACACTAACGTGTCTGTGGAGATAAGAGTGGAGCCAAGCCAATTTATGCTTTATATGTTAAGAGAAGGATTTAACTTTATTCTGGTACTCCACAGGGGAGACCAGTGGAGTGATTTTTAACACCGGAGTTATGGTGCTCCCTCCGTTGGTACCTGTTAGAGATCCTAGCTGCAGTATTCTGAACGAGCTGGAAGCTTTCAAAGAGTCTTTAGGGTCACGCTGCGCAGTAAAGGCGTTACGTAGTCGAAGACCTTGAGGTGACAAACACGTGAATGAGTTTTTCCGGCGTCTCTTTTAGGAGGAAAATTCCTAAATTTAGCGATGTTACGTAAGTGGAAGTTCGCCGTTTTAAGGTTGCGTGGCTTTATATAACCTTGAAGGAGAGTTCTGGTCAAAATGACTCCAAAGATTCCTCACAGTGATTACTGGGTATTCATACTGACTTTTACGAGAGTAACCATCTGGTTAGTGAGGGAAGTCACGCAGGCGCTTCGGACCGAGTAGGATCACTCTGTCTTCTCCGGTTTAGAAGTAGGAAGTTAGAGAGTATCCACATTTTAAGGTCATTACTGCAGGCACGGAGCTTTTCTAGCTGATCTGTCTGATAGCTTCATCGACAGATTAAGCTGTGTGTCACTGCATACAGTGGAAATTAATTCCATGCTTTTTAATAATGGTTCCAGTGGCAGCATGTAAGAGTGGAAAGAGAATCGGTCCGAGACCGAACCTCGGCCCACCGAATTCCCACTCCAGGATTAAGGCGACAGTCTGATTCACATTGCGAAGTGATATCGATCTGATAAAGAGGATTAAAACCACCAGGGCTGTTCCTCTAAGACCTATAGTACATACTAGCCTCTGCATAAATGCTGGGTCTAGGTGTGCAAATGCAGCACTAAGTCCATAGGACCAGCACTGACACTTGTCCAGTATCGGCAGCTAGTAATAAGGTCCTTGTGACTTTGATTAGTGCCGTTTCAGTGCTATGATGAGCTCTGAATCCAGATTGAAAGACTTCAAACATATTATTTGTCCTGCAGGTGGCAGCGAGCTGCTCAGGCTATAAGTTTTTCCAGGATTTTAGATATAAGAAGGGAGGTTTGAGATCGGTCTGTAGTTTGTAAGTATTTTCTGGGTCCAGGTGTTTAGTTTTCTTCAGAAGTGTTCGATTTCCAGCGGTTTTAAAAGCTTGTGGGACATAGCCACATGTGTATGGATGCGTTTATTGATATTTACGATAGGCTCAATTATCAAAGGGAAGTATTCTTTGAAGACCATGTCGGACTGCGTCTAACATGCAAGTTGAGGCTTTTGTGATGTGAACCACAGAGATTCACCTCGTGCTTGGCTCACAGCATGAATTATTAAAGCCCACGAGAGTCTAGTGGGAAGTCCCCCAAACGATTAAAATGGCCCCCGCTTCAACCTGTCCACCACTAACACAGGAGCAACCTCGCTCCAGCTTGTCACGGATGGATGTCATTATATATAAAGAATTGGGAAAGTCGACACTGCTCAGTGATCTTGAATTTTAGGCTCGATTGCGCTATGGCAGTTTTGTGAGTTTAGCGACGGTAACCAAAACAAAAATCTACTGGTTGTTTTATTCGCGTCTATTAAAGTTGAATTAGTATTGAGTTCGAGCCCCGCGAAGGGCCTTCTTGTAGTTTCGGAGACCTCTTTCCACTCCTGTGGCAGGCTCCCGAGTGGGAGTGGCGATATAGCCTCTCCAATTTTCTGACGTCCTGTTTTAAAGGTGTGGAGTTGAACACTGTACCAGGGCGACGATGATCAAATCTGAATGGTTTTCTGTTTTTAAAAGGACTGCTGCATTTAATGGCAGATTTTACAAGACCTCCATAGTGTTTGCCCACCGGTTTGGTCAATGACTGAGGGACGGGCAGCAGCTTGAACAGTTTCACCTGCAGCAGTATTCAACATAGGCTGTATTAGTTCTGTGCACCTTGTTATAGATTTATCATTTAAGGTTCTTTTCATTATGGTTTTATCCTGGCGGGACAGGAAAGTCCCCAAAGCGGATCAAACGTGGATCAAGAAATGGTCAGAGCAGCAACGACTTTGGACCTGGATGTCAACATTGGAGACATCAACAGCCGTAGGTCGGACAAGGTCCAAGGTGTGGTTATGAATGTGAGTAGGTTCCTCGACATTCTGAGTAAAACCAACACCATCTTGTACTGGCGCGGAAAGCTTTGTTAAGCTTGTCAGTGCTGTCGTCCCACGATGTATATTGAAGTCTCTCCAGCTATAACTATGTTTGCCCCATTCAAAACTAGGTTTGAAATGAAGTCAGAGAATTCCTGTTAGGGAAACTCGTGAAAGGGACCAAGAGGTCGGGTATATAAACTATATAATAGTACTCGCATTTTTGTTTTCCCTCCACCCAGGACAGGTGATTGTAAGTGTTAAGTTTTTCAATACGAGTGAAAAGCGTGTTTGGTTTTGGGACTAAAGAACCAATTTGGTGTGTGATATAATCGCAACACACACCGTGCCGCGAACCTGTAGCTCTGGCTTTCTTGGTAGTTAACATGCGTCGGAGGAGTGCACTCATTCAATCTGGACGTAGTCGTCCTGTTGGAGCCAAGTCTCCGAGAGCGCTACACAGATCCAAGCCTTGTCTATAATGTTCGTTTATGAGAAGCGATTTAGACGAGATTGAGCTGACGTTCATTGAACCCTCATAATCCTGACAGCTTAACAAAGCTTTCAGCGCCGTACTAGATGGTGTTGGTTTTACTCGAGAAGTCGAGGAACCTACTCACATTCATAACCACACCATGGACCTGGTCCTGAACCTACGGCTGTGATTCTCCAATGTTGACAGCCCCAGCGTCAAAGCTCGTTGCCGTTCTGAAAGCCATTTCTTGATCACGAATTGTCTCGCTTTTGAGACTTTCCTGTCCCCGGCAAGATAAAACCTAATGAAAAGAACCTTAAATGATAAATCTAATCACAAGTTTCAAAGAACTAATACAGCCTATGTTATTACTGCTGCAGGTGAACCTTTTCACAGCACTGCAGGTCCCTCAGTCATCGACCAAACGGTGGGCAACTCTATGGATCTATAAAAGCTGCAATTAAATGCCAGCAGCTCTTAACAACAGAAAACCATTAGGATTAGATCATCGTCGCCCTGGTACAGGTGTTCAACGCCAGCACTTTAAAACAGGACTTCAGAAAATTGGAGAGGCTAATATCGCCACTCCCACTTCGGGAAGCCTGTCCACAAGGGAGTGGAAGAGTCTCCGAAACTACAAGAAGGCCCTTCGCACGGGCTCGAACTCAATACATTCAACTTTAATAGAAGCGAATAAAAACAACAGTAGATTTTGTGTTTGGTACCACGGGTCGCTAAACTCACAAACGGGCCATAGCGCAATCGAGGCCTAAAAAATTTCCAAGCTCACTGAGCAGTGTCGACTTTCCTTCCCCCCCACCTTCTTTTAAATAATAAAAATTACTCTCCATCCGTGACAAGCTGGAGGAGGTTGCTCCTGCTGTTAGTGGTGGACAGGTTGGAAGCGGCATACGTGACTTCCCACTTAGACTCTTCAGTGGGCCCTAATAAATTCATGCGTGAGCCAAGGCAGAGGTATCCTCTGAGGTCACATCCTCAAAAGCCTCAACTTGCATGTTAGACGCAGTCCCGACATGGCTCTTTCAAATGACAACCTTCCTTTGATATTGAGGCCTATCGAAATATAAAAAACGCCATCCATACAATATGGCTATGTCCCCAACAAGATTTTAAAACCCGGTAATCAAACCCCTTCTGAAGAAACAAGTCCAGGACCCAGAAATACTATACAAACTACAGAGACCGATCTCGTACCTCACTTTTATATCGAAAAATCTGGAAAAACTATAGCTGAGAGGTCAGCTCCGCTGCCACCTGCAGGAAAAATGATATGTGTTTGAAGTCTTTCAATCAGATTCAGTAGCTCCATCATAGCACTGAAACGGCTCTAGTCAAAGTCACAAATGACGTTTCTACTAGCTGCCGATAATGGAACCAATATGTCAGTGCTGGGTCCCTAACTGGACCGTAGTGCTGCATTTGACACAATAGACCAACAGCATCACTGCAGAGGCTAGAATGGGATATAGGTCTTAGAGGAACAGCCCTTGCTGGGTCTTAAATCCTATTAATCAGATCGATATCAACTTCCGTCAATGTGATTCAGGACTCGCGCCTTATCGGGAGTGAAGTTACGGTGTGCCCGCAGGGTTCGGTACTCCGGGGGGTCCGATTCTTTTTACTCCTACATGCTGCCACGGGATACTATATTAAAAAAGCATGGAATTATTTTCCACTGCTATGCAGATGACACACAGCTTTATCTGTCGATGAAAGCCTAATCAGACAGATCAGCTAGAAAAGCTCATGCCTGCATAAAGGACCTTAAAATATGGATGACTCTTAACTTTCCTACTTTCTCAACCCGGAGAAGACAGAAGTGATCCTACTGTCGGTCCGAAGCGCCTCGTGACTCCCTCACTAAACCAGATGGTTTTTACTCTCGATAATGTCAGTATAATACCCCAGTATACACTGGAGGAAATCCTTGAGTCATTTTTGACGCAAGAACTCTCCTTCAAGGCTTATATAAGCCAAGCAACAAAAAACGCGTACTTCCACTTACGTAACAGCTCGCTAAAATAGGAATTCCTTCCTAAAAGTGACGCGGAAAAACTCATGCCACGGCGTTTGGTCACCTTCAAGGCTCGACTACTGTATCGCTTTACTGGCAAGCGTGCCCTAAAGCACCTCTTTTGGAAAAGAGCTGTTTTTTTTTTGTACCCCAGCCTCGTTCAAATACAGCAGCTAGGATCTTAACAGGTACCAAAAGGAGGGAGTCACATAACTCCGGTGGGTTAAAAATCACTCCACTGGCGCCCTGTGGAGTACAGAATACAGTTTAAAATTCTACTCTTATACATATAAAGCCATAAATGGCTTGGCTCCTCCTATCTCCAAGACACTTTAGTGTCCGTATCAACCGACGGTCGAAGCGTTGTGGCGCTCACAATACGCCAGACGTCTGGTGGTCCCTAAGGTCTCAAAGGTCACTGTTGTGGCAGAGCATTTAGCTACTCCAGCTCCTTAACTGTGGAATCCAGCTCCCCATTTATGTTAAGGAAGCAGATTCGGTCTCCACCATTCAAGGCCAGGCTTAAAGCACTTTACTTTAATTAGCTTATATTTGGTTAATATTTAATATGTAGTGTATATAGTATATATATATGCTGTTTATGTTATATATTATGTTATATATTATTCAAGATGTATGTGTTATGTTGTAAATATTATGTTATATATTATGCTGTAGTTATTCTTTAGTTCAAGGCTAGGTTTTTAAAACAGTCCTCTTAGTTTAGCATAGGCTAGAAAGGTAAAGACTCGAGAAGGTTAAACTCCTCAAGTGTTAGTCAAGCTGCAAGGAGTCAGTTTGCCTGGGAGAAAGTATGGTAACTTGACGCATCCTCTCCTCCTTCCTACTTTATCTGTTAGCTTTTTTAGATTTCTGACTGTAGTTTGTTCATCATATGCTATTCACCCCGTGTGTCCCATTGTCTGTTTCATGGTACGATGACGGGAAATCCACTGAAGCCTGGCCTCTTCCAATCTACACCTGCGACTGCCCCGCCCGACCCCCGCCTGGGAGTGCTTCGTCCCTGCACCGACCTGTCCACTTCAGCGCCACGTGGTCCACGTCGTAGCTAGCTTATGGTCCTAGATCATTATCTGTCCGTCCGGAGAGGCGGATCCTTCCTTTCTCATATGGTCTCCCTCCCTGTGGTTTCCCAAGGTCTCCTCCAAGGTTCTCACTTTTTCCCACTGGTTGTTAAAGAGTTTTTCCTTGTCGATGCAGGAGGGTCTTGTGGGACAGTAGTGTCCACAGAAAGGATGGTGATGATCAGACACTTTAGCAATCTACAAAATGTAAGGGACATTTTCTATTCTTCTGTTGTGTGCTTTATACTGTATTCGTCGCATAGTGTTTAAACTGTTGATTCGCTGACCTGTGTGGGGATTTCAATGGTTTTGTTAAGGTCCTCTGAGATGACTTCTGTTGTGTCTAGGGCATACAAGAATAACAAATGGTATGTAATTGTATTGTAATTGTACCACATTTAACAACCCTACCGCTAGAGACTATTTCTTTCTGTCTGTCTGAACATTTGTATTAAGTTACAGTGGTCTGAACACCTAGTCAGATTTCTCGGCATATAGTGCTTTAGACTTCAAGCGGGAACACACACAGTTTCAATCTGAACTAGGTTCTGAGCTATAACTGAGCACCACAAAGGCACACAGCCACACATGCACACACAGTTTCAATCTGACTAGCCCTCTGAGTCTAGTAACTGAACAGGATGGGGGCCCGTCAGAAGGTTGTGTCAGAGCAGCTCTGTCACCCGGCGCCTACAGTTCTGCATCGTCATTTGAGCCGAGACAGAACAATTTAGAGCCAGGTCCCAAATCTTCGCCAAAAGGGATGTACCCGCCAACGTTGGGTGGGAATTATCATCCAGCGGATGAGACCGGGCTTTCTCCCAAAAGGCACTACAACCGTCACCTCCTAGACCAATTGTCAACAAGAACAACACCACTTCGAGGGCACCAGCCAGACAGCCAGCGGTTATGAAAGCCGAGTGTCCCTGCTGAAATGCTTCTGCTACTGCTAGTGCGAGTAGGGGCCTCAGAGGAAGAATGACAGTGTCGGCCATTGTGGCCTAGCCAGCTTTGCACACCGGCGGCGACTTGCAGCGTCAACACCTCGGACTGTTTCCTCCGCGAACGTCATTACCACCCCGTGAATAACAATTCGACGGAAAACCGCTTGTGGGTTGGGTATTAGTGACATGTAGTCCCATCATACCAGGCGCCCGGACGCTTGAAGGAGCACAGGGACTGGACCGCCTGTTTAGTGCCCATAGTCAGAACTAAACATGGGAGTCTGCTGGGTTCAGATTCATGCTGCTAAAATCTGGAACATTCTTCCTGAAGATGGGAGACATGCCTCCTCTCTGACAATGTTAAAAAACCAGGTTAAAGACAGTTCTGTTTAAGAACTTTAGGCATACAACTGAGGGATTTTATATTTCTATCTTTTCTGTTTAATGTTCTGTGATAATTTGATGATTTTAATGCTAGTTCCTTGTTTTGTTCACACTTTGAATTGCCTTGTGTATGAATGGTGCTATATATAATAAACTTGCCTGCTGTGCCTTCTGTTAAAACTCAACATAAACATTTATGGGACATTTAACAGATTTATGGACATTGGTCTCTGCCCCTTTGGACCGATGGCTCTGTTGTTATTAATCTTCTGTCATTTCTTGAGTTTAATCCTGTTTGGCGATTTCAACTGTTTTAGTAAAGTCATCCGGATAACGACTTTGTTATTTAGGGCGATACAAAAATCACATTGAATTGAAACTGAATAATGTGTATGTTTCCGGATGTTCTTACTGCAAAATGAGCGTAACATTAAAACGTCTTTTATAAAATTGTTTTTGGTGAGCCAGACTTCTCACGTCTGCCTCTCTGGTTGCAGGGATCACACGTGTCCCCTGGCGAGGCCTGGAGGTGCGTGTAGGTCCCTCTGCAGGAGAGAGGAGGTGTTGGGCGGTGCTGAGCCAGAGCGCAGAGGAGCCTCCAGGAGGCTCTCCACAAAGGTAAGTCATATGCACTGAACCAGCATGGAAAGTTTAATGTATAGCACCAGTTCATACACATGATAGAAACCATCACACAGGGTATTAAAATCATATAAATAATCACAGTACATTAAAAAACGAGTGAGATAAAAATCCCTCCGTTGTGGCACAGATGAACTGTTTTTCAACTGGATTTGAGCTTTGCCAGAGAAGAAGCTTGTCTCACATGTTTTCAGGGAAGACGGTTAGGATTATTGCAGCATGAATCTGAATAGCTGCCTCCTCATGTTTAGTCCACTCTCCTCTCGGTAATAAAACGGCATCAGCAGGAGGTCGCGGTCCCTGTGTTCCTCACTCAGAGTCCCCAGCAGGAGTCCGGTCCCTGTCTCCTCAGAGTCCCAGCAGAGTCTGGTCCCTGTGCTCCTCAAGTCCCCGAGCAGGAGTCCGGTCCCTGTGCTCCTCAGAGTCCCAGAAGGAGTCCGTCCCATGTGCTCCTCCGAGTCCCAGCAGGAGTCCGGTCCCTGTGCTCCTCCGAGTCCCATCAGGAGGTCCGGTCCTGTGCTCCTCCGAGCCCAGCGAGTACCGGTCCCTAGTGCTCCTCCGAGTGTCCCAGCAGAGTCCGTCCCTGTGCTCCTCCGAGTCCCAGCAGGAGTCCGGGTTCCCTGTGCTCCTCCGAGTTCCCAGCATGGTGTCCGTCCCCTGTGCGTCCTCCGAGTCCCAGCAGGAGACCGGTCCCTGTGCTCCTTCCGAGTCCCCATCAGGAGTCCGGTCCCTGTGCTCCTCCGAGCCCAGCAGGAGTCCCGGGCTGTCTCCTCCGAGTCCCAGCAGGAGTCCGGGATCCCTGTGCTCCTCCGAGTCCCAGCATGATCCGTCCCTGTGCGCCCTCCGAGTTCGCCCAGCAGAGTCCGGTCCCCTGTGCTCCTCCCGAGTCCCAGCAGGAAAGTCCGGCCCTGTGCTCCTGCCGAGTCCCAGCAGGAGTCCGGTCCCTTGCTTCCTCCCGAGTCCCAGCAGGAGTCCCGGTCCCTGTGCTCCTCCGAGTCCCCAGCAGGAGTCCGGTCCCTGTGCTCCTCCGAGGTCCAGGCAGGAGTCCGGTCCCTGTGCCCTCCGAGTCCCAGCAGGAGTCCCCGGGGTCCCCTGTGCTCCTCCGAGTCCCAGCAGAGTGCCTCGGTCCCTGTGCTCCTCCGAGTACCCAGCAGGAGTCCGGTCCCCTGTGCTCCTCCGGTCCCAGCAGGAGTCCGTCTCCGGTGCCTTTCCTCCGAGTCCCAGCATGAGTCCGGTCCCCCTGTGCTCCTCCAGATTCCCAGCAGGATCCGGTCCCTGTGCTCCTCCGAGTCCAGCAGAGTCCGGTCCCTGTGCTCCTCGCGAGTCCCAGCAATTCCGGTCCCTGTGCCCTGCGCGAGTCCACATGGAGTCCGGATCCCTTTGCTCCTCCGAGTCCCAGCAGGAGTCCGGTCCCTGTGCTCCTCCGAGTCCCAGCAGGAGTCCGGTCCCTGTGCTTCCTCCGAGTCCCAACAGGAGTCCGGTCCCTGTGCTCCTCCGAGTCCCAGCAGGAGGTCCGGTCCCTGTGCTCCTCCAGTCCAGCAGGAGTCCCTGGTCCCTGTGCTCCTCCGAGTCCGCAGTCAGGATCCGGTCCCTGTGCTCCTCCGAGTCCTAAGCAGGAGTCCATCCCTGTGCTCCTCCGAGTCCCAGCAGGAGTCCGGTCCCTTTCTCTCCAGTCCCCAGCAGAGTCCCGTCCCTGTGCTCCTGCCGAGTCCCCAGCAGGAGAGCCGGGCCCGGTGCTCCGCCGAGTCCCAGCAGGAGTCCCAGTCCCTGTGCTCCTGCCGAGTCCCAGCAGGAGTTCCGGTCCCTGTTGCTCCTCCGATTCCCAGCATGAGTCCCGGTCCCTGTGGTGCTGCCTCCGAGTCCCCACAGGGTTCGGTTCCCTGTGGCTCCTCCGAGTCCCGAGCAGGAGTCCGGTCCCCCAGTGCTCCTCCGAGTCCCAGCAGGAGTCCCGGTCCCCTGTGCGCCTCCGAGTCCCAGCAGGAGTCCGGTCCCCTGTGCTCCTCCCGAGTCCCAGCAGGAGTCCGTCCCCCTGTGCCCACTGAGTCCCACAGAGTCCCGGTCCCCTGTGCTCCTTCCGAGTCCCAGCAGGAGTCCGGGCTCGGTGCTCCTCCGAGTCCCCAGCAGGAGTCCGGTCCCTGTGCTCCTTCCGATGTCCCAGCATGTGTCCGGGACCCTGGTGGCTCCTCCGAGTCCCCAGCGGATTCCGGTCCCTGTGCTCCTCGAGTCCCTGCAGGAGTCCCGGTCCCTGTGCTCACTCCGAGTCCCAGCAGAGTCCGTTCCCTGTGCCCCTCCGAGTTCCCTGCAGGGTCCGGTCCCCTGGTCTCCCCCCTCCGAGTCCCACAAGGAGTCCCGGTACCCTGTGCTCCTCCTAGTCCCAGCAAGGAGTCTCGGTCCCTGGTGCTTCCTCCTCCGAGTCCCAGCAGGAGTCCGGTCCGGCTGTGCTCCTCCGAGTCCCATCAGGAGTCGTCCCTGTGCTCCTCCGATCCGCAGCAGGAGATCCGTCCCTGTGCTCCTCCGAGTCCCACCAGGAGTCCCAGGTCCCCTGTCGCTCCTCCGAGTCCAGCAGGATCCGGTCCCTGTGCTCCTCCGAGTCCCAGCAGGAGTCCTCCCTGTGCTCCTCCGAGTGCCAGCAGGATCCGGTCCCATGTGCATCCTCCGAGTCCCAGCAGGAGTCCGGTCCATGGCTCCTCCTGTTCCCAGCAGGAGTCCGGTCCATGTGCTCCTCAGAAGAGAGAGAGAGACCCTGAGAACTGGACTAATGTGATGGTACTTCCCTGGTTCTAGTCAGGACTCAAGCTACAAATCCATCTCGGTGATAGAAAAACAATAATCAAATACCCTCTTCTGATGCTTTATGCTGGAGAAATAATGATGGAACGATATGGGGACTAAACACATGCTTTTGTCATAGCCTGTAATGCTAAAAGCCCGCTAAACTCGGGTCGGCAACCTCGGGCCCTTTAGTGCTCCTCGAGTGGCTCCGAGCTTTTCAAAAATGTCCTGAAAATGGAGGTGCAGGGCTATATTTTATTTCAGTTTGATATGGGATTTTGTAGGAGGATTACATACTTAACGTTTTTAAATGCTGTGCAGAAGTACTAGTTCAAACATGTCTGGTCAACGTAGTGCGTCATATCGGTGACGCAGCCCTCGCGCCAGGCGGGCGCCGTTGTAAACAAACGGCGGGTGGGCAAGAATCCCAAAGCTAAAGAAACAAGAATGAAACATATCAGTCCACTGAGGAAGGGCTGCTTATGTCTGCGTCATAATGAGAAAGTTTGGTTCAACACGAAGAGCATTGACGCGCTAAAACACCGTTCTCGGTGATTACGTGGAAGTTCATCATCTTAAAGTCAGAATGCACCTATTTTCAGAATTCAAATCTCCGCAAAGACATAAAGAAAGGCCAGATATTAATTCAGCTCCAGCCAAACTTCAGCTGTGATCAATTGAACAGACAGAGATGCAGGTGGAACCGGAGCCAAAAAGCAGATTTATTTACTGTATTTTCTACAATAGCATGATAGCAAAAAAATGGAATGTTAAAGTTAAAGCAGAGTTGTCACATGTGCGTCATTCTCAATCCAGGACACGCCAGGTGATAACATACATTTGATAATCATGAATGTTTTATTATGCATTTGTAGCCTTTACTTTGTCTTTAGATATTAGGCTAGATATAGTCTAATACAATCTTGATGCCCGTGGTACCATTCATATAAGCCTAATACAAGGCTGTATTTTTGTTTTTGCGGCTCCAACAGATGTGTTTTTAGTTTTTTTTTTGTCTATTATGGCTCTTTGAACCTTTTGAGTTGCCCCGACCCCTGCCCATAACCCAATGAAGCCCAATAGAGACGTGCTCATGGGGCAAGGTTTTGTTCTCCAACTGCTCTGACTCCTCTTGACTTACACAGAAAGCAAGAGACATGAGAACTGGACTAACGTGATGGTGCCTTCCCTGGTTTTACATAATCAATTTTTTTTCGTTGGTGTGAAGATCAGAGAATTCTCGCCTTTAAAGGGACAAACAACGGTTTATCTTATCTTAGAGAAAAAAGAGTTTTTTGAGTTTTTTTGGTGAGTGTGGCACCGTTTGTGTTACACTCACCGAAAACAACGCCAAACTTTCTCTAAGATAAGATAAACGTTGTTTGACCCTTAAGGCGAGAATTCTCTGATCTTCAAGCACCAAGAAAAAAACATGATTGATGTAATACCAGGAAGCACCATCACGTTAGTCCATTTCTCAGTCTCTGCTTTCTGTGTTTAAGTCAATAGGAGTCAGAGCAAGTTGGAACAAAACCTGCCCATGAGCACTTCTCTATTGGGCTTCATTGAGTTTAGCGCAGGGTCTGCAACTCAAAGAGTTCAAAGAGCCATTTAGGACAAAAAAAAAATAAAAACAACATCTGTCTGAGCCGCAAAAAACAAAAATAACAGCCTTGTATAAGGCTTATATGAAGGTACCACGGCATCAAGATGTATTAGCTATGATTAGCCTTATATCTAAATGACAAAGTAAAGCTACAAATGCTTAATAAAACATTCATGATTATCATATGTATGTTTTCACCTGCGTTGTCCTGAGAGAAATGACGCACCATGTGACAACTCTGCTTGTAACTTTAAAGCTCCATTTGTTTGCTTTCATGCAATTGTCGAAATACAGTAAATAATCAGCTTTTGTGGCTCCCGGAGTTCCCTGCATCACTGTCTGTCATATTGATTCCCAGGCTGAAGTTTGCGGAGCTGAATAATAGTCCTGGCCCTTTCTTTCATGTCTTTGCGGAGGATTTGAAGTCTGAAAAATAGGTGCTCTGACTTTAAGAATGAATGAATCCTTCACGTAATCACCGTGAACGGGTGTTAGCGCGTCATTGCTCTGCGTGTTGAAACAAAACTTCTCATTAAGAACGCAGACGATTAAGCAGCCCTCCTCAGTGACTGATATTTCATATTCTTGTTCTTTTAGCTTTGGGTTTCATTCCCACACGCCGGTTTGGTTTACAACGCCGCCTGCGCGAGCTGCGGCACCGGATATGACGCACTACGTTCGACCAGAAATGTTGAAATAGTACTTATGCACAGCATTTAAAAACGTTATGAATGTTATCCTGCCTACAAAATCCACATTCAACTAGAAATAAAATATAGCCCTGCCATCATTTTCAGACATTTTGTAAAGGCTCCAGAGCCACTCGAGAGCACTAAAGGGCCGCATGTTGCCGACCCGAGTTAGCGGTTAGCATGACAGGCTAGGACAAAAGCATGTGTTTTAGTCCCCTATCGTTCCACATATTCTCCAGCATAAAGCTCCAGAAGAGGGTATTTGATTATTGTTTTTCTATCACAGAGATGGAATTGTAGCGTGAGTCCCGACTAGACCAGGAAGTACCATCACATTATCCAGTTCTCAGGTCTCTCTCTCTCTTCTTAGATCACATGGACCGACTCCTACTGGGACTCGGAGGAGCACATGGACCGACTCCCTGCTGGGACTCGGAGGACACATGGACCGGACTCCCTGCGGGACTCGAGGAGCACAGGGACCGGACTCCTGCTGGGACTTCGGCGGAGCACAGGGACCGACCTCCTGCTGGGACTCGGTAGGAGCACAGGGACCGGACTCCCTAGCGGACTCGGAGGAGCACAAGGGACCGGACTCCTGCTGGGACTCCGGAGGTAGCACAGGACCGGTCTCCTGCTGGGACTCGGAGGAGCACAGGGACCGGACTCCTGGCTGGGACTCGGAGGAGCACAGGGACCACGACTCCCTGCTGGAACTCGGAGGAGCACAGGGCGACCTCTGCTTGGACTCGGAGGAGCACAGGACCGGACTCCTGCTGGGACTCGGAGGAACACAGGACCTGACTCCCTGCTGGGACTCGGAGGAGCAAAGGACCAGGACCTCCTGCTGGGACTCGGAGTCAGCACAGGGACGCGGGACTCCTGCCTGGGACTCGGAGGAGCAGCAGGGACCGGACTCTGCTGGACTCGGAGAGCACAGGACCGGACTCCGCGGGACTCGGATGGAGCACAGGACCCGGACTCCTGCTGGGACTCGAGGAGGCATCAGGTGACCGTACTCCTGCTGGGACTCGGAGGAGCATCAGGGACCGGACTCCTGCTGGACTCGAGGAGCACAGGGACCGGACTCCTGCTGGGACCTCGGAGGAGCACAGGGACCGGACTCCCTGCTGACCGGAGGAGCACAGGGACCGGACTCCTGCTGGGACGCGGAGGAGCACAGGACCGGACTCCTGCGGGACTCCGAGGAGGCACAGGGACCGGACTCCTGCTGGGACTGGAGGAGCACATGGACCGGACCTCCGCAGGGACTCGGAGGAGCACAAGGGACCGGACTCCTGCTGGAGACCGGAGGAGCACAGGGTCCGACCCCCTCCTGCTGGGACTCCGGAGGAGCACAGGGAACCGGACTCCTGCTGGGACTCGGAGGAGCACAGGGACCGACCCTGCTGGACTCGGAGGAGGCACAGGGACCTGACCCTGCTGGGACTTCGGAGGAGCACAGGACCGGACTCCTGCTGGGACTCGGAGGAGCACTGGGACCGGACTCCTGCTGGGACTGCGGAGGAGCACAGGGACCGGACTCCCTGCGGGACTCGGAGGAGCACAGGGACCGGACTCCTGCGGACTCGGAGGTGCACATGGACCGGAACTCCTGCTGGGACTCGGAGGAGCACAGGGACACGGACTCCTGCTGGGACTCGGATGAGCAACAGACGGACTCCTGCTGGGAACTCGGAGAGCACAGGGACCCGGAACTCCTGCTGGGACTCGGAGGAGCACAGGGACCGTACTCCTTCTGGGACTCGGAGGAAGCACAGGACCGACTCCTGCTGGGACTCGGAGGAGCACAGGGACCGACTCCTGCTGGGACTCGGAGGAGCACAGGGGACCGGCCTCCTAGCTGGGACTCGGAGGAGCACAGGGACAGGACTCTGCTGGGACTCCGAGGAGCACAGGGACCGGACTCCTGCTGGGACGGGAGACACAGGACCGGAACGCCTGCTGGGACTCGGAGGAGCACAGGGACCGGACTCCTGCTGGGACTCGGAGAGCTCAGGACCGGACTCCTGCTGGGACTCGGAGGAGCACAGGGACCGGAACTCCTGCTGGACTCGGAGGAGCATAGGGACCGGACTCCTGCGGACTCGGAGGAGCACAGGACCGACTCCTGCTGGGACTCGGAGGAGCACAGGGACCGGACCCTGCTGGGACTCGGAGGAGCACAGGACCGACTCCTGCTGGGACTCGGAGGAGCACAGGGACCGGACTCCTGCTGGGACTGCGGAGGAGCACAGGGACCGGACTCCTGCTGGGACCGGAGGAGCACAGGGGACCGGACTCCTGCTGGGAACGCGGAGGAGCACAGGGACCGGACTCCTTGCGGTGGACCCGGAGGAGGCACAGGGGACCGGACTCTGCTGGGACTCGGAGGAGCACAGGGACCGACTCCTGCTGGGACTCCGGAGGAGCACAGGGACCGACTCCTGCTGGGACTCGGAGGGAGCACAGGACCGGATCCAGCTGGACGCGGAGAGCACAGGGACCGTACTCTCTGCTGGGACCGGAGGAGCACAGGGACCAAGGGGGGAACATCCTGCCTGGGACTCGAGGAGCACAGGGACCGGACTCCTGCTGGGACTCTGAGGAGCACGGGAGGGAGTGATGGAACCGGACTCCTGCTGGGACTTCTGTAGAGCACAGGGTCCAGACTCCTGCTGGGACTCTGTGGAGCTACAGGGACCGACTCCTGCAGGGACTCTGAGGAGCACAGGACCGACTGGCCTGGCAGATGCCGAGGAGTCAGACTAAACATGAGGAGGCAGCTATTCAGATTCAGCCTGCTATAACCTTGTAACAGTCTTCCTGAAAATGTGAGGACAAGCTTCTTCTCTGCAAGGCTCATATCCAGGTTGAAAAACAGTTATCTGTGCCCAACGGAGGGATTTTTAATCTCCACTCGTTTGAATGTACTGTGATTATTTTGATTTTAATACCCTGTGTGATGGTTTTCTATCAGTGTATGAACTGTGCATAGCAATTAAACTTTCCTGCCTGTTCGAGTGCATATGACTTAACCTTTGTGGAAGAGCTTCCTGGAGGCTCCTCAGCGCTCCCTGGCTCACACCGCCCACACCTCCTCTTCCTGCAGAGGACATCCACGCACCTCCAGAGCCTCAGCCAAGGGACAAGTGCAGATCCCTGCAACACAGAGAGGCAGAGTGAGAAGTGTGGCTCTCCAAAACAATTTTATAAAAAGACGTTAACGCTCAGTTTGCATTAGAACATCGGACAACATACACATTTATTTTCAGTTCAATTCAATTATTTTTGTATCGCCCTAAATCACAACAGTCGATATCCGGAGGACTTTACAAAACAGTTGAAATCGCCACAAACAGAATCAAACCAAGAAATGCAAAGATTAAATAACACACAGAGCCATCGGTCCATAAGGGGCAGAGACCAATGTCCATAAATTATGATAAATGTCCATAAATGTGTAATGGTTAGTTTAACAGAAGGGCAAGGCAAGGCAAGTTTATTTATATAGCACAATTCATACACCATGGCGATTCAATGTGCTGAACAAACAAGAAAGCTTAAAATCATAACTTATCACAGAAATAACAATTATAAAAAGAAAGATAGAAATAGAAATTCCCTCAGATGTATGCACAGTTTAACTGAACTAGTCTTTAACCTGGTTTTAAACATTGTCAGAGGGAGGCCTGTCCTCACATCTTCAGGAAGACTGTTTTCCATATTTAGCAGCATGAATCTGAAAAGCAGCCTCCCCATGTTTAGTTCTGAACTCTGGGCACTCAACAGGATCAGGTCCCCTTGCTCCTCAGAGTCCGGGCTGGGTTCATATGGGACTAACATGTCACTAATACCCAACCCCAAGCAGCGTTTCCGTCGAATTGTTATTCACGCGGGGTGGTAATGACGTTCCGGCGGAAACAGTCCGAGGTGTTGAAGCTGCCAAAGGTCGCCGCCGTGTGCAAGCTGGCTAGCACAATGGCCGGAACACTGTCATCTCTCTGGCCCCTACCAAGCACTAGCAGTGCAGAGCATTCAGCAGACACGCGGCTTTCAACCGCTGGTGTCCCGGGCTGGTGCCTCGAAGTGGTGTTGTTCATGTTTGACAATTGAGTGCCTTTTGGGGAAAGACCGGTCTCATCCCTCCGGATGATATCCACCCCAACGTTTGGCGGGTACATCCCTTTTGGCTAAGAATTTGCCCTGGCTCTAACTGTTTCTGCTCGGCGCAAATGACGATGCAGAACGTTGAGGCCCGGGTGCAGAGCTGCTCTGCCACAACTCTGAGCCCCCATCTGTGTCAGTTACTAGCCTCAGAGGCTAGTCAGATTGAAACTGTGTGTGCATGTGTGGTGGTGCCTGTGTGGGCTCATTACTACCTCCAGAGACCTAGTCAGATTGAAACTGTGTGTGTTCCCCGCCTTTGAAGTCTAAAGCACTATATGGCGAGGAAATCTGACACTAGGTGTCAGACACAGTAACTTAATAAAAGTTCAGACAGACAGAAATAGTTCTAGCGTGGGTTGTTTAAATGTGTACAATAACAAGACAATACAATACCTTTTTATTCTTGTATAGCCCTAGGTCACAACAGAAGTCCATCTCAGAGGACTTAACAAAAGCCATTGAAACACCAACCAGGTCAGAGAAGCAACAGTTAAAACACATGAAGAATAACAGTATTACAGGCACACACAGAAGAAAATGGTCCATACATTGTTGTGAATGCGAAAGTTGTCCTATCATCACCTATCCTTTCTGTTGGACCACTAACTGTCCAACAAGACCCACCTGCATCGACAGGGGAAAAACTCTTAAAAAACCCAGTGGGAAAAAAAATACAAAAACAAAAAAAAATCAAAAACAACATACGTGAGAAACCTTGGAGGAGAACTAGGGAAACCCACAGGAGAGGAGACCCATATGAGAAAGGGATCCGCTCCTCCGGACGGACAGACTAATGATCTAGGACCTAAGCCTAGCTACAGACGTGGACCAGTGGACGCTGAACGTGGACAGGTCCGGTGCAGGACCGAAGCACTCCCAGGCGGGTCGGGCGGGGCAGTCCGCAGGTGGAATGGAAGAGGCCAGGCTCAGAGATCCCGTCATCGTACCATGAAACAGACAATGGGACAACGGGTGAATAGCAATGAACAAAACTACAGTCAGAATCCTAAAAATGCTAAACAGATAAAGTAGGAAGGAGGAGAGGATAGTGCTCATGTTACCATACTTCTCCCAGCAAACTGACTCCCTATGCAGCTTGACTAACACTCTGAGGAGTTTAACCTTCTCCGAGTCTTACCTTCCTAGCCATATGCTAAACTAAAGAGGACTGTTTTAAACCTAGCCTTGAATAAGAATAACATACAGCATAATATATAACATAATATACAACATAACACATTACATTATTGATATATTATAGAACATAATATATAACATAATACAGCAGATATATATAATATTTACACTACATATTATATATTACCTAAATATATGCTAAATTAAAGTAAAGTGCTTTAAGGCCTGGCCTTGAATGTGGAGACCGTATCCTGCTCCTTAACATAAATGGAAGCAGGATTCCACAGTAAAGGAGCTTGGTAGCTAAATGCTCTGCCACCAACAGTGACCCTTGTTGAGACATTAGGGACCACCAGACGCTCTGGCGTTTTGTGAGCGCAACGCTCGACCTTTGGTTGATACGACACTAACGGTCTTGGAGATAAGAAGGAGCCAAGCCATTTATGGCTTAATATGTTAAGAGTAGGACTTTTAAACTTTATTCTGTACTCCACAGGGAGCCAGTGGAGTGATTTTAACACCGGAGTTTATGTGCTCCCTCCTTTTGGTACCTGGTTAAGATTCCTAGCTGCTTTGTATTCTGAACGAGCTGGAAGCTCTTCAAAGTGGCTTTATTCTTCGGGCACGCTGCCAGAAAAGCGTTTACAGTAGTTCGAGCCTTGAGGTGACAAACGCGGTGTGAATGAGTTTTTTTCCGCGTCACTTTTAGGAAGGAATTCCTAATTTTTAGCGATGTTCCGTAAGTGGAAGTACGCCGTTTTAGTTGCTTGGCTTATAGATAGCCTTGAAGGAGAGTTCTTGGTCAAAAATGACTCCAAGATTCCTCACAGTGGTGTTACTGGTATTATACTGACATTATCGAGAGTAAACCATCTGGTTAGTGAGGGAGTCACGCAGGCGCTTTCGGACCGGAGTAGGATCCACTTCTGTCTTCTCCGGGTTGAGAAGTAGGAAGTTAAGAGTCATCCACATTTTAAGGTCCATTTATGCAGGCACTGAAGCATTTCTAGCTGATACTTTCCGAATTAGGTCTTCATCGACAGATAAAAGCTGTGTGTGCAATCTGCATGAGCAAGGAAATTTAATTCCATGCTTTTTAGATAATGTTTTCCCAGTGGCGCATGTAGAGAGTAAAAAGAATCGGTCCGAGTCACCGAGACCCTGCCGGCATCACCGAATTCACACTCCCAGAATAAGGCGACGAGTCTGATTCTCATTGACGAAAGTGATTATTTCGAGTCTGATAAATAGGATTTTAAACCACCAAGGGCTGTTTCCTCTAAGAACCTATATCACATTCTAGCCACTGCAGTAGAATGCTGTGGGTCATTTTGTGCAAATGCAGCAATAAGGTCCAGTAGGACCAGCACTGACACTTGTCCATTATCGGCAGCTAAGTCAGTAAGTCATTTGTGATTTGACTAGTGTCCGTTTCAGTGCTATGATGAGCTCTGAATCCAGATTTGAAAGACTTCAAACCTATGATTTTCCGCAGGTGCAGCGGATCTGCTCACTATCAAGTTTTTCCAGGATTTTAGATATAAATGTGAGGTTTGAAGACGGTCTGTAGTTTGTAAGTATTTCTGGGTCCAGTTTGTTTTCTTCAAAGGGGTTTGTTTACCGCGGTTTTAAAAGCTTGTTGGACATAGCACCACATAGTATTGGATGCGTTTAATTATATTTACGATAGGCTCATTTATAAAAGGAAGTATGTCTTTGAAGAGCCATGTCGGGACTGCGTCTAACATGCAAGTAGCTTTTGAGATGTGACCACAGAGATCACCCTGCTTGCTCACAGCCATGAATTTATTAAGGGCCCACTGAAGAGGTCTAAGTGGGAAGTCTCGTAATCCGCTTCAACCTGTCCACCACTAACACAGGAGCACCTCCTCCAGCTTGTCACGGATGATGTAATTGAGTATTAAAGAGGTGGAGAAAGTCGACACTGATCATGAGCTTGGAATTGTAGGCTTCGTGTTGCGCTATGGCAGTTTTGTGAGTTTAGCGACGGTACCAAACAAAAAGCTCGTGGTTTTTATCGCTTCTATTAAAGTGAATAGTGATTGATTCGAGCCCCCAAGGGCCTTCTTGTAGTTTCGGAGAACCTGCTTTCCACTCCCTGTGGACACTCGAGTGGGAGTGGCGATATAGCCTCTCCACTTTTCTGACGTCCTGTTTTAAAGTGTGGAGTTGAACACTGAAACCAGGGCGACGATGATCTAATCCTATTGGTTTTCTGTTTAAAGGTAGGCTGCTGCATTTAATGCAGATTTAAAGACCCATAGTGATTGCCCCACCTTGGTCAGATGACTGAGGGACTGCAGCAGGCTGTGAACAGGTTCTCCTGCAGCAGTATTCCACATAGGCTGTATTAGTTTCTTTGAACCTTGTGATAGGATTATCATGTTAAGGTTCTTTTCATTATGGTTTTTATCTTGCGGGACAGAAAGTCCTCCAAAGCGAGATCAAATCGTGATCAAGAAATGGTCAGACAGCAACGAGCTTTGACGCTGGATTCAACATTGGAGACATTCCACAGCCGAAGGCAGGACAAGGTCCAAGGTGTGGTTATGAATGTGAGTAGTTGCCTCGACATTCTGAGTAGAGAACCAACACATCTAGTACGGCGGCTGAAAGCTTTGTTTAAGCTGTCAGTGCTGCCGTCCACATGTATATTGAAGTCTCCACTATTACTATGGTTTTCCCATTTCCAGAAACTAGGTTTGAAATGAAGTCGGAGAATTCTGTTTGTAACTCGCTGTAAGGACCAGGAGGTCGGTATAAAACTATAAATAGTAACTGGCTTTTTGTTTCTTTCTCCAACCAGGAAAAGGTGATTAAAGTGTTAAGGTTTTCAAACGAGGTGAAAAGCGTTGTTGGTTTTGGGCTAAGAACCAAGTTGGTGTGTGATGATAATCGCAACTCAACCGGCCAGCGACCTGTAGCTCTGGGCTTTCTGTAGTTACTATGCGTCGGAGGAGTCAAACTCATTCAATCTGACTTAGTCGCCCTGTTGGAGCCAAGTCTCCGAGAGCGCAAACAAATTCCAAGCCCCTTTCTATAATAAGTTCTGGAGGAGAACTAGGGAAACCCACAGGGAGGGAGACCCATATGAGAAAGGGATCCGCTCCTCCGGACGGACAGACTAATGATCTAGGACCTAAGCTAGCTACAGAACGTGGACCAGTGGACGCTGAACGTGGACAGGTCCGGTGCAGGACCGAAGCACTCCCAGGCGGGTCGGGCGGGGCAGTCCGCAGGTGTAGATGGAAGAGGCCAGGCTCAGAGATCCCGTCATCGTACCATGAAACAGACAATGGGACAACGGGTGAATAGCAATGAACAAACTACAGTCAGAATCCTAAAAATGCTAAACAGATAAAGTAGGAAGGAGGAGAGGATAGTGCTCAAGTTACCATACTTCTCCCAGCAAACTGACTCCCTATGCAGCTTGACTAACACTCTGAGGAGTTTAACCTTCTCCGAGTCTTACCTTCCTAGCCATATGCTAAACTAAAGAGGACTGTTTTAAACCTAGCCTTGAATAAAGAATAACATACAGCATAATATATAACATAATATACAACATAACACAATACATTATTGAATAATATATAACATAATATATAACATAATACAGCATATATATATAATATATACACTACATATTATATATTACCTAATTATATGCTAAATTAAAGTAAAGTGCTTTAAGCCTGGCCTTGAATGTGGAGACCGTATCTGCTTCCTTAACATAAATGGGAAGCTGATTCCACAGTAAAGGAGCTTGGTAGCTAAATGCTCTGCCACCAACAGTGACCTTTGAGACCTTAGGGACCACCAGACGTCTGGCGTTTTGTGAGCGCAACGCTCGACTTGGTTGATACGACACTAACGTGTCTTGGAGATAAGAAGGAGCCAAGCCATTTATGGCTTTATATGTTAAGAGTAGGATTTTAAACTTTATTCTGTACTCCACAGGGAGCCAGTGGAGTGATTTTAACACCGGAGTTATGTGCTCCCTCCTTTTGGTACCTGTTAAGATCCTAGCTGCTGTATTCTGAACGAGCTGGAAGCTCTTCAAAGAGGCTTTAGGGCACGCTGCCAGTAAAGCGTTACAGTAGTCGAGCCTTGAGGTGACAAACGCGTGAATGAGTTTTTCCGCGTCACTTTTAGGAAGGAAATTCCTAATTTTAGCGATGTTCCGTAAGTGGAAGTACGCCGTTTTAGTTGCTTGGCTTATATAAGCCTTGAAGGAGAGTTCTTGGTCAAAAATGACTCCAAGATTCCTCACAGTGTTACTGGGTATTATACTGACATTATCGAGAGTAACCATCTGGTTAGTGAGGGAGTCACGCAGGCGCTTCGGACCGAGTAGGATCACTTCTGTCTTCTCCGGGTTGAGAAGTAGGAAGTTAAGAGTCATCCACATTTTAAGGTCCTTTATGCAGGCACTGAGCTTTTCTAGCTGATCTGTCTGATTAGGCTTCATCGACAGATAAAGCTGTGTGTCATCTGCATAGCAGTGGAAATTAATTCCATGCTTTTTAATAATGTTTCCCAGTGGCAGCATGTAGAGAGTAAAAAGAATCGGTCCGAGTACCGAACCCTGCGGCACACCGAATTCCACTCCAGAATAAGGCGACGAGTCCTGATTCACATTGACGAAGTGATATCGATCTGATAAATAGGATTTAAACCAGCCAAGGGCTGTTCCTCTAAGACCTATATCACATTCTAGCCTCTGCAGTAGAATGCTGTGGTCTATTGTGTCAAATGCAGCACTAAGGTCCAGTAGGACCAGCACTGACACTTGTCCATTATCGGCAGCTAGTAGTAAGTCATTTGTGACTTTGACTAGTGCCGTTTCAGTGCTATGATGAGCTCTGAATCCTGATTGAAAGACTTCAAACATATCATTTTCCTGCAGGTGGCAGCGGAGCTGCTCAGCTATAAGTTTTTCCAGGATTTTAGATATAAAAGTGAGGTTCGAGATCGGTCTGTAGTTTGTAAGTATTTCTGGGTCCAGGTTTGTTTTCTTCAGAAGGGGTTTGATTACCGCGGTTTTAAAAGCTTGTGGGACATAGCCACATTGTATGGATACGTTTATTATATTTACGATAGGCTCAATTATCAAAGGAAGTATGTCTTTGAAGAGCCATGTCGGGACTGCGTCTAACATGCAAGTTGAGGCTTTTGAGGATGTGACCACAGAGATCACCTCTGCTTGGCTCACAGCCATGAATTTATTAAGGCCCACTGAAGAGTCTAAGTGGGAAGTCACGTATGCCGCTTCAACCTGTCCACCACTAACAGCAGGAGCAACCTCCTCCAGCTTGTCACGGATGGATGTAATTTTAGTATTAAAGAAGTGGAGAAAGTCGACACTGCTCAGTGAGCTTGGAATTTTAGGCTCGATTGCGCTATGGCAGTTTGTGAGTTTAGCGACGGTACCAAACAAAAATCTACTGTTGTTTTTATTCGCTTCTATTAAAGTTGAATAGTATTGAGTTCGAGCCCCGCGAAGGGCCTTCTTGTAGTTTCGGAGACCTGCTTTCCACTCCCTGTGGACAGGCTCCGAGTGGGAGTGGCGATTTGGCCTCTCCAATTTTCTGACGTCCTGTTTTAAAGTGTGGAGTTGAACACTGTACCAGGGCGACGATGATCTAATCCTAATGGTTTTCTGTTTTAAAGGAGCTGCTGCATTTAATGCAGATTTTAAAGACTCCATAGTGTTGCCCACCGTTTGGTCGATGACTGAGGGACTGCAGCTGCTGTGAACAGGTTCACCTGCAGCAGTATTCAACATAGGCTGTATTAGTTCTTTGAACCTTGTGATAGATTTATCATTTAAGGTTCTTTTAATTATGGTTTTATCTTGCGGGACAGGAAAGTCCTCCAAAGCGAGATCAAACGTGATCAAGAAATGGTCAGACAGCAACGAGCTTTGACGCTGGATGTCAACATTGGAGACATCACAGCCGTAGGTCAGGACAAGGTCCAAGGTGTGGTTATGAATGTGAGTAGGTTCCTCGACATTCTGAGTAAAACCAACACCATCTAGTACGGCGCTGAAAGCTTTGTTTAAGCTGTCAGTGCTGTCGTCCACATGTATATTGAAGTCTCCAGCTATAACTATGTTTTCCCATTCCAAAACTAGGTTTGAAATGAAGTCAGAGAATTCTGTTAGGAACTCGCTGTAAGGACCAGGAGGTCGGTATAAAACTATAAATAGTACTGCTTTTTGTTTTCTCCACCCAGGACAGGTGATTGAAAGTGTTAAGTTTTCAAACGAGTGAAAAGCGTTGTTGGTTTTGGGACTAAGAACCAAGTTGGTGTGTGATATAATCGCAACACCACCGCCGCGACCTGTAGCTCTGGCTTTCTGGTAGTTAACATGCGTCGGAGGAGTGCACTCATTCAATCTAACGTACTCGTCCTGTTGGAGCCAAGTCTCCGAGAGCGCTAACAGATCCAAGCCCTTGTCTATAATAAGTTCGTTTATGAGAAGCGATTTAGACGGGATTGATCTGACGTTCATTAAACCACATTTAACAACCCTACTGTTAGAACTATTTCTGTCTGTCTGAACTTTTATTAAGTTACTGTGTCTGACACCTAGGTCAGATTTCCTCGCATATAGTGCTTTAGACTTCAAGCGGGGAACACACACAGTTTCAATCTGACTAGGTTCTGAGGCTAGTAACTGAGCACACACAGGCACACACACACATGCACACACAGTTTCAATCTGACTAGCTTCTGAGGCTAGTAACTGAACAGATGGGGGCTCAGAGGTTGTGGCAGAGCAGCTCTGCACCCGGGCCTCAGTTCTGCATCGTCATTTGAGCCGAGCAGAACAGTTTAGAGCCAGGGCCAAATTCTTAGCCAAAAGGGATGTACCCGCCAACGTTGGGTGGATATCATCCGAGCGGATGAGACCGGGCTTTCCCCAAAAGGCACTCCAATTGTCAACATGAACAACACCACTTCGAGGGCACCAGCCAGACAGCCAGCGGTTGAAAGCCGAGTGTCTGCTGAATGCTTCTGCACTGCTAGTGCTAGGTAGGGGCCCAGAGAAGATGACAGTGTCGGCCATTGTGCTAGCCAGCTTGCACACGGCGGCGACTTGCAGCTTCAACACCTCGGACTGTTTCCGCCGAACGTCATTACCACCCGCGTGAATAACAATTCGACGGAATTACATGTCACATGCTTGTGTAATGCATCATTTTAAAGCTAGAGCCTTCTAGTTTATGTAAGTATACACTAAAATAATGTATGTCATTCCTATTTCACTCTGCATCCTTTGAAGTTTGGGGTAAACATCTGTTTTTAGCCTCGCCTAAAATAGTCAATGTATAAATGCCCTAGCAAAGGCACACTTCATTGGAAGATCACAATATTCAAACTCTATATGGTCATTGTGTTGTTGACAAAAACTGTCTAGAGTTTCAGATTTTATAAGTTTTATAGTTTTCAAGTAGGGCCATCCGGAACCAATTTGGCACACTTTGTGCCAATATTGGATATTCTTTTTCCATGGACATTTACGGAGTGAAAGAGCCTAAGCAATGATGGGGGAAGTCTAATTTGTTGAAGCAGCAGAAGACGAAAGGTAAAAAACTTATACAGACGTCATTTATTTTGTGCCCATATTATGTGTTAAATCTTTTTAATGCAAAGTCTGATATTGTTTACACTTATATATAAATGTAGATGAGCTTTAAAATGATATATTGCTGGGGTTTGGGTGACGTCACGGCAATAGCGCAAAAGTTCTCCTGGGGTCAGGAAGTAAAACGGCCCATTGAAATACATGTACATTTATTAGGGCAGAAATTCACATGTGAATAACGAAACAATTGTTGGCGTTTTTCTTCTACTATTTTAGCTGGAGGCCAATATAACTCTTAGAAATAAGCAGTTTAAAAAAATAATACATGTTGAATAATATTATATTAGATTCACAAAGCCCTAAATTACATCTGCTGCTATTGCCAGCAGATGTTTATTTTTATTTTTTTTAAGGTGTTATTTTTATGGGCACATAGCCACCTTGACTTGCCACACAAGGTTTATTGAAAGAGTGGTAGATCTATCATTTGATTGAATAGATGTGTGTGTTTAGATTGTCTGAGTAAAGGGCTTGATTGATTTGAGGCCCTGTTTAGACGGAGACGCTGCAACAGTAAAACAGTAGGGTTGAGTATCGGTTTGGCCTCCTGTTGAACACGCAAGCTTTGAGGAACAGCATTCTCACAGCTGTGAGAAGGAAAAAGTGTGAATTCTCTGCCTGCTATGACCTCACCACTTCCCCGCACATACATTTGGACATGTGCGCTTGTCGAGAACAAACATAAACAACAATGCTAATGAGTGCTTTGCGCGTAACACAGAGGAGAATTCTACTTGTTCCTCTGTCCAAACGAAACCACTAAAAGCTCTAGTTTCAGATCCATTTTTGCAGCTGCTGTTAAATGCAGAATGATGTTGATGCATTCTTTCACATAGGGTTGCCAACTTTTCTAGAACAGAAAAATAAGGGACACCATTTGGGTGGATAGTGTGGAGCACTTTTTAGTCCTATTTCAATCCACACAGGAGTCATAGAATTTCATATTCACAGTTTTTTTAAGGTAATTTATTGACTACAAATACTCCACTTCGAGAGGGCAAGACACCTTTTTTCTGGAGGAGCACCATGGCCTCAGATTTAGAGGTGCTATTTCTCATCCCAGCCGTTTCACACTCGGCTGCAAACCGTCCCAGTGCATGTTTCAGGTCCTGGTTCATTGGAGCCAGCACGACAACATTGTCCGCAAACAGCAGAGATTAAATCCTGAGGTCCCCGAAATTTGTCCATAAAGATAGTGAACAGAACCGGTGACAAAGGGCAGCCTTGGCGGACGCCAACATATGCGGCAACATAGGCCAACATAGGCAACACGGTGGCACCGTGTCTGCGTAGGTTTTCCTCCGGGTGCTCCGGTTTCCCCTACCTCTAAAAAAATGCACAATAGGTATGAATGTAAATGAGAGAGTGAATGATGGTGTTGATTGGGGGCTGATGCGCCAGTGTGTTCGGCGACTCGCTTCCGTCATCATCGTGTGTGGAATGATTGGAACAATATCTGAACTCTGAACATAAAGCGCTTTGGGTGACCTTGGTATGTAAAATGTGCTATATAAATAAACATTACTTACTTACTTACTTACAACATGCACCGGGAACAGGGGCCGGTCATACAGGGACAGGACGGCCCTCAGCAGAGGACTGTGGACCCCGTACTCCCGGAGAACCCCCCAAAGGACCCCCAAAGAAAACACAGTCAAAGCACCTGTGGACAGGTTGGGCGAACTCGCATGAACCCTCGAGTATCCGATGGAGAGTATAGACCTGGTCCAGTGTTCCACAACTGGGACAAAAACCACACTGCTCCTCCTTAATCCGAGATTCGACAATTGTAGTCTCCTCTCCAGTACCTTGGAGTCGACCTTACCAGGGAGGCTGAGGATTGTGTGTGTGCTTAACTTGACCTGAATAATATGAGAAAACTTAAATAATAAAGTAAGTAATCTTTATTTATATAGCACGTTTCTACCGAGCAAGGTGTTCAGTTTTAATTATCTCCAAACAGACTGGCACATCAAAGCCTCAAACCAACAAAAACCATTCACTCACTCCTACGCAGACACAGGGAGAACATACAAACTTCTCTCAGAAAGAAGAGGTCGGACAAAGTCATTGTTTGGCAAGTCACAAGTTAGTCTCAATTCGTTGCCCTCAAGTCCCAAGTCAGTTCTTGAGTCAAGGCCAGAGTTGAGTCCCAACTCAAAGACCAAAGTCTCAAGTCAATTCCCAAGTCTTGACATTCAGTTCCACCAGGATTTGTTTCTTGTTGGTCTCCACGTAATTTTGAAGGCTAACGAAATAATTTTAGAAATCATCTTGATGGTGCATTCTTGTTCCTTGTCTGGCCCATGAACTATTAGCTTGTTCCATGTGGCCGCTGTGAAATCAAAACAATCTAAGTGATTTGACACAACAACATTTTATCTTCAAGATTTTTATGGGAAGTAGCAAGTGTAGCATATAAGAATAGTATGATTGTATTATAATTAATTCATCTCAGTATTGGGCTATTACCAGAAGATACAGTAGGTGCGGCTCACGAGAGAGAGGTGTTTAAAATACAACAGAGACAGTGATACGGTGAAATTGTGAATTCTATTGATAGCCCACCGACTCCTGGCAATGTCTGCTGTCATTGTGTCCTTGGGCAAGATACTGTCAGGATTCAGCAGACAGAGACGGATCGTGGTGCGCCAAACTCTGGAAGTTTATTTAAGTTTCTCTCAAGTTCCAGTGGTTTCCTTTGTTTCTTTCTCTCAGACAGAATAAAGGCAGTACACAGTTTATATAGTCATTGTCACGTCACACATCGAAAGACATACGTGTCGCAAAGAGACAGTCACATCATAGTCATAACATGGAGTCCTTGTAGAGTCCTTGTACAGTCCTGCACGTAGGCCATATTGCTATCTAATACTAACACCCTCCCCTTTGATCACATAATCACATGTGATCACTCAATTGGATCAATCAATAAAGTGGAAAAAGAAAAAAAAAATCTAAAAAAAAACTTTAAAAATGTATTAAAAACAAAGAAAATGTATGCATTAAACTCATAATCATCCAATCAATATCAGTGGATTTTATCCTCTATCCTGGGAAAAAATAAACAAACAAAAATAAAGTAAATAAACAAAAAAACAAAAACAAATCAAAAATAAAAAACAAACAAACACTATTGGACACACAAGAACTCAGCAGATTCAGTCAAAACACAGACAAAAACGAGCTGAGTTTCAAATTAGAAGCTAATTTCACTTTTCTTACTCTATAATTTTATTCTAATGCTAATTGTTTGTACTACACTTCACTCACTGTATTATTATCACTTTTAATCTTACACTGTGTACTTTCTAATCTATTTACAAATATGTTTGCATATTTGCTTCTATTGAGCCATATTCTTAAACATACATTTTACTCTAATACATCTCTCTGTGGTTTACTTTCATTATCAGTGGCTTATTGTTAATGGGATTTTGCTCTATGTCTACTCTACATTCTCAGGAATAAAACTGAACACAGTAAGACAAATGGTCAATATGAACATTATTATGGCGGTCAGTTTTCCAAATACATTTGTTGAACCAGGAAGTGCTGTCACTTCCTCCTCTCAGGCAGTTTGGGATGAATGTACATCATTAATCAAATTGGTATTATCCTTACAAGAGCTAATCTATTTTAGCAGGTTTGGGTTTGGGGTCAGTTATTCTACAATGATGTTTGATTCTCTAATCTGTGCTGGTGAATCAACAGCTTTTAATTTCTCAAAGATGCTTTTGAATCTCTGTTGGTTGTAATCTATCTCATTGATCTAGGCCTTAATCTAGGCTACACTCATGAACTTTTTGCATTGTCAACATTCACAGGTGTCTGAACACAAGTGAATTTGACAAGTATCTAATAAAACTGTGCATAAACTGTAATTAACTTTATCTACTTCTGAAGTAAATGTTTGTGAAATGGTCCCTCTACCATTTGATATTAGCACTGGCTACAAATAATCTCTATTTTTGAAAGAATCTATGGTTGATGCTTTTATCTATTTCTATTTCTACTCTACTGTGACTCTAAAGTTTGGCTGCAGTTTGAGCAAAGGCATATTTCTAATCTGTGACTTCTGTCACTTTTAATATCTCTAAAATAACTCTGATTCTAATATTTTAGCTGCTCTATCAGAAGGATAACATTTTGAAGTTATGATTTTAACTCTTATGTGGAAATGTTTATGAAAAACAAAGGAAATCAAATTCTACTTTTTTACTACTATTTAACATCTACTAAAACGCTACAATACTCATACTTTATCATTTAAACACATTTTAACAGTTGCTCAGTCTCCCAGACTAAAAAGTCAAAGTTTTTGTCTGTCAAATGTCTAAATACTTAACATGTATATTGCATTTGGTCACAGGTTCTGGTTGTAGCAATAGGGTCAGTATACTTGTGGGTATTTGGATTTTCTTCACTGAAATGAAAATAATAAATAGAAAAACAAGTCGTTTTTCTATTTTCGTTTGCAAATCAAAAAACCAAAAATGAAAAAACAGCCATTTTTATTTTTATATCCAAGTGAATGAAATTTAATTTTTCAAAATAAAGCTGATTTTCATGTTTGCATTGTATACTGAATAAACAAAAACAAATTAAGACAAAAACGAAAAACGACCCAATATTCGTTTTATGAAACCGGAAGTTGTCATATTCAAGCGCAAAGAGCGCCAAAATTGTGTTGTTTACACTAATAGATCCATGTGTTTACATCTTGAGCTCAACGGAGCAGTATGATGGCATTGGACCCGTACTATGATATGATAGCAGACATGGCAAGAAATGGCCTGTCATCGACAGAGATTTTGGCGAACCTGGGAGTAATTAATTTATCAATTGCAGTTTGCAAACAATACCGTATCACATGAACTACTACACCACTGGGTGGGGGTGTCAAATTAGGGGGCCAAGGCGTTTTTTTGGAGGCTCTTGAGAGGTTATACAGTGTAAAGGCGTCTCTGGTGCCCGCCCCGACACGTGTTGCTGCACAGGCAGTACTCATTGAAGCTGTACTCCTTACTATTTTATTGTGTGGGGAAAAAAGTGTGTTTTTGTGTAAACTGTTTATTTTGTATCTTGCTGTATTATTTATTCAATGTAAAAATAAAATCTATAAAAATAATAAAAACAAATACCGTAAACAAATGCCTTCTACGCATGGATCTCATAGACTGTAAAAACAAGATGGATCAACTATAATATCTTCTACGATTTATATTTTGATGATATTTGTGCTTGAATATGACAACTTCCGGTTTCATAAAACGAATATTGGGTCGTTTTTCGTTTTTGTCTTAATTTGTTTTTGTTTATTCAGTATACAATGCAAACATGAAAATCAGCTTTATTTTGAAAAATTAAATTTCATTCACTTGGATATAAAAAGAAAAATGGCTGTTTTTTCATTTTTGGTTTTTTGATTTGCAAACGAAAATATAAAAACGACTTGTTTTTCTATTTATTATTTTCATTTCAGTGAAGAAAATCCAAATACCCACAAGTACACTGACCCAATAGCATCGGCAATAGACGTTTTTCATTGGCTGGTTCTTGTTCTGCAAATGGCTGTGTCCAATAGATCATCAGATGTCCAGAAGCTAGGGACAAACAAAAACAAAAGAAAGAATCATGAGTATCTCTCTCATTTAGCACTCATCAATGTATGATTTTAATAATATAAACATCACTCCCCAGTTTTTTCTCTCAGATCCTCAGGTCCTCAGGGTCCCCTGAGGGTGAGTCTCAGTCGTCATCAGGTCAGGTCATATTTTGAGAGATGTCATCTTGGACATCAGTAGGGTCCAAGCCATGGTTTTGGTTTCTCCAGATGCACTCAGGTACTTGGGTTGCTCTGGTCTCTCCAGTTGGACATCGGATCTCCAGATACAGTCTTTTCACTTGAAGCACATCAGGTCATTTGCGATGCACTTCTGGTCAATGGTGCAGTGTCACAGTTCCTGTACACAGCTTGTTATGCAGTTAGGCACTGTGTATGGTTAGTCACTTTGATTCTAATCCTAATCAATGTAATTACTTCACACAGTACAAAATCAAAAAATCAAAAGTGTCAGGACAGACGTCAATTAAGTCCATGACAATATAGAATTCAAATGAACATTTCTGGTCTCAAAAAATACTGATTCAAGTGATAGACAATTAAAAATATGTGTTTACATTGGAGTAAACTTTTAATGCTTTTTTCTCATGTTCTGCTTTTTCATGTATCTATATGTAAATGTGAATGTGTGAGTGTATAAATGTGTGTGTGTGTGTGTGTGTGTGTGTGGTGTGAATTTTGGGGTTGTGTCTCCAGACTCCTCGAACCACCTGTAGGTCTCAAAGGTCACACTGTGGTGATGTAACCACGTGGACACACTTTCAACTGCCTCTAGGTCTCTACCTGAGGCCTCCACCCATCACGTCTCCAGAAACCTCCACTTTCATGGCCCCGGTCTCTCTCACACCCACTCAGCTCTGGAGTGGCGTGGGGAGGGGCAAGGAGGTGGCATTTCCCTTTGCTCTTTGATCTGTGACCTGTGGCTGGGTGGGCTTTGCTGTCCAGTGTCCACTCCAGCAGTCCAGTGACCCTGTACAGTGTGTGCCCTTGGTCCTGGAACACAACCTTATAGTCAAAATCAAAACAGCAGATAATAGTATGTGAATGAGATTGTTTTTCTCCCTAAAGTCTAAACAATTTTGGAGCGCTCTTGGCTTTCCCACATGCGCTATGTAAATAAAGATTACTTATTATCTTACTAATGTGAAACTTTTTAAAACCAGAAACTCTTTCTTAATAAAAAACAAGACTCAAATCTCTTAAACCTTCAACCTTTAAAATATGTATTATGTACTTTTGTACTGTGTTTAATTATCTATGCGTCCTTGGGTTTCTTGAAAGACGCCATGACATGAAATTATTTTGGAAAACATTAAAACATAACCTGAAATCAAACAAAAGATTTAGCTCCAGCTAAACTGGATTTGGTTCATAAATAAAACTCAATTGTGCGTCGGAGCTGCCTCCTCCTGTCTCTGGGCAGCAGGAGCAGGAGCAGGAGGAAGGTCACGCGTGTAGTCAAAACAAAAAACAAAAGTCACCACTTGCAATGTGAATTGGGTGAATTGGGTAGTGTTCAACTTAATAATATGATACTTTTAATTCCTAATTCCCTCTTTCTTTTTAGACGAAGTCTATAATCAATAATCACTTTTAACACAGATTCTAATTTAAATGTTTGAAAAACGGCTTTTGTAACTAAAATAAAAACATAAAAACAAACACAACTCACAAACAGTTAAGAAATAAGCAGCAGATTTAAAAGAATGGAATCTAGAAACATGTTAGGTCTAAAAAGAATTGCACAGCTTTAGCACTAATATTTGGGTTTCAAAAACATACAAATTCAAAACTTCTATTCCCTAATGGTGTTTAAAAACGTTTAACTGTGTCATAACACAATGTTCAATTGCAAATTTCGCAAATTTAACCGAATAACAACTATGAAAAGCCAGAAATCCTAAAGCAGTAGCTTTGCTCTGATTCATAGCCGGAGCAGCAAAGGAGGGGGCCGTTTCCCTGACAACGGCAGCAAGATAGTGCGACGCACACACACAGGCAGAAAGTAGTGTTTTAGCAAAAATGCCAAAACAGAAAGAAGAAGAACTTTCAAGATTACTTTTTTAAGCAAAATAACTGATGTTGTTCTTTATACTTTTGTCATCCAAGTCTAGAAGTGATCACTTTCCACACTTGTAACAAAAGGCACTCTTACTTTAACGTACGCTTCTATTTTATCGAGGTAGCAAACTAGTTTAAACTCAAAATCTCTTTCTAAAAAACAAAAACAACTGTTGGATACAACCCTCTCATAGCTTAACTGTAGATAAAACTCTGCATTCTCCGGTGAACTCTGTTCACGCCAAAAAACAAAAACTCCCTTTTTCTTCCGGTTTCATAAAACGAATATTGGGTCGTTTTTCGTTTTTGTCTTAATTTGTTTTTGTTTATTCAGTATACAATGCAAACATGAAAATCAGCTTTATTTTGAAAAATTAAATTTCATTCACTTGGATATAAAAAGAAAAATGGCTGTTTTTTCATTTTTGGTTTTTTGATTTGCAAACGAAAATAGAAAAACGACTTGTTTTTCTATTTATTATTTTCATTTCAGTGAAGAAAATCCAAATACCCACAAGTACACTGACCCAATAGCATCGGCAATAGACGTTTTTCATTGGCTGGTTCTTGTTCTGCAAATGGCTGTGTCCAATAGATCATCAGATGTCCAGAAGCTAGGGACAAACAAAAACAAAAGAAAGAATCATGAGTATCTCTCTCATTTAGCACTCATCAATGTATGATTTTAATAATATAAACATCACTCCCCAGTTTTTTCTCTCAGATCCTCAGGTCCTCAGGGTCCCCTGAGGGTGAGTCTCAGTCGTCATCAGGTCAGGTCATATTTTGAGAGATGTCATCTTGGACATCAGTAGGGTCCAAGCCATGGTTTTGGTTTCTCCAGATGCACTCAGGTACTTGGGTTGCTCTGGTCTCTCCAGTTGGACATCGGATCTCCAGATACAGTCTTTTCACTTGAAGCACATCAGGTCATTTGCGATGCACTTCTGGTCAATGGTGCAGTGTCACAGTTCCTGTACACAGCTTGTTATGCAGTTAGGCACTGTGTATGGTTAGTCACTTTGATTCTAATCCTAATCAATGTAATTACTTCACACAGTACAAAATCAAAAAATCAAAAGTGTCAGGACAGACGTCAATTAAGTCCATGACAATATAGAATTCAAATGAACATTTCTGGTCTCAAAAAATACTGATTCAAGTGATAGACAATTAAAAATATGTGTTTACATTGGAGTAAACTTTTAATGCTTTTTTCTCATGTTCTGCTTTTTCATGTATCTATATGTAAATGTGAATGTGTGAGTGTATGAATGTGTGTGTATGTGTGTGTGTATGAAGGGTGTGAATTTTGGGGTTGTGTCTCCAGACTCCTCGAACCACCTGTAGGTCTCAAAGGTCACACTGTGGTGATGTAACCACGTGGACACACTTTCAACTGCCTCTAGGTCTCTACCTGAGGCCTCCACCCATCACGTCTCCAGAAACCTCCACTTTCATGGCCCCGGTCTCTCTCACACCCACTCAGCTCTGGAGTGGCGTGGGGAGGGGCAAGGAGGTGGCATTTCCCTTTGCTCTTTGATCTGTGACCTGTGGCTGGGTGGGCTTTGCTGTCCAGTGTCCACTCCAGCAGTCCAGTGACCCTGTACAGTGTGTGCCCTTGGTCCTGGAACACAACCTTATAGTCAAAATCAAAACAGCAGATAATAGTATGTGAATGAGATTGTTTTTCTCCCTAAAGTCTAAACAATTTTGGAGCGCTCTTGGCTTTCCCACATGCGCTATGTAAATAAAGATTACTTATTATCTTACTAATGTGAAACTTTTTAAAACCAGAAACTCTTTCTTAATAAAAAACAAGACTCAAATCTCTTAAACCTTCAACCTTTAAAATATGTATTATGTACTTTTGTACTGTGTTTAATTATCTATGCGTCCTTGGGTTTCTTGAAAGACGCCATGACATGAAATTATTTTGGAAAACATTAAAACATAACCTGAAATCAAACAAAAGATTTAGCTCCAGCTAAACTGGATTTGGTTCATAAATAAAACTCAATTGTGCGTCGGAGCTGCCTCCTCCTGTCTCTGGGCAGCAGGAGCAGGAGCAGGAGGAAGGTCACGCGTGTAGTCAAAACAAAAAACAAAAGTCACCACTTGCAATGTGAATTGGGTGAATTGGGTAGTGTTCAACTTAATAATATGATACTTTTAATTCCTAATTCCCTCTTTCTTTTTAGACGAAGTCTATAATCAATAATCACTTTTAACACAGATTCTAATTTAAATGTTTGAAAAACGGCTTTTGTAACTAAAATAAAAACATAAAAACAAACACAACTCACAAACAGTTAAGAAATAAGCAGCAGATTTAAAAGAATGGAATCTAGAAACATGTTAGGTCTAAAAAGAATTGCACAGCTTTAGCACTAATATTTGGGTTTCAAAAACATACAAATTCAAAACTTCTATTCCCTAATGGTGTTTAAAAACGTTTAACTGTGTCATAACACAATGTTCAATTGCAAATTTCGCAAATTTAACCGAATAACAACTATGAAAAGCCAGAAATCCTAAAGCAGTAGCTTTGCTCTGATTCATAGCCGGAGCAGCAAAGGAGGGGGCCGTTTCCCTGACAACGGCAGCAAGATAGTGCGACGCACACACACAGGCAGAAAGTAGTGTTTTAGCAAAAATGCCAAAACAGAAAGAAGAAGAACTTTCAAGATTACTTTTTTAAGCAAATATAACTGATGTTGTTCTTTATACTTTTGTCATCCAAGTCTAGAAGTGATCACTTTCCACACTTGTAACAAAAGGCACTCTTACTTTAACGTACGCTTCTATTTTATCGAGGTAGCAAACTAGTTTAAACTCAAAATCTCTTTCTAAAAAACAAAAACAACTGTTGGATACAACCCTCTCATAGCTTAACTGTAGATAAAACTCTGCATTCTCCGGTGAACTCTGTTCACGCCAAAAAACAAAAACTCCCTTTTTCTGTATGTAATTTAAACCGTGATCACTGAAATATTGTTGCTTCTTTACTTTTGTCATTTATCAAGCTTGGAATTGGTTAATTACAAAACTTTTTGTGACAAAAGGCCTCCTTAACACGTTTCCCTTTTTAAAAATTGCTTTTAATTTTACACCATGGTTTCACTAACTATTTTCTATTCTCTATTCTCTGCCCCGGCTACTCCAAAGGCAGGGACCCCGATACGTCAGGGGTTCCTTTTTTTTCTCTGTCCTGACTACTTCAAAGGACAGGGACCCCGATACGTCAGGGGTTCCTTTTTCTCTCTGTCCTGACTACTTCAAAGGACAGGGACCCCGATACGTCAGGGGTTCCTTTTTCTCTCTGACCTGACTACTTCAAAGGACAGGGACCCCGATACGTCAGGGGTTGCTTTTTCTCTCTGTCCTTACTACTTCAAAGGACAGGGACCCCGATACGTCAGGGGTTCCTTTTTCTCTCTGTTCTGACTACTTCAAAGGACAGGGACCCCGATACGTCAGGGGTTCCTTTTTCTCTCTGTCCTGACTACTTCAAAGGACAGGGACCCCGATACGTCAGGGGTTCCTTTTTCCTATAGGGACTGGTTACCCACACAGCTAACCTGTTTTCTACAACATAAGACATGACAAAGACGTGACAAAGAAAATTTGATTTAGAGAGATTTGGACAGACCTCCGGGACAGCTCAAAATTTTGCTAGTATCCAATTATACAGACTTTACATATAAAAAAGGTATCTGCTTACCTTATTTTCTTTGTCCGGACTGTTCGAGAGGTCGACCAACATCTTTTCCGCGTCGAAAAATTCAATTTAAAAAACAAAAGTGACAGAAGCGACAAGAAGCATCCAGGAACAGCTCTTCCAGTCTGCTGGTATCTCCGCTCCCAGACACAGCATGCCGGTCTCTCAAGCCGAGGAAAAGAAACAAAGAAAACTCCCTCAAAACAATCCAGAGAATGGCGCACACTGAGCCGCGCATTCTCCACCAAATCTGTCAAGATTCAGCAGACAGAGACGGATCGTGGTGCGCCAAACTCTGGAAGTTTATTTAAGTTTCTCTCAAGTTCCAGTGGTTTCCTTTGTTTCTTTCTCTCAGACAGAATAAAGGCAGTACACAGTTTATATAGTCATTGTCACGTCACACATCGAAAGACATACGTGTCACAAAGAGACAGTCAAATCATAGTCATAACATGGAGTCCTTGTAGAGTCCTGCACGTAGGCCATATTGCTATTTAATACTAACAATACTTAACCCCACTTTGCCTGAAGACCCGGCTGAAATATCAAGGCTATGCTCTCGCCGACAGAGCAGCCATCCTCCTGTGGACTCACCACCTGCAGGGGAATCAGTGAGGGCCTTATGCTCTGTGAATTGGGTGGCATCTCTGACACCCCCCCGACCCTGAAATGGATTAAGGGGAAGAAAATGGATGGATGTAAAAAATATTTACAAAAGAGACTGGGGATATGTGCAGAATATACAGTATATACAATATAACAATGAGAGTGTAGTGGTATGCAATGAGTCCATATAACACCATTTTGCCGTATCTATATAAATAGTTCAATGTCCGTAGTGGTTATAGTTCTGTGAATATCTAAATATTATTGCTTGATAATTAAGATAGACACTGTTTTATTGAGTTTCAAATATGCATACTTTAAAGCTGCTTAAAGAGGCATCCTTTGCATAGATATACTATCTTCTTTACATTGGAAATTGGTCTATGAGAAAGCCATATGTTCATCTCTCAGTCATGCCATGTGTCTACGTAGTCTTTACCGGTATGTGTTCATTCTGCCAAGTCATGTGTAACAACAGGTTATTTAGGCCAGATGTGACTGCGATTAACTAAATAAGTAATGTTCAAAAGACTGGTTTGGAAAAGAGCCTTGGTTGTGAGGTGTGAAATGAACGACACAAAGCAACTGTTTGAGTTTGGTAATGTATTAAAAGGAGAAAATATTAAATCAACACAAAAATTGTACAGCAAAATAATACCGACAGCCACAACCTCACTAATAACAATGAGATGATTTTCACATGCTCTGTGTTAGAGTCCGTGCTCCCATTCAAAGGGAGGGGAAAAAAAAACACAATAGTCCACAATTTTCCGTCAGACGAAAGGAAGAAATAATTAATAGTCTCTTATCCTACCAGGAGTCCATGGCAGGGAAAGGGGGGTATCAGGATGAGGTGTGGAAACAGGTCAAAAAAAAAAAAAATACGGACCTAACAGACAACTTAAAAGACAAATGAATATTAAGAAAATCAGAGTTAGCTATGAAAAGCTCTTAGTTGACTAAACTTAAATTCAATGTATATATACAGTGCCTTGCAAAAGTATTCGGCCCCCTTGAACCTTTCGCCACATTTCAGGCTTCAAACATAAAGATATAAAAAATATTTTTTTTTGTCATGAATCAACGACAAGTGGGACACAATCGTGAAGTGGAACGAAATTTATTGGATAATTTAAACTTTTTTAACAAATAAAAAACTGAAAAGTGGGGCGTGCAATATTATTCGGCCCCTTTACTTTCAGTGCAGCAAACTCACTCCAGAAGTTCAGTGAGGATCTTTGAATGATCCAATGTTGTCCTAAATGACTGATGATGATAAATAGAATGCACCTGTGTGTAATCAAGTCTCCGTATAAATGCACCTGCTCTTTGATAGTCTCAGGGTTCTGTTTAAAGCGCAGAGAGAACCATGAAGACAAAGGAACACACCAGGCAGGTCCGAGATACTGTTGTGGAGAAGTTTAAAGCCGGATTTGGATACAAAAAGATCTCCCAAGCTTTAAACATCTCAAGGAGCACTGTGCAAGCAATTATATTGAAATGGAAGGTGTATAAGACCACTACAAATCTACCAAGACCCGGCCGTCCCTCCAAACATTAATCTCAAACAAGGAGAAGACTGATCAGAGATGCAGCCAAGAGGCCCATGATCACTCTGGATGAACTGCAGATAAAAATGGACCTAAAAATGGATTACAGGTTTTCTCAGTCGCTTTGGTGCATTTCTCACACTGTTAAAAAAATCCGTAAATTTAGGGGTCCTTTTACCGTGGATTTGCTACGGATTCGCTCCGTTTTGTGAAATACGGAAAGTTTGCCGTCGCGCAAGGCAGTATGGGTAGATTTTCCTCCCCCAGCCAGAATTTTCCGACGCCATTACACTCAGTGCGGTCAGTGGTAGCCTGAAGTTCTGCGAGTCACAGGGAAAGTTGGAAACAGGTTGGTTGGGTGTAATGAGAATAGGAATGAAGTGCCACCTCTCAAACAAAATATATTGAGCTAAACATAAGATAAGCCCGTTTTCTGTTCATTAACGTCTGCATTCCGACCGGAGCTATACAGGGTAGTGTGGCTCGCAGCTGAGCACGGGACCTTTGCTGCTAGCTGTGTTAGCATTGCATGTCGGCTGCGCTACCTAAGTACCGGGTTCGTCAAAAGCCCATTTTATGTTCCCCCTCGTACATTACATTGGTCTCTATAGGCAGTTGGTAGTCGTGTGTGTTTCATGTCAACATCTGAATGTGTGCGTTTCTCGTAGTTTTGAAGCGTGAGTGGACGTTTGCTGCTAGCTGCGTTAGCATTAGCCCGCCGCCTGCGCTTCGTAAGTACGTCAAAAGCAGGGGGTGAAAATTCAACAAAGAAAAGGCCCAGGAATTCAGATCTGTATGGATGTGTGGCGTGGGATCCAATCATTGAGGGGATTGTGTGTAGAGAAGACCTGCTGTCTCAACGAAATGACTTGAAACGTGCCTTTCAAACCCAGGATCTACAGGTGGGTCTGCAATCATCCATTATTTTCTTGTGTTGTAAGGTCATGTGAAATTGTAGGACACTTTGAAATTGTAGATCGTCTGTCATCACTACGCACATAGTCTATTGAAATTGATACCCTGTTTTATTATTTTAATTGGTTAGTTTGACTAACTGTTCAACTGTTTAACTAACTGCCTCATATCTTTAGGAGTCATCTGTTTGAAAATTGATGACTGAAACATATCCCATTCAGCGTGAAATCCTCAACGATGATGATACCCCTATTGGCGTTGTAAAGGACGAGTGGCCGTTCCTGTTTGAAGTTCCTCACCTGTTTGATCATGCATCTAAACTGCTTGGCTTCTCTGTACAAAACAAGCTGGCACAGGTGTGTTGTTACTGTTATTATTATGATTGTGCTGTGCTGCCCCATATGAAGAGAATTTTGTCTTTATTAATCAATCAAAAAAAGATTTGCAACCAAAAAGAGTTGAGACCAAAAAAGATAAACTGGCAACCAATCAAATATAATAAATTGGATGAACAATAAGATAAATAAAGCACATCTTATCTTATCTCACAGAGGAAAAATGTACATGTCACATTTGGCATGGATAGAACACTCAGATTGTGCAAAAGGAGGAAATGTGCAAACATGTTACATGCAGGATATATGTACAATAAAGTGACAATAATTATGTACAACAAAAGTGACAAGTGACAAGTGTCAATAGTAGTGCAGGTTTTCACACAGTGATCATTTAAAGTGACTCATTGTACAGTCTGACAGCGGTGGGGATAAAGGCCCTGCGGTAGCGCTCCTTCCTACACTGAGGGTGTCTCAGTCTTCCACTGAAGGAGCTCCTCAGCTCCTCTACAGTCCTGTGCAGTGGGAGGTATTGTTCATGATGGAGGTGGCTAACCCTAACCCAATCAAATAGAATAGATTTGAGACCAAAAATCAACCAAAAAAGCAGAACGTTTGAGATCAAAACAGAACAGGTTGCAAATGAAAATGAAATTCGATTTTTTTCTATTTTTAATTTTCTCCATAGCTGCATTTTTTGGAGGCCAAACGAAAATGAGTGTAAGTCTTATGTACCTGTACAAAATTAACACCTTGAACCTTGAACAGGAACTTTCCAAAAAAGAAAAGGGGATCCATGACTTCTGTGGCATTGCAAAATACTTCAAGGAAGACTCTTATAAACTCTTCGACAAAAAAGAGGTAGATGTTGTACATTTTAAACTGTGTGCAAGATAATTATTTGCATCCAGTGGTGAACCAAGTAACCAATCACAGTATGAAGTATAGATTCCCCTAATTGTGCTGCTGATATTCTCTATTAACTGTCTCTCTATAAACTATTTACATTCATGTCTGTGCTTAATGGCTACCTCTGTCTGATAGTCAATTTGCCAGCAGGTTTGTGTGCGCTGGAAAAATTAATTCATGTGTCATGTCTGTCACCAAAACAGATCTCTGCAGATCCTGAAGTCGAACTCTCAGTGACCCCATGCATCCTAGTCAGAGGTTTGTAGTAGGGATGTAAAAAACTATGCATTTTCATGACCGACCACCGAGCCTCATTAACCGGTTGAAACCGGTTAACCGCGTAGTTTAAAATATTCCACGTTCTTTGAAATAGCAGCCATTTCGAGCCGCGTACTTTTCATAAGTTTATCTATGCGTTCTACTAGATCAGAGCTGAGACAGCGGCGCCAAAACCCGCAACAGCTTCGGCACCTTTGTGCACAGAGAACTGCTTTTTTAATCTTCCCATACTGTGCTGCGGGTTAACCCTTTAGGCGCCAGAGTTTTGACGGCTTGTTCACATGGTCAGAGCAGAGAGTTACACCCCGCGTCTCGCAGGTCTCCGCTAAAGTTTAAAAGTGATGTGTGTGGATCTGATCTAATGACAAGGACCAGCAGCACAAACATGTTTCATGTGTTTGACTGGGGCCGCGTATTTGCGAGGATTCTTTGGGCTGCGAGACAGACCGGTATGTGTGTGTGTACAATACATGTATGTATGTGTGTGTAAATATAAGCTCCAATGTAGTTCTGACCTGCATTAGTGTGGAACTTTGGCGGTAACAGAGGGGAGAGATGATGCGTGTGGATGTTACGTATGGAGGGGGGGAAAGTGTTTGTGTGTGTATGTGTGTGTGTGTGTGTGCGCGGCTGCGTGCATATGTGGAGCGTGCACCATGAAAGTGGCCGTAGTCTACTAATGCATTGGCGCACACAGCTAGATACGGACCCGCTCGTCACATCGTACAAATAGGGCTTATTAATAGCGTTATTAAGAGACCTCCCCTCTCCGCTTTTTCTTATTTTTAACCGACAGCTTTGACCGGTTAACGCTGTGACGGTCAACCACCGGTTAAACGGTCACCGATTTACATCCCTAGTTTGTAGTTGAATATTATTTTGTATCCCAGCAAGCTGTTTTATAAGCTGTTGTTTTGTCGTATTTATTAAAAGAATGTTTTGCTTGCCTTTAAATTATAGGATGTTTTTTTTTGGTACATGGTGCTCAGAATTGTTTTTTTTTTTCTTTATCTTTTTTTTTTATCTGTGTTTAAGGTGACCAGCAATTCAAGATTGCTGTTGATGGGTTACTTGTCAATGACCACATCACCTCTCCCATTGTGGCCTTGAGCTACGTCTTCTCCATGTTTTATGTCTGCAACGTCCAATACCCAGCGGAGATGGCTTTTACTCTGGAATTCATGCAAAGGTAAGCACTCATTGTTTGTAAATGTGACTTTGCCGTGCCTTTCTGCACCCGACCTGCTTTTTGTCAATATACACCAAACCCCTTTGTCTGATATGTACAAGCTCAAAATGTGTTCAAATTATCATCATCATCATCATCAATGTGTGCCTTCATAGTAATGAGCTGACTATATTAATTTCTCAGACATGTGCTCTATTATAGTATTATCACCATCAATATATACTATAATATTATCATTATTCAGTGATGTTGATAGGTTTTCAATGTAGTGAGTCCCTGTGACCTGCAAGTGGCGATTTGAGTGAGTCTTTGGAAAATGTAATGGATCCCCATTTTTTTTTAAACAGTATTTCTACTTCTTATCATCTTATATTTCTTAAATTGTAGTGTTAAACTCCTTTGATGGTGGTATGGGATGACATGGTTATCATCAATGGACATATTCATGTATGTAGCTTTTGTGAAATTAAACAAATAAAATTCCAAATCTGAAAACGTTGTCACAAAGTAGTTACAGTTGCATGGCATGTAAAATCAAAGTAGCATTTGGCAACAGACACATTCAATACATTTTTCATCACCACCATCAGATTTATTTATTTCACCTCAGGATGTCGCCTGAATGCAAATTACTTAGTCATTTAAGTGTACAGACAGGAAAACAGAATATCTTAACTTTGTTTTCTAACCCACTAGCCACGGTCAATCAGAAACGAGCGACTATTGCACTTGGTTCACGGTGCAGAATAAAACATAGGGCGCCACAAAGCAGGATGGGAAACATGCAAATACCCTGCTCCCAGGGGGCCAATCACAGCAACCGCTACAATTTTCTACATATTTCCCATATATTTACAGTTATTGATATATCCTTATTTATTTACAGGCATTATGACTGATATCACTGATGTGGACGTTTGCTCCTGAAAAAAAGGACATTTGCATTCACGTTTCCCATTCCGCACCTAGATAGACTGATAGTGCTTTATTGTGGACAGCTGAAAGTGAGGAGGGCTTCATGAGAGGAGCAGAGGAAGCTCAAATAAGCAGCTACACTTTAGAAAACAAGCTCAAAACCCCGTGCCTCGTGATATTTTTCAAGCAACTTGACATTAAAAAAAAGCCTAAAGTCACTTATAACAAGCGGACTTGGTAACATTGCCTTTAATTGAAATTAAATCCACGGTGACTGTCTGGTTGTTTTGCTAGCGGCTAAACTAGCATGGCGCATTACTGTGTGTACGAGATCACGTCTGTGCGTCTTTCAGATGTGCAGAGGGTTGGCACAACGCTTGTCTGGTCTGCTGACAGCAAAGTTTTATTTTTCTTGCTAGTCAGTGTCATTTTCAACATGAGTTGCTGTTCACAATATAACGGTTTTCACGGGGAACGCATCTCATAAGTAAACTAAGTATCACTAAGTAAACTCGTATCGATGTGTCCTTTCAGATCTTAATGCGGTCAATACCACTGGGTACTAAGTGCATGGGCGGATGGATATTAGCTCAGTGCGAACGGCCCAAAGGCTGTAAAAGCAGAGCAGCGGCGTTTTTGAAAATGAAACCAATATGCTACCACACTCAGCATAGTATTCTAGCGTAGAGTAGAGCCGTGTCACAGTGGAACTCACGCTGAAGTATGAAATGGAAAGTACGGAGGGGAGGATAAGCACCATGGTGCGTGCAACCGACATGTACTGCATTGAGCAAAATCATATCCTGGTCATAAATGAGTAGCCGGCTGGACTTCATTTAGTAGTCGGCTATATGGCCGGCGCTTGTGGAAAGCCCTGTTATGATCCCCCTAAATATGGATTTGTTTGTAGATTTCGTAGCTCCCTGTTGAAGACTATTGGAATAAATGTGTCATATTTTTTTAAATGGCAGGTAACATGCTTTTTGCTTTACATAGTGTCCCAAGTCAATCAAAAACAAACATGACATGATTCTAGAAACAACAAGATGACTGCTTGCTCAAGGTGTCCCAGTATATTCCAAAAATGTTTGCGTAGGTGCCCTTGGGAAAGGGATCCAAGTTTAAAAAAAAGCAGCAAACCCAGGCACTCTAAAACAAATATGCACACCACGAGGAAGTACTTAAAAAGGCCTTTATTAGGATGGCCAAACCAACATGTTTCGACCACCAGGTCTTTGTCATATTAAGCCCTGACGAAGACCTGGTGGTCGAAACATGTTGGCTTGGCCATCCTAATAAAGGCCTATTTGTTTTAGAGTGCCTGGGTTTGCTGCTTTTTTTTATAACATGATTCTAGTTTGGAAATGGAGCAAAAACATATTTTTCTTAGAATGGTTTCTTGACACAAAATTCGTTTGAGCTATCTCTTTAAAACCATTAGCACTGGAGACAAAGTTATGTCAGTGGTGTTCAAACCTTTTCATGTCAAAGACACACAAACTGAAATGTATTTGGCTGCAGACTTCAACCTCAAAATATGTTGTTCCAGGGACCCCCTCCAGTAGCAAAGACTAAACATATTCATTTAAAAAATAATACATGCTGGATTCATGCCCAAATGTTAATACTTTGATGTGTAACATGCACTGAATGTCACAGTTGCTCCACTCCATGTTTGAGTAACCCCCAGGACAGTCCGTGTTCAAATGTGCTGTTACACCTTTTGATAGGACAATGTCAACTGTGTTTTCTATCCCCTTCTGTGATCTGTGCATTTATAATATCCCTACACACTCGTTGAGGATGTATGCTGTCATGTGTTGGTGATAAGCAGACTTCTCGCCCTTGCAAACATTTCTGTATATGCGCAGTGTGAATGTATGTGTCTTGAAAAGACAAAGGAATAGATAAGCTTAGCCACTGGCACCTGCACCACAACAACATTGGGTACAAGACAGATGGTCAACTAGAATGATAGAGGTTCACACATAGGGGCATATTGAAGAAAACAAATGTATGATTTTATTGAATTGCTCCACTCCTGTCAAGCCACACTACATGTGCAAACTTTGTCTCCATCTCACTGTTATTATTTTTTTCTCAGTTTTCTTTGGGATCAATCCTGAGCGAGGCTCCAAGGCAGAGAAGAAGGGGAAGAAACGGCACTTCATTCCTCCACAGGTGTGGAAGCTGGTTTCTCAGCTGAAGGAATTTGAATGCAAGCAGAAGGAATCTGAGTGGGCCTTTTGAGCGGTTCTCTTTTTGGACTGAATGCACAAACACACACACACACACACGCAAATCCAAAAACATGGGGATTGGGAGTAGAAATACAGATTTTACAGAATTATGTGAGTTCAGATGTTTTAACTAGATGCCCACAACACACATGCTGCAGTTTCAAACCCTCCATGTTAAGGGGGAGGGAAGGTGGGCGATATTTGTCATTCCAGGCAGAGCTTTGCCTGTCAACGTGGAGTTGGAGGTGCAAGTTTTAAGTGTTATTTTTTCAGAAATCTCTTTTATGGCATGTTGCACAGAGTCATCCTTCTAAGGTAATGGTTGTTATTGCTGCACTGATGTTATATAGAAAAGTTGTATAATGTAATACTTCTAATGTTCTATTTGTTTTTTGTAGAAAGGTCAGACACTGGTTGCAGAGCTCTGCCTGTCGGTGTGATATGTGGAGCTGGAGGTGTAGGTTTCTGCATCCTCCTGGAGGGGGCTCCTCATTTTGCACCGACAGGTGAGACAGCAACAGCAATGCTGGCAGTTGTATTGTCTTATTTTGTCAATGTCTTTAACAAATCCATTTGTTATTAATGCCTGTCAACCTGTGGGTGCTAAAACGTTGCTAGATTTGGCAAGGACATGGCTGTAGTTCTTTGAGAAAACAGCTGGTTTATGTATGTAAAATTGCTCTGAATGTGAAGGAGATGTTCTGAATGTTTTAATGGTTGTAATGTAAATATTGCAATTCATTCACCACAAAAAGTGCAATAACTTTAAAGCACTGGCAGCTGTTAAATGAAATAAATAATTGTTTATTTCTACATTTCCGTCACTGTATTTGTTTATACATTTGTGCTTTATTGATGGTAAACGGTATGGAGAACTGTACGGAATGAAACATTTTTAGGATGACTGAAGTGTCCGTAAATGGTACAGATTGAGTACGGAATATTCTATTTTAGGTTTGATGGAAGTGTCCGTAAATGGTAAAGAAAAAGTCAGTTAAATCTACGGAAATATCCGTTTTAAGGTTTACGGAAGTGCCCGTACAATAACGGAAACATTTACGGAAAATACGGAATTTTCCATTTTAGGTTTGACGGAAGTGTCCGTCAATGGTACAGAAAAACTCTGGTAAATCTATGGAAATATCCGTTTTAAGGTTTACGGAAGTGCCCGTGCAATAACGGAAAAAGTGCTGGTAATTAATTACCAGCACTTTTTCCGTTTTTTAATGGAACTTTTTTTAACAGTGCACATCATTCTTCACATTTGCACAACAGTTAGTGCATTTCTCAGAACATTTAGTGCAAACTGCAAAACCTTATGGATAACCTGCAAAAGTGCATCACTTTCTCAAAATGAAAAGTTAATTCCTCAAAAGCAAGTCTTCATGGTAGGGCTGGGCGATATGGCAAAAAAACAAACTACAACTGACAAAGAAATAGATTTTCTTTCATGCAGTTTAATCTAAATCCCCATGGAGCATAAGTGTAACAGGAAATAAGCCTTAAAACATGCTTGTAAACGAGATGGCCCTGCCATTGTAAACAGTGAAAATGCAGCTTAACAGTTTTCCAATAACTTCACTTACAGTGACACAATGCACCTTCAAAATAACTTCAAATATATCAATCGTAATAAACACTAATAAAAACGAATGATTACTCAAAATACAATTGTTATAACAGATAAAGCCTCCTCCTTGGGTTTTCATCCTGTTCTTTCAACCGTGCCAGAAAGAACTGTAACATTTACAGTCTATGACCATGCCAGAGTAACTGTGCTGCAGTACAATGTTCGGTCCAGCTGGTGGCGCTAATACTAACTTCAGTGACTACCGCTTTGTGAGTTTCTCTTCCTGTTTACATTCTGCTAGCTACAGTAGCTGTAGCAGACCTGTGGCTTTTCTCAAGAAAGCGGGGGCCAGTGGTCCGCTGTGATTGGTCACAATCTGGTCCCGAAACAAATTCTCTTCTTGTTTCACCAAAACTCGATCTAAAATTAAATGACACGCCAGCACAAATCTGCGCTACTTTTTCATCAAAAGGACGTCTATCCCAATTCATTGCATGGATATCGATGGAATTTTTGTAATAAATACAAAAAAAAAGTCAGTTAGTGCAGCTTTAACTTTTTACAGCTCTAAAAAATTTAAATAAATATATATATTTTTTTGTAGAGAAGCGTAATTTTAGTCTTCATGTTCAACTTTCTTTTAGAAACATTAACAGAACCATGACGGTGAACAGAAATGAACACTGACAGGACAAGGGCGACGTTCAGCTGTATATTTGATAACAAGCATCCATAATACAATGTGGTTGGAGTAAAACCAGGACAGGGAGAGCAGAGCGCTTTTGGGGCACGAGTGACCGCACCTCCAGCTTGTGTGACAGGCACCATGTTTGATTTATGAGCCTTGTGAAAGACACATGCAAACGGGGGCACTTTAGGCCTCGCTATCAAGCCTGGATAAAAACAAAATATCGATAACACATCTTCAAAGTGTTTTTCTTGTAAATTTGCTCATTTCAGTCAAGACAAAAATGCTTTCCCTTGTTTGTTTTGTTCTTTTAAAATGTTCTGTTAATCTGTCCTTTCACAAGGTTCTAATCAATATAAAAAATCTTCACAGGGTACCGCGGCTGCTGTGACAACAACTTTTCAGCATCTATTTTGAGTCTGACACTTTTTTTAACCTCCTAAGACCCAAACTTGCCCACTCTCATGATGCATTTTTAATTTCTCGGTAATCTGGTTTATTGGTACCAGAGAAGTATATAAACGAAGCATCATCTTTTGACATGATGAGTAATGCTATGGACTCTTGGTCTGAATTTCCATAAAATGTATTTAGGTCAACTGTGTTTTAAAGGGCCACACTCTTCATTTCCACCAAACAAAAATGTCTCAGCACAAAGAAAGTAAAACAATTTGACCTTTTTGGCACAATCGCATGGAAGACTCAGTCATTAACCCAGAAAGACGTCAGAAATGTACTTAGACAAATAAGGATTTCTCTTTATTCAATTGGAACAGGCTGTGTATCAAATTGCAGAAAACAGAAGGTTAAACAACAGTTTTTCCCTTCTGGCACAGTCGCAAACTGGTTCAGTTGCAACAACATCTAAAAACATTAAACTGTCCAAAATGGGGAATTCTGCTCATTGTTTTTCTATTTGGACATGTTCACTCCAATGTGTGAAAGGCTTCTAGCCACTTTTAGTGATCCCTCTGTAAAGTTTTGACCATTAGATCCTGATTTGTGGAAATGGGACACAGAACATCAGTATACAGGAACCAAAGAAATTATGCATCTCGTTAACTGACGTGTTGAGGAGATTCCCACTTCTACCCAGTGCGGAACCATTAGAACAATCTACAATCATTTGTATCAACTCCTCATTTACTTTATTTTATTTTATTTATTTAGTTGAGAAAGGAGTAACAATACATTTTAATGAGCCTTAGGCTAATTTCCATCTGCAGACCCCCAGCAGATTGGTGTTACACACAAATAAGTAAAAACATACAGAGACACTATTTATAGAAAAGAGAGACAGGGACAGGAACAGTTTTTGTATCATGGCAAGCAAGGGAGGACAGCAAAGCACAATGTAGAAAACAGTAACAGAAACACATAATCTGTATTTCACAAACTCGAGTATTGCACATGCCCTGACTGTCCTAATATTACACTGACCCATATTGCACCATTCTTTATTGCACTGACCCGTATTGCACCACTCTATATTGCACTGACCCGTATTGCACCACTCTATATTGCACTGACCCTCATTACACTAACCCGTATTGGACCACTCTTTATTGCTTGTCAATAAATCCTTATCAATAGAGGTGCACCGATCAGGATTTTTTTGGGCCGAGCACCAATCATAAAAATTTTGATCGGCCGATACCGATCATTGCCGATCCGATCAAATATTGAAAATATTAGTGATAAATGAATAGGACTAGTTATTCACTTTAAAACTAATCTTTCAAAACCATCAAGGTACTAGGTAGTATAAATAAAATGCCTATAGGGTACTCAAGACAAAAAGGTTGTCGTGGGCGGCACGGTGGCTGAGTGGATAGCACTCTCGCCACTCAGCAAGAAGGTCCTTGGTTCGAATCCCAGCCGGACAACGGCCTTTCTGAGTGGAGTTTGCATGTTCTCCCCGTGTCTGCGTAGGTTTCCTCCGGGTACTCCGGTTTCCCCTACCACTAAAAATATGTCCAATAGGTGTGGCATGCGCCTCCTGTACTGGCGACCCCGCTCCCATCTCTGTGTGGAGTGAGAGGACAAGTGCCCAAAAATAACAATTGTAAACCGCTTTGTGACTCTGGTCTGTGAAAGGCGGTATATAAATAAAGCTTACTTACTTATTTACTTACCACAAGTAGACGTTACAGAGCATTGAGATACATTAAAAAAATTCAATGAAATACAGCAACACTTTATTTGCTGCATTTCTAAACTGATTAAGAAGAGAAAGTTAAGGCAATGTTTTTTCTTCAGTAATATCAGCATCTCAGAATTTGCAGGGGTTTATTACGTTTATCATCCTGAATAGTCCCGCTGCACTAAACTCTCACTGTCTACACTTGTGCATGGAGCGTAGAGGAAAGACGCTGCTTTGGCCAAAGGAGGGAAGCGCCTTTTAATTTCCTTCCAATAAACAAGCGGCTGTCTGCTCCGATGCGCAACTACGTAGTAAGTAACGCTAAATCTGCGACACTGTTGGACTGTCTGTACTACCACTGTGAACATAACATGCAAACTCCTGACACCTCTTGTAGTGAAGAGAAAGCAGCATCTGCAGTCAGAGCTCTATCTGACTGTTGTGGTGAAGGAGCTGAGTTGAAAGACAATGCTCACCTCTGGTCCTGATCTTTGGATAATAGCTGAAAGGACAAGATCGTAGATACAAGTGGTCCACATGAGCTTCCCCCATGTGGAGGTATATGTGGGCCGAGTGTTTGGGTCTGGGAGCGCGCTTTACGACAACTTGCCTCTGCGACCCCATGGGAGATTGGCGATGATTTGGGAGATATTTATATAAATTTATTATAACAGGTGGTGTGGTAGTAGTGTGATGTGGTCGGGTGGCTGCGGCGGCGGTACAACGGGGTTTGACCGGTAGTTGTGGTGTAAAAATTTATCAGGAGTAGATGGTTTTCGATTTTTAGAAACGTTTTCGAAGTGTGAATTACAGGTACGGGACTCAGAGCATTGTTAAACTTGTGTCCTATACATTTATATGGCAAATCTGGGTGTTCTCGGTCGTTTAGGTGGTTGTTCATTAGGGAATACTTGTAAAATGTCATGGACGTACATACAGGTCCAAGTCCGGTGTTAACGATCCGTACTAAGTATTAACGCAATGATTTTTAAATTGAATGGCTTAGGGCACAGGTAAATACAGGTTTTGAGGATATGCTTGTCAGGCATTTGGGCATTGTGGTGGCCCGTGAGTCTCAAGGAAGTGTGGCATTGGATGCTGGTACGTGTAGTACAGAACGGCCATGTAGGGCACTAAATATGTCTATGGTTGCCCCTAAACATCTGGGGTATTGAGATGGGTTGGCTTGCTTTCTCGGGGTGTATTTGTGTACGTTTTTTATATTTGTAATAAATTCAGATGGTGGGTGTATGGAGATGTGGGGTGGTGGAGTGGGGAATGTGTAAATGAAAGGGGGGGGATAGGTGGGGGGGAGTGATATATGGTGAGAGTTTAGGTGGTTTGTTGGTTTATTGGGAATTTGTTTAGGGGGTGGATTATAGGAGAGAGATATTAATTATTTTTAGTAGTGTTTGTATGTAGTAGTTTTTGATTTGTGGTGGGGCTGGAGTGGAAATATGTTGTTCGAATGGGGTAAACAAATGTGTGATGTGATATCATGGATATGATGTAGGGGGATAGTGCAATTAGGTAGATATTATATTGTGGAGTTTTTTATAAAGTATGGGGGGGGGGGGAAATGTGCGTGTATTACTGGGGTTTTATGTGAATGATTCAATGGTATTTCCGAGGGTTCACTAACAGTATTTAGGTTATTATTAGGGGATTTGGGGGAATCGTGTATTTGTGTAAAAGAATGCCTAAAGACGCAATGCACAGATTGATAGACATGATTTTTGGATAATAAGGCGAATGATGGATCCATTGGAAGGCAGTATTTGGTAATATTATCCATTGCCATTTTCAAGGGACAGATGCTTGTGCAATGAGGTATAATTGTTGGTATGGTGGGACCTTGACATGTAATGTGATAATTGAGTCTTTGTAAATTTACAAATATTTACAATGTACAAAATAGTGGGACAGTTTTGGGGTAAATGGGGTTAATGGCTTGTTAATGTCATGGGAGGGATTGTATTGTTCAGCTTGTGTGGGTTGTAGATGAGTTGGGTTTATGCGGTGGGGGATATGAATCGTTAAATGGCGTAATTGATAATGAAATGCAGCCCTCATATAAGATTACTATAGGATGTCGTGTTTTCCTTAAAATTTGTCTGCACTAGGTATATCCATCAGTCCTTGGCTGTAGTCTAAGTCAAACGCCCAGACTTGCCGATTCCCGCACACTTCCGCTCTACTCATTCCGGGGATCCGGAGCAGTTTACCCAGCCAGCTGAGTACTCAGTCACGGTGGGACCTGCATCCCCGAGTCCTCCGCGCATTAAGCCCTCCCCAAACACCGCCCATACGATGGCCCTGACCCCTCTACGAGCTCCATCTACGTAGAAGCACAGCGCTACGCAAGCTCTGAGCGGAATACTGACCCTTCACCCTATCTCTA